>CM038678.1:109660107-110308873 GCA_021605205.1 Aegilops longissima
GACTCGTAACTCTGCTCCTCCCCCAATTGAGCAAGAAAATGAGCCGGTTGGCGCTGATGAGGCGATCACAGGAGAAGAGTATGAAGTAGAGCTCGACGCACCTGGCCGTCCTTTTATTGAATTTGTTGACGCTCCCTCTTCTCAGGATCATACGGAAACCAGTCAAGGCGGGAATGTTGATGTAATTTCAATCTCCTCCAACTCGGAAACTTTTATCCCGAAGAAACAAGACAAGCTGTCAGAAAGGTACCGTTTTCGCATCTAGACGCTCATTTAGACCCACAATTTCTTTTTAAGAAAAATTAACAGACCGGTACATCGAAACGCAAGATCCAGAGCAGCTCTGGGGAGTTATCTGCCGGCTTATCTGATGAGCCGGTTGCTCAAAAGCAGCTAGTTGAGGTGCCTCATAGTCCAACTTCATCTCGTCCATGAGCCGGTCTTATTAGACAACCACTTAGTCCTTCTGATTCGAATCATTAGGAATCGCTGCCCTCTTCTAGGGAATCGACGATGTCCCAGCTGCCAGCTCTCACAATCAAGCGGGTGTAAGAATTCTTTAGAACATATTTTACTCTGTCATAGCATTTATTCTTAAACTGATGGTACTCATAAAACTTCAGAGCCAAAGCTTCTTCAAAGAAGAAGACTGGTGGGTTGTCTTCGGCCGTAGTGGGGGCTGATACACAAGAGCCGCCTATGGTTAATCCAGAGGCCCATGTCAATCCTGCTGGCGAAAACAACCTGGACCAGCGGATTGAGCCGACTTGCGAGAATGAGCCGGTAAATATTGAAGATCCATCGAAGGTTGATGAGCTGGCAAACATGGATGAGCAGATCAATATGGATGACCCGACTCGGAATGACAATTCGCCAAGTCATGCTCGTGCCTCCAGCCCCATGCAAGAGGTAGAAAATACCCTTCCTTCATCCAAGATGGATGATTCAGAAGTAATGATTACTAAAGAAATCCATAGAGCTCCAGAAACTTCAAATGTCCTGACCAAGATTGTGGACAAGGCTGAGCCGACCACTTTGGAGAAAGGAAAAGCAAAGGTAGAGCCATAAAATTTTGAAGAGCTGAACGTGGATGAACTTCATTAGGGATATTTAATCCGGCTGTTTGAGAGCCGGAATATGGAGGCAAGCATGATCAATGTGCTCAAGCGTAAATATGAGGTATGAAAAATTCCTCCTCTCTGTTGTTGTATACACCTATGTTGCCCCCAAGTCTTAGGTGTAAGAAGCCATGAATATGCTTAAGACTTGTTATTGAACTTGTGAGCAAACTGTAGCCCCCAAGGACCGGGTCTTTATGAAAATGATGAGCCGGTTCTTCAAGAAGCCCTTTAGGTAAAATGTTGATAAAAAGTGACTTGTAGCCTCCAAGGGACGGCTTATCTCATTTAGATAACCGGGTCTTCATAATATTTATTGATTTTAAAAAGTGACTTGCATTAGCCCCAAGTGTCATGGGGACTGCTTGCAGCTTCTTGAGACCTGTCATGGGAATACTTATAAAAGATCTGAGTTGTAGCCCCCAAGTGCTGGGTCGTGCAACCTCGCCAGCTCAGGATTGTAGGAAATTTGAACTAAGATTGTATCTGTTTTGACAGGATATGCTGGATTTGGCAGAGTCAAAAGCTGCCGGTTTGCAGATGCAGTTGAAAACATAGCAAAAGCTTCATGAGAGAGAAGAATTGTCCTCCTCATATTTGCAGGAGTCTGTTTCTATTGCTAAGGATAACTTACAAAACATGAAAGCCGCCTTTGAAGAAGAGAAAATGGCGCTTCTGAAGTGTGCAGAGGAGGCGGAAGGCAAGCTTGAGCCGGTGAGTCAAGATTTGAATACTCTAAAGCGCCATATAACCAATATGATTGTGGCCATCTTTGGTAAGTGATAATATTACCGTAGTAAAAATCTGGGTTGAGTGTCGGTCGGCTTATTGGCATGCTTCTCCTCTTTTGCAGGTAGGAGAAATGACAATGATGTGCAACTTCCATTGGTGAAGTTGAAGGCAATATATACATATCTAGAGCAGTTATACACAGGTTGTGCTTATGCAATAATGGTGGTGAAAAACGCCGCAACACACCCTCCATGGATCAAAGATATGTTGAATGACTTGTCAATAGTTCCTCAACGGATCCAAGAGTTGAAGAAATCGGCGGCTGATGACCCAAAAGTATAGGGGATCAATCATAGTCCTTAAAATAAGTAAGAGTGTCAAACCCAACGAGGAGCAGAAGGAAATGCCAAGTGGTTTTCAGCGAGAGGTAATTTCTGCAAGCACTGAAATTGTCGGTAACGAGTAGTTTGATAGCAGGATAATTTGTAACAAGCAAGTAACGGTAACGGTAAATGAAGTGCAACAAGGTAGCCCAATCCTTTTGTGGCAAAGGACAGGCAAAACGGTCTCTTATGATAAGCAAAGCATTCTTGAGGGTACACAGAAATTTCATCTAGTCACTTTCACCATGTTAGTTTGATTCATGTTCGCTACTTTGATTATTTGATATGTGGGTGGATCGGTGCTTATGTGCTGTTCTTACCTAAACAAAACTCCTACATATGATTAACCCCCTCGCAAGCATCCGCAATTACGAGAAAAGTAATAAGATAAAATCTAACCACAACATTAAACTTTTGGATCCAAATCAGTCCCTTACGAAATAGCGCATAAACTAGGGTATAAGCTTCTGCCACTCTAGCAACCCATCATCTAATTAATAACTACTCCACAATGCATTCCCTTAGGCCCAATTATGGTGAATTGCCATGTAGTCGATGTTCACATGACACTAAGGGAATCACAATGTAACGCCCGGATAATCATGCTACAGTAAACTCACGTTGATGGTGCCACGTCACCTCTGTCACTGTAGTTAATCTCGGGTTAAATCAAAACGGTTTCGAAATTCAATTCAAAATTATGATGGCAATAAAAGTTTTCAAAAAATCAAAACTAAAATGTTCGGGGTTGTCAAATATTACAAAGTTAATTATGGTGGGGTGCACACATTTTTATAAAGTGTCTCAATATTTTAAAATGAAATAAAACAGAAAAGGAAAAATAAGAAAAGAAAAATAAACCTAATAACTACAGGGGAAAACCTCGCCAATCGGGCTAACCGCCCAGCCGATCGCCCATTGGCCCATCCGCCCCCTCACTCCCATAACCCCCCGGCGATTTAAACCCTAGCCGACCCCCCACTCCCCGATCCCTTCTCCTCCCCACCGATCCGGATCGGGATCGCCCCGATCCTGCCGACCCGACGCCGGGCGCCCACCCCACCCAACGCCGCCTGCCCCTCCCGCCTCCCGACCGCCACCCAGACGCCGGTGCCCCCATCGCCAAGACGCCTCGACGCCTCGCCGCCTCGGATCCGCCCCGCCTCCCACCTCGCCGGGACCACATCACGGACAGGTGATCGCTATGTGATGTTACTTGAGGACTTCAACCTACCTCTTCTACCTGTTGCAAGACAGTGACTGTGCGTAGTCTTCGATAAGACTAGCTATCCCTCTTATTCGGCATTCTCAGCTCACCCATCGATATGGCCCTTTACACATATATCCATGCATATGTAGTGTAGTTCTTGCTTGCAGTACTTTGGATGAGTACTCACGGTTGCATTGTTTCCTTTCCCCCCTATCTATACTCGATTGCTACAACTGCACGATAGGGCCCAGAGCGGACGCCACCGTCCGATGACGACTACTACATCGGAGGTGCCTACTACTACGTGCAGCCCGCCGACGACGATTCGGGAGTAGTTTAGGAGGATCCTGTAGGAGGCCCGCGCCTCTTCGATCTCAGATCCCAGCTTTGTGCTAGCCTTCTTAAGGCAAACTTGTTTAACTTATGTCCGTACTCAGATATTGTTGCTTCCATCGACTCGCCTATGATCGAGCACTTGTATTCGAGCCCTCGAGGCCCCCGGCTTGTATTATGATGCTTGTATGACTTATTTATGTTTTAGAGTTGTGTTGTGATATCTTCCGTGAGTCCTCGATCTTGATCGCATACATTTGCGTGCATGATTAGTGTACGATTGAATCGGGGCGCCACAAGTTGGTATCGAGCCGATTGCTGTAGGAATCCCCTTCCACACTCCTTGGCCAAGTCGAGTCTAGACATTACAAAACTTTTACTAACTTGGCTGTGTGCCTTACGGGCCCACGCTGCCATCGGGTGGTACTAGGATCTTTTACTCCTCGACCTTTACTCGGTATTCTCAACTCGCTCTACTCGGGTTAAACGAATTTACTAACTAACACTAGGATCCCGTGACCACATTCACCCCAAAGTTGGATATAGCCATAGTTGTTTGTTGAATTGTATTTTGGTCAATTTCCACACCGCCATTTGACTCCTTTTGAAACATCTTTGTTTTCAGATGGAACCCACGAGGCAGGTCGTGCGCCACACGACGGCCATTGGTGCTCGGGATCACCATGGTGCTAGCAGAGATGATGACCTATCCGGGTTATCGCCGCACCCCGAGTACACCGCCTTTGAGGAGTACCAGACTTTAACCAGAGCAGATGCCGAGCCATCGTCCACCTCTACTCGGGAGTATGACTCCACCATCGTGCTGCACACCGCACATGGTGTTGGGGTGACTATCGATATGGCAGTCCACGATGCTGCTTATGCTGCTCTGACACGTCTTCGTGGAGAGTATCGGGAGTTGGAAACCTCCCCCTTCAGGCACATTGCTATCACGTCTGATGTTGGTGAGGACGGTTACTACACTGCTGCCTACTCCACTGTCACCAGAGAGCCCTTCTACCATCAGAACTTTGTTCTGCATGCTGATGGGCTGGATCGAGCTAACCGAGCTCTTCGCCACGAGTTGTACATCACCCGTCAGCACCTTTACCATGCTCTGACGCTACTGCACCCCTTTGTCCGATCCAGAGAGCTGCCGCGTTCGCGATCTACCCAGCCAGACCGTGATGCCCCGTGGTGTCGGTTGGCCGAGGTGGGAGGCTACTCTCCGACTTGGTCCTCTTCGCCACTTGGTCGCCGGGTTCTGCACTGAGTATCCACGGCCCCTGTGTCACCGACGTGGAGGACTATCCGCTGCCACACTACCAGCTTTCAGGCTACAGCTACCTCCGCAGTACCGCGTGGGACTGATGTAGGCTTGCTTGATAATGTTAGATGCATTCGCCGTGAGCCTGCGTGCCGCCTATGATGTCTTAGTCTATGTACTGGACTATGTGTACCGAACTCTATGCATGATCCCTTTTGTAAGATATGCCGACTACTATGTAGTTTATATCGTGCTGCTTTCATTATGCATGTTTCATCATGAATGATTCTTGTCCTTTGCATAATTTCTCAAATGCTGAACTATCCCTGTTATATATTAGCAGGATGGTTAGACCAGCTGGTCGTGGTCGTGGTGGCAACTTCCCACCACCGCCTGAGTACATGGCTGGTATGATCCAAAAGCTTGAGATGAATCGCCAGTTCATGGAGAACATGATGGCTCGCTTCCTCGCCCAATATGAACCAGCAGCCAAACACAACAACTCGCAGGATTCCATACGCCTCAACCCAAGCGTGTACCGCAGCTCAACCCAGCCACCGGATGTCGATGATCGCTCCGTGACATCACCTATGAGATGGAGTCTGCTGATGTAGCCCCGCCACTATGTCACTTTTGCTTCCTTCTTCCTGAAGGGACCCGCAGCTCAATGGTGGGACAGCCACAGCGTATTTCGCCAGCTTGGAACACTCATCACCGCCGACTTCCAAGTTGCTTTCCGTGCCCGCTTCATCCTCAAGGAGTCATGGACCGAAGAAGCGTGAGTTCCGCAACCTCACCCAAGGCAACAAGACTGTTGAAGCTTATCAGCGAGAGTTCCTGGACTTGTCTCGCTATGCTGAAGAGGATATCGCAACTAATGCACGCAGACAAGAGAAGTTCCGTGACGGCCTTCAAGATGACATCAAGCTCGCACTTCTAGTGCACGACTTTGCTGATTTCGCCACCTTGATGAACAAAGCTATCAATGTCGAAACTGGTCTGCAGGAATACCAGAGCTCTAACAGCGAACTGCGACACGGGCTCATCTTCGGCCCGCCCTCGCAGAAGCGCAAGATATGGATTCCCAACAGCATGTACCACCCGAATGCACCTGCTCCAAGGCGAGCTATGCTGCACCTCGCTCGCTTACTCCAGCTAGGCAGCCAAAGCTACCAGCTCCACCACCCCAAGCTCCTGCTCCCACTCCCAATAATGGCTTGTGCTTCAAAGCGGACAACCAGGCACCGTGCTAGAGAATGCAACCAGAACCGAATCAGCGGACCTTCCAAATGCCGGCCGTGGAAGCAACCAGCCCCGCAACAACAATGCCAAGCCTTATGGTCAAGTTCAGGCCAACCACGTTGATCCGAACGAAGCTCAAGACCAGCTCACATCGTGATGGGTACCTCCTCGTAAATTCAAGACCAAGATGCTTTTATTTGATACAGTGCATCGCATTCATTCATGTCAAGATTTTGCATGCTTGCACTACATTAAATGTGAAGACATGAATGCTTCACTATTAGTACACACCCGCTGGCCAATGTCGAACCTCCATGATTTGCAACGACGCCCCGTTGAAATCAAGGACTGGAATTCCTTGTCTCACCCATCGTCATCAAGTCTTGTAGCATTGACCTCATTCTCGGAATGAATTGGTTAAAGGCGATATCGCTTCCATAGTTTGCGCCACGAAGACCGCCCATCTGCTACACCCTTCGATGAAATAGTCACTTACCAAGCTCATCGGTGCAAAATGCCGAGGCAAGGCTCTATGCATTGAATGCATTGAACGCTGCACCACTTGAGGGCATTGAAAACATTCCTGCTGCTCGCGACTTCCGTGACGTTTTCCTCAAGAACTTCCAGGATTCCCCTGCTAGGGCTGTCGAATTCGCCATCGACTTGAAACCAGCACCACTCCTATAGCCAAGCGACCCTACAAGATGTCACGCATGAACTCCTTGAGCTCAAGGAGGAAATCGACAAATCTCTTCAAAGTGGTTTCATTCGCCCAAGTTGCTCTCCTAGGGGAGCACCTTCTCTCTTTGTCAAGAAGAAGGATGGGACAAACCGATTGGTCCAAGACTACCGTCCTATAAATCAAGCTACCATTCATAATAAGTATCCTCTTCCTCGGATCAATGATCTGTATGATCAACTAGCTGGTTCATCAGTGTTCTCTAAACTCGACTTGAGGTTGGGTTACCACCAGATCCGTGTTCGTGAGGAGGATATCCCCAAGACCGCCTTTGTGACTCGTTATGGTTCATACGAGTACACCGTCATGTCCTTCGGCTTAACCAATGCTCCAGCCACCTTCTCTCGCCTGATGAACTATATATTCATGGATTACCTCGACAAGTTCGTCGTGGTTTATCTGGATGATATCCTGATATTTTCCAAGAATGAAGAAGAACATGCTGAACATCTTCGCCTTGTGCTGGAAAAGCTACGAGAGCATCAGCTATATGCCAAGTTCTCCAAGTGTGAATTCGGCTTCCCAAGTGACCTATCTCGGGCATGTCATCTCTAAGGATGGTATTGCCGCCAACCCCGAACGAGTTCAGGCTATTCTTGATTGACTCCTCCAAGAATGTCAAGCAAGTCGAAGTTTTCTCGGTCTCGCCAGCTATTGCCGTCGATTCGCCGAGAACTTCTCCAAGATTGCCGTGCCTCGACTAACCTGTTGCATAAGGCGCCAAGTTCCAATGGATGATAAATGTCGAAAGTTTCCAGCACTCAAAGACAAGTTGACTTCTGCCCCAAGATTAGCTCCTCCTAATACTAAGAAGGACTTCACATTTATCGCGACGCTTCCGTCAAGGATTAGGCGGTGTCCTAATGCAAGAGCGCAAAGTGGTTGCTTATGCCTTGCGGCAATTGCGCCTCACGAAGAGAACTACCCAGTTCACGACCTCGAGCTTGTTGCTGTCATTCATGCGCTGAAGCAATGGCGACATTACCTACTCGTAATCGCTATGTAGATCTTCACCGACCACCAAAGTCTGAAGTATCTGCTTACTCAGCCAGACCTGAACCTCCGCGGCAGAGATGGATGGAGATGCTGCAGATTTTGATTTGGGTATTTCCTATACACCGTGCAAGGCTAATGTAATGGCTGATGCCTTGAGCCGCAAGTCTTATCAAACCACCTCCGTGTTCACAAAGTTCATCCTCGCTGTTGAAGAGTTCGAAAGCTGAACCTCCATATTGTTCCTCCGGGTGCACTCGCTCCCCCTCCTCCGGAGCTTCGCAAGATGAACCTCCATGTTGTTTCCAGGGGTTCTCTCAATACCCTGGTTGCGAAGCCAGATCTTGTGGACACCATCAAATGGATACAGAAATGTGACGATGAAGTCGAGAGGATTAAACTTTATCTCGCAGAAGGAAAACCCTCATTCTTCACTGTGGATGACGACGGCACCTTATTCTTCAAAGGTCGCCTAGTGGTACCGAGTAAGAGGGCAAACCTGAATCGACTCAAAGGTTATGAAAGAAGCTCATGATACGCCTTGGTCTATTCATCCCGTAGCACCAAGATGTACCAAGACATTCGCCGAGATTCTCGTGGTCTAATATGAAGCGAGACATTGCTCGTTATGTTGCTGAATGTGACGCTTGATGTCGATCAAAGCGTAACATCAACGGCCTGCCGGAACTCTGCAACCTATCTCTATTCCTGAATGGAAATGGGACCATGTTGAAATGGACTTCGCCACCGGATTTCCCAAATCGCAGAAAGGTAATGATGCAATTCTTTTCGCCATTGACCGGCTTTCTAAAGTTGCACATTTTCCGCGGTCAAAGAAACGATCATCGCTAGTCAGCTTGCAACGCCTATATGTCCGAATTGTTTCACTTCACGGTATTCCACCGGTTATCAGCTCGGACCGTGGCAGCTTATTCACTTCAAGATTCGGGCAAGTTTTCAAGAAGCTATGGGGACTCACTTATCTTTCAAGATCGCGTTTCATCCGCAGATCACAAGGGCAAGTTGAACGTGTCAACCAAGTTCTCAAGACATGCTTTGAGCTTGTGTTATTTCCTTCGCAAGAAGCGGAGGAATCTCTCCCGAGTTCTCTTATAATAATAGCTATCAAGCTAGTCGAAGATGGCCCCTTCAAGTGTTATATGGACGAAAGTGCTGAACCCTCTCGAACTGGTCGAAATCGGGAACGCCCACTCTTCGTCCGGATATTATCCAACATGCCAAGAACAAGTCCGCATTATTCGCGAGAATCTCAAGACTGCTCACCACGCTAAAAGAGTAATTATGACCGTCATCATAAAGACATGGTCTATCAACTCGGGCGAAAAGGCCTATCTTCGCTTACACCAATGAAGGGTGCTCACCGCCGGGATAAAGGGCAAGCTAGCTCCTCGCTATATTGGACCATTCACTATTCGGAAAGGCGTGGAAAAGTGGCATATCAATCGAGCTTCCGTCGAACCTTTCTCGTGTTCACGGTGTGTTCCACGTGTCACAGCTCGTCGCTGCTTCAAGGACCCAATCCGGCAAAGGACCATGAAGTGCTCGAATTGCAACGGACCTCTCCTATAAAGAGCATCCGTCCGCATTCTCGACCAAGCTGAACGCTGCACACGTCAGAAGGCGATCAAGTTCCTCAAAGTCCAGTGGTCGAATCACTCTGAAGACGAAGCCACCTGGGAACGCGAGGATCGTCTTCGTGATGAATACCTCGCACTCTTTCCTTCTACCTCCTAAATCTCGGGACGAGATTTCTTGTAGTGGAGGAGATTTGTAACGCCCGGATAATCATGCTACAGTAAACTCACGTTGATGGTGCCACGTCACCTCTGTCATTGTAGTTAATCTCGGGTTAAATCAAAACGGTTTCGAAATTCAATTCAAAATTATGATGGCAATAAAACTTCTCAAAAAAAAATCAAAACTAAAATGTTCGGGGGTTGTCAAATATTACAAAGTTAATTATGGTGGGGTGCACACATTTTTATAAAGTGTCTGAATATTCTAAAATGAATTAAAACAGAAAAGGAAAAATAAGAAAAGAAAAATAAACCTAATAACTACAGGGGAAACCCCGCCAATCATCGGGCTAACCGCCAAGCCGACCGCCCATTGGCCCATCGCCCCCTCACTCCCATAACCCCCGGCGATTTAAACCCTAGCCGACCCCCACTCCCCTCGATCCCTTCTCCTCCCCACCGATCCGGATCGGGATCGGCCCGATCCTGCCGACCCACGCCGGCGCCCCACCCCACCCGATGTCGCCCCATCCTCCCTCCTCCCGACCGCCACCCAGACGCTGGCGCCCCCGCCAGACGCCTGACGCCTCGTCGCCTCGGATCCGTCCCGTCTTCCCACTCGCCGGGACCACATCGCCGACGGCCGCCGCCTCGACCTCCTCCCGCGGTCCTCCCGACCTTCCCGAGCCCTCTGCCTAGACCCTCGCCCCCGTGAGCTTCCCCTTCGCTCCCCTCTCCCCTAGGACGCCACTGCGTCGCCCTCCCGGCCGGCGGACGCGCTTCGCGCCACCGTCCGCCCTCGACCCAGCCCTCCCCTCTGCTTCCGTCGCCGGATTCGCCGTGCCTCGCGTGCCCCCTCCCTCGCGCCTCCTCCGCTCGGCCGGCCTCTTCCCCCCCCACGCCGGGCCGTTCCGCCCCGCCCTCCCTTTCTCTCCCTCGCCACCGATCATGCGCGCCCGCCCGCCGGGCAGCGCCTCGCTGCCCCAGCGCTGTCGTGGCCTCGCCCGCTTCGATCGCCCATGGCCACGCCGCCGGACGCTCCCTACACCACCGCCATAAAGACGTCGTCGCAGCGGTCGACCCGCCACCCAGCGCCAACCACGGCCACCATCGGACGCGACGCGAAGAGGCCGTTCCAGAGAGCCTGGCCGCGCCCGATTTGGTGCCCCGTAGCCCGTTTCCGGCGAAGTACCGAGCCGCTCCGCCGCGTTTTTGGTCGCCGGAGTTGTCTCCGGCGCCGCCCGCCGACGTGGCCGGCCTGGGGCCACCCCGTGGGTCACTGACCCGTGGGCCCCCAAGGGCCCGGCCGGCCTGTTGAACCGGTCAGCCATGCTGACTGGACCGGCCCATGCCAATGACATGGGGGTCCCACCCCAGAACGTTTAAAAAATAATAAAAATAAAAATGCTAATTAATTAATTAATTAACTAAGTTAATTAACTTAATTAATCATGTTTAATTAACCTAATTAATCTGTTAATTAAACTAAACTAGGTTAATTAGTTAACAGTCAATGACTAACCGACCCCACATGTCAGGTTGACCAAGTCAACTCGTTGATCGCCGACGTCAACATGACATCATGCCGACGTCATAAATCCATTTTTCAATTAATTAATTAATTAATTAAATTCCGAAATTAATAAAATATTTAGAAAATCATATCTTTTAATCCGTAACTCGGATTAAAATATTTTCAACATGAAAGTTGCTCAGAACGACGAGACGAATCCGGATACGCAGTCCGTTCGTCCGCCACACACCCCTAACCTATCGAACCCGCAACTTTCCCCCTCCGGCCCCTCTTCCCGAAAACTCGAAACACTGGGGATATTTTCCCGGATGTTTCCCCCCCTTAATCGGTACCACCTCATACCACGTTAGGGCACGCCTAGCATCGTTACTTGACATGTCATGCATCGATATGCATCTGTTTACATGGTATTCATTGTTTCTTCCCCCTCTTCTCTCCGGTAGACTACGAGACCGACATCGCCGCTGCCCGCCGACTACGGTGTTGACGACCCTCTCTCTTGCCGAGCAACCAGGCAAGCCCCCTTGATCACCAGATATCACCTATTCTACTCTATACCGCTTGCATTAGAGTAGTGTAGCATGTTACTTGTTTTCCGTTATACCTATCCCGATGCATAGCCTGTCCTTGTTACTATCATGTTGTTACCCTTACCGCAATCCTATATGCTTAGTATAGGATGCTAGTACTTTCATCTGTGGCCCTACATTCTTGTCCGCTTGCCGTGCTATACTATCGGGCCGTGATCACTCGGGAGGTGATCACGGTATATACTATATACTTATACATGATACATGTGGAGACTAAAGTCGGGTCGGCCGGTGGAGCACCCGCGAGTGGATCTTTGAGGCGGAGCGACAGGCAGGCTGAGACCGCCTAGGAGAGAGGTGGGCTGGCCTGCTCGGGCGCTCACGGATACTTAACACGCTTAACGAGATCTTGGTATTTGATCTGAGTTGGCTACGAGCTTATACGCACTAACCAACTACGTGGGAAAGATATGGGCACTCGGCGTCGTGGTATCACCGAAGCACTTCGACGTCACGACGAGCGGCGCTACCGGATTGGATCGAACGCCACTAGGCTAGGTCTGCTTCCGGCCGCCACGCAACGCAAGTGTGCTGCTCGTGGCGATGGGCCTGCACCCTGCGCTTTAGGTTTAGACCGGCGTCTGGCCTCTCTGTTGTGCCTAGGTGGGGCTGCGACGTGTTGATCTTCCGCGGCGGGCATGACCCAGAAAGTGTGTCCGCCAAATGGGATCAAACGTGTTGGGTAAGTTGGTGCACCCTGCAGGAAGTTAATCTATTCGAATAGCCATGATCTTCGTAACAGGACGACTTGGAGTTGTACCTTGACCTTATGACAACTAGAACCGGATACTTAATAAAACACACCTTCCAAGTGCCGATACAACCGGTGGTCGCTCTCTCGTGGATATGAGGAGGGATCGCGGGTAGGATTATCGCTATGTGATGTTACTTGGAGGACTTCAACCTACCCTCTTCTACCTGTTGCAAGACAGGTGACCGAAGCGTAGTCTTCGATAAGACTAGCTATCCCCTCTTATTCGGCATTCTGCAGCTCACCCACCGATATGGCCCTTTACACATATATCCATGCATATGTAGTGTAGCTCCTTGCTTGCAGTACTTTGGATGAGTACTCACGGTTGCATTGTTTCCCTTTTCCCCTATCTATACTCGATTGCTGGAACTGCACGATGGGGCCTGTGAGCCGACGCCACCGCCGATGATGACTACTACACCGAGGTGCCTACTACTACGTGCAGCCACCGACGATTTACCACTGTGAGTAGTTTAGGAGGATCCTGGCAGAGGCCTGCGCCTCTTCGATCTGATCCCGCTTTGTGCTAGCCTTCTTAAGGCAAACTTGTTTAACTTATGTCCGTACTCAGATATTGTTGCTTCCACTGACTCGCCTATGATCGAGCACTTGTATTCGAGCCCTCGAGGCCCTGGCTTGTATTATGATGCTTGTATGACTTATTTATGTTTTAGAGTTGTGTTGTGATATCTTCCGTGAGTCCCGATCTTGATCGTACACATTTGCGTGCATGATTAGTGTACGATTGAATCGAAGCGTCACACAATATACATATCATCAAAATATCGAACTCATATCAAGTTCACATGATTACTTGCAACAAGATTTCTCCTGTGACCTCGAGAACAAAAGTGACTAATCACAAATGATAATAATGCTCAAGATCATAGGGGTATTTAATAGCATAATGGATATGAACATATAATCTTCCACCAAATAAACCATATAGTAATCAACTACAAGATGTAATCAACACTACTAGTCACCCACAAGTACCAATATAAGGTTCCGGTACAAAAATTGAACACAAGAGATGAACTAGGGTTTGAGAGGAGATGGTGTTGTTGAAGATGTTGATGGAGATTGCCCTCCCCAAGATGGAAGAGTTGTTGGTGATGATGATGATGATTTCCCCCTCCGGGAGGGAAGTTCCCCCAGGAGAATCGCTCCGCCGAAGGGCAAAAGTGCTCGTACCCAAGTTCCGCCTCGAGACGATAGCGCTTCATCCCGAAAGTCCTCTTCTAATTTTTTTTCTAGGTAAAAATGACCTATATACCATAAGATGGGCACCGGAGGTGGGCCAAGGAGGGTACAACCCACCAGGGTGCGCCTGGGCTCCCTCACGCACCCAGGTGGGTTGTGCCCACCTGGTGGGCCCCCTCTCATAGTTCTTTGCTCCAATATTTTTCATATATTGCAAAAATAATTCTCCGTGAAGTTTCAGCTCATTTGGAGATGTGCAGAATAGGTAACTCTAGCGTAGCTTTTCAGGTCTAGAATTACAGCTGCCGGTATTCTCCCTCTTTGTGTAAACCTTGCATAATATGATAGAAAAGGCATTAGAAATACTCCAAAAAGCATTATTATGCATAAAAACATTATAAATAACAATAGGAAAACATGATGCAAAATGGACGTATCAACTCCCCCAAGCTTAGACCTCTCTTGTCCTCAAGCGGAAACCGAAATCGAAAAACTTGTCCCCATGCTTAGAGAGTGAGGTGTCGATAAAAACAAATACGGGCATAGAAGCATCGTGTATATTATTATAACAGCAAGGAACTTTAACACAAAACCTTATCACATAATTTTTATGATATAACTTCTATCATCTAACTTCTACCATATAACTTCTCATGAGTAAGTAGCAATTCATCACAACATTGAAGTATAAAGCATTAACCTTATTGAAAACCATCAAACTATGTTCTCAGTCAACTTTGCAACTGCAATTCATCATCTTTTCAGGAACGGTCAAGTATTGGAGCCTTTTGGCAAGTCCACATACTCAACCATCATATAGTCTTCTATGATTGCTAACACTCACCACATACACATGAGCAAAAAATTTCAACCGGACACATAGAAAGATAGGGGCTTATAGTTTCGCATCCCAACGTATTCACCTCAAGGGTGATGTCAACAATAATAACTCATGCCCACCCATATCCAACTGGATATATGTGTCTAGATCTTTCCTCACCACATGGTGCTTGCAAAAAGAAAAAATAAAAAGGAATATAGGAATACTTTGACTCTTGCATAAAAGTAAATACATAAAATTAAAAGATAGGCCCTTCGCAGAGGGAAGCAGAGGTTGCCATGCGCTTTTTGGTTGTATGCTCAATCTCTTAGTGCAAAAGAACTTCACGTTATATTGCCCCTTGTGATAGCAACCTTTATTATGCAGTCTGTCGCTTTTATTATTTTTCCATCACAAGTTCGTATAACGCTCAGTTTTCTCTTACACTAAATGACCTAACACATTTAGAAGCAATTTTTATTGCCTTTTTGCACTGATGACAACTTACTTGAAGGATCTTACTCAATCCATAGGTAGGTATGGTGGACTCTCAAAAGAAGATTTGGGTTTAAGGGTTTTGGATGCACAAGTAGTATCTCTACTTAGTGTGGAATTTTTGGCTAGCAAAGATATTGAGCAAGCATCACATGTTAAAGGATCTATGACAATATAACTTCTGTGTGAATATGAACAGGCTTAAATCATTATGTTGTCTTCCTTGTCCAATGTCAACAATTTTGGCATATAATATTTTGATGGGGGCTCACAATCATAAAAGATGTCCAAGATAGTGTATTTGCATGTGAATCTTCTCTTCCCTTATTAATTCTTTCATGAATTGCATCATTGACCAATGCTATGTTTGTCAATCTCCAATAAATTTTACCACTTATACATTTCCTTATGTGATGTCATTACTTACCATAAGATTAGCATATGATCTTTTTCATTTATTTCCTTTATTTTTATTGAAACATAAAAGTAAAGAAAAAAAACTCAAACTACTCTTTATTATATATCTTGCACACGATTACATCGAAAGAAAGATCACTAAGCAAACACTCAAAAAGAAAGGATCGAAGTAAAAAATTTATTCAACTAAATCAAAAGATAACTAAAGATTGAACTAAAATAGATAAGGGCAAAGATAGTGGTGGTGATACGATACCGGGGCACCTCCCCCAAGCTTGGCACAAGCCAAGGGGCTGCCCATACCATGACCTCATGTCTTCTTTGGTGATGAAGAAGGTGGTGGTGGTGATGAGGTAGTAGCGATCTTGTCTTCCTGTTTCCATGGCAGTGGCTCACCATCATATGAAGAGGAGCGAGTCTTGTGAGTCCTCAACTGGCAGCCAAACTCACACCTTTAAACCTTGCCTCGTATTCAAAGATTTGTTTTGGAGATCATAGATTTGGCTTTGCAGTAGTTAAAAGTTCAATTACGGTCATTAAATGGCTAGAAAATCACTTAAATGTCTTAAAAGGTCAAATGGCCCCTGAAATTTTCCAAAATTTAACATGACAGTTATATTAGTACTGCAAAATTTCTCGTTCGTTTAAAACACTATCCGTTGCCACTTTACTCCAAATTCGTCTTTCACAGGTAATAAAAAATATCTACAACATCACACACAATTGTTTTCTAGGAACCATTTGCGATGAAAATATCTGGGTCTATTTAAGTCTCCCTCCTTAAGCTTCGCTGGCTCATCTGCTCTAGCGCCGGCAACCCCTGAATCCACGAATCTCGATCCCCATTCCCGCACCGCCTTCTTGCAAAGATGACGCTGTGGAAACGCTTCGTGAAGTCCCGTACGATGGACGCGTCCCCCCCGAGCGCTGCCGCCTGCCGAGAGCGCGACCGCCTACGCCGAGAGTGCCGCCGCATCCGCATTGAGCGCGGCCGCTTCCGCCGAGAGGGCGTCTGCGGCAGCCGACAGGGCAGCTGCAGCAGCCGAGACGGCTACAACTGCTGCTGCGACGGTGGCTGCAAATGCCGAGAGCGCTCGAGCTGCCGTCCGTGCCATCGATGCCGCCCTGGCCCGAGTCGAGGCCATCCACGCCAAGATATTCCAGGCCACCTCGGACTCCAGCATGCAACCCACGTCTGAAAAGGCGGCGGTGGCCATGGAGCACCTGCTTCCTCGTGAGGTCGCCGAGCGGGAGCTGGACATGCTACAGGAGGCGATGGAGATCGAGGAGCGCTGGGAGGAGGCATTGCGCGTGGCCGAGGTCAAGGTAGAGAAGAGTATGTTCATCTAGGAATCGGCGGTGGAGTACCAACGCGAGCTCTGGCACAGCCACTACTACGAGTACTACAACCTTGAGGGCGGCTCCGAGGACGAGGACGACGACAAGGACGTGGTCGACTTCAGCAGGGGGGACGCGGAATCCACCAACTGCGGCATGTCACCAGGACAAGTCATCAACGTCTCATCTCACACTAGCGATGCTTGGCGGCGGATTTGTTAAAATTATGCGTACTTAGGCTTTGTTTTTAATGGTGCTCTTTTGTAAGAGCAATGTTTAGGTCAACTGGCTCTGTTTAATTACTAAAATTGCTCGATTCAGTAAGTGTGGTCTGTCTGCTATATGCTCTTTTGTGTGCCCAAATTAGCAAGCAATGTTAAATTATGCAATGAGTTACCGCGGGAAATTTCCACCAAAATTTGAATTATCAAACTCATCCCATGCGCGTAAAGCAAAAGAGTCGTTTGTGATGCACACAATCGTTCAAAGTGAATGGTCCGGCGGCACCGCGTGCAAAGTTTCCCTCCACATTTCCAAAATTTTGGCCTACCGCCAAAATATCTACCCCGCCCCCTTCCCCACCCCCTTTTCTCCCTGACCACAAGTCACATTTCCCCTGTTTCCTCCTTCCTTCCTTCCTTACTTGCTAAGCTATAGCCGCTTCCTCGCTCTCGCCGTCTCGCATCCTACCGCCGGGGTCGCCATGGTCTTCTTCAAAGACCTCTCCAGGGGTTCCTCCTCTGGCGACGACTCCTTCACCACCCAGGTATGCCTCTCTTCTCTCTCTCGGGCTATGACTTGGAATGAAGGATTTTTACCCGGCGGTTGATTTGAGTCATTTCTTCCTCTTGTAGCTCCCTAGGACCATTAGTGGCAACGAATGGAGTGGGGTGGCTGAAGATCTATCTGCTCGTTGTCACCATCAATCTCCATGCGTAAAGCTAGTTGCGTTTGATTCTGTGGACAATGGGAGGAAGTTTCTGGCATGTGCAGAGAAGGTTAGACCCTCTTTCATTGTTACAAATCATTTGTTAGATGTGATTCAAACACTGTCACGGTCCCAACCCATTCATACCACACCTTCAACCAAACGCGTCCTAAGATAGTGTCACATTTTATAACTAGTATCTTAAATTGTTGCCATCTCATCAATGGTGCCATTAGAAAATTATTTGGTGCTGCTTCATTAGTTTGTGCAGCCAACTTTGGTTCACACATTCCAGGAGCCAAGCAGTAAAATACTAAATCTTTATGGCACAAAGGAACTGGGCATCGGAGCAACTGCGTGCTCCGGAGTCCGGGTCCCCTTATTTTTTCTGCTACATCGGCTCGCCAGTGCAGGGCATTGGTGCGAGATGTAGCAACATTTGTCTTCACCCTAGTTTTGGCAGACATAGTGGACGGCCTTAGTGCTATTAGTTCTATGTTACTAAATTTGAGCATCTACACACCTGTTAGTATCAATTTTCTGTCATCCAAACACTTCCGCTATGCTGTTGCAGTTATATTTGCCTTCCTCATAAAATGTTCAATTTGTTATTTATTGTACATGAGTAAGAACTTGTAGTGTCATTGTAGTTAATTATAGCTTCTGATGTTCTAGAATTTGGTTGTTGTCTCAGTACCAATTATTGCATTTGCACATTGATCTTTTTGAGAAGATATGTCATAATTAACATGTTTCTTCAGTTTTTCAAAATAAGCATTAGTGATTTCTATGTTGCTATAAACACATTTCTCCTACAATTGTTATTGATCTAGTTTTAAATATTATAGGATGAACAGAAGTGTTCTTACTTGGAGTGGGTTGATCAAGAGTGGCCACAGTCTTTGAAGATGTGCCTAGCGTAGCTTTGGAGCATGTATGAGGAAGAGAACAGACGTAGGCTTAGAGAAACTGTTGTCAATGCTGAAGAATTTTTGAAGATGCGGGATAAAAAGTTGAAGGTGGAGAATGAGCTTAGATTTTTTTAAAATCAGACTTTGCTAAGATGGTATTGGCGAAGGAGGAGGCACTTTCCCAGTTGGCCCGTGCAAAACAGGTTCTTACTGAACTGAAAGCAGAGGTGGATAAGACGGGCCTAGATGATCTCGATTAGGGAAATGAATATATTGTTCTTATGAAGTTGAACTAGCTATATGTTGTACTGTGCTGTTTTCATGTAGCTACCGTACTGTGATGTTATAATATATTTATGTGCCTGATATGAAATTGGCAAACAACTGTTCGATATGAAATGTGAATTGGCGTAATACTAGAATTATTAATTGTAAACTAATAAACCTACTAAATGTGTCATGGACCTTTGCAAACGGTTCTAGCAGTAAAAGCGCTTGCAATGGATAGCCCAATGCCACACAGTTTTCTTCATCAAATCGTGTGTGATATAGTTGATAAAAGCAAATAGTTAACCAAGGCAGATCATGTGTGATAGTTACACCTTTCACACACGAGCCTACATATAAAACTCTGTGGCATGTACGTACGAGCGGAAACGTTTTCCCTGGATTGACTGTGTGGGATGTACATAAGAACGGAAACGTATTCCTTGGATTGACTATGTGTGATATACATATGAACGGAAATGTTTTTCTGGGATTCACCGTGTGGGATGTACATACCTACGGAAATGATTTTCTCGGATTACCGTGTGGGATGTAAATACCTACGAAAATGATTGGGTTTCGATGCCTCGCCCATCACACACAGCCCCAGCCTGTGTCCCAGGAGGGCCTATCCCCGACGATTTCTGGGTCGTGTGGGAAGGACCCCCCTATCGCCCACACTCACTTGGCGATGGTTCCAAATGCCATCGCGGAAAGGGGTTAAAAATCGTTTGTATAGCACCGACGCGTACCAGTGTATTTTAACTGAGACAACAGGCATGCCAACAACAGGTCTATGTTTATCTTTCTCATCAGGTTTGGCAATTCTAGAAGATTCATCACAGAAGTAAATAACATGCCCATCAATATTTTCTACCAGGAGATCTTTAACAATAGCAACACTAGGTTCTACTTTAATTTGTTCAGTAGGTTTATGTGCTCTAATATTACTTTTGCAAACCATAGTTGAAACCTTAGCATGTTCCTTTATCCTAACAGGAAAAGGTGGTTTTTTAATATAAGCAGTAGGTACAACTGGATCAACATTATAAATAATAGTTTCATCTTTTTCCATTGCCGGTTCTTTAACTTCTTCTTTAATAGGTGGGTGATATTTGAACCACTTCTCCTTAGGGAGATCACCATGAGTAGAAAATGATTCACAAAAAGAGGCTACTATCTCAGAGTCAAGTCCATATTTAGTGCTAAAACTTTTGAAAAGCATTGGTATTCATAAGAGATTTAACACAATCAAACTCAAGCTTAATACCTGACTCTTTACCTTCGTCGAGTTCGCAATCTTCAGATTTGTGTTAAATTCTTTCTAAAAGATCCCACCTGAATTCAATAGTATTCTTCATAAAAGAATCGGTACAAGAAGTACCGAGCATGGATTGATCATCAAGAGAAAGCCGAGCATAAAAATTCTGAATGATAATTTCTCTCAAGAGCTCATGATTGGGGTATGAATATAACATTGACTTAAGCCTCCCCCAAGCTAGAGAAACACTTTCTCCTTCACGAGGCCAAAAATTATATATATAATTCCGATCACGGTGAACTAGATGCATAGGATAATTTTTTTGGTGAAATTCCAATTTCAATCGATTCCAATTCCAAGATCCAATATCATTGCATAGCCTATACCATGTAAATGCTTTTCCCTTCAAAGATAAAGGGAAAACCTTCTTCTTAGCTTCATCTCTGGATAAACCTGCATGCTTAAATAATCTACAAATTTCATCCACATATATCAAGTGCATATCAGGATGTTCAGTTCCATCTCCAGCATAAGGATTAGCTAGCAGTTGTTCTATCATACCTGAAGGAATTTCATAACCAATATTTTTAGTAGGTGTAGTAGGTTGACTGGCAACTAATTGTGGTTCCATTCGAGGTGAAGATATCCCAAACAAACCCCTCAAAGGATTGTTCTCCATAGTAAAAAGTGACAATAAGTTCCAGCACGTAGTCATAATTTTTCCTTACCAATTTCCACTTACCAAGAGCGCTTCACTCTGTGGCAACGGTACCGGAAAAGAGCCTTGATGACCAAAAAGTATAGGGGATCAATTTTAGTCCTTTTGATAAGTAAGGGTGTCGAACCCAACGAGGAGCAGAAGGAAATGACAAGTGGTTTTTAGCAAGGTAATCTCTGCAAGCACTGAAATTGTCGGTAACGAGTAGTTTGATAGAAAAGTAATTTGTAATGAGCAAGTAACGGTAACGGTAAATAAAGTGTAGCAAGGTATCCCAATCCTTTTTAGGCAAAGGAGATGCCAAAATGGTCTCTTATGATAAGCAAAGCGTTCTTGATGGTACACGGGAATTTCATCTAGTCACTTTCATCATGTTGGTTTGATTTGTGTTTGCTACTTCGATAATTTGATATGTGGGTGGACCGGTGCTTAGGTGTTGTTATTACTTGAACAAACCTCCTACTTATGATTAACCCCTCGCAAGCATCCGCAACTACGAGAAAAGTATTAATATAAAATCTAACCATAGCATTGAACTTTTGGATCCAAATCAGTCCCTTACGAAGTAGCGCATAAACTAGGGTTGAAGCTTTTGTCACTCTAGCAACCCATCATCTAATAAATAATCGACAATGCACTCCCTTAGGCCCTAATAAGGTGAAGTGCCATGTAGTCGATGTTCACATGACACCACTAAGGGAATCACAACATACATATCATCAAAATATTGAACACATATCAAGTTCACATGATTACTTGCAACATGACTTCTCCCGTGACCTCAAGAACAAAAGTAACTACTCACAAATGATAATCATGCTCAAGATCAGAGGGGTATCAAATATCATAATGGATCTGTGATGACCCACAAGTATATGGGATCAATTGTAGCCTTTTCGATAAGTAAGAGTGTCGAACCCAACGAGGAGCAGAAGGAAATGACAAGTGGTTTTTAGCAAGTTAATGTCTACAAGCGCTGAAATTGTAAGTAACAGAGTAGTTTGATAGCAAGATAATTTGTAACGAGCAAGTAACAATAATAGTAACAAAAGTGCAGAAAGGTAGCCCAATCCTTTTGAGTCAAAGGACAGGCCAAAACGGTCTCTTACAATAAGCAAATCGTTCTTAAGAGTACACGGGAATTTCATCTAGTCACTTTTATCATGTTGATTCGATTGTGTTCGCTACTTTGATAATTTCATATGTGGGTGGACCGGTGCTTAGGTGCTGTTCTTACTTGAACAAACCTCCTACTTATGCTACTTAAAGTTTTGACCTCTCCCACTTTTATCATTTTTTTGCATTAAGATCTAAAAACACTGAATCATTGGGATGCCTTTTAACTAATTTTACTCATCTCCAGTCCCATCTTTATCAAAATTTATATTGGAAAACAAAGATTCAATAGGAGTCACATCAACCACTTAAAGATCTTCATCATTATTCTCACAGAAACTAGAAGAACACACTTTTATAAACCAATCTTTTCTAGCATGCATCTTAGCGGTTTTTTCTTTGCACTCATCAATGGAAATTCTCATGGCTTTGAGAGACTCATTGATATCATGCTTGGGTGGAATAGATCTAAGTTTCAAAGAATCAACATCAAGAGAAATTATATCCACGTTCCTAGCCAAATCACTAATCTTAAGCAATTTTTCTTCAATTAAAGAATTAAAATTCTTTTGCGAACTCATAAATTCTTTAACACTATTCTCAAAATCAGAGGGCATCTTAATATAATTTCCATGAAAATTGTTGTAGGAATTACCATAATTATTAGAGGGACTACTAGGAAACATCCTAGGATTAAAATTACCTCCATAGGCGTTATTACCAAAATTGTTCGTACCAACAAAATTCACATCCATAGATTCATTATTATTCTCAATCAAAGTAGACAAAGGCATATCATTAGGATCAATAGGAGCACCCTTGCTAGCAAATAATTTCATAAGCTCATCCATCTTTCCACTCAAAACATTAATCTCTTCAATTGCATGCACTTTTTTCCTAGTGGAAGATATTTCGGTATGCCATTGAGAATAATTAACCATAATATTATCTAGGAGTTTGATAGCTTCTCCTAACGTAATTTCCATAAAAGTACCTCCCATGGCCGAATCTAAAAGATTTCTAGAAGAAAAATTCAAACCGGCATAAATTTTTTGTATAATCATCCACAAACTCAAACCATGAGTAGGGCAATTCCGTTTCATCAATTTCATCCTCTCCCAAAATTGTGCAACATGTTCATGATCAAGTTGCTTAAAATTCATAATATCATTCCTAAGGGAGATGATCTTAGTAGGAGGAAAATACTTGGAAATAAAAGCATCTTTACACTTATTCCATGAATCAATACTATTTTTAGGCAAAGATGAAAACCATGTTTTAGCACGATCTCGAAGCGAGAACAGAAATACCTTCAATTTAACAATATCATTATCCACATCTTTTTCCTTTTGCATATCACACAAATCAACAAAATTATTAAGATGGGATGTGGCATCCTCATTGGGAAGACCGGAAAATTGATCTTTCATAACAAGATTCAGCAAAGCGGTGTTGATTTCACAAGATTCCGCATTAGTAGCGGGAGCAATCGGAGTACTTATAAAATCATTATTATTGGTGTCGGAAAAGTCACACAGGTTGGTATTCTCTTGAGTCATCGTGACCAAGCAAGCAATCCAACACATGAGCACACAAAAGCAAGCGAAGAAGGCGGACGGAAGAGGGGCGAAGAAAAGGAAAATCTTTTCGAAAATCATTTTAGAGGTGGGGGAGAGGAAAATGAGAGCTGAATGGAAAATAATGTAATGCGAGAGATGTGAGTTTATCATGGGTACTTGGTATGTCTTGGCTTCGCGTAGATCTCGCCAGCAACGCTCCAGAAATTCTTCCTGCTACTTCTTGAGCTTGCGTTGGTTTTTCCCTTGAAGAGGAAAGGGTGATGCAGCAAAGTAGAGTAAGTATTTCCGTCAGTTTTGAGATAACGCGCAAGTCACCGAATACCTGCACAAACAAACACCAACTTGCACCCAACGCGATAAAGGGGTTGTCAATCCCTTCACGGTTATTTGCAAAGTGAGACCTGATAGAGATGGATAAACGGTAAAGTTATATTTTTGGTAATTTTGGTTTATGGAACGGAAAGTAAAAGATTGCAAAGGAAGTAAATCTTAGGGTTCACTAGTGGCTTCTCTTAAGATAGAAAATATTACATTGGGTGAACAAATTACTGCCTTGCAATTGATAGAAAAGTGCAAAGTTATGACGATATCTAAGGAAATGATCATGAATATAGGCATCACGTCAGTATCAAGTAGACCAACTCCTTCCTGCAACTACTACTATTACTCCACACATCGACCGACCCCTGCCTGCATCTAGAATATTAAGTTCATAAAACAGAGTAATGCATTAAGTAAGATGACATGATGTAGCGGGATAAACTCAAGCAATATGATGAAAACCCCATATTGTTATCCTCGATGGCAACAATACAATACATGTCGGTTCCCCTTCTGTCACTGGGATCAAGCACCGCAAGATTGAACCGAAAGCTAAGCACTTCTCCCATTGCAAGAAAAACCAATCTAGTTGGCCAAACCAAATCGATGGTTCGAAGAGACTTGCAAAGATATCAAATCATGCATATAAGAATTCAGAGAAGATTCAAATAATATTCATAGATAAGCTGATCATAAAACGACAATTCATCGGATTTCGGCAAACACACCGCAAAAGTGTATTACATCCGATAGATCTCCAAGAACATCGAGGAGAACATGGTATCGAGAATCAAAGAGAGAGAAGAAGCCATCTAGATAATAGCTATGGAACCGTAGGTCTGAGGTAAACTACTCACGCTTCATCGGAGAGTCAATGGTGTTGATTTAGAAGCCCTCCGTGATCGAATCCTCCTCCGGCAGGATGCCGGAAAAGGCCCCTAGATGGGATCTCACGGGTACAGAAGGTTGTGGCGATGGAAAAGTGTTTTCGTGGCTCTCCTGGTAGGTTTTAGAATATTTGAGAATATATAGGCAGAAGAAATAGGTCGGTGGAGTCACGAGGGGCCCTCAAGGGTGGGGGCGCGCCCTACCCCCTGGGCGCGCCCTCCGTCCTTGTGGGTGTCTTGTGGCTTCCCTGAGGTGTACTCCAAGTCCTCTGGATGTCTTCTGGTCCAAGAAAAATCATCGCGAAAGTTTCATTTCGTTTGGACTCCGTTTGGTATTTCTTTTTTGCAAAATTCTAAAACAAGGAAAAAACAGAAACTGGCATTGGGCTCTAGGTTAATAAGTTAGTCCCAGAAATAATATAAAATAGCATATTAATGCATATAAAACATCCAAAACAGATAATATAATAGCATGGAACAATCAAAAACTATAGATACGTTGGAGACGTATCAGTTTGCAACCTATAACAAACTTTATTTGGGAATGATATGCTATTGTGATAGACAATATTGCGCATGAGATATGAAAAAACATGAGGAACACATATGGAAGTGAAGAGGTGGTAAATACCTAGGAGAGGAGCAACATAACTCCAATAATCAAGATGCTTTATTTTCAGTGGTTTTTATTATTTATTAGGGCACAGCCAAAAAATATGTGACTAGGAAGGTTGTTTGAGCAGGATCATTGTTTTACATCATGGGAACAGGGTGTAGCGATCCGACCTCAGACGGTCAAATCTCTATGCATAAGTGTCATCCCCGGATCGGTAATTCTGACACACACAATACTTGAAGCATTTATAACAGAGTTCAATCACACACTTATCACATAGAATGTCTCAAAAGAGAACTTATTAAAATAATATGGCTTAAGGCCATCTAAATAAGATAAATGCAGAAGCATCGAATGTAAATGAGTCCATCAACTCCAACGGCATAGCTGAGTGCATGACAACGACCTACCGCACCTTACTCTTCGTCTGAAAAGTCTGCAACAGAATACGTTGCAGCCCGAAACGGGTCAGCACATGGAATATGCTGGCAAAATAAGTTTCTAGCATGAATGATCTTATGATCCCTTTGAGCCTGGGTGGCGAACCATAGGATGATCACACGGATTACCCGAGATCATCTTGGACAACACTGGATTCCCCATGTGCCCACGAACAATCCACCCAGATGTGTATTAAAGTAGCCGCCTTAAGTTAACCATTATTTAACAACTCTCACATCTGTCATGGATACACTCAACCAAGCCACGTCTACGAGCATAGCATAGCAGTAATAGCATAACGTAGCAGTAATTTCCAAGGTTTGAAATAAAGGACAATAGGTACTACCTCATCAACAACTTCCCAAAACCCACATGTTAATCAGATCCTACTCATGCAATGTTTGAGGGGTATAACTAATGCATAAAAACTAGGTAATAAAGGGGTATGATCAATGTGTTACTTGCCTTGCTGACGATCTGAAAACCCTAGTGACTCGTAGTAGCACGCTTCGCACTCCGGAAATTCTATCGCAAACAAACAATAGCATACATAAGCACTGAAGCATAAGATGCAAGGGTAAAGCTCAGATAAGAAAGTCCAAACTGAAAGTTCAACTGAAGAGCTTCGATTTGCAAAACGAATCAATCGAATCAGAGCTTCGAAACTCAAACTACGATCAAAAGAAATTCGAATTCAAATATACTTGAAACCAAATTTTTAATTGTCAAAATCATGTTCAAGTTGATTAACAGGAAAGAGGGGTTCGAGACGAAGATTTTGGCGTTGGTTTCACTGGATTTGGATAAGCGAGCAAAAAGTCGCGAGGGTTTGAAGATCTGGAGTTAATCTGTGATAAAAATAATTGCGGATAGGTCCCTGGCCGAAAATAAAAATAAAAGAAAAACGCTAACGAACGAACGTTCGCTATCAGAGACAAACGTGCGAATACGTTCGCTAACAGTGACGTTCGAGTGAACGTTCGCTAATAGCGAACTTGAAAAAAAACGATATAACCGAAAACTTAAAAAAACCCGCGGCGGTTCGGCGGTTTTACCGGTTCAACAAAAAAACCGGCGTGTTGGGCAGCGGCGAGATCCGGCGAGGTCGGGAGTGGCGGCAATGGCGCGGTGCTGGCGGCGCGGCCTGGCAAAGCAAGCGGCGGCGGCGCTAAGCGGCAGCAACAAGGGCGATGGCTATATAAAGGCCCGAGGGGCGCGGCTTGGAGGAGGGGCCGACGCGGGGTGGAGTCCGGCTCGGACTCCTCCTCGGCTTACGTGCCTTACACGACTGCGAAGGGAGGAAGGCGACGGCGACGCGGGCTTCGGCTCGGCTAGGCTGGGCCTTCGGCCTAGTCGGGCGGACTTTTTTTTAAATAAAATTCTGCCGAAAAAAATCCTAATAAAATGCTAAAAATGCAAAAAAAACAATTTTCACCGTCTAAATAAAATATTTAGAACAAAGTGAACATTTTTCTGACCTAAAAATGCAATTTTCAAAAATGCATATTTTTCTAATTCAAATAAAATCTCGAGTAAAAATCCAAATAAAATATATATTTGATTTTAAAATTTTCCTCAATATTCCTCTCTTTTGAAGAAGTCATATTATCTTCTCTCTTTTATTTTTAATATTGGAAATAATTTGATAGAAAAATATTAAAACCAAATTGATCCTATTTTCAAATTTGAGAAAAAATTCAAATATGAAAATAAATGAAATCCCCAACTCTCTCCTTGGGTCCTTGAGTTGCTTAGGGTTATAGGATCACAACCAAAATGCAAATAAAATATGATATGCATATAATGACCTATGTATAACATCCAAATTAAAAATTGGGATGTTACAAACCTACCCCCCTTCAGATGAATCTCGCCCTCGAGATTCGGGTTGGCTAGAAAATAGGTGTGGGTGGTCTTTCCGTAGGTCTTCTTCTCGTTCCCAGGTGGCTTCATCCTCGGTATGGTGGCTCCACTGAACTTTGCAAAACTTGATAACCTTGTTGCGCGTAACTCGGCTGGCAAACTCGAGAATCTTGACGGGTTTCTCCTCGTATGTTAGGTCAGTATCCAACTGAATTGCTTCCAGGGGCACGTTATCTCTCAAAGGAATATCGGTTATCTCTGCATGGCACTTCTTCAACTGGGAAACGTGAAACACATCATGAACTTCTAACAGTCCTTCAGGTAACTCCAACTTGTAGGCCACTTCTCCCATACGCTCCAAAACTCGGTATGATCCCACAAATCTCGAGGCTAACTTTCCCTTAACTCCAAAATGTTTAACTCCTCGGAGCGGTGACACACGAAGATATGCTCTGTATCCGATTTCGTAGACTACCTCCTTGCGTTTGGTGTCTGCATAACTCTTCTACCTGGACGAGCTATCTTCAGTCTATCTCGAATCAACTTGACCTTCTCTTCGGACTCCTTAATTAAATCTGGTCCAAACAACTGACATTCTCCAACTTCATCCAACATTAACGGTGCCCTGCACCTTCTCCCATACAAAGCTTCGAAAGGTGCCATCTTCAAACTAGCCTGGTAACTGTTGTTGTATGAGAACTCTTCGTATGGCAAATTATCATCCCAACTGGATCCATAATCTAGTGCACAAGCTCTCAACATGTCCTCCAGAATCTGATTGACTCTCTCGGTCTATCCATCTGTCTGCGGATGAAAGGCTGTACTGAACTCTAACCTGGTACCCAAGGTCTGGTGTAACTGATTCCAAAACTTGCGAAGTAAACTGTGTTCCTCTATCTGATACGATGTTCCTCGGAACTCCGTGCAGACATACGATCCTGGTCATATATATCTTGGCCAACTTCGCACTCGTGTAAGTGGTTTTCACTGGGATAAAGTGAGCCGCTTTGGTCAAGCGATCAACTACTACCCAGATAGAATCATATCCTGATCGGGTCGTGGGTAATCTGGTGATGAAATCCATGCCAAGCTTGTCCCACTTCCATTCGGGTATCGGCATAGGCTGCAGTAATCCTGCTGGCTTCTGATGTTCTGCCTTCACACTCTGACATACATCACATATGGCTACATACTTGGCAATATCGTTCTTCACACCTGTCCACCAGAAACGCTCCTTCAAATCCAAATACATCTTGGTGTTTCCGGGGTGAATCGAGTATGGTGAGTCATGAGCCTCCTGGAGTATTAACTTCCTGATCTCTGCATTATTGGGTACATATACACGGTCCTCAAACCATAAGGTTTCGTGCTCATCCTCACGAAAACCATTGGCTTTTCCTTTTCTCATCTTCTCCTTTATCTTAGCAATCTCCTTATCATCCTTTTGGGCTTCTCGAATCCTTCCCAATAATGTAGACTAAACCTCCATTGCTACAACAAAACCTCTTGGAACTATCTCCAAACGAAGTTCCTTGAGATCGTCAACTAACTCCTGCGGTAGTCCTCCGCTTACGATGGTATTGACATAACTCTTCCGGCTCAAAGCATCTGCTATGACATTGGCCTTTCCTGGATGATGCAGCTTCATATCATAATCCTTTATAAGTTCCAACCAACTCCTCTGCCTGAGATTTAACTCCTTCTGAGTGAAAATGTACTTCAAACTCTTGTGATCCGTGTACACATCACAGTGATTTCCAATAAGAAAATGTCTCCAGGTCTTGGGCGCATGCACTACAGCTGCTAACTCCAAATCATGTGTGGCATAATTCAACTCATGAAGTCGAAGCTGTCGTGATGCATAGGAAACAACTCTTGCTACTTGCATAAGTACACCTCCAAGTCCTTGGCGAGAAGCATCACAATACACTTGGAAATCCTTGCGTATATCCGAAAGAATTAGCATTAGGGTTGTAACCAAACGTTTCTTCAACTCCTGAAAACTAGCCTCACATTCTTCGGTCCATTTGGATTTGGTGTCTTTCTTCAACAACTCCGTCATGGGCTTCGCAATCTTGGAAAAATTCTCAATGAATCACCGGTAATATCCTGCGAGTCCAAGAAAATTGCGGATCTCTCCAACTGAGGTGGGTGCCAACCACTCAGTGACTGACTGAACCTTGGTAGGGTCTACTGCTATACCTTCTCCTGATATAACATGTCCAAGGAACCCAACTTCCTTCAAGGAAAATTCACATTTGCTGAATTTGGCATACAACTGATGTTCCCTGAGCTTCTCAAGAACTAAACGCAAATGCTCCTTGTGCTCCTCTTCATTCTTCGAGTATACCAAAATATCATCAATGAACACCACAACAAACTTATCCAAGAACTCCATGAACACCTTGTTCATCATACTCATGAAATAGGCAGGGGCATTAGTCAATCCAAATGGCATAACCGTGTACTCATATAGCCCGTACCTTGTGGTGAAAGCTGTCTTAGGTACATCATATTGTCGGATCTTCAGCTGGTGGTATCCTGATCGCAGATTGGTCTTAGAGAATACTTTAGCTCCTTGCAGCTGGTCAAACAAATCGTTGATCATAGGTAGTGGGTACTTGTTCTTGATCGTCAGTTCATTCAATGCACGGTAATCAACAACCATTCTCAAGGATCCATCCTTCTTCTCAACCAAGAGCACTGGTGCTCCCCACGGTGATGAACTTGGTCGAATGTAACCTTTCTCCAGTAACCCCTTAATCTGCTTCTTAATTTCCTCCAGATCATTTACGGGCATCCGATACGGTCTCTTCGATATTGGTCCGGTGCCTGGCAATAGCTCTATCAAAAACTTTATATCTCGATCCGGCGGCATGCCCGGTAGTTCCTCTGGAAATACATCCGGGTAATCCTTCACAACAGGCACTTCCTCCTGAACAACTCCTGAGAGCAAGTTTACTTGGGTCCTCTTTGGCGCATGCCGAGACACATACTTAATCCGTTTACCCTCTGGGGTGGTGAGCAGAATTGACTTACTGGCGCAATCGATGTTTCCTCCATACATCAATAGCCAATCCATGCCTGGTATCACATCCAATCCTTGTGACTCCAGAATTATTAGGTCTGAGGGGAAAACATGCCTACCTATGGTCAATGGCATCGGAAAACATCCTCTGCTTGCCATATACTCCGCTCCTGGCGAGCTTACTAACATAGGTGTCTTAAGAACTTTGGTGGGCAACTTATACTTATCCACAAACCCCCTTGAAATGTATGAATGCGATGCACCAGTATCAAAAAGAACGATTGCAGTAAATGACTTAATCAAAAACTTACCTATAACTGCATCTGGCTGCTCTTCTACCTCCTCCACGTTAACGTGGTTCACCTGTCCTCTGTTGAAAGGGTTGGGCTTCTTCCCAGAGCTTCCATTTCCATTGCCATTCTTCAACTCAGAACAATCATTGGCGTAGTGCCCAGTCTTCCCGAACTTGTAACAGGTGGCTGATACGTCTCCAATGTATCTATAATTTTTGATTGCTCCATGCTATATTATCTATTGTTTTGGATATTATTGGGCTTTATTATCCACTTTTATATTATTTTTGGGACTAACCTATTGACCCAGAGCCCAGTGTCAGTTCCTGTTTTTTCCCTTGTTTCAGTGTTTTGAAGAAAAGGAATATCAAATGGAGTCGAAACGGAATGAAACCAACTGGAGAAGTTATTTTCGAAGGGAAGCTACCAGAAAAACTTGGAGTGCGCGTCAGGAAAGAAACGAGGGAGCCACAAGGCAGGGGGCGCGCCCTCCCCCCAGGCGCGCCCTCCACCCTCATGGGCCCCTCGTGGCTCCCCTGACGTACTTCTTTCACCTATATATACCCATATACCCTAAAAACTTCGGGGAACAGAATAGATCAGGAGTTCCGCCACCGCAAGCCTCTGTAGCCACCAAAACCAATCGGGACCTGTTTGGCACCACTGCCGAGGGGGGATCCCTCACCGGTGGCCATCTTCATCATCCCGACACTCTCCATGACGAGGAGGGAGTAGTTCACCCTCGGGGCTGAGGGTATGTACCAGTAGCTATGTGTTTGATCTCTCCCTCTCTCTCTCTCGTGTTCTTGATTTGGCACGATATTGATGTATCGCGAGCTTTGCTATTATAGTTGGATCTTATGTTGCTTCTCCCCCTCTACTATCTTGTAATGGATTGAGTTTTCCCTTTGAAGTAATATTATCGGATGAGTCTTTAATGATTTGAGAACACTTGATGTATGTCTTGCCGTGCGTATCTGTGGTGACAATGGGATATCACGTAATTCACTTGATGTATGTTTTGGTGATCAACTTGCGGGTTCCGCCCATGAACCTCTGCATAGGGGTTGGCACACTTTTTCGTCTTGATTCTCCGATAGAAACTTTGGGGCACTCTTTGAGGTTCTATGTGTTGGTTGAATAGATGAATCTGAGATTGTGTACTGCATATCGTATAATCATGCCCACGGATACTTGAGGTGTCATTGGAGTATCTAGGTGACATTAGGGTTTTGGTTGATTTGTGTCTTAAGGTGTTATTCTAGTACGAACTCTAGGGTTGTTTGTGACACTTATAGGAATAGCCCAACGGATTGATTGGAAAGAATAACTTTGAGGTGGTTCTGTACCCTACCATAATCTCTTCGTTTGTTCTCCGCTATTAGTGACTTTGGAGTGACTCTTTGTTGCATGTTGAGGGATAGTTATATGATCCAATTTTGTTATTATTGTTGAGAGAACTTGCACTAGTGAAAGTATGAACCTTAGGCCTTGTTTCCTAGCATTGCAATACCATTTACGCTCACTTTTACCACTTGTTACCTTGTTGTTTTTATATTTTCATATTACAAAAACCTATATCTACCATCCATATTGTACTTGTATCACCATCTCTTCGCCGAACTAGTGCACCTATACAATTTACCGTTGTATTGGGCGTGTTGGGGACACAAGAGACTCTTTGTTATTTGGTTGCAGGGTTGCTTGAGAGAGACCATCTTCATCCTATGCCTCCCACGGATTGATAAACCTTAGGTCATCCACTTGAGGGAAATTTGCTACTGTCCTACAAACCACTACACTTGGAGGCCCAACAACATCTACAAGAAGAAGGTCGCGTAGTATACATCAGTGACATGACTCAGATCCTTCTTAGCGGGTATTGCTGGGTTGGAACGGTTCTGGTTGCTGCTTTCTCCATTCCCATTTCCATTCTTGGGGCCACTGTAATTATGTGAACCGCCTCCATTTGTGAGTGTGGCCTCCATGGTTATGGGTATATCCTCCCGAGTTCGGGGTAAAACGGGGCTTCTGCTGAGCTCCAGAATTATACTTTCCTTGTCCATACTTCCTTTTGCGGCTCTCTATTTGCTACTGCTTCCCTTCAATCATAAGAGGCCTGTCTACCAACTCCTGGTAGTTAGCAAATGTTGCTACCATCAACTGCATACTCAGCTCACCATTCAGTCCTTCCATAAACTTCTCGTGCTTCGCGGCATCTGTGGCCAAATCATCCGGGGCATAGTGAGCTAACTTGCTGAACTCATCTACGTACTGCCCCACACTATGATTTCCCTGGCGTAAGTTGCAAAACTCACGCTTCTTCATGCTCATAGCTCCAGTTGAGACATGTGCAGTGTGGAATGCTTGCTGAAACTGATCCCAAGTGACATTGGCTATGGGGAAAGTGGATGTGTAATTCTCCCACCATGAGGCTGCGGGTCCATCCAGTTGGTGTGTGGCAAAGGGCACCTTCTCAGCATCTGTGCAACCTGTGGTGGTCAACTCCCTTCCAATCCTATGTAGCCAGTCATCAGCAACAATCGGCTCGGTGCTACTAGAAAACACCGGCGGATTCAACCTCAGAAAACGGGCTAAGTTGTCAACAGGAGGTGCTGGCGGTGGGTTGTTGTTGTTTCCTAGGTCTGTACTAGCAACTGCATGAAGGCATTCTGCTATTGGATCAACTGAGTAAGCTCCGGTGGGAAGACAAATCCGGAGTAATGTCTCGGAGGCATCTGATGGGTTTAGAGGGAAGAGATTTAGAATGGAATGAGGTCTAAAGAGAGATCACTACCTATATTCTCATGAGACAAACACATTCATATCACACCACTCAATTCAAACAAGGGCATACAATCGACCTAGCTACCGCTACAAAATACTCAAACTACTACTATATACATGGGGGAATACTACTGATAATATGGTGGTCGTCTAGAATTTTTGATCGGTGGAAGACTCCATGATATCCGGTCCAGCTTTGTCTTCGTAATCATCATCACTACTGTTGGGGTCGGAGTCGGTGTCGTCGATGATGATGTAATCTTCAGAACGAATGCCCTCCTCAGGTGCGGGGTCTCCCATTAATACTCCTAGCTTCTTCTTCAGGTCTTCATTCTTCTCCAGTAGCACTACAATTTCCTCCTCATATCCATCGCGTGTAGACTTGAGTTCCTCTTCAAGCTCTATGTTCCTGGTCATCACCTTCTTCAGATCTAACATGCTGGCACACATTTGGTTCTCTTGGCGGTGAATGTGCTGGTTTAACTCCTGGATGTAATCTGCAATGGACTTGTCCCTCCTTGTGCTGATCATCTCCCATTGCTCATCTCGGCGCCCACATATCTGGTAGATGGTGTACTTAAGATCCTTGTTGTAAATTTTGCCGATGTGTCCCATGGCGATGTGGGCTGCCATGCTCTTTCCTAGACTCCAGGTTGGTGCATCAAAGGAAAACTCTATGGGCTCAGTAACTGGCGCGAATGTCCTTCCTGGAACATGAACTCAAATCATCCAACGCTCCTCTTCTGGTAAAGTGGTGGTGTAGGTCCCGGTGAAGCTTGGTAATGCGATGTTCAGGTACCTAGTGACTTCCTTCAAGTGTCGACCAAAAGGTGTGTCTTCATCCGGTTGACCAAACTTGTTCCTTGGGTCCGCCATCTATAGAGTGGAAAATGGAGAGGAGTCAGAAATGAGTAGAGAAGAGTGACCTATGGCTTATCTTAGTGGTCGCGTCCTACAGTGAGCGTGTGCTCTGATACCATCTTGAAGCAATCTGACCTCAGACGGTCAAATCTCTGTGCATAAGTGTCATCCCTGGATCGGTAATGCTGACACACACAATACTTGAGGGATTTATAACAGAGTTCAATCACACACTTATTACATCGAATGTCTTGAAAGAGAACTTATTACAATAATATGGCTTAAGGCAATCTAAATAAGATAACTGCGGAAGCATTGAAGGTAAATGAGTCCATCAACTCCAACAGCATAGCTGAGTGCATGACAACGACCTAGCGCACCTTACTCTTCGTCTCAAAAGTCTGCAACATAATACGTTGCAGCCTGAAACGGGTCAGCACATGGAATATGCTGGCATAATAACACTGTAGAGCAATGAACAATGTAACAGCTAACACTACATGCATATATGGCTGGTGGAGGCTCTATGGTTATCACTTTCGCGTAAAGCCAATTTTTCCCTACTTCAAAGGAATATATTTTATTTAACTAACAAGTTGGTTGATAAACATTGAGAATGGAAACCCCATCTCAATCCCAATTAAATAGTAATTAACAACCCAACAAAACTAATTAAGAGTGATGAGATCAAATCAATAATTCAAGAACCAGATACTCAAGATGTCCATAACCGGGGACACGGCTAACCATGATTATTTTGTAGACTCTGCAGAGGTTTGCGCACTTTTAACCACAAGACTCAATCTCCTCCGTTGTATTTCTCGCACTACATGGTGTTTGAGAAAATGGATGACCGAGAAACAATCTTTTCGAAGAGGTCCCCTTAACCGATAGATAGGCCGGTACACCTACATCTGCTAGCCCATCATGGAAAGGTTTACCACAACTTACTCAACTATGCCAGAGCCCATAATGGCTTGTGGCTGCACACAAAAGTTTCTAGCATGAATAATCTTATGATCCCTTTGAGCCTAGGTGGCGAACCATAGGATGATCACACGGATTCCCCGGGATCTCCTTGGCCAACACTGGATTCCCTAGGTGCCCACAAACAATCCACCCAGATGTGTATTAAAGTAGCCGCCTTAAGTTAACCATCATTTAACTACTCTCACATCTGTCATGGATACACTCAACCAATCCACGTCTACGAGCATAGCATAGTAGTAATAGCACAACATAGAAGTAACTCCCAAGGTTTGAAATAAAGGACAATAGGTACTACCTCATCAGCTACTTCCCAATACCCACATGTTAATCAGATCCTACTCATGCAATGTTTGAGGGGTATAACTAATGCATAAAAATTGGGTAATAAAGGGGTATGATCAAAGTGTTACTTGCCTTGCTGACGATCTGAAAACCCTAGTGACTCGTAGTAGCACGCTTCGCACTCCGGAAATTCTATCGCAAACAAACAATAGCATACATAAGCACTCAAGCATAAGATGCAAGGGTAAAACTCAAATGATAAAGTCCAAACTGAAAGTTCAACTAAAGAGCTTCGATTTGCCAAAAGAATCAATCGAATCGGAGCTACCAAACTCAAACTATGATCAAAAGAAATTCGAATTCAAATATGCTTGAAACCAAATTTTTAATTGTCAAAATCATGTTCAAGTTGATTAATAGGATAGAAGGGTTCGAGAAAAAGATTTTGGCGTTGGTTTCCCTGGATTTGGATAAGAGAGGAAAAAGTTGCGAGGGTTTGAAGATCAGGGGTTAATCTGCAATAAAAATAATTGCGGATAGGTCCCTGGCCAAAAATAAAAATAAAAGAAAAACGCTAACGAACGAACGTTAGCTATCAGAGACAAACGGGCGAATACGTTCGCAAACAGTGACGTTCGAGTGAACGTTCGCTAATAGCGAACTTGAAAAAAAAACGATATAACCGAAAACTTAAAAAAAAACCAGCGGCGGTTCGGTGGTTTTACCGGTTCAACAAAAAACCCGGCAGGTTGGGCAGCGGCGAGACCCGGCGAGTCCGGCGAGTGGCGACGGTGGCGCTGGGCTGCGGCAGGCCCGTGGGGCGGCGACGGTCTTGTTGCGAGGTGCGGCTGTGGCGCCTGGCAGCGGCAGCGGCGGCGCTAAGCGGCGCTGCTGCGGCGGTGGTGGCGGCTGCGGTGGGCGAGGTGGGGAGGAGAGGCGGCGGGGCAGCGGCTATATAAAGGACCGGGGGGAGCGGCTTGGAGGAGGGGCCGACGTGGGGTGGAGTCCGGCTTAGACTCCTCCTCGGCGTCCGTGCCTCGCACGGCGGCGGCGGTGTCACAGCCCTAGAATTTGATTGTAAATAGTTGCACAAGAATCCATGCATCATGTCTAAATTTCTTTGAAAGTTGAAATGGGGATTGTTGAAACCCTAGCACCAATTGAATTCAACTAGGCTTAATAAAAATATTTTCAACGAACCCAAATGCCCTTTAGAAAAATTCATGATTTTTGTTAAAGGTGAAAACCTTTGCCAAAAATGATGCACATATTTCTAGGCCATTTTTGGACTCTTGAATTAAATCATTATGTATTTGAATTTGGGCATTTAATTGCTATAACAATTTTAATTGCTCAAATAATTCTGAAACTAAATGTGGGTTGTTGGAAATAATTCAATAGGTCCTCACATTTTATTTCAGGATTTTTAGATGTGGTTTAGTATTTTTACTAAATCAAAGAATACAAAAGGCAAATAGAAAACAGAAACAAAAATTATAATAGAGACAGAGTGTTACCTGTCGCTTACCTGCAGCCCAGTTACCTCGGCCCAGCATTGTAGTCGGCCGCCCCAGCCCACCTACCTCGACGCTCGTCGTCTTCCTCTGCCAGTAGGCAGAGGCGAAGACACACGCACGCGCCGGGAGTCCTCCACCTCCTGCTTCGCGCTGGCAGCGTCCCTGCGAGTCCAGCTGCTTGCCTGGAGATGCCACGCTGCCCCCCCCCCCCGACTCCCTCTCGCTCTCTCTCGTCCCCATCCCCTCCCCTGGCTCTCTCCCTCACGCACACCGAGCACGGCCGTCGCCGCCGCTCACTACCACCGCGCTCTCTGGCCGTCCCTCGACCAACCACCAAGCCCATCGGCTCCGCCTCATCGCCTGCTACCTCTCCGTCGAGCTACGCATCGCCGGACGCCCCACCGCCTCTCCATCAACCCGTCTTCTCCACGCTCTGCAGATGAGATCGCCACCGCCGCACCGGCTGCACCAAGCCTTCCCCGAGCTCGCCGACCGCTCCATTAGATCCGTTGTGAGCTTCTGCGTCGAACCCCCCTCTTCCCCGCGTTGTTTGCTCTCCGTAGACGTCGCCCCCTTGATGACCGTAGCACGCCGCCGCCCGAGCTCGCCGTCGGCGTAGCTCGGTGACCATTTGGTCACCCGGCGAGCCCAACGTACTTGTGGTATCCGTAAAGCATTCCTAGCGCAAGCACCGCCCGTTGCACGCCGCAAGAACTAACCCGTGGCCACCGAACTCCGGGCCGCAGCAAGGCTTCGCCGCCGTCGACTCCGCCACCCGAGCCCGGAGACCACCACCATCGACGCGCCATCGCACTAGCTCTCCGTAGGGCCTAAGGCGCACCGGCGGTGCAATCGAGGCGAACCCGAGCCCCTCCAAAGTCCCTCCGTCGCGTTTAGAGGTCGCCACGCCATACTCCGGTGTCTTGACGTGGCACCGTTATTAGCGATTAATGACTCCGCTAATTAACCCACACTCTCACTGACATGCAGGCCCTGCTGCCTAACTATCGAGCTAACAAGAATAGATTAAGATTAATCTAAACACAATGGCCCCACGCGTCGGCGTTGACCTCGCTGACGTGGCTGTTGACCGGACCCACCTGTCTGTGACACTAAATGTCACTGGGTCACTGACCAGTGGACCCCACTGGTCAGGTTTGACCCGGGCAGCCCTGTTGACTCTGCTGAGCTCAGCATGACGCCATGCTGACGCAATATTCCTTTTCTGGAATTTAGTTTATTTTCTAAATAATCAGGGAAATTCCAGAAAATAGCTAAAACTTCTAAAAATCATATAAAATCAACCGTAACCCCAAATGAAATAATTTATATATGAAAAATGATCAGAAAAATCTAATCTATCCATATGTACCATTTTCATGCATGTTTGATCAAGTTAACTTCACTGTTTAGGATGAAACATGAATAGGACAACCTTGATAATAGTTTTGGAGTTGGGATTTCATGTAGTTTTGAATTCCACTTCAATCAAAATGACTTGCTGTTGCATTATCTCAAATCACAGCATATTTCCATGTCATGATCATGCATCATATTGTTGCATTGCATTGATTGTGTTTCTTCTTTGTTTGCCGGTGTTTATCCCCTCCCTCAATAGACGACGTACCGACGATGAGTTTGATGACACCGATGAAGAACTATATTATCTTCAGAAGTGCCAGGCAAGCAAAACCCCCTTGTTCATTCCGATACAATCCCACTCTCTCGCTCCTGCTCTCTCTTACTGCATTAGGACAACAACGATTCATCTGTTACTTGCTGCGGTAGCTGAACCCCTTTATCCTCTGCATGACATGTCATTGCCATAGTAAATAGATGAAACCCACTAGCATGAGTAGGAGTTGTTTGAGCCCTGATGTGCCTACTCATTCATGCTTGTTTGTCATGCCTGCTATTGCTTAGAGTTGTGTCAGGTCTGATTCATCAGAGATGAATCGGAGGTGTGTGAACATGTCCTACTATTGAGAACTAAGTGTGTGAACACGATTTGGTAAAGGTAGCGGTGAGAGGCCATGTAGGAGTACATGGTGGGTTGTCTCATTGCAGCCGTCCTCAGGAACTAAGTTCTGTGTTTGTGATCCATGAACAGTTACTACCACGCATTGGAATGCTTAAGTGCCCCTCTCGACTTATTAATCAACATGATCTCTGTCCAGGAGTTGCAACTAGTTTCTGGTGTTTGTAGATAGTGTTAGTAGTCTACCAAGTGGCACCCGGTACAGGTGGGCTTGGGACAGACTAGGCACCATGGCACGGTGTACCAAGCATAGAACCACCCGTCGAGGTGGGCTTGGGAACCCTGCACACATCATTTGGGGCCGTGAGCGACACCCCGGCCGGATCTCCTTGCGGATGGAACCCGAATAGGCGATCAACATGGACTAGAGACTTGTGTGGTTAGTTAGGTCGTGGCCGACTCCCTCGCCAGGCTTCCGCTTGAAGGTTGCCGAGATACACGAGGTGTACATGGCGGTAAGTGGCGAGAGCGTGTGTGAAGAAGTACGCCCCTGTAGGATTAATATGATCTATTCGAATAGCCGTGTCCGCGGTAAAGGACTTCTGGGTTGCCTGTACAATTCATAGACAAGTGAAAGTGGATACTCTAAAATGCGCAAGATAAGCATGAGTGCTACGGATGGCGTTCTCGTAGGAAGACGGGAGCGGATCCATAGTGGTGTATTGATATGGTGAATATGTGGACTCGTGTGCGCCACCTCAAAAGAATTACTGGCAGTCGTAGTTCAGGATAGCCACCGATTCAAAGCTGGCTTGCTGCAGTTAAACCCCACCACCCCTTTGTTGATAATGATGCATATGTAGTTAGTTCTGTTGTAAGTCTTGCTGAGTACAATTGTACTCACGTTTGCCTATTTTATGTTTTGCAGAGAGACTTCAGTCTCACTAGTAGTTCCGCGTGGACTTCGACGTTTAGCTTGTTACCTCAGCTACGATCTTGTGCCTCGGCAGGATCTGGGAGATAGTCAGGCTTCTTAGCCTTTTTCATTTGTAGATGTCTGTACTCAGACATGTTAAGCTTCTGCGCGTGCTTTGTTTTGTATGCTCTGAATGTTGGGTCATGAGACCCATGTTTGTAATATCTCGCTCCTCGGAGCCTAATGAATAAATACCTGAGTCGTAGAGTTATGTTGTGATGCCATGTTGTATTTACACATATCGAGCATATTGTGTGTATGTTTGAAATGCTTGGTATGTGTGCGATCCGACAATCTAGTTGTTTATCCTTGGCAGCCTCTCATATGGGGAAATGTAGTCTAGTGCTTCCTTGAGCCATAGTAGTCCGCTACTGCCCGTTCACCGGAGTCCTAACTAGCCACTCTTTACTCGCCAGGGCGTTTGATCGGCGGCATGTGTTTCACTTTGTTCATGTGTCATCCCTTCGAAATGTCACGCGGTGACATCCGAGTCCTGCCTAGCTCGCTACTGCCCGGGTTCCCGAGTCCTGTTAGCCAGTGCTACAGCCCGGATTCACACGCTCTTGACCGACATGCTCGAAGTTGATTCATGTATGCCTGTCCCCATGGGTTAGTGCCGCTTTGGGTTCACGACTAGCCATGTCGGCCCGGGTTCTCTGTCATGTGGATGCTAGCGACACTATCATATACGTGAGCCAAAAGGCGCAAACGGTCCCGCGCCATGGTAAGGCGACACCCGTGGGAATACCGTGCGTGAGGCCGCAAAGTGATATGAGGTGTTACCGGCTAGATCGATGTGACTTGGAATCGGGGACCTGACAGGCGGGAGGAAGGCGGCGGCGACGCGGGCTTTGGTCCGGCTCGGCTTGGCCTTCGGCCAAGTCGGGCGGATTTTTTTAAATAAAATTCTACCGAAAAAATCCTAATAAAATTCTAAAAATGCCAAAAAAAATTTCACCGTCTAAATAAAATATTTAGAACAAAGTGAACATTTTTCTGACCTAAAAATGCAATTTTCATAGTTGCATATTTTTCTAATTCAAATAAAATCTCAAGTAAAAATCCAAATAAAATATATATTTGATTTTAAAAAATTTCCTCCAATATTCCTCCCTTTTTGAAGAAGTCATATTATCTTCTCTCTTTTATTTGTAATATTATAAATAATTGGAAAGAAAAATATTAAAACCAAATTGATCCTATTTTGAAATTTGAGAAAACTTCAAATATGAAAATAAATGAAATCCCCAACTCTCTCCTTGGGTCCTTGAGTTGCTTAGGAATATACGATCATAACCAAAATGCAAATAAAATATGATATGCATATGATGACCTATGTATAACATCCGAATTGAAAATTGGGATGTTACACAGGGTGCAGGTTGGGAGCATAGAGTCCAGACATGTACCTTCATCTTACTAGAATATCACCAGCGTCGCCGCGGGAACATATGCTAGAATGGGTATGCCTCTGAAACTGGATAATTGTCGGGATTAATCATGAAGAGATGGCATGCCGATGACATGGAAAATATGCATGACTTATTGATGTAGGGTTTTGTAGCGCCCAAGATGCGATTCTATCCCAATCACGAGATGAATTCAAGATCAGGGCACAATCGCATTTTGAGCGCATAGCAAGGTGGATGTCGTTTGAGTTTTTGGTTTGTGTTTCATCCGTAGTCGAATGTTGCTCTTCTGTATGATGTTTGATGTATTCATGTGGCAGTTGTATGCCTTTGTATGTATCCCCAAGTGTGTTGTATATGGTACGATGTAATGATATCCACCTTGCAAAGCGTCTTCAATATGCGGCCCAATCCTTGGTGGGACCTTCGAGTTCCTCTCGGATAGGATTGCATATTCGGCATGACAAGTTGGTATCAGATCCTTACCGACCTTAGGAGCCCCCTTGATTGATCGAACCGCTGCCGTTGTCGATTCTAGAAGAAAAACTGTTTTGAGTCTAGTTATATATCGGAGAGTAGGAATTCTTTTTACTCTTTATCCCACACGTCGCTCTGGTGAGGACTCGCGACAGAGGTGTTTTTCCACCCTTCTATCCTTTTTCACTCAATTTTTTTAGGATCACGTGGGTATTATGGAATCGGTCCGATATCATTGTGATGGGAATTCTGTCTTGGTGCCTCCTGACATTTAGGGGTTGTGGCAGTGTCCCAGGGAGTTGAGCTCCAACGTGTTTTAATCATAGTGTTTATCGTTTCAGTTCCGGAATACCAGAGGACGCTGACATTGAAAATGCTTCTATACTCTTTGTGGTGAGAGTAGTTTGGCGACACCCAGTACTGGGGAGAGCGATCAGATGTATTGCCACAGCTAGTATATCGGATGTTTTCGAAGGTCTGAGGTACATGATTTCCCAGGTTTTCTTGGTTATGTGTTGATGGACGGATACAGTTGGAGTGTAGGATTTGTTAGTTGTGTGAGATATTTGTGCCTCCCTGTATCCCCAACACCAGATTGCATAACCAGGAAGTTTTGGGAGTTCATAGGTGGGAATTCAAGTAGTTACTTAGGATATCTTTCTGACAGATGCATGATATGAGATTGAGGTTCGATGTCTAGTAGTCCGCCTGTCCACGGTTGGTTTAAAGTGGTCTCGTTGTGTCTTAAAGAGTCCTTGGCTATGCTGACACGGGGACGCTTCATATGTCATGTGCACTGCCTTGTACATGATGGTGTTGTACGATTGAGCCCATGCGGGCCCCACCACAAAAATTTCAGACGAAATCTCTATCTTATGTTTGTTTCCGGCATATTCTGCAAGCCAAATCCTTTGTTTTGTTTTGGTTGTGGTATTCAAGTTCCTTCCAAGTCAAGTGTTGATTCCATACCTTTTCCTAAGAGGTATTATCATATTTGTATGTGAATACTAATCCTTCTTGATCATCGAGGTCGTCATGTTAATTCTTTTCCAACAGGCTTGCTTCTCTTCAAGTGGGTCCGATCTTTTCAACATTCGCGAGATCAATTCTAAGTTTTCTCAATGGTGTTTGTTTCATCCGTCCCAAGTTGTCTTTGTTTTTCCCGCCCTCCCACCCTTTTCTTCAAGGTCTCAGATTTCTTAATCCAGTATCCATTTCATTGATGTGAAGTCTCTTCATTCTTTTCCTTCAATGTTCTTAGCTGGTGATTTCTCGTGAAGTTGCTCAGGACCTTCAACTTTATGATTCTTTGTTCCCTTTTCTTCTCCTGTGTACTAAATGCAAGCTTTCGGTGTCGATCATATATCTTTGTTTATTTCAAATGCTTCCGCATGATGATGCACCTCTTAATCGTTCACCTCTGTCTATTGGTATCCAAAGTGCTGAAGATATCTCAGGAGACTCGTCTTTTCATTCAAGATTCGTTTGTTCTATTCCGTGGTTGTTATCTCATTCAAGCCATTTAATTCAACCAACGCAATATCTTTTAAAAATCATTCAAGAGTGTTTTCTCTGAGTGGGTCCTAACCCACAGGTCTTTCCCCGGATCTTACCCGACTCTTCTAATTTTCCAGAGTTATTATCAAAATCTTTTCAAAGTTTGACGTAAGAATGAATTTCATCAGTCAGATGCCCTCTTCGATATCTCTTTCAAATCATTTTCATATTTTGCTTCAACTTTTCCTCTTTTCATTCTTCCGGAGTGTCTCAATAATTCTTGGTGGCTGACGTCGTCATTCTCAGCTTTGAAGACTGTTCGTTCTCAACATTCATCTCTCATTCCCCTATTCTTCCGGTGCTTCGATCAAGTAGTCTTTATTCAGTTCATGATCTCTTCTTTCTTTTGCATCTAAATCCCCTCAAGCAAATTTGTTCTTCTAATTCTTCTCGGTGATTAGTTCTTGTTTCTTTGTTTGTTTTCTCATTCTTATGGTGGTTCGTTCAAGATTCCTTTGTTATCATATCAATTCATTCATGTTTTCCAAATCCTACCGGTGGTTCATGAAGACCTTCCCAAATTTATCGCTATATCTCCCCTTAATCTTTTCCAACGTGAATAATTAGTATGCAAATCCATTGCTTCTCATCAATTTAATTGGTGGAGGATAAGTGAGGGAGTCCTGGACTAGGGGGTGTCCGGACAGCCGGACTACCATCATCAGCCGAACTATCATTTGCCGGGCTATCATCATCGACTGGACTCCAAGACTATGAAGATAGAAGATTGAAGACTTCCCCGTGTCCGGATGGGACTTTCCTTGGCGTGGAAGGCAAGCTTGGCGTCTGGATATGTAGATCTCCTACCATTGTAACCGACTCTATGTAACCCTAGCCCTCTCCGGTGTCTATATAAACCGGATGGCTTTAGTCCGTAGGACAACAATCACAACAACCCTTACAATCATACCATAGGCTAGCTTCTAGGGTTTAGCCTCCTTGATCTCGTGGAACATCCACTCTTGTAAACATCCACAATATCAATATCAATCAAGCAGGACGTAGGGTTTTACCTCCATCAAGAGGGCCTGAACCTGGGTAAACATCGTGTCCCTTGCCTCCTGTTACCATCCGCCTAGACGCACAGTTCGGGACCCCTACCCGAGATCCGCACATTGGTGCTTTCATTGAGAGTTCCTCTGTCCCGTCACCGATAGGAAGGATGCCTCCTCCCGTCTTTAAGGACGGTATTTTCGCCAAAGGAGCCTTGGCCGCCGGCCAAACTATCCGGCTAGGTGGTTTTCTTATGACCGCCTGTCCGGTCATCGCTTCGACAACGACCTCTCAAGTCGTCAAAAGCAATTTTTGCATCAGCTCGTAATTCGCCGAGCGGCTGGATCCAATAGAGCTCTCGTATGTAAACGAGCTCTTGGATCGCATCGCTGCCCTGGGAGTCGCTACAGACTACGATCAGATTGGGCTTAAAACCGATCTGAGAGAAATTAACTCTCCCCAGGTCACCCACCACGTTGCAGTGGTAGAGGAACAATCGCGACGCTTCTCTGTATTGAAAACTAGTCATGTCCGGATCCCGAACCCCCATGCGGATTCCGCGGAGGGACGGGCTTCGATCAAACATCGAACTTAAAGTCGGGCATTGGACGGCACTCGTTGGACAACGTCCGAAATCCAAGCTTCAAAATTGGAAACTTCTCGGCCTTGAGCCTTGAGATGGGTAGGGTTCCGACATAGTTCCACCCACCCGCCGGACATATGCGATCTAACTCTAATTCGGCAAGAGCCAGCCGAGACAAGACATCACTCTTGGGCGATTCCTCCCGGTTATGGACAGGATAAAGGACTGCCGAGAGGAAAACGCAATATCGGTCTTACGCAATAGTTGCACGGACAAGGGAATCCTAAACGCCATCGATCGCGCGACATTACACGCTTTGTTGACTTGGAGACCATCGTACAAAAGTACTTGTGCGATGGAGAGCGCTGAAAACCGAAAGTAAATTTTGGGATAATCCGGTCCCGAATACATCCCTAGTCCGGAACCAAAGGGTGCATCATTATCAAGCACCTAGGCTGAATACAAAAACCAAAACCCCTAAAAGGGTGCGGAACGTCTTGGAGGGCTGGCTAAGCGGACCTGCAAAATTCATAGCACGTAGGGCGCCACTCCAACTCATAGCCTTGAGCATGTTGGATACTACGGCGGTGGCCAAAAGTGGCGAGGAGCTTCTAGCTTCGAATCCCAGCCCAGCAACACCAATGCGGTGTTAACGGTCTTGAGACTTTCGCATCCAATAACATGCGAAACGAAAACTCCATAACCTTGCGAAGTCTACCAAGTAGCAACAATAAATACATGGAGCGACACGGCTATTACCTTCAATGCCGTGATGAACCTAAATTCGAACTGCCCGGCACCACCGCATTGGTCCTCGGCCCGATAGTAGACGGCTTCGCCTTACTAAGGTACTCATGGATGGCGGCAGCGACTAAACCTCATCTATGAGGAAACCCTCCAAAAATGGAAATAGATTGGAACCGCATTGAGCGAAGCAGCACAACCTTTAGAGGAATAATCCCGGTAGGAAGCATGCTGCACAGAAAAATCACGCTGACGTAGTGTTTGGCTCGCCGGACAATTACAGGTCCGAGGAGGTCACATTTCAAGTGGCTCCATTCAGCAGCAGATATCATGCTTTATTAGGACGAGAGGCATTCACAATTTTTCAAGCTATACCCCATTATGGGTACATGAAGCTTAAAATGCCCAGTCCCAATGGAATTATCACTCTTGCTAGTGATCCGAACATAGCACTCCACGCCGAAAATAAGACAGCCGCACTAGCCCTCGAGGCACTATCCGAAGCCCTAGCGGCCGAGGAACTCACCGCGATGCGCTCCACGGTGAACAGGGATGATGTGATACTTGATAAAAGATCCAAGTCCACCTCTTTTAAACCAGCGGATGAAATAGTCAAATTCCAGGTCCACCAGCGGACCCTCTGAAGACGGCCTCCATCGGGCACAATTGAACCACGATGTAGACGCCGCCTTTCGCGAATTCCTTCAGAAAATTGGGACATTTTGCGGCACCCCTCGGATATGCCCGAATCCCACGCAGATTGGCGAACACAGCCTAAACATCCTAAAAGGATTCAAGCCACCAAACAGGCTCTTGACGATTTTCCGAACCCAAAAGACAGAAATGGGAGAAGAGCTAGCCAAACTATTGGAAGCCGGATTCATCGAGACATTAAGCACCGGATTGGCTAGCAAACTTGGTAATGGTACCAAGAAGGACAAATCCGGCGCCTATGCGTCGATTTCAAAGACCTAAATAAGGCCTGCCCAAAGGATCCCTTCCCCTCCCGCGATCGACCAAATCATCAATGCCACAGCGAGGCACGATTCATTGTGCTTCCCGGGCGATACTCCGGCTATCATCAAATCAAGATGGCGAAGCGGATCAAGCCGCAGCGGCATTCATTACTCCATATGGACCATTACGCTTCAACACGATGCCCTTCGGACTTAAAAACGCCGCGCAACATATCGGCGCATGATTCGACATGTCCGCTAACCAGATCGGCAAAACAGTAGAGGCATACGTGAGCGGCGTGGTCGTCAAAACTAAACACGTCGAAACTCTAGTAGGCGACTTGAGGCTCACATTCGACAGCCTCGGAGCATATGACATCAAGCTGAATCCGGAAAAATGTGTTTTCGCGTGCATCATTTGGAAAGCTCTTTGGGCTTCATCGTATCCGTAGAGGAATTGAAGCAAATCCAGCCAAGATCCGAGCTCTGTCACAGCTAGATATCCCAAAAGACCTCAAGCAAATACAAAAATTGACCGGATGCGTAGCGGCTCTAAGCCGCTTTATCTCCCGTCTAGGAGAAAAGGCATTACCCCTCTATCGCCTCCTTAGGCGCACTGAACACTTCGAGTGGACGGATGCTGCCACCGCCGGACTCGAAGAAATAAAGGCCATATTGGCAACAAATCTGGTCCTGGCTGCGCCCAACCTGGGCGAACCAATGTTGTTATACGTCGCAGCTACGCATCAAGTTGTAAGCGCGGTACTCGTCGTCGAGCGAGAAAAAGAAGGACATAAATTACCTCTTCAAAAACCAGTATACTACGTATCCACTGTGTTAACCCCCTACAAATCCCGTTACCCGCACTATCAGAAGATAGCATACGCGGTGTTCATGGCATCCCGGAAGCTCCGACACTACTTTCAAGAGTGTTCGATAACAGTGGCCTCTGAAGTACCACTTAATGACATTATAAACAACCGCGATGCGACGGGCAGGATTGCAAAATGGGCCATTGAGCTCTTACCATTTGATATATCTTACAAACCTCGGCGAGCTATAAAGTCACAAGTATTGGCTGACTTTGTCGCCGAATGGACCGAAGCCGAACTCCCTAAAGAATACGGCGCATACTCCAATTGGATTATGCACTTCGACGGCTCCAAAATGTTAGCCGGATTGGGGGCTGGCATCGTCTTGGCGTCCCGACCAGGACACACAGATCAATCGTTTCAGATAATGTACGGACTCCAACAACGCAGCGAATCGAGGCCCTTTTACATGGTCTCCGGATGGCAATCTCCATGGGCATTCAACGCCTAGAGGTGCGCGGGGATTCAAACCTCGCAATATCCCAAATAAACGGAGACTTTGACGCCAAAGATCCGAAAATGGCAGCATATTGCAACGCTGTCCTCAAAATGTCAGCCCGGTTCGAAGGACTGGAATTCCATCACGTCACCCGGAATAATAACCAAGCGGCCGACGTACTGGCACGCATTGGCGCCAAACGCGACGCCGTCCCTCCTAATATCTTCCTGGAACGACTCGTCAAGCCATCCGTATCATGGGAAGAGGAGTCCGGAACTAACAAACCGGAACAAGCCGCGCCAACCGGCGTTTCAGCCGATGACATAACACCATCCGCCCACGACATAATGGCAGTAATTGCCCCGTGGACAGAACCATTCCTCGCCTACTTGCTTAGGCAGGAGCTTCCCGAAGACCAAAACGAGTCCTGCAGCATAGTCCGGCGGTCTAAAGCCTACAAGGTCTATGAGGGAGAACTTTATAAGAAAAGCACAACCGGAGTCCTTCAAAGGTGTATCTCCGAAGAGGAAGGGTGGAACCTCCTGGCTGAAATTCATGCCGGACTAGGCGGACACCACGCCGCAGCTCGGGACCTTGTAGGAAAGGCATTCCGTACAGGATTTTACTAGCCGACGGCCCGAGCAGATGCACAGGACCTAGTCCAAAGATGCGTCGGTTGTCAACTCTTTGCTAATCAGAGCCATATGTCACCCAACACCCTCAAAACTATACCCATTACCTGGTCGTTTCATGATGCAGGGGCTTGACATGGTTGGACCATAAAGGGGAACCCACAAGCAAAGGTACCTATTGGTCATGGTGGATAAATTCACCAAATGGATAGAGGCCAAGCCGTTAAAGCGGCAGAGTCCGGACCAGTGATAGACTTTATATCCGGGTAGTACACCGTTATGGTGTCCCCACAAAGATCATCACCGATAACGGCACGAACTTCACCGCCGATGAGGTTAAATCATGGTGCAAAAATATGGGCATCAAGCTCGATTACGCTTGGTCTATCATCCCGAAACCAACGGTCAAGTGGAGCGAGCAAATGGTCTAATAATGGCGGCATCAAACCCGGACTAGTGCGGTCCCTTACGAAATCGACACACACCGGGTAGAGGAGCTCGACTCCGTACTGGGGCTGCGGACAACGCCTAACCGTACTACGGATTCACACCATTTTTATGGTATACGGCTTAGAAGCAGTTTTGCCTGCGACATAATTCATGACTCACCTCGAGTGCGCATGTACGAAGAAAGAAAGCCGAGTTGGATCGGCGGGACAGCTTGGACACATTGGAGGAAGAGCGCGCGTCGCCAAGGCTCGTTCCGCATTCTATCAACAGCAGGCTCGAAGATACCAAAGCGAGAAGCGGGCCAAGACTTACAACGTTGGCGAACTGGTTCTCGCTGTCGGACAAGAAAAGGACAAGCTCAAGCCCAAATGGGAAGGCCCCTTCATCATCGATCAAGTCCTGACCGGCGGAGCGTACCGTCTACGAAATGCATCGGATAACCGACTCGAGCCGAACCCATGGAACGCAGCCCGCCTCCGACGATTCTATGCCTAGCGCCGGACTAAGAGTTCGTCCCTTTCCCCCCGTCCAAAGTTTTTTTTACTTCAGCTGCCTTTTGTTTCTCTTTTTCTTCTCAACCCTATTCATCCAAGCCTTAAAAGGCTTACTTGCGCAACGTTCGCGCGCAATTGATGTGTTATCCGCACTCATTATACCTGGGGGCTTCTTTACCAGAAGCTTAATTATACGGGCTTCATGCCCAGCACATGTGTCAAGCCTCCACATGTACCTTTTATTCACCATTATATGCATCGATATGACTTAAGTTTTGGCCAAGCTGGGTTGCACGGCTCTGTGCTTACCCCTCGTTCCCGATTGTTCGGCTAGGAGGTAAAGGAGCACCTCTGCGATTATTCTTGCCGGTCACCGGATGTGTACCTCGGGCTGGGTGAAGCCGAAAGCTAAGCGTTCTTAAGGGAATATTCGGTCGGTGACTTAAAAGATGATTTTTATCCACTTATTTATCTGCCCCAGATGTTTTCTCTTTTTATTCGCAGTCCGGGCATGCACTTTAGGGCATGCCACCCCAGCGAAAGGAACCCCTAACGGAACTATTGTCCTGGAAGATGTTTCTTACTAACCATGTAATATAACATAACTAGTTCGGCACTTATGCGATAAAGCACCGATGACCCCTCGCTTGGTCTCCATGCATACCCGGTTGTTTCATAACCGAGAGGGTATTCGTACACACTCCGGACTCTAGGGTCCCGAGGTCGAAGCGAAAAGGTCGGCAAAGACAAACGATCTACAATCCGGCTAGAAGGCATTTTGTATGTCATTTTATAATACATTGTCAAATCGACTGATTGTATTCTTCTTAAATCCCGTCTAACAGGCTGTCTAATTTACAGTCCTGTTGGGAAAATTTTGCGGCCAACTCCACTTGGGCGTATACTAAACTCACAGGGATCTCCTTCCCATCGGGCCCCACAGGTCCGACTTCGGCCATGTGGTTGGGATCCGCCTTCTTGTACCGCGTCTTTACCATGGCCCAGGCCTCCCTGGCACCTTGGCGGCAGGCCGAAATCTTGCACACATGGAAGCGCTGTCGCACTCCCTGCAGCTTCTCCGCAAGCTCCCCAAGACCCTCGGGTACGGAGAAGGCTGGCATAACGCCTGGATGACGCCGCTCATAGGCTGCCGAACTCGTTCGATCAGTTGCAACACTTCGGGAAGTTGATCACCCGTTGTTACGGGCATCTCCTCCGCAGGGCGACCTGTGAGCATACCTACAGATATGATCAGTCAAATTGACTTCCTCTCGAACTCTTCTTTTCAAAGGAGTTCGCTCAAGCACTACTATATATGCCGCGACGAAGCCGTTGATTCTCCTTAACGGAGCCCGACAGCTCGGCCCGAACGCTTTTCAGCTCTTCTCCAAGCTGGGCATGGGCATCCTGGAGCTTGTTCCTTTCATGCTGCACCTTATGCAGCACCCTCTCGCCGCCTTTAGTTGGCGCGAAGTTCTTGCTGTCCGGATCTTGTCTGGCAGCACCTGCAATGTCGCTTTTTAGACTTGCGCAACTGCCAAACGCTACTTATCTTTCTAAAATAATGCGTTACCAGGAGAGGTCCTTGCGTTTCCTCCTGCGCCAGAAAATGCGGCCTCAAGTTGGGCCTTGCACTCTTGCAACTCCTGAGACAGTCGGGTATTCTTCTTGGTAAGATCCTGCAGTTCATATGATCCTTAAATCAGTTAGTATAACTCCTTTAAGTCTCGGGGGCTACTGGCATATACAACTATTAAATTCTCTTACCCGTATGTCTTTTACATACTGCTCCGTGGCTCTGGTAAAACTATCTTGAGCAGCACGAAGGTGCGCGTCCCCCGTGTTAAAGGCATTCAACGCCTTGGGGGAGAAGCACGCGTCACGAAATACTGTCCGGCGGCGCCTGTGATTCAGGGCACTCTCGACCTCAGACTTGGTGGCGGATAGTCTGTCGGCATCCTCTGTTGGAGGAACGTCCGGCTCGCGCCTTGCGCTCGCCTCCCCCTCCTGACCAGGTGCGGGAGCCCGGCTGGTAGAGGTTGGATTGACAACTTTCACGCCTACAGTCCGGCGGACGCTTTTTTCCCTATAAAAGTCATGAGCACTCAAACGCTTCCTAGGAACGTTGCTCTAAATACTGAATTGTGAGCTATACCTTTGCGGCGACGTTTCAGTCCGCGCTCCTCTTCGCCTCTTGGTCCGAACTGCCCTTGTTGGTCAGCCACCGCTGGTTCTTCTCGCCTAGGGCGCCTCCCTGCAGTGCCGTCATATCGGTGGTCGAAATAAGCATCGAAGGAATGACGGTGTCGAGGCTTGGCCGCAATCACACGGGAAGCGGATACGGTCCGGGATAGTCGGCCGTAATGGCGACTAAAGCATTGTCCATGCTAAGCTGGTGGAACACCCCGTCGATTAGCTCCACCATTATATCGGGATCCTCTTCGGAGGCCGGATCCCGGGATCTCCCTGGATCCTTAGGCTGCGGAGCCGGACTCGGCATTCCTCCACAGTCCGGTGCAGTTCTGCGTCGAAAGAAGAACACAATGTAAGAAACTTAAGTTTGAAAGGCACAGGTCGGACACGCTGAGTGTTCGCTACCCAAGGCCGGGATTGTTCATGGAAAACCCATTTAACGGGTTCGTCCAAAGAAATCCTCCTTCTCCCCTTATACAGGCGGACAAGATTGTCGCCAGATCTTGGCCGATTCCGGCCCTTTGCGGCCGTGACGGGTGGCATCGTCCTCCCCGTTGAAATCCCACATGGGGTGGCCCCTGTATTGTAGTGGCTGCACCCCCCATGTAATGCATGTTTCCATGATTCCAATCATGGTCAACCCGGCATGGGCCAGCAACCTTATTCGGCCCATCAGATAATGGACGCTCTTGTCTTCCTCCAGTCGGGGGCTCCGCGGACGCCAACTAAGGTGTTTCTTCAGAGGAGCATTGCTGAACTCCGGGAGGCCGATCCGAACAGGGTCCGGCAGCGGAGCGTCTTCCATATAAAACCATTCTGAAGGCCAGTCTTCAGGCGCCTTCTTAGAGGTTCCGGATGGATATCCGGTCCCGGCAATGCGCCATATTTCGGTGCCGCCCACTTGATATATGGACCCCTCGTAAGAGCGGGGTACAAGGCAAAACAACCTCTTCCACAGCGCAAGTGGGGCTCGATGCCGGAAAAGCTCAGAAGAGCTACGTAACCCGCAATATGCAGGATTGAGGCGGGCGTGAGGTGATGGAGCTGGAGTCCGTAGAACTCCAGGAGCCCGCGGAGGAATGGATGTACAGGAAATCCGAGTCCCCTTATCAGATAGGGGACAAAGCATACCCGCTCCCCTTTGTTGGGATTAGGGGTAACCTCCGCTTGCTTCCCACCTTTGTAGGTGGCGAGCCCGGCTCGAACCGGAACCATGAAGGCCGGAGGGAGATATCCCCCCATTTGGAGCTTCACCAGCTCGTTGTGCGAAACAGAGCATCTCCTCCAATCTCCTGGCAAAGGGCTGGGAGCGCGAGAAGAGGAGCCGCGTTGACGGTCCATGATGGAATGGATTCTTGGTCGAAAGCGTTCCGATGAGTATTTGCGAGAGGAAGATGGTGATTTGGATCAGGATTCTTGCCTCCCTTATAGGCAGATTGTTCGCACAACTAGGGGGTAAAACATAAAAGACACCCTGGCTTTTCACATTCGCACGATGCGTGGAAGAAGGCCGTTATTGGGCGTGGAAGCCAAGACGCGCAACATTGATGAGCAAGTCGGACACTGTTCGGCAGGTACATGGAACTTAAGGGAGAACCCGCCTTGCAACGCCGAAGACTACACGCATGCTGGACTTATCATCATTGAAGCCTGGTTCGGGGGCTACTGAGGGAGTCCTGGATTAGGGGGTGTCCGGACAGCCGGACTACCATCATCAGCCGAACTATCATTTGCCGGGCTATCATCATCGACCGGACTCCAAGACTATGAAGATAGAAGATTGAAGACTTCCCCCCGTGTCCGGATGGGACTTTCCTTGGCGTGGAAGGCAAGCTTGGCGATACGGATATGTAGATCTCCTACCATTGTAACCGACTCTATGTAACCCTAGCCCTCTCCGGTGTCTATATAAACCGGATGGCTTTAGTCCGTAGGACAACAATCACAACAACCCTTACAATCATACCATAGGCTAGCTTCTAGGGTTTAGCCTCCTTGATCTCGTGGTAGATCCACTCTTGTAAACATCCACAATATCAATATCAATCAAGCAGGACGTAGGGTTTTACCTCCATCAAGAGGGCCCGAACCTGGGTAAGCATCGTGTCCCTTGCCTCCTGTTACCATCCGCCTAGACGCACAGTTCGGGACCCCCTACCCGAGATCCGCCGGTTTTGACACCGACAATAAGCTTAACATAATTCGTATTCTTCTTTCATCAAGTTGATTAATCTCTTCTTTTCAGAGTTTTTTCATCATATCACATTCTTGGTTCGAAGGGTTTTCATCTTTTCTTTTCCGGAGTTCAAAGTTTCCTCAGCCATCTCGTCTGAACCTCCATCTAAATCACTACAAGGTTTTAATCTTATTCTTTTCATCCATCATTTCTATCTCATCATCCTTTTGTTACCGGAGTTCTTCATGGTAGTTCTTCATGATTTTATTCATTCTTCAAGTGTTCATCAAGATTCTTGTGGGAAGAGCTCAATTATTCTTCTTCTTGCATCTCGAAGTGCAATTAATTCTCCGTATTATTTTGAAGTGGAGTTTTGCATTTCTTCGTCCATCTTAATTAATCAACCATTTGGTAGTGGCAGAACTTCTCCTCTAGTTTTGAGATGTTTTCACAAGTCCACGAGGAGTTTATCATTTGATTGTCGATTTCCAACAACTCCGTTCAATCCTTCCTTCTAAGGATGCTTTTCATCATTTGTGGTGGATGATGTTGCTTTCTCCTCCTTCCTTTTCATTCCATTCTTTCAACTGTTTCGGAGGCATTGTGTTATTGCTCTCGTCAAGTGTCATCCCATCTTGTGAAGTTCATGTTCTATTCCTTCCATTTTCAGCTGGAGTGCTGCCCAAATTCCTTCTTTCGAATTCCTTTTCTATCACCGGAGTGGTTACAAATTCATTCTTGTTCCTTAAGCTCTGGTTTCATATCTTTCCACCTACATGGTTCTCGTAATCTTCCTTGTTCCTCTTTTATAGCGGAGTGTTTTCTACGTCCTTCATTTCCGTTGTATTCTTTCTTTGGAATTGTTTAACCTCTCAAGGTTCTTTGCTTTCACTCATTTTTCCAAGGAGCAACTTTTTCTTTCCTATTCCTCTTCTGTCTCGTTCCTAAGATCTCGGGACGAGATCCCTTGTTAGTGGGGGGGGGGGTGTTGTGATGCCCCGAGACCGATGCTCCAGATGCCTTCCATTTATTTTAGTTGTTGCCGTGTGTTTTTTATGTTTGTTGTGTTATCATAATTGTTTTGCATATTTCATTCCTGTATGTTTATGGCATGATCATGCCGAGTGCCTTGTCATATCTTTGCTTCTTGACCTTGCTCATTTCACTTGTTATACCATGTGTTTGTAGTGTGCCTCTTGCCATTATATTGCATTGTGCCATCCTATGTTGTTGCCAAATCATCTCATTTGTATTGTGGTATTCATCTTGTTGTACTTGCACTATGTTTGTCAATGTTGCTTGCCCTATGCATATGGCCATGCATCATCACATCTCCCTTCCTTCTTCTTTCATGTTTTTTTTGCAAGTGACATTATTCCCTCCTCCATTTAATGTTCATTTCGTCCCTATAAATCTTGCACCTTGCCTAAACCCTCTCTGCTAAATTTCATCCATCTTGGAGTTGATGGAAATATGCCCTAGAGGCAATAATAAAGTTGTTATTTATATTTCCTTATATCAAGATAAATGTTTATTATTCATGCTAGAATTGTATTAACCGGAAACTTGATACATGTGTGGATACATAGAAAAAACACCGTGTCCCAAGTAAGCCTCTACTAGACTAGCTCGTTAATCAAAGATGGTTAAGTTTCCTAAGCATAGACATGTGTTGTCATTTGATGAACGAGATCACATCATTAGGAGAATGATGTGATGGACAAGACCCATCCGTTAGTTAGCATAATGATCGTTAAGGTTTTATTGCTATTGCTTTCTTCATGACTTATACATATTCCTCTGACTATGAGATTATGCAACTCCCGAATACCAAAGGAACACCTTGTGTGCTATCAAATGTCACATCGTAACTGGGTGATTATAAAGATGCTCTATAGGTGTCTCCGAAGGTGTTTGTTGGGTTGGCATAGATCGAGATTAGGATTTGTCACTCCGAGTATCGGAGAGGTATCTCTGGGCCGTCTCGGTAATGCACATCACAATAAACCTTGCAAAATGTGACTAATGAGTTAGTTGCGGGATGATGCATTACGGAACAAGTAAAGAGACTTGCCGGTAACAAGATTGAACTAGGTATCATGATACCGACGATTGAATCTCAGGCAAGTAACATACTGATGACAAAGGGAATAACATATGTTATCATTGCGGTTTGACCGATAAAGATCTTCATAGAATATGTAGGAACCAATATGAGCATCCAGGTTCCACTATTGGTTATTGATTGGAGATGTCTATCGGTCATGTCTACATAGTTCTCGAACACGTAGAGTTCGCACGCTTAATGTTCGATGACGATTTGTATTATGAGTTATGTGTTTTGGTGACCGAAGATTGTTCGGAGTCCCGGATGAGATCACGGACATGACGAGGAGTCTTCAAATGGTCGAGAGGTAAAGATTGATATATTGGACGATGGTATTCGGACACCGGAATGATTTGTGAGGCAGCCCACAAGGGGTGGTCGCGCCCCTTCCCATGGGGAGTCCGAATTGGACTAGGGGAGGGGGTGCCCCCCTTTCCTTCTCCTCTTCCCTCTCCCTTCTCCCTTTTCCCCTTCCATGAGAAGGAATAAGAAGGGGGCCGAATCCTACTAGGACTGGGAGTCCTAGTAGGACTCTCCCCTCTTGGCGCGCCCCCTAGGGTCGGCCTCCTCCCTCTCCCTCCTTTATATACGTGGGTAGGGTACCCCTTGGAGACACACCAATTGTTCCAAGCCGTGTGCGGCGTCTCTCTCCACGGTTTACTCTTCCGGTCATATTCACATAGTGCTTAGGCGAAGCCCTGCGTGGATCACATCACCATCACCGTCACCATGACATCGTGCCAACGAAACTCCCCTCGACCCTCTGCTTGATCAAGAGTTCGAGGGACGTCATCGAGCTGAACGTGTGCTGAACTCGGAGGTGACGTACGTTCGGTACTTGACCGGTTGGATCGCGAATACGTTTGACTACATCAACCACGTTAACATAACGCTTCCGCTTTCAGTCTACGAGGGTACGTGGACACACTCTTCCCCTCTTGTTGCTATGCATCTCCTATATAGATCTTGCGTGATAGTAGAATTTTTTTTTGAAATTGCATGCTACGTTCCCCAACAGTGGCATCCGAGCCAGGTCTATGCGTAGATGATATGCACGATTAGAACACAAAGAGTTGTGGGCGATAATAGTCATACTTCTTACCACCAACGTCTTATTTTTATTCGGCGGTACTGTTGGATGAAGCGGCCCGGAAAAACCTTACATGACCATGTTCAAGAGACCGGTTCCACCGACAGACATGCAACTTGTTTTGCATAATGGTGGATGACGGGTGTCTGTTTATCCAACTTTAGTTGAATCTAATTTGACTATGGCCGGTCCTTGTTGAAGGTTAAAACGGCACACTTGACAAAAATCGTTGTGGTTTTGATGCGTAGGTAAGAACGGTTCTTGCTAGAAGCCCGTAGCAGCCACGTAAAACTTGCAACAATAAAGTAGAGGACGTCTAACTTGTTTTTGCAGGGCATGTTGTGATGTGATATGGTCAAGACATGATGTGATATACGTTATTGTATGAGATGATCATGTTTATTAAAAGTTATCCGCAACTGGCAGGAGCCTTATGGTTGTCGCTTTATTGTATGAAATGCAATCGCCATGTAATTGCTTTACTTTATCACTATGCATTAGCGATAGTTGAAGAAGCAATATTGGCAAGACGACAAGGACGCTACGATGGAGATCAAGGTGTCAAGCCGGTGACGTCGGAAATCATGACGGTGCTTTGGAGATGGAGATCAAAGGCACAAGATGATGATGGCCATATCATGTCACATATTTTTATTGCATGTGATTTTTATCTTTTATGCATCTTATTTTGCTTAGTACGGCGGTAGCATTATAAGATGATCCCTCACTAAAATTTCAAGGTATAAGTGTTCTCCCTGAGTATGCACCGTTGTGACAGTTCATCATGCCGAGACACCACGTGATGATCGGGTGTGATAAGCTCTACGCTTACATACAACAGGTGCAAGACAGTTTTGCACGTGCGGAATACTCGGGTTAAACTTGACGAGCCTAGCATGTACAGACATGGCCTCGGAACACTGGAGACCGAAAGGTCGAACGTGAAACATATAGTAGATATGATCAACATAGAGATGTTCACCATTGAAGACTACTCCATCTCATGTGATGATCGGACATGGTTTAGTTGATTTGGATCACGTAATCATTTAGATGACTCGAGGGATGTCTATCTAAGTGAGAGTTCTTAAGTAATATGATTAATTGAACTTAATTTATCATCAACTTAGTCCTGATAGTATTTGCATATTTATGTTGTAGATCAATAGCTCGTGTATAGCTCCCCTGTTTTATTTTTGATATGTTCCTAGAGAATACTAAGTTCAAAGATGATAGTAGCAATGATGCAGACTGGGTCCATGATCTGAGGATTATCCTCATTGCTGCAAAGAAGAATTATGCCCTTGATGCACCGCTAGGTGACAGACCTGTTGCAGGAGCTGATGCAGACGTTATGAAATTTGACAAACTCGGTATGATGACTACTTGATAGTTTAGTGCGCCATACTTTACGGCTTAGAACCGGGACTTCAAAAACGTTTTGAATAACATGGAGCATATGAGATGTTCCAAGAGCTGAAATTGGTATTTTAGACTCATGCCTGTGTTAAGAGGTATGAGACCTCTAACAAGTACTTTGCCAACAAAATGGAGGAGAATAGCTCAGCTAGTGAGCATGTGCTCAGAATATCTGAGTGCTACAATCACTCGAATCAAGTGGGAGTAAATCTTCCAGATAAGATAGTGATTGGCAGAGTTCTCTAGTCACTGTCACCAAGTTACTAGAACTTCATGATGAACTATAATATGCAAGGGATAACGGAAACGATTCCCAAGCTCTTCGTGATGCTGAAATCGGCGAAGGTAGAAATCAAGAAAAAGCATCAAGTGTTGATGGTTGACAAGATCACTAGTTTCAAGTAAAAGAGCAAGGGAAAGAAAGGGAACTTCAAGAAGAATGGCAAGCAAGTTGCCACTCACGTGAAGAAGCCCAAAGGTAGACCTAAGCCTGAAACTGAGTGCTTCTACTGCAAAGGGAATGGTCACTTGAAGCGGAACTACGGCAAATACTTCTCGGATAAGAAGGATGGAAAAGTGAACAAAAGTATATTTGATATACATGTTATTGATGTGTACTTTACTAGTGTTCATAGTAACCCCAGGGTATTTGATACCGGTTCAGTTGCTAAGATTAGTAACACGAAACAGGAGTTGCAAAATGAACCGAGACTAGTTAAGGGCAAGGTGACGATGTGTGTTGGAAATGATACCAAGGTTGATAAGATCACCATTGCACACTCCCTCTACCTTCGAGATTAGTGTTGGACCAAAATAAATGTTATTTGGTGTTTGCGTTGAGCATGAATATGATTAGATCAAGTTTATTGTGATACAGTTATTCATTTAAGTCAGAGAATAATTGTTGTTCTGTTTACATGAATAAAACCTTCTATGGTCATACACCCAATGTAAATGGTTTATTGAATCTCGATCTTAGTGATACACATATTCATAATATTGATGCCAAAAGATGCAAAGTTGATAATGACAGTGCAACATATTTGTGGCACTGCAGTTTAGATCATATTGGTGTAAAGCGCATGAAGAAACTCCATATGGATGGATTTTTGGAATCACTTGATTATGAATCATTTGATACTTGTGAACAATGCAACATGGGAAGGATGACTAAAACTCCGGTCCCCCGAACAATGGAGCGAGCCACTGACTTATTGGAAATAATACATACCGATGTATGCGGTCCGATGAGTGTTGAGGATCGCGGCAGGTATCATTATTTTTTGACCTCCACAGATGATTTGAGCAGATATGGGTATATCTACTTGATGAAACACAAGTCTTAAACCTTTAAAAAGTTCAAATGATTTTAGAGTGAAGTGGAGAATCATCGTAACAAGAGAATACAGTTTCTACGATCTGATCACGGGGGCGAATATTTGAGTTACGAGTTTGGCCTTCATTTAAAACAATGTGGAATAGTTTCACAACTCACGCCACCTGGAACACCATAGCATAATGGTGTGTCCGAACGTCGTAATCGTACTTTATTAGATATGGTACGATCTATGATGTCTCTTATGATTTACCACTATCGTTTTGGGGTTATGTATTAGAGACAACTTCATTCACTTTATCGAGGGCACCATATAAATCTGTTGTGACGACACCGTATGAACTATGGTTTGGCAAGAAACCTAAGCTGTCGTTCCTTAAAGTTTGGGGCTGCGATGCTTATGTGAAAAATCTTCAACCTGATAAGGTCGAACCCAAATCGGAGAAGTGGGTCTTCATATGATACACAAAAGAAACTGTTGGGTACACCTTCTATCACAGATCCGAAGGCAAGACATTTGTTGCTAAGAATGGATCCTTTCTAGAGAAGGAGTTTCTCTCGAAACAAGTGAGTGGGAGGAAAGTAGAACTTGATGAGGTAATTGTACCTTCTCTCGAATTGGAAAGTAGTTCATCACAGAAATCAGTTGTAGTGATTCCTACACCAACTAGAGAGGAAGCTAATGATGATGATCATCAAAACTTCAGATCAAGTTACTATCAAACCTCGTAGGTCAAACAGAGCACGTTCCTCACCAGAGTGGTACAGTAATCCTATTCTGGAAGTCATGTTACTAGACCATGACAAACCTATGAACTATGAGGAAGCGATGATGAGCCCAAATTCCGATATATGGCTTGAGGCCATGAAATCTGAGATAGTATCCATATATGAGAACAAAGTATGGACTTTGATTTACTTGCCCGATGATCGGTGAGCCATTGAGAATAAATGGATCTTCAAGAGGAAGACGAACGCTGATAGTAGTGCAACTATCTACAAAGCTCGAATTGTCGCAAAAAGGTTTTCGACAAGTTCAAGGTGTTGACTACGATGAGATTTTCTCACCAGTATCAATGCTTAAGTATGTCTGAATCATGTCAGCAATTGCCACATTTTATGAAATCTGGCAAATGGATGTCAAAACTGCATTCCTTAATGGATGTCTCAAAGAAGAGTTGTATATGATGCAACCAGAAGGTTTTGTAGATCCTAAAGGTGCTAACAAAGTGTGCAAACTCCAGCGATCCATCTATGGACTGGTGCAAGCATCTCAGAGTTGGAATATACGCTTTGATGTGGTGATCAAAGCATATGGTTTTATACAGACTTATAGTGAAGCATGTATTTACAAGAAAGTGAGTGGGAGCTCTGTATCATTTCTAATATTATATGTGGATGACATATTGTTGATTGGAAATGATGTAGAATTTCTGGATAACATAAAAGGATACTTGAATAAGAGTTTTTCAATAAAATACCACGGTGAAGCTACTTATATTTTGGGCATCAAGATCTATAGAGATAGATTGAGACGCTTAATAGGACTTTCAAAAGCACGTACCTTGACAAGATTTTGAAGAAGTTCAAAATGAATCAGTAAAAGAAAGGGTTCTTGCCTGTTTTGCAAGGTGTGAAGTTGAGTAAGACTCAAAGCCTGACCACGACAGAAGATAGAGAGAGAATGAAAGTCATTCCCTATGCCTCAGCCATAGGTTCTATAAAGTATGCCATGCTATATACCAGACCTATTGTGTACCTTGCCATGAGTTTGGAAAAGGGGTACAATAGTGATCCAGGAGTAGATCATTGGACAGGGGTCAAAATTATCCTTAGAGGACTAAGGAAATATTTCTCGGTTATGGAGGTGATAAAGAGTTCATCTTAAAGAGTTACGTCGATGCAAGCTTTCACACCGATCTGGATGACTCTAAGTCTCAATATAGATACATATTCAAAGTGGGAGCAATTAGTTAGAGTAGGTCCATGCAGAGCATTGTAGACATAGAAATTTGCAAAATACATATGGATCTGAATATGGCAGACCCGTTGACTAAACTTCTCTCCCAAGAAAAACATGATCACACCTTAGTACTCTTTGGGTGTTAATCACATGGCGATGTGAACTAGATTATTGACTATAGTAAACCCTTTGGGTGTTGGTCACATGGCGATGTGAACTATGGGTGTTAATCACATGGTGATGTGAACTATTGGTGTTAAATCACATGGCGATGTGACCTAGATTATTGACTCTACTACAAGTGGGAGACTGAAGGAAATATGCCCTAGCTAGAGGCAATAATAAAGTTGTTATTTATATTTCCTTATATCATGATAAATGTTTATTATTCATGCTAGAACTGTATTAACCAGAAACTTGATACATGTGTGGATCCATAGACAAAACACTGTGTCCCTAGTAAGCCTCTACTAGACTAGCTCGTTAATCAAAGATGGTTAAGTTTCCTAACCATAGACATGTGTTGTCATTTGATGAACGAGATTATATCATTAGGATAATGATGTAATGGACAAGACCCATCCGTTAGCTTAGCATAATGATCATTAAAGTTTTATTGCTATTGCTTTCTTCATGACTTATACATATTCCTCTAACTATGAGATTATGCAACTCCCGAATACCGGAGGAACATCTTGTGTGCTATCAAACATCACAACGTAACTGGGTGATTATAAATATGCTCTACAGGTGTCTCCGAAGGTGTTTGTTGGGTTGGCATATATCAAGATTAGGATTTGTCACTCCGAGTACCGGAGAGGTATCTCTGGGCCCTCTCAGTAATGCACATCGTAATAAGCCTTGAAAGCAATGTGACTAATGAGTTAATTGCGGGATGATGCATTACGGAACGAGTAAAGAGACTTGCTGGTAACGAGATTGAACTAGGTATGATGATATCGACAATCAAATCTTGGGCGAGTAACATACCGATGACAAAGGGAATAACGTATGTTCTCATTGCGGTTTGAACGATAAAGATCTTCGTAGAATATGTAGGAACCAATATGACCATCCAGGTTCCGCTGTTGGTTATTAATCGGAGATGTGTATCGGTCATGTCTACATAGTTCTCGAACCCGTAGGGTCCACACGTTTAACATTCAATGACGATTTGTATTATGAGTTATGTGTTTTGGTGACCGAAGATTGTTCGGAGTCCCGGATGAGATCACAAACATGACGAGGAGTCTCGAAATGGTCGAGAGGCAAAGATTGATATTTTGGACGATGGTATTAGGACACCAGAATGGTTTCTGAATGGTTCGGCTATTTTTCGGAGTACCGAGTGGTTACCGGAACCCCCCGCGGAAGTATTGGGTCTACATGGGCCATAGGGGAGAGGGGAGGCAGCCCACAAGGGGTGGCCGCGCCCCCCTTCCATGGGGAGTCCGAATTGGACTAGGGGAGGGGGGCGCCCCCTTTGCTTCTCCTCTTCCCTCTCCCTTCCCCCTTTTCCCCCTCCATGAGGAGGAATAAGGGGGGCCGAATCCTACTAGGACTGGGAATCCTAGTAGGACTCCCCCCTCTTGGCGCGCCCCCTAGGGTCGGCCTCCTCCCTCTCCCTCCTTTATATACGTGGGCAGGGCACCCCTTGGAGACACACCAATTGTTCCAAGCCGTGTGTGGTGTCTCTCTCCACGGTTTACTCCTCCAGTCATATGCACATAGTGCTTAGGCGAAGCCCTGCGCGGATCACATCACCATCACCGTCACCACGCCGTCGTGCTAACGAAAATCTCCCTCGACCCTCTGCTGGATCAAGAGTTCGAGGTACGCCATCGAGCTGAACGTGTGCTGAACTTGGAGGTGCCGTACGTCCGGTACTTGATTGGTTGGATCGCGAAAACATTCGACTACATCAACCGCGGTAACCTAACGCTTCTGCTTTCGGTCTACGAGGGTACGTGGACACCCTCTTCTCCTCTCGTTGTTATGCATCTCCTAGATAGATCTTCAGTGATCGTAGGAAATTTTTGGAAATTGCACGCTACATTCCCCAACAGGAGTTGTTTCGGTTAGGTTCAAAAATGCCTCAAGTTTGCACTTTATTCAAACTTGATTTATTTTTCTACCTCTAAAAATGTCCAGGACAATTATATTAGATAGAGCACTATCACAGGGTCATGGGGATATATTTATTTTCATTTTTCCCCTCTCGAATGTCCCCGGCTTTTTAGTTTATTTTCTGTTTGAAGAAAATATCAAAGAAAAGAAAAGGCCGCAGCAGCAGCAGTAGCAGTCTGCCTGGGCCTCGGCCACCAGGCTGGCCCATCTAGCTCCGCGCTAGCCACCCCAGCTCAGCCCACACGCATGACCCTCCCTCTCTTTCTCTCTCCACTTCAAAAAAAATACACTTCCGTGATGATACGTGTTTGTCATAGTAGGTCATGTTTTCTGTCGTGCATGTACATCCATGACGATTTTATGACAGAATCGAGATAGTCATACCTGTGTTGTCGTAGAAAAGTTCCATGACATTACCAAAATTATCATCACGGAAGTATCCACTTCCATGACGATAAATGGCGCATCATGGAAGTGCTTTCGTCAAGGGTAACCGACACGTGGCATCCATCGTAACAGGTCGCCGTTAAGCTATCAGGCCCGGTTTTGGATCCGATAACCCGTTAACAACCCAGACCAATGGGGATTTTCCATGTGTAAAATTCTCATTGGCCGGAGGAAACACGTGTTGGCTCACTGTTGGGACAGATGTCATCCACCCATTGGACATGAGGCGCCTATGATACGTCCACATGTGGCACGGCCCAACAGAGGCCCATTCCGATGAAAAGGCCGGCCCGTTCGACTTGGTCAAAAGGTCACGGGCCAGCCCACGGAAAGCCTGTTAACGGCATGTTCGTATATAGCCCATTTACGGCCCGCTAACTCACGGCTCGTTACGGCCTATAGGAATTAAGCCCAGTAGCTTCATCTGGGCCGTCCAATATGATGCCAGCCCGTTTTAACTTCCGACCCATGTATGGATCATGATGTCTTTCGGCCCATATGAGGCGATTTGTAACTCTGGGCCCATTAAAGGCCCAAGATGAAACTGGCCCATAATGAACAGTGTATCGCTTTATACCCATTACCCATTATTCCGTCGGTCGTTTCCAGCCCGTGTTAACTTTCGGCCTTCTAAGGGCCCATTTATTCTTGGGCTCATTTCTAGAATTAGGCTAGTTATGGTCCATTACTGGCATGTTCCGTTTGTGGCCCAAATTCAGCCCGTAGTTACATTCGGCCCGTTTGTGGCCCGTTAACCCGTTGGGCTGTTTTCATAGCGTTATCAAATACGGCCTATTAACGGCCCGTATGGTCCATGAATAGTATGGACCATGTTTGGCGAAATGATTATACACCCCGTAGAAGGCCTATGGATCCTACGGCCCATAGAAGGCCAATGGATCCTACGGCCCGTAGAAGGCCCATGGATCATACGGCCCGTAGAAAGCCCATGGATCCTACGGCCCATAGAAGGCCCATGGATCCTACGGACCGTAGAAGGCCCATGGATCCTACAGCCCGCAGGAGGCCCATGGTTACAATAGTCCGTGTGTTGCCATGGTTATTGTGGCCTAGTTACCAAAAATAGGTTATTGTGGCCACTAGAAAAACGCGGAAAAAGAACTGCAGTGACTACAAGCAAACAACTAAACAATACAATAAGGAAATAAATAAGCAAGCAATTAACGCTAGGCTATTATGGCTATTACACATATTACATCCACTGGGCATCAAAGTTCGCCACCAGTGCAAATATAGGGAACAAAGCAGCATATTACATACACTGGCTGTCTAAATTGGCCACCAGTTCAAATAAACGCGGCAACAAAATAAGTCCATAACTGAAACAACTTCAGAAGAGCTCAAGAAACGTTATCCTGGGTATCCACCATGCTGGCAATAAGCTTAGAAAGCTTATTAGTTTTGTCCTGTTTGGCGCTAAAATCCTCCAACGCTTGCTATTGCACCAGAAAGTATGCATATGAATGCTCCAAGGAGTTCCGCAGTCCTTCCGCTTCTTGTCGCAGCACAGCTGATCGATGTCTTTCATCTTGTAGTTGAGACTCAAGAAATCAAACTGATTCAGACAGTGAGTTTGAATAGCTTGCGCCAGCGGTAGTGGCCAGTAACTCAAACACTAAACCAAGACAGGACTTTGGGGTTGTCTCACTGTCTTCAAGATAGTTTTCCTTAGCTGTTTTATCCGATTTGTTGGAGACCAACAAGGATGTCTCACTATCCTGAACTTTATCTGCATTACTTCCTTTACCATTGCTTAATAAGGCACTCTTCCCCAATATTTTGTTAGCATTCTAAAAGAAGAAACAAGCAGACACATAACAGGTTTAGCATGTACTAGTATATGAAACTCATTTCGGTGAACCTGTTCATTAGTAAGGTAGACAAGATTAAACTACCAAGTCTTCTATTGCCAAGTAGTACATTATAAAAGCATCAAACAAACATATATCTATGTCCTATGGTCACTGCATTGTCTTGCCAAATCAAAATAGAGACACGGTTCAAATCATACCAGTTCAAGAGAAAGCAGCACTAGAAGAATACAAAGCGTGGGATACTACACAACACAACAAGATTTCAGATGGGTACCACGGGTCTACATGTACAACAATACTATTGGCTCTGTTGTGATGCTAGTAATGTGCATCATATGAGAAGTCAACTGTATACACAATTGAAATTAAAATCAACAGAGCTATTTATAAGAGCAAACCTATTAAAGAAACATCCGTAAACATACCTGTTGTGCCATTCGAGTTTCGATTGGATCGTTCAATTTAAAAATAATTTTGTATGAGTAAATACAGTGATACAAGAGCAAAGCAGTATGCACGATAGCAATGGAATCTTAAATGAGAACAATTGTTCTTCAGGTTTAAGCACTTGTTCTACACAAATAGAGTACAGTAAGACGCAAGCATATAGTACTTAAAAAATGAGCTCATAGACCTTACCACATTCTTGGTTCAGGACCAGTACTGAACATGGCGTTCCCAGTCATCGTCCAGTAAATGTGTCTCAGGAGAACGTAAGGAAATTTGATGAGTTTCTTTGCTAGTGAAGTATGTTTTCTTTAGGTAATTCCGATACTGACACCAAGCATTCTTGAAGATAGCACAGGTTACCTCATCTCGAGTTTCCAAATCGATCCTTCTCTATAGACAAAAATGGGAAAATTTGCTGTATTATAACCATCATGGAGGTTGAAATAATGGGACGAAGCAAAGTAATAGTCATGAATAACATTACTTACACATAACTCCTGGACAAACACCTGCAACTGGCATTTTCCTTCATCTTCAGTATAATATTTCCATGATGGGAAGATACGCACATAGGATTTAACAACATCAAATGCGATAGATGCTAAATTATGAATGGCTGGTTGTGCTTCCTCCACAGGAATAGGTGTACTAACTAGTGGAGTTGGGGTTCGCCGTGGTAGTATTGGCACTTTGGGCACCGGAGTTGCCTTACTAACTACTCTTGTTTGGGAGCTTTGTGGTGGAGATGGTGATGTGTCAACAGGAACTGGGTTACTATCTGCTGGGGTTGGGGTTAGATTGGGTGAAGCTGGTTCTCTGTCCATCGCAGTAGGGGTACAATCTGCGAGAGTCTGGGTTATGTGTGGTAGGGCTGGTTCTCGTGCATGTACAACCGGGGTGCTATCTCCACCAAGTGGTAGCGCTGTTTTATTTAAAGACCGTGTTTTTACTCCGCTAGGTACTGCCATCACCCGCTCGAATTCAAATGGCTGATAAACATGAAACATGGTTGAATGTACAAACATTGTATGAGAGACAGATGCAATATATAGTGTGGAAAAAAGAGGGCATGAAATAGTTGACATGTATATTGTTTAACTAAAATGGATAGCATGACATAATTTCACATATATGATGTCTATCTAAACTGGATAGCATAGCATAACATAATTCAAAGATATGATGACTAACTAAACAAGATCGCATGATATAATTCACATAGATGTTATCTAAGTAATCAGGATCGCATGATTTAATTCACATATGTGATTTATATGCTAAGCAGAGGGCATTCACATATATGATGTCTGAACTAAGAACATGATGTTGAATATTGTGTATATGATGTCTAAACTATGCAATGCAAGACACCATATGCATGATATGAGCAGTATAACCGTGCCAAGTTAGAGCATACACCTCGGTGGGGGAATAGGACTAGTCATCTGTCTCTGAATCCATCTCCAAGGAGCTATCGGGACCCAAAGAAGAGATCTGCTTGACGGTAGCACCGCGCTCTGAAGGCCTTGTTTTCACTCCAGATTTTTCCATCACCCACTCAAATGACTGATTCATAGGAAGAGTAGTTTAATGTACAAACATTGTCGACAAATGGAAAGGTAATGAAGAAAAGGATGGGCAAGATATCACTCAAATATATGATGTCTGGTTAAATAGGATGGCATTGCACATTTCACAGATATTATGGCTAGCTAAAAGACATGAGACTGCATAATTCCCATATATGATATAGAAACTAAACAGGTGGCATTACAGAACATGTCTAAACTAAGCAGATGACATATATGATGTCGAAAGTAGTCACTGCAAGGCAACATATGCATGATATGACTAAAATCATCATGCCAAGTTAGAGCGAAGACCTTGGGGGGTAAATATGAGTGGTCAGCGGCGTATGAATCCGCCTCAGAACAGATATCTTCCTCTGGATTAAAATCTGGAGAGGGGGGAGGGTTTTCCATTGTACCCACCATGGAGCGATGTCTGCATGACATTGTATTGCCACGCAAAACTCTTCTCTTTTTCTCTACATGTTCAGCATGACTGTGTACAATATCTGACATGCATACCAAAAAATATAGTGAGATTATGTAAGGAGAGCATGCAGAAATCTAGAGTGATGGTAACAACCAGTGGATGGATCCAAAAATAATGATAGCAGGCTGATGATTGCTTCAATTTAATAAAAAAACAGATGATGATTGCTTTACTATTTGTTTCCCACCCAAGATGAACAACATAGGCATACCTGCTACCTCTTGAGCACTGCGTTGGTTTTACCTTGAAGAGGAAAGGGTTGCATCAAAGTAGCGTAAGTATTTCCCTCAGTTTTTGAGAACCAAGGTATCAATCCAGTAGGAGGCTACGCGTGAGTCCCTCGCACCTGCACAATACAAATAAATCCTCGCAACCAACGCGATAAGGGGTTGTCAATCCCTTCAGGTCACTTACGAGAGTGAGATCTGATAGATATGATAGGATAATATTTTTGGTATTTTTATGATAAAGATGCAAAGTAAAAAAGCAAAGGCAATAATAAAGTGTTGGAAGATTAATATGATGAAGATAGACCCGGGGGCCATAGGTTTCACTAGTGGCTTCTCTCAAGAGCATAAGTATTTTACGGTGGGAGAACGAATTACTGTTGAGCAATTGAGCATAGTTATGAGAATATCTAGGTATGATCATGTATATAGGCATCACGTCCAAGACAAGTAGACCGACTCCTACCCGCATCTACTACTATTACTCCACTCATCGACCGCTATCCAGCATGCATCTAGAGTATTAAGTTCATGAAAACAGAGTAACGCCTTAAGCAAGATGACATGATGTAGAGGGATAAATTCATGCAATATGATAAAAACCCCATCTTGTTATCCTCGATGGAAACAATACAATATGTGCCTTGCTGCCCCTCATCCTTTGGGAAAGGACACCGCAAGATTGAACCCAAAGCTAAGCACTTCTCCCATTGCAAGAAAGATCAATCTAGTAGGCCAAACCAAACTGATAATTCAAAGAGACTTGCAAAGATAATCAATCATACATTCAGAGAAGATTCAAATATTGTTCATAGATAATCTTGATCATAAACCTACAATTCATCGGTCTCAACAAACACACCGCAAAAAGAAGATTACATCGAATAGATCTCCACGAGAGAGGGGGAGAACATTGTATTGAGATCCAAAAAGAGAGAAGAAGCCACCTAGCTACTAACTATGGACCCGAAGGTCTGAGGTAAACTACTCACACTTCATCGGAGAGGCTATGGTGTTGATGTAGAAGCCCTCCGTGATGGATGCCCCCTCCGGCAGAGCTCCAGAACAGACCCTAAGATGGGATCTCGTGGGTACAAAAGGTTGCGGTGGTGGAATTAGGTTTTTGGCTCCGTATCTGATCGTTTGGGGGTACGTAGGTATATATAGGAGGAAGGAGTACGTCAGTGGAGCAATGTGAGGCCCACGAGGGTGGAGGTCACGCCCCCCTACCTCGTGGCCTCCTGGAAGCTTCTCTTACGTAGGGTCCAAGTCTCCTGGATCTTGTTCGTTCGAAAAATCACGCTCCCAAAGGTTTCATTCCGTTTGGACTCCGTTTGATATTCTTTTTATGCGAAACTCTGAAATAGGCAAAAAACAACAATTCTGGGCTGGGCCTCCGGTTAATAGGTTAGTCCCAAAAATAATATAAAAGTGGATAATAAAGCCGAATATTTTCCAAAATAGTAGATAATATAGAATGGAGCAATCAAAAATTATAGATACGTTGGAGATGTATCAATACCCTAGGTGAACCGGATATTAGACAGAGATATTATTCATTGTTGCCTCGATATGTGCCCCACAACTAATTTAGAACTCAAGTTTGAACATTAATTTGGACCTAACTTGGAGTCTAAGAGGTGAACAGGATGATAAAGTAGCAGGTAATATTAAGCAATGCATAACATAAGCAAAAACAAAAGAGTGCGACCTCTCTTGTGGACCCGTGTACTCCTCAGGTTCATCTGTCGGGTAAATGATGGTGATGCCGTTGCGGTAGGTGCCGGCAGCAGGGAAGGAGATCTGAGGCGGCGAAAGACGGTTAGGATTCGTGATGTCTGGTTTGGTGGATGCTTCTGTCGATGGAGCAGCTCAGGTGAGGTGGACGACATTGTGGCAGGAGTAGGGAAAACCACACAAAGTTTTCTTAGACACCTACATGTTACTAAAGTAATTCTGTAAGGGCTCATTTGGCTTGCATGATTCTAAAAATGCAAGGATAGGAAAAACACTAGAATAGGATAGGAATGGACATGGGAAATAGAGCATTTGTTAACACATTATTTGTGTCAACTTGGGTGTTTGGTTCATAGGAATTGGAAGAGCAGAGGAATGCAAAGAAACATGGCCAAAATAAAGTGAAACCATATAAAAGCGTGTGCAGTTAGAATGTTATTCTGCCACTAATGCACTTGGTCTTGTTTTCATGCATAGGATTTTGAAAAGTAGGTCCAGGTGGATGTTTTGCTCCATTCCTTTCAACAAAATGCATAAATAATTGAATAGTAGAGTGCCATAGGAAAATTTCCTATTTCTATGTTTTTCCGTTGAACCAAAATAGCCCTAATGGATCAACATGAATGTAGAGTAATAAGTGATGCAACAAGTGTACAACCTCTTTGTCGTAGCTGTGTCGACCTCAGCATAATTGGGTTGGTTGATAACCCACAAGTATAGGGGATCGCAACAGTTTTTGAGGGTAGAGTATTCAACCCAAATTTATAGATTTGACACAAGGGGAGCCAAAGAATATTTGAAGGTATTAGCATCTGAGTTGTCAATTCAACCACACCTGGAGATTAATTATCTGCGGCAAAGTGATCAGTAGCAAAGTAGTTTGATAGTTTTGATAGTAGTGACAGCAGCACCAGTAACGGTAGCAGTGATAGCAATAATTTGTAGCAAGTGTAACAGTGATGATAGCAATAGTAACATAGCAAGATCAATAAGGATAAATTCATAGGCATTGGATCGGTGACTTGTTGGATGATATTCATCATGTGACAGTTATAACCTAGGGCGATACGACACTAGCTCCAGTTCATCGATATAATGTAGGCATGTATTCCGTAAATAGTCATACGTGCTTTATTAAAAGAACTTGCATGACATCTTTTGTCCTACCCTCCCGTGGCAGCGGGGTCCATATTGGAAACTAAGGGATATTAAGGCCTCTGTCGGTGTCAAAACCAGCGGATCTCGGGTAGGGGGTCCCGAACTGTGCATCTAGGCGGATGGTAACAGGAGACAAGGGACACGATGTTTTTACCCAGGTTCGGGCCCTCTCGATGGAGGTAATACCCTACTCCTGCTTGATTAATATTGATGATATGGGTAGTACAAGAGTAGATCTACCACGAGAGCAGAGAGGCTAAACCCTAGAAGCTAGCCTATGGTATGATTGTTGTTCGTCCTACGGACGAAAACCCTTCGGTTTATATAGACACCGAATAGGGTTAGGGTTACACAGAGTCGGTTACAATGGTAGGAAATCTACATATCCGTATCGCTAAGCTTGCCTTCCACGCCAAGGAAAGTCCTATCCGGACAAGGGACGAAGTCTTCAATCTTGTATCTTCATAGTCTAGGAGTCCGGCCAACGGTGATAGTTCGGCTATCCGGACACCCCCTAATCCAGGACTCCCTCAGTAGCCCCTGAACCAGGCTACAATGACGACGAGTCCGGCGCGCATATTTCTTCGGCATTGCAAGGCGGGTTCCTCCTCCAAATACTTCATAGAAGATTTTGAACACAAGGATAGTGTCCGGCTTTGCAAAACAAGTTCCACATACCACCGAGAGAGAATAATTTTTGCACAGATCTGCTGACGTATTCCGCGGCGTGACATCACACCACGGCCAGGCCTTCATACGAATCGTTTTTTACTGTTCCACCTTAGCGCGTTTAGCGAGGCGGTTTCCTTGGCACGTCTTATCAAAGCGGAGATCGTGCCCCCTTATTCCGGGATTCCCATCAATACGGATGTGGGTAACCCATCCGCGCCATTGATTACGGCGCTTGGGAGATAAGCGAGTTTTACCAGGCTGGCGGGGGACGCATAGCTTCGTCCGTCCATATAAGGGGATAAGGATCCACCTTTTCACCTACGCCTTCTTCCTCCGTTGCTCATCCATTTCCGCGCACTCGAGCTCCAACGCCCAAGTCCGCACATCCCACCTCAACCTTCTCCAACTATGTCCGGAGCGAGAGGCAGGTGGATGGCCTCCTCCGTCACGTAGGGGCACATCGAAAAGCTGCGGGAGGCCGGATACTTGTCCAGCAACATCGCGCACCGGCTACCCGACAAGGGGCAGCTCATTCCAACCCCCAGGCCCCATGAGAGGGTGGTGTTTCTCACCCACTTCCTCCGCGGACTAGGTTTTCCACTTCACCCATTTGTCCGGAGGCTCATGTTCTACTACGGCCTGGATTTCCACGATCTGGCCCCGAACTTCATCCTCAACATCTCGGCGTTTATCGTCGTGTGCGAGGCCTTCCTTTGCATCCAACCCCACTTCGGCTTATGGCTTAAGATCTTCAATGTCAAGCCGAAGGTAGTGGGCGGCCGCCAAGCGGAGTGCGGAGGCGCCATGGTTGGCAAGATGGCCAAAGTCCTATGGCTCGAGGGCTCCTTTGTGGAGACCATAAAGGGGTGGCAATCGGGGTGGTTCTACATCACCGAGCTGCGCGACTCTCAATGGGCGGCGGCCCCCGAATTCCGATCTGGCCTCCCCACGCGGCTCACATCATGGAAAGAGACGGGCCTGACGTGGGGGGATTCGGACGAGCTGTCCGGACTCCAAACCTGCGTTCGAAACCTGGTGGACAAGAATCTCAGGCTTGTCAATGTAATCCAGGTGATGCTCATCCGTCGGATTCTCCCATGCCAACAACGGGCCTTCAAATTGTGGGAATTCGATCCGGCACAAGCACCCAACATCGAAAAGGCTCTTCGACACTACGCACGAAGATGCCCGAAGGTGCTGTTTAAGGCGCCGAGGCTCCCACATCCGCTACCAAGATCGCGGATTCAGCTCGCAGCGTCAAGCCAGCGAGGTAAGTTATTTTACCCTTTATGGGACTCTTGTTTTCATAGATTGACTCTATGTGGGATCTAAAACTCCTAACCTTTGACAGATCGTTCAAGACGTCCGACAGATTAACATCCGGCCCCTTTGCCGAAGACCCAGCGGACGCCTGATTGACCGAAGCTGCTGGCTCCGCACCTCACGTGGTGCCGGAGAAGAAGGCCAAGAAGGAGGCCACGGAACTCGAAGGAGCTCCGGCGCCAGTGTTGTCGACTCATCGCCCGACAACCTGAGGCGGAATCCTCCTCCGAGGAAGAGGAGGAGGAAAAAGCCTCTCCCAGTGAAGAGAGAAAAAAGGAAGGCCGCCACAACCGGGAGGCCGAGGGTCAAGAAGGAAGGACCCTTCCTCCGACTTCTCCACTAACGCCGACAACGACGAGGCGGAGTGGCCAACAAGGGCCAAGCCCCTGGCGAGATCGTAAGTGTCCGGATACCCATGGCTTTTTTTCATTGCATAGTGTTCTTTAATGCCGAACAATCATGTAGCCCTCCCAAAGACGAGCTCGCCACTTCGTCGAGCGGGTCCCTGAATTCGTCGGAAGTGGAGAGTACTTCACTTCCGGCTGCCTCCTCACCTCACGCTGCGGACGACGCCGAGGTGGGGCCCCGAGGGGGGCCTGGTCAAGAGGAGGTGGCGCAGGAGGCGCCGCAAGGCAGCCTCCCGGACTCCAGGCGCGAGGGGAGCGAGACCCCCAGGGGCTCTAAGCCCGACCCTTGTCCGGACTCCATACTGGAACCTTCAGCGGTTCCGAAGTCCAGCAAGCAGTCCCTTCGTAGGAAGGGTAAGACGCCGGTGTCCTCTGTCCAACCGGAGGCACCGGATAGCTTATTGGAGGCGCTGTTAAAGCGCCTCCATCGAGGAGGAGCACCGCACTATTATGAGTGTGGTGATCCAGAAAGTTCAGTCCGCCAAGAGCGGGCTGACTGAAGCCTGTACCAGCCTTCTAACAAGCTTTGAGGTAAGTTTAGAATATGTAAAAATATTACCGCATATCAAGTAGCCCCGATGCTTAGTTCGTGTTCGGAAAGAAAAGTCGGACTAAGGATCTAAAAAGATATAAGCAGGAGTCTAACATAAGTATGTCAATATGCGAATGCAGGCTCGCTGCTTGACCTCTGCCAAGACCGATCATGGAGGTCAATGCATTGAAGAAGAGCCTCGGCGGTCCGAGAACGAGCTCGGCCTTGCCAAGAAGCAGCTCGAGGACAGGGAAGGTAAGCAATACCTTATTAAAGAAATACCTTATAGAAAGGATTCGGTTGCAAAAAATGACAGGAATAATGTGGGTATTGTAGGGCCCACGAACGAGGTGGCGACCCTGAAGGAAGCGGTGTCCGCGGCCGAAATCAAAGCGGTCGCGGAGCGGACCGAGTGAGAGAAGTAGGAGGGGCGGGTGGCGGAGGTGCGGCAAGAGCTCCAGGCTCTCATGGAAAAACATGAGAGTTTGGAGCGTGACTCGAAGACTCAAGAGTCCGAGCTCGCCTCGGCTCTTGAGAGTGCCAAAGCTGCTAAGGTCGAAGCCCAAAAAGCCCTCCAAGAAATTGAATCATTAAAGAAGATAGCGGCGGGTAAGGCATTCTTTATGCAGAGCAAGCATGTGAAAGTGAATTACCTATTACTTACCCGGATTCGGAGCTCTCCAGGAGCATTCGCAGATCTGCCCCATAGTGTGTCTGATGCTGCCGTGTTCTACCGCACCAAGGAGGGGAGCTCGACGGAGAAGGTGTTCTGGTCTCGGTATCTTTGAGGCCGAGCGTCCGATGCCCCCGAGCGACCAGTGAAGCAGCTTGGTCGAGCTCCACAAGGTCGCCGAACAGGCCATGAAGGGCCTCATAGTTCGGCCGGCCATTGGAAGCCATGACTGGGAGCTACTTGGGCTAGTGCAGCGGCTGGTGGGCCTTTGTCCATGGATTGAAGTCATCAAGCGCTCCGTCTGCATTGAAGGTGCCCGTCGGGCCCTTGCCCGTGCTAAAGTGCCTTTGGGGCAGGCTGATTGCGGAGAAGCTTGTGACGGACGGGCCACCGAAGGGCAAGGAGCATCGCAAGCCGAAATGTACTATGAGGCGTCTGAAGGGTGCCCGCCAGTATAGCGGATGAGTGCTCCAAAGATGTAATTTTGAATATACTCGCATTTGTTATCCTGTCGCTGAAAACTTGTTCATATCGCTAAGCAACGCTTGTTAATTTCAAATATTACCTTCGTCTGCCGCTTATCAAATTTGAGAGATGGCAAGTCATTGGCTTCAGCCCCATGCCACAGTCTGTGGGGTGTTCGGGATAAACTTGAGCGCTCTTGTTCCCGTTCTGGGTCCGTCGAGGGAGGCGCTCAATGCAACGAACAAGGCTACCGGACTTATAGTGCTTGAACACTCTCACTTAGCCATAGAATTCTATAATTTTAAATTTCGGTGAAGCCCCTTGTATTCGGAAGACCGAGTTCGGGGCGCTATCCACGCCTTGGTCGGACAATGCCGACTCCTCACTCTAAGCGGCATAAGTCTTTAGGGACCCGAAAAAACCTCTCGAATAGCGACCAGCTCTCGCCCTATCATGACGGTCAGTTTTAGCTTTCTCCACTAAGGTGCTCAACCCAGCTCAACCGGGGCACAATTGCAGTGGTTCTCCCAGCGCTACCTTAGCCGATATAACAGAACGTAAAAGGTACCAAAACATGGGAGCCGGGCAAACCCAACTATTGACCCAAGACATGATTCGGAGCCGATGCATATAATGCTATAAGTTGGGGGTGCCGCACTTGTGAAAGTGTTCGGACTTATCACACCATACTTTTGGGGTACTTAAGCCCCTGGTGTATTGGCCGTACCAAAGTGTACGGGTGCAACATGTCATGAAATGAACATATATATAGATAAAGAAAGGAGTGCAATAATAGGAAATAGCTATGTATTGTTTATTCAAAAGAAACTGCAAATAAAAGCGAGCGATACAAATTGTGCGATAAGCAAGGTATGGGACTATTTAACATGTCCCCTCCGGGGTAAGCTACGAGGATGGTATGTAAAACAGGTATAATGCTCGTAGTAGAGACCACCGACACTCGACGTAACTACGCTTCCTGGCTGTTGCATCGTGAGTTCGGCAATTCTAGTGCGGATAGGACTTCTGAAAACGGAGTCCTGAAAGTAAAGAAAGAAGAAAAGAAAAGAATGACACAATCGGGAGCTCCAGTGCGGTTGAGCCGCATGCAGGCGTCTTGTGGTCGTGCCCTCCCTTATGCCCATGGTATCTCCAGGCGTAGTTATGTACGCGTAGTACTGGCTTCGCAGTTTCGTGAGGGCTGGGGTTGGGGCCGGATTGCTACGCGTGCTCGGATCATGCCTGGCGGTCTTGTTGTAGGTTACTCCGGGCGCGCTTGACGGTGGCCGGACGTTTAATAGCCGGACTCGAGAATTGCTGTGAGAGGCTGCTTTGCACCTCCGCCGTGAGGGCCGCCGTGTGCTCCTCCATTCGGAGAGAGCGTTCGGTGTTTCCATTGACCGCGGTTACTCCTGGAGGGCCTGGCATCTTGAGCTTGAGGTATGTGTAGTGCGGCACCGCATCAAACTTTGCAAATGCGGTTCGTCCAAGCAGTGCGTGATAGCCGTTGCGGAACGGGACTATGTCGAAGATTAACTCTTTGCTTCGGAAGTTATCCGGGGATCCAAAGACCACTTCGAGTGTAATCGAGCCTGCATAATTGGCCTCTACACCTGGTATGATGCCTTTAAAGGTCGTCTTTGTGGGTTTAATCCTTGAGGGTCTATGCCCATTTTGTGCAATCAGATCCCGATAAAGCAGGTTCAGGCTGCTACCGCCGTCCATCGGGACTCGGTGAGGTGAAATCTGTCAATAATTGGGTCAAGAACCAATGCGGCAAAACCGCCGTGGCGGATGCTAGTGGGTGGTCCTTCGATCGAAGGTGATCGGGCAGGAAGACCATGGGTTGAACTTGGCGATCGGCTCCATCGCAGTATCGTCCCTTAGTGCGCACTTCCGCTCCCTTTGGGTATGTGGGTTGCGTATATCATGTTCACCGTCCGCATTGTGTGGGAAAGCCCTTCCATCCTCTATTGTTCGGGCGGCCGGGCTCTTCCTCGTCATCACTATGCAGCCCCTTGTCATTGAGTTCGCACTTAACTTGCTCGCTTGTTTGAACACCCAACAATCCCTGTTGGTGTGGTTGGCTAGTTTTTCGGGGTGCCATGTATCCGCACAGCGATCGAGTATTCGGTCCAAGTTGGGCGGGCCACAGGTATTTCTTTTGAATGGCTTCTTCCGCTGACCGGTTTAGAGCCTCGAATCCGGCATTTATTGTCAGATCTTGACATTAACACCATTAATGCGGCGTTTATGCTTGTTGCGACGCGACCTGCCATTGTTGTCCTTGGTATCCAAACTATCAGGGTGTTTGGCCAAGTTGTTGCTTCGAGCTAGCCAGCTGTCCTCTCCCGCGCAAAAGCGGCTCATGAGTGTGGTGAGGGCTGCCATGGATTTCGGCTTTTCCTGTCCTAGGTGCCGGGCAAGCCACTCGTCGCGGATGTTATGTTTAAAGGCTGCAAGGGCCTCTGCATCCGGACAGTCAACGATTTGATTTTTCTTGGTTAGGAACCGTGTCCAGAATTGTCTGGCCGATTCTTCTAGCTGCTGAATTATGTGGCTGAGGTCATCGGCGTCTGGTGGTCGCACGTATGTGCCCTGGAAGTTATCAAGGAATGCGGCTTCCAGGTCCTCCCAACAACCAATTGATTCTGCCGCAAGCTGTTGAGCCAATGCCGAGCTGGTCCTTTAAGCTTGAGTGGGAGGTATTTGATGGCGTGTAGATCATCGCCCCAAGGGCCATGTGGATATGGAGGAGGTAGTCCTCAATCCAAACCGCAGGATCTGTTGTGCCATCGTATGATTCGATGTTTACGGGTTTGAAACCCTCGGGATTTGATGATCCATTACTTCATCATGAAGCATAGTGGGTGTCTTGGCGCCTCAGATTGGGCTATATCACGGCGTAGCTCATATGAGCTTTGTCTACTGTGTTCGGCCCGGCAGGAATTGCTGAATCCGGCGTGACGGTTATTATCAAGTGTCGTGGGGCGCCCACATGATCCGTAGATCGATCTTGTTTGCCCTGCCTTGTCCTCCAATATGTCTCGTAGGTCTGGCGCGTTTCCCCGTGCCTTGGTACTTTTCGGCGGCGCCGAGTGCGGCTTGAATGGAGGTCTAGAGACCTCTCTGTCGCGACCACGGGTGTCCGGTCGGCCGCATCATCGCTGGTGATGTAGGTTTGGGTGCTGCTTCCTCTAATTGGGGTAGCAGCCTGCGTTTGGGGTATCTCTTGAGGGGCGTTCGAGTTCATACTCTTGGCTGCAAGGACTTCATCCATCCGTCGACTAGCAAGTCTTGGTCAGCTCTAAGCTGCTGCTGCTTTTCTTGAGGCTGCTTGCCGTGGCCATAAGCCTGCGTTTGAAATGCTCCTGTTCGCAGGGATCCTCGAGCACATCAAATTAAATAAATAAATCGAGGCTTGCCTCATCTTCGAGGGAGGCATATAATTATCGTCCTCCACCTCCCCATGCGCCGCTCTATCATGAGGGCTGGCTTCTCCCTCCTCTGCTGAATCCTGCTTTGGAGGGGTTGTCTTCGCACTGTCTCGGGTGTTATTGTCTCCGTTCCGAATCACCATTTTCTTGTGGCGGGATTTAGGCGGCGCCACCGACGCCGGGCGCTTGGGTTGTTTCTTGGAGGGGTCATCCTCCATTTTTCCATCGCCGTTCCCATCTTTTGGGATGTCCACCATGTATATGTCGTATGACGAGGTGGCCTTCCAGTGCCCTGTAGGCGCTGGGTCTTGGTCCGGCATCGTCATCCATACCGTCGATGTCTTCGGAGTCGAAGTCGAGCATGTCAGTTAAATCATCGACAGTGGCTACAAAGTGGGTCGTGGGTGGGAGTTGTATTTCTTCGTCGTCCGCATCCCAACCTTCCTGACCGTAATCCGGCCAGGGCTCTCCTGATAAAGAGAGAGACTTTAGTGAATTCAAGATGTCGCCAAAGGGCGAGTGCTGAAAGATGTCCGCGGCAGTGAACTCCATGACCGGCGCCCAATCGGATTCGATTGGCAGGGGTGCGGAGGGTTCGGAGTCCGGAGAGGAGTCCGACACCTTGGAGTCACGGCTTCGCAGCGACAGGGATGGAGTTCGCTCAATCGCCGTTGAGATCGTAGCCCCCGAGGCGGTGTCCAACCACTCGTCCTCGATCGGTGAAACTGGCTCCGGATTAAGGGTCGGAGCGGGCACTGGTGCGGCCTCCAGGGCACAGTTCGGCAGCAGAGCTAGATCGTACCCACCGAGACAGTGCGGCGCGCTTGGCTGTGGCTCGAATCCGTCGAAGATCAAGTCTCCCCGGATGTCGGCTGTGTAGTTCAAACTCCCAAATCTGACCTGATGGCCAGGGGCGTAGCTTTCGATCTGCTCCAGATGGCTAAGTGAATTGGCCCGTAGTGCAAAGCCGCCGAATACGAAGATCTGTCTGGGGAGAAAAGTCTCACCCTAGACTGCGTCGTTGTTGATGGTCGAAGAAGCCATCGGGCCTATAGGTGACGACACAGAGGAACTCTCAATGAAAGCACCAATGTCGGTGTCAAAACCGGCGGATCTCGGGTAGGGGGTCCCGAACTGTGCGTCTAGGCGGATGGTAACAGGAGACAAGGGACACGATGTTTTTACCCAGGTTTGGGCCCTCTCGATGGAGGTAATACCCTACTCCTGCTTGATTAATATTGATGATATGGGTAGTACAAGAGTAGATCTACCACGAGATCAGAGAGGCTAAACCCTAGAAGCTAGCCTATGGTATGATTGTTGTTCGTCCTACGGACTAAAACCCTTCGGTTTATATAGACACCGAATAGGGTTAGGGTTACACAGAGTCGGTTACAATGGTAGGAAATCTACATATCCGTATCGCCAAGCTTGCCTTCCACGCCAAGGAAAGTCCTATCCGGACAAGGGACGAAGTCTTCAATCTTGTATCTTCATAGTCTAGGAGTCCGGCCAACGGTGATAGTTCGGCTATCCGGACACCCCCTAATCCAGGACTCCCTCAGCCTCCTTTTAATAGAGAACCGGAATAAAGCATTAACACACAGTGAATACATGAACTCCTCAAACTACGATCATCACAGGGAGTGGGCCCGGTTGTTGTCACTCTGGGGTTGCCGAATCATAACACGTAGTAGGTGACTATAACTTGCAAGATCGGATCTAAAACATGGATATAATGATGAATTTATAAACGGTTCAGATCTGAGTTCATGGCACCTGGGCCCAAAGTGACAAGCATTAAGCATAGCAAAGTCATAGCAACATCAATCTAAGAACATAGTGGATACTAGGGATCAAGCCCTAACAAAACTAACTCAATTACATGATGAATCTCATCCAACTCCTCACCGACCAGCGAGCCTACGAAGGAATTACTCACTCCCGGTGGGGAGCATCATGGAATTGATAATGGAGGTGGGTTGGTGATGATGAAGAACGAAGATCCCCCTCTCCGGAGCCCCAAACGGACTCCAGATCTGCCCTCCCGATGAAGAATAGGGCTTGGCGGCGGCTCCGTCTCGTGGATAACGATAATTCTTTATCCCTGATTTTTTTCTAGAATAATGTGATTTTATAGTATCAAGGGGGTCATCAGCGGGGCCACCAGGTGGGTACAACCCACCTGGGCGCGCCAGGAGAGGGGGCGCGCCCTGGTGGGTTGTGCCCAGCCACGGGCCCCTCTCTGGTGGGTCTTGGCAACATAAATTCTTATTATTGATATGAAAAATCCTCGCAAAGTTTCGTTCCATTCCAAGAACTTTTATTTCTGCACAAAAACAACACCATGGTAGTTCTGCTAAAAATAGCGTCAGTCCGGGGTTAGTTTCATTCAAATCATGCAAATTAGAGTCCAAAACAAGAGAAAAAGCGTGCGAAAAAGTAGATACGTTGGAGACGTATCAGCTCCCCCAAGCTTAAAACCTTTTCTTGTCCTCAAGCAATTCAGTTGATAAACTTAAAGTGAGAAAGAAAAACTTTTACGAACTCTTTTGCTCTTGTTTGCATAAATAAGCTTAAACAGCACCCAGGTTTTCAGCCAGCATTATAACTAACCATGTCGACAATAACTCCTAAAGATTATAATGACTCAGATCAATGACATAATCAGCTATCGAGCAATAATAAGATATCTCAAACAACAACACATTGTCAAAACAACCATGATATAATATGACGATAATGGTATCTCGCTAGCCCTTTCTTAGACCGCAAAACATAAATGCAGAGCACCTCCAAAGTTCAAGCAGCGACTAAACATTGTAATTCATGGTAGAAAATATCCAGTCATGATGCACCCAACATTAGCTATACACAATGCATAAATCATGATAGCTGTGCTCTACTCGGTTTCTGGCGCTTGTTTCAGAAGGTGATGACACAACATAAAAGTAAATAGAAAGTCCCTTCGCAGAGGGAAGCAGTGATTTGCAGAGGTGCCAGAGCTCAATTTTAAAACAGAGGTAAATGATATTTTGAGACATGCACCCTTCTCATTCACTTCACAACCATCAATTATCAACATCTTCCATGCTAAGCACGCCTGTGGCGGTTCCCAAGCGGTAAAAGTAAAGGTTTTGACTCCATTGCGAGTTTTTGTTTGATTATTCATGAGATGAACTCTTTTTCATGTTTGCAGTTTTGGACTGGGCATCCCTATTACCGCCCATTTTCTCGTGCGATGGCGAGTGAATAAACACTTGACCTGAGAATAACCCGCTTAGCACGGAAGATATCGACCACCTCATGTCGTTCCATGAATGATCCAGACACACAAAACAGATGATTTTTCAGAAGTTTTTAGAGGTGGCACATGCAAATTTACTTAGGACGGCAGGGTAATACCGCATATAGGTAGGTATGGTGGACTAATCTGGAATAACTTTTGGGTTCACGGGTTTTTGATGTACAAGCAGAGTTCCCACTTAGTATACGTGAAGGCTAGCAATTAAGATTGAGAAGCGTCCAGCTAGAGAGTAACAACGATCATAACCAGGCATTATGCATAAGTAACATTGGACACTAGCATGAGTAGGATATGAACACCATGAACATAAATATCATAGAGGCTACGTTGGTTTTGATTAAACTACATTCATAAATATGTGCCAAGTCAAGCCACTCGAACATTCAGAGGAGGATACCATATCATCATACTACATCATCACAATCATTTTAACGCTATGTTGATATCCAAGATAAATCATTATCAACTCCAAGCTACTTATGCATGTCATGAGAAACTATAATCTCTAATTGTCATTGCAAACATGTTTAATCATAATGGGCTGAAGCCTGGATACTAGGTTAAACATATTTACACAAACAGAACAAGTCGAGTTCATACCAGTTTCTCTTTGCCACGGCCAGTTCATCTAATATCGTCATTATTGCCTTTCACTTGCACGACCGAATGATATGAAAATAATAATAGTGCAAGAGTGCCGTGGACTAAGATGGAATCTACAAAAAAAAATATTCAACAGGAGAAGACAAGGTAAAATGTGCTCTTTATTAGTTCGACAGTTATTCATACGAGAGCCACTCAACATTTTCATCGTGGTCTTATCCTCGGTAAGACTCGAATAAAAAGAAAAGAAATTCAGAGAAACACACTGAAATATTTTTGGAGTTTTTGATTTTCTTCAACAAGAAAATAAAAGGAAAAAACGAGAAAAACTATTTACACGGGAAAGCTCCCAACAAGCAAAAGAAGAACAAGGAAATCTTTTTGGGTTTTCTTTTTAATACTACTACTAAGCATGCATAGAAAGTAAATTACTACAACTTTTTTTTGGTTTTTCTAAAGTTTTTCAAACACACAAGAAGAAAGCAAGAAAATAAATCTAAGCATGGATGATACAATGAAAAAATGTGAACACCGACAAACTCAATGATATGCATGAACATGAATATAATGTCTGCGAGAAACACGTACTTCCCTAAGCTTAGTATTTTGGCCTAAGTTGGAAATCAATCAGTAGCCTGGAGGGTAGTAGGGATCCTGAGGAGGAGGCATCCACTCATCCCACTGCTAAGGCTCCTCCTATGCTGCCTCCGCAGCAGTCTGAGCGTTCCGGTAGGTGATGATGTCTGCAGGCATAATCCTATATCCGCCCCTGGCAAAAGGATCAAACAAAGCAGATGTAGGCAATGGAATAACATCATGAGTTTTAACGCTAAACACCAGGTTATAAGGAATGGAAATATCAGGACGATCATGTGCAAGAAAGTGATGGTGATCCATATCTGCTCGGTCTAGGTAAATCTTGGTCAGAGGGTAATCATGAGGGCGTGTCTCAACCTCAAAATAAGCCGCCAACCGAGTAGCAAAAATCCCACCATGAATTTTGCCCTGGGATTTATTAAGATGCAGGCAACGAGCCACAATATCTCCCAAGCTATATGTGTTGTCGACCTCAAGTGCACGATGTAAAACAACTGTCTGGTGAACTAAGTGCACCCACCTTCTCCCTAGCAACCAAACATTTGGTAATGAAGAGTGCAAAGTAACGAACAACAGGAAAATGTAAGCCACCGGCAGTGATGGATGACACTCTTCTCTCATCACCCACTGACAAAGTGCGACAGAAGGCCTCAAAATCAGCCGGCCTAGGCTCAGCCAAGCTCCCATCAGACGGGATCATGCATATGTTGCAAAACTCAGTAAGTGGTATCTGATGGTTTTCAGCATATAAATGAAAGCTGACTTCAGGAGGATTATTTCTAGATAGGAAAGTAAAACATTGAACAAAGTTATTTGAGGATTTGGTGCTGGTCACACTCATCTGTGATGAAGTCGGTGAGGCAAGCGTTGGCAATAAATTGCATGAACTCCTCATGAATTCCAGCCTCTTGCAGGAACAGGGTGTGCGGCCATTCGCACGGCCGTACCTCCGCCAACCTCCGAGGGTGGAGATCACTCTCAGAAGACTCCCCAATAATTGTAGCGACATGACCTCAGAAGGTCAAGTCTCTGTGCTTAAGTGTCATCCCTGGATTGGTATGCTGACACACACAGTACTCGAGGATTTATAACGGAGGTAAATCACATGTATAAAGTAACGTAAATACTATTACCTCAATCCATATAGCGGAAGTAACAATAAGGTTATGGATTCCCATCAACACCAACGACAAAGTTGGATGTAGAAATTGTAACCCTAACGTATCACTTACTCGTCGTAAGAATCCTGCAACATCACACGTTGCAGCCACAAAGGGTCAGTACATTTAATGTACTGGAAAATTCACACCATAGGATAATGATGAATAAAGGCTATCACTACATGCATATATGGCTGGTGGAAAAGCTCTAAGTTTATTTTTGCATAAAGCCAATTTTTTCGTACTGCAAAGGAATGTATTTTATTGAACTACAAAGTTGGTTGAAAATTATTGAGAAGGTTTCTCCAACTCAATCCCAATTAAAAAGTTAACAACCCAACAAATTAATTAAGTAAAGTGATGAGATCCATATGATAATCCAAGAACCAGATACTCAAGATGTCCATAACCGGGGACACGACTAATCATGATTAGTTTGTACACTCTGCAGAGGTTTTTGCACTTTTCCCCACAAGACTTGATCTCCTCCATTGGATTTCTCGCACTCCACACTACTAGGAAAAGGCCTACTAATGGTGCACCAGTTTTGCCTACTAATGGCGCACTACTGGTGCGCCATTAGGACCACGCAACTAGTATTTTTTTACTAATGGCGCACCACTGGTGCGCCATTAGTATACCCGATACTAATGGCGCACCTGTAGTTTGCCACCTAGAGGTGCGCCATTACTATCTCACTTAGTAATGGCGCACCACATAGGAGTGCGCCATTAGTAACAATTTTTTTTTCAAAATTTTTTTTAAAATATTTTTTTCACTTTTTTTTCTTAATCTCGGGTCAAATCACACTCCGTGGTCAAACTTCCCGAAAGGTCACCCAGCCTCACACTACTCCAGCCCAAGCACGCTTAACTTCAGAGTTCTATCCAACCCCAGCAGCAGCTCACTTCACAGGCACTTGATATATCTAGCATATCAATCCTATTAAACCTTGTTGATGTTTAGGACTTTGTTCATGTTCATGAGTGTGATGAAATTTTGAAAAATTATTTCAAACTTCCGTTCATATTACGCATCATATTTTGAAAAAAAAATTCCTGAAAAAAATTCGAAACTAAATTCTTTTTTTTGAATTTTTTTGCCTCCAGATTTTAAAAGCCCCGTAACTCTTTTTCTGTTAGGTTTTTGAGGATTTTGAAAATGTTTAACGGGGTTCCCCAAGTTAAATTTGGATGTAACTTTTCGAGCAGATGACTTTTTATATAAAAACTTTTTAATCCGAGTTCGTATGCAAAAGTTATGCCCACTTTACAAATTCCAGAGAGATTTTGCAAATAAAGTCGAAATTCATATTTGTAAATTTTCCCAACAACTAGACCACATATCACATGGGAAACTTATTTTCTTTTATTTTTTGACATTTTCATCATTTTCTTTTATTTTTTTAAAAACTAAAAAGGCGGTCCATGGGGGGGTGCATTCGGGGAATTTTTGGGCCAAGTAAGTAATGGCGCACCATGGGAGTGGTGCGCCATTACTAGTTAGTTCAACTAGTAATGGCGCACCACTCCCACGGTGCGCCATTACTAGTTTTGAATTTTTAAAAAAAAAACTAAAAAAGTTGAAAAAAAATTACTAGTGGCGCACCGTGGATGTGGTGCGCCATTACTAGTTTAACTAGTAATGGCGCACTATACCCTGGTGCGCCATTACTAGTTTTGAAAAGAAAAATAAAAAATTTGAAAAAAAAAATTACTAATGCCACACCGTGAATGTGGTGCGCCATTACTAGTTTAACTAGTAATGGCGCACTATCCCCTGGTGCGCCATTACTAGTTTTGAAAAAAATTAAAAAAATTTGTTACTAATGGCGCACCGTGGATGTGGTGCGCCATTAGTATTTGGACACTAATGGCGCACCAACACATGGTGCGCCATTAGTATATAGTAGTGGCGCACCACATGTCTGGTGTGCCATTAGTGTCCATTTCATCTATAGCCCTTTCCCTAGTAGTGACATGGTGTTTGAGAAACGGATGACCGAGACACAGTCTTTCAGAAACATTAACTCTTTACCCTGGGTGGACAGTTACACCTACTTTCCCCTACATCTGCTACCCACCACTGAAAGAAGTCATGCAACTTACTCAACTATGCTAGAGCCCATAATAGCTTGTGGCTGCACACGGAAGTTTCTAGCATGAATAATCTTATGATCCCTTTGAGCCTGGGTGGCATTCCATAGGGTGGTCACGCGGGTCCTCCGAGATCTCCTTGGGCAAGCACTGGGTTATCCAGGTGCCCAGGCAAACCACTGGGTGCTCCAGGGTGCCCCAACCAATCCACCCAGATGTGTATTGAAGTATCCACCTTAAGTTAACCATTAATAATAACTCTCACATCTGTCATGAATCACTCAAACCAAACCACGTCTACGAGCATAGCATAGCAGTATAAGCATAACGTAGAAGTAACTCCTAAGGTTTGAATGCAGGACAAAAGGTTCCTACCCCATCAACTACTTCCCAATACCCACATGTTATCAATTCCTAACCATGCAATGTTTGAGGGTTGAAACTAATGCATAAAAACTGGGTAATAAAGGGATATGATCAAAGTGTGAACTTGCATGTACTATTGATGAAGATGATTCGCACTCGTAACTCCTGATAGTTCTACTCGTCACACTCCGGTCAATCTATCGTGAGCAAGCAATAATAACCACACATAAGCAATCACTCAAAAGATCAGAAAGAACGAAGAAACAATTCGGAAAACATTAAAAACCAAGCGAATAACTCTTGCAACATAAAACAATTTCTAACAGTATCAAAATTAAGTGAATATGGCCTTATCAGAAAGTTTGGGTCAAGAGCTTCGATTTGCAAAAATAATCAACCAAATCGGAGTTATAAAACTCGAGTTATGAAAATAAGAAATTCAAATACAAATCTGTTTGAATAACAAATTTTAAATTTTCAAAAACATGTTTAAGTTGATTATCTGGATAGAGAGGATCAAGACGAAGAAGTGGGCGTTGGTTTTGTTGAAATTGGACAAACGAGTAGAAAGTAGTGATCGTTTGAAGATCAGGGACTAAACTGTAGGAAAAGAATTCATGGACAGGACCCTGGCCGAAAATTAAAATAAAAAGAAAAATCCTATCGAACGAACGTTCGCTACAGAACCCTATAGAACGAAAACGTTCGCTACTAGAAGCTAACGAGCGAACGCTCGCTAAATAAACTAACTAAAAAAATAAACCGGACTAAAAAGAAAAACCAATAAAATAAAATAAAACCGGATCGGGGTCGACGGTTTGTACCGGTTCGGTCGGTTTTCACCGAAAACCGGCGGCGGTCAGCGGCAGTGGCGAATCGGGCGGCGGCGCGGTGCTCTGGCGAATTGGGGCAGCAACGGCAGCGCTGGGCAACGGCGGCTTGCGGCGCTACGTTAGGCGGCGGGGGGCGCGGCTAAGGCGGCGCGAGCGTGGCGCGACGATGCAAGGCGGCCTTGGCGAGGTGCGGCACGGGTTCGTCGCGATCGAGGAGGAGAGAGAGATCGGGGCCCGGGGCTCCAGATTTATAGGAGGAGGGGCAAAGGCGGCGGCGGGAGGAGTCCAAGCCGGATCCGGGCGGCGGCGCAGGCGTGTGGCGGCCGGACTCCGACGGGACTTGTTCGCGGGGAAGGCTCGGCTGGCTGGGCTTCAGCCCAATCGATGGAGTTCTTTTTTATTTAACTTAGACAAACGAAAATAATAAAAACAAAAGAAAAAAATTATATAGACATATAATATATCAAAATTTTCAGAAAAAGATTTCCTACAACTTGAACATCTTCCCAAAGTCAAATAAAATCTACAAGAATTTAAATAAAACAAAGAGTTCTACTGCTCTAATAAAATCCAATAAAAATCATTTTAAAAATACCAAAATGATTTCAAATTTATTTCTCCAATTTTCTGATGTAAGGAATCATTTTACCCTAATTTCCATATATTTTATTTTTGGAGAAAATAATTTGAATAAAAACCAAATAACTCCAATTTGAAAATAATTTCCAAAAGGACTTTAAATTTGATCCTTTTAAACTCCCAATTCATATTTCATATGTTTTGAAGAAGTCATTTTATCTTTTCTCATGAAAATCATTGAGTTGCTTGAAGTTTCTGAATTTGAAAATATTTCCAAATAAAATTCAAATGTTTTCGAAACCCTTTTCATTTATTTAAATGGAAGAAGTCATGTCATCTTCTCTCCAGGGTTTTCTAGTGAAAAGAATTTGAATTTATGAATGCAACATGAAAGTTTGGGAAAGTCCTTTTATTCTCTCTCATTTAACTTTCAAAAAGTTTCAAATTTCACTCAATTTCACACAAGCAACCACACCACAATCAAATAATCAATCAAATCTATCTATTTAATATAACATTCCAAAATTTAGAATTTTGGGATGTTACAAACCTACCACCCTTAAAATGAATCTCGTCCTCAAGATTCGGAGAGGCTAGCAAGAAATAGGTTAGGGTCGGGGTCTTCTCAAACTACATCGATCGTCGTAGGGTCTCGGGTGCTACCACCCTTAGAAACATTGTTACGGTTCCATCAAAAACTCATATACTCCATCCTTATCATTGATAGTGTCGGTCTTCTCGGATCCTCAGGAAAATTCCTTCTCTGGGCTCTTTCGGTAGTGGTATAACCTTCTCCTCAATTCTTCTGTCCTTTTTTCGGGTATGGTTTTTCTGTAACTGGGTCTTCTTAGCTGACGGGTCTGGCGCCAATACTAACTATAGATATCTCATGGTGGTCAACAATTTATGGTTTCTCCTGCAGGAAATGGGTCTGGGTTGAACCTCACCGTATATCCTACGATTGGCAACAGCTACCTTTTACAAGGGAAAATTGTCATACCATTCTAGGGTTTAAACAAGGTTTTGATCGTCGTCGCTCTACTATGGGTAAGTCACTCAGATTTACCATCCCATATAGCAAGGCGAATAATAAGAGTAAGTCGGTATGGTGATCAATCCATCCCGCACTCAAATCATTACCTTGTATATGGTTTAGCAAATCTCGCATTAGAACACTCGGTCATCCTCACAAGCATTGCAGAATTTCTCTTGCCGACGAACTAGGTTCAGATAAATCCATTGATTCTGCAAGACGAACAAACATCTATTGTTCATTCACAACTCCATGTTTTGCGTACTTCCTGCAAGATCGTCTGTCGATAAAGTCGTAACTTCTTCCAGGGTCTTTCCTTCAGCAAGAATGTGCTTGCTTCTTGGAAGGTCTTGGGGCATGTGGGTTATGGCCCATCTCATCACTTGCAAACCTTGAACCCATCTTCGGGGCAACTGATCATTATTCCAACATCCAACTTCTAGCATTCTTAAATCCATCCAATGTACTGTCTTCCTTCATACTCTTGGGGTATCCCACATATCGAGATAAAACTCATACTTATTTTGTCCAAACTCCACTCCGTGGAATATCATAATCCTTTCCAGAGGTCAAGTGTCCTCATAGGGTACTACCACCCTTAAAATGCTCCAATTCTTCCATATACCATATTTCTCATATCCTCGAAAATGGTCAAAATCTTTCTTCATAGAGTAACAACTCATAAAATCCAAATCAGTACCAACGATGCTAACTTCATTGATTCTCAAATTATTTCAATCTCCTGCATTTCCATTACATGCCTCAACTCAACACCTCAATAATAAACAAATGTTTTCCCTACTACTACTATGTTATTTCTCACAAACACAACTAATTATCACAAGTCTCCTTCTCCTTGGGACAATCTCTGGCAAAGTGCCCTGCTTCATTACAACGAAAACATATTACTTCTGACAAGTCCCAAGGTTTCCTTTTTGGGCAACTGCTGAAGTAGTGCCCCATCTCCTTGCACCTAAAACAGGTGATATGACTCAGGTCCTTCCTGGAATCCAATCTACTTCTCTTCTTGGACTTTTTTGTTCCAATCAGGGCTTCTATTTCCTGTGGGTCATACTCTACTTCCTCTGTCGGGAATTCTACTAGATCCCCATTCAGACAATTTTGGGAGATGTTTCCTTCTTCTCCACATGAATAGCATGACTTGGTGCATGCTTTAATTGGTTCTTCTTTGGGTGTGTCCTCCACCTCTTCCTTCATTACAGGTTCTTCTAAATTTTCCATGAGGGCTCCTTTCCTTACTTCTTTATTCTGTTGTATGGTTCTTTGTACCATGGGGTAAATGTGACACTGAGCAGGGTAGTGGGTAGTCCCTTCACACAAGAAACAAGTCATCTGCCTAGTTGGGCATTCTCCAGCTGGATGACTTCCTTCACAATGAGGGCATTCATCCTTGTGTTCCTTGTGGTTGTGTCCTATTTCTCCACAGAGCTTGCATGCACAACGTTTCTTCATATCATTTCCATAAGGCTTCAATTTTTGTGGCACAAGCCGAGACTTTAGCAAAGCCAACTTAAATTCTTCCCAAGTGGTTATTCTTTACCAACCATTGATGGTTTGGTACAACCTCCACCAAGTAGCAGCACCTCTTTCAAAATACTGAAGAGCATGCTGGGCCATGTCCTTTTCTGCTATAGTGTTATTCTCCATGTGATCCTCCATGTCCTGAATCCATCGGTCCGTCTCCAATTGACTCATCGATCCCAGAAAAATATGGGTTCATCTCCATTCATCCTCTATTGGTCCATGGGTTTGGGGTGTGATAAGAGAGATAGAGAGGGATGCACACAATACAAACAAAAGTTTTGAAAATACAGATTTTATTTTGTGGCTGTTGGAAAAACATCAAACAAAAGACAGCTCACAATCGTCGCATCTAATGTAAGTGTATAACAGGGGTTTGGTCTTCTAAAGGTCAATAAATCCTCAAAGTCATCAAACTCTTCAAGTCATGGTCATGTCTCCGATAGCTTCTTCCGGTCATGTTTATCCTTCTCAAGTTCTTTTTCCAGATCATCTCTGTTGATGTGAAGTCTCTCCTTACGTCCTTTAAGAGTTGCGTTCCAAACTTCTGGGTTTCGACATCCTTGGCATGAACCAAGTTACTACTGTTCTTCAGTTCCTGACGAATCTCCGGTATTCTCGAGGTTTTAGCTCCTCTAGCTTGGCTACTTTCAGCTTCACGAACTGCTTCCTTGTCAAATACGGCTTCCTAAATGTCCATCCTAAACTTCTTGATGTAATACTCTAGATCCTGGCGATACACCAGCTAAGGTTAAAACTTCATCCTTTGCTGATAGATGCTCCATCAGCCTTCTACCATCCAATCCTTCTAAAGAAATGCATGCTTATCTCAACACGGTGACAATAGCATAAGCGGGCGGTAACATCATGGATAGCCGTGCTTCTGCCCTTGTCATTTCCATGAGCTATCATTCCATAATTGATATCTCCTGCCTTAGGGTTTTCTTGACAAAACTTTGAGTTATTATGCTCCATGTTCCGGTCTTTCTCCGATTCACCTTGATCTCGGGTATTGACAGCTTCCATAGTTTGAAAAATTCCATAAGGGTAGCCTACCTAGGTCATACAAATCTGTAAATTCTACAGGGCCTTCAAATTCTCCTAGTCTTTGGAGTCTTCAACCGTTGTAGTTTCCATTATTCTAATGCCCACTAAAATCCTCTTCATTGCGAAGTGGTCTTAGTTGTCCGATATATTGTACTTTTTGGGGTGGTCTCATCCATTGAATCCTCGTGTGGTCAAATGGGGAAAGGGGTATAGTCTCACTAAAAATGGAATTTTAAAATAAGCTCAGAAGAGAAGAGATTTAAAAGATCCTTTTGAAAATAAAGTTGTAGAGAAAAATCTTTCCTATGGGCTTGCCAGTTTCTAGGGGTCGCGTCCTACAGACAACATGTGCTCTGATACCATCTTGTAGCGACCCGACCTTAGATGGTCAAGTCTCTGTGCTTAAGTGTCATCCCTGGATCGGTATGCTGACACACAGTACTCAAGGATTTATAACAGAGGTAAATCACATGTATAAAGTAACGTAAATACTATTACCTCAATCCATATAGTGGAAGTAACAACAAGGTTGTGGATTCCCATCAACACCAACAGCAAAGCTGGATGTAGAAGTCGTAACCCTAACGTATCACTTACTCGTCGTAAGAATCCTGCAACATGAGACGTTGCAGCCACAAAGGGTCAGTACATTGAATTTACTGGCAAATTCACACCATAGGATAATGATGAATAAAGGCTATCACTACACGCATATATGGCTAGTGGAAAAGCTCTAAGTTTATTTTTGCATATAGCGAATTTTTCCCTACTGCAAAGGAATATATTTTATTTAACTACAAAGTTGCTTGAAAATTATTGAGAAGGTTCCTCCAACTCAATCCCAATCAAAAAGTTAAAAACCCAACAAATTAATTAAGTAAAGTGATGAGATCCATATGATAATCCAAGAACCAGATACTCAAGATGTCCATAGCCGAGGACACGGCTAATCATGATTAGTTTGTACACTCTGCAGAGGTTTGAGCACTTTTACCCACAAGACTCGATCTCCTCCGTTGGATTTCTCGCACTACATGGTGTTTGAGAAACGGATGACCGAGACACGGTATTTCAGAAACATTAACTCTTTACCCTGGGTGGACAGTTACACCTACTTTCCCCTACATCTGCTAGCCCACCACTGAAAGAGGTCATGCAACTTACTCAACTATGCTAGAGCCCATAATAGCTTGTGGCTGCACACGGAAGTTTCTAGCATGAATAATCTTATGATCCCTTTGAGCCTGGGTGGCATTCCATAGGGTGATCACACAGGTCCTCCGGGATCCCCTTGGGCAAGCACTGGGTTCTCCAGGTGCCCGGGCAAACCACTGGGTGCTCCAGGGTGCCCCAACCAAGCCACCCAGATGTGTATTAAAGTAGCCACCTTAAGTTAACCATTAATAATAACTCTCACATCTGTCATGAATCACTCAAACCAAACCACGTCTACGAGCATAGCATAGAAGTATAAGCATAACATAGAAGTAACTCCCCAGGTTTGAATGCAGGACAAAAGGTTGCTACCTCATCAACTACTTCCCAATACCCACATATTATAAATTCCTAACCATGCAATGTTTGAGGGTTGAAACTAATGCATAAAAACTGGGTAATAAAGGGATATGATCAAAGTGTGAACTTGACTGTACTGTTGATGAAGATGATTCACACTCATAACTCCTGATAGTTCTACTCGTCACACTCCGGTCAATCTATCGTGAGCAAGCAATAATAACCACACATAAGCAATCGCTCAAAAGATCAGAAAGAACAAAGAAACAATTTCCAACAGTACCCAAATTAAGTGAATATGGCCTTATCAGAAAGTTTAGGTCAAGAGCTTCGATTTACAAAAAGAATCAACCAAATCGGAGTTATAAAACTCGAGTTATGAACAAAAGAAATTCAAATACAAATCAGTTTGAATATCAAATTTTAAATTTTCAAAAACATTTTAAGTTGTTTATCTGGATAGAGAGGATCAAGACGGAGAAGTGGGCGTTGGTTTCATTGAATTTGGACAAACGAGTAGAAAGTAGTGATCGTTTGAAGATCAGGGACTAAACTGTAAGAAAAGAATTCATGGGTAGGTCCCTGACCCAAAATTAAAATAAAAAGAAAAATCCTATCGAACGGACGTTCTCTATAGAACCCTATAGAACGAAAAAGTTCGCTACTAGAAGCTAACGAGCGAACGCTCGCTAGATAAACTAACTAAAAAATAAACCAGACTAAAAAGAAAAACCAAAAACTTAAAATAAAACTAGATCGTGGTCGACGGTTTCTACCGGTTCAGTCGGTTTTTGCCGAAAACCAGCGGCGGTCGGCGGCAGCGACGGATCGGGCGGCGGCGGTGATCCGGCGAATCGGGGCAGCGCTCGGGCAGCGGCATCTTGCGGCTTCTTGGCTGCGCTGGCGGCGGCGGGAGCGGTTAGGCGGCGCTGGCGGGAGCGAAGGCGCGGGCGCGCGGCGAGGCGAGGCGGCTGGCGGCAGCGGCGCAGTGATGCGAGGCGGCGACGCAGCAAGGTGCGGGCGCGGGGTGCGATGCGATGCGAGGAGGGAGAGAGAGATCGGGGCCCGGGGTTTCGGATTTATAGGAGGAGGGCCAAAGGCGGCGGCGGGAGGAGTCCAAGCCGAATCCGAGCGGCGGCGCAGGCATGTGGCGGCCGGACTCCGACGGGAGTCGGTCGCGGGGAAGGCGTGGCTGCATGGGCTTCGGCCACAGTCGGCGAAGTTCTTTTTTTAACTCACACAAACGAAAATAATAAAAACAAAAGAAAAATATATTATATAGGCATATAATATAACAAAATTTTCAGAAAAAGATTTCCTACAACCTGAACATTTTTCCAAAGTCAAATAAAATCTACAAGAACTTAAATAAAACAAAGAGTGCTACTGCTATAATAAAATCCAATAAAAATCATTTTAAAAATACCAAAATGATTTCGAATTTATTTCTCTCCGATTTTCTGATGTAGGGAATCATTTTACCCTAATTTCCATTTATTTTATTTTTGGAGAAAATAAATAAAAACCAAATAACTCCAATTTGAAAATAATTTCCGAAAGGACTTTAAATTTGATCCTTTTAAACTCCCGACTCATATTTCATATGTTTTGAAGAAGTCATTTTATCTTCTCTCATGAAAATCATTGAGTTGCTTGAAGTTTCTAAAATTGGAAAATATTTCCAAATAAAATTCAAATCTTTTCGAAACCCTTTTCATTTATATAAATGAAAGAAGTCATGTCATCTTCTCTCCAGGGTTTTCTGGTTAAAAGAATTTGAATTTATGAATGCAACATGAAAGTTTGGGATAGTCATTTTATTCCCTCTCATTTAACTTTCAAAAAGTTTCGAATTTCACTCAGTTTCACACTAGCAACCACACCACAATCAAATAATCAATCAAATCTATCTATTTAATATAACATTCCAAAATTTAGAATTTTGGGATGTTACAATAACCCCCTTGGAGTTCTTCTTAGAGCCAAATTTCCTGAAGATATTCATGTCCGCGTACAATTTTTCCAATGAACAAAAATCTGAATATTTAGTTCACAAAATTTTGTCAACAAAACTTCACAAAAGTGATAGCAACTACTCGTAGGGATACATAGAGGCCATAGCAAGCATTCAAACTACTCAGAACACTAACAATTGAACACGAAAGCACATCTACATCAGCACCAAGAGTAGCTATTTATTCAATGTATAAACCACTAAAAAAACTAATTGGACAAATGGTGGAGTCACATACCAAGCAACGATCCCCTGAAACAGTTTTGGAAACAGAGCTACGAGCAAAGAGATCGAAATCAGCGGGTTTGAGCTCAAGAACACGGGAGTAAGAGCAATGGGGAGTTTTTTCTGGAGGTGAGTGATGATGTGGGCTAAAGAGATAAGTGAGGGGGCCCATGTGGGGCCCACAACCCACCAGGGCGCGCCTGGGGGTCCTGACGCGCCCAGGTGGGTTGCACCCACCTGGTGCACCTCCCTTTGGTATTATTTGCACAAAAAATCTTAAATATCCAAAAAAAATCGTATAAAATTTTCAGGGCATTCTGAGAACTTTTATTTTTGGGTCATTTTTTTATTGCACGGGAAATTCAGAAAACAGATAAAACATGGCATTTTATTTTATTTAACAAATAAAAATAGAGAATAAAAAGTAGGGACACAAGGTAGTGCTTACTAAATTCATCAACTTCATACCGCTAAAAATGATTCATTAATAAGGTTGATCATGTGGCACCCCGGCTCAGAGAAACCGGAACGCCCCGTATTCCAGCCCAGAGATGAAGGAGAAGTCTTCTGGAATACGGCACTGCTTAGCATAGAACAAACCAGCTTTCTATTATTACACGAATATGAATACAAGGTCTCCGATATTACAATGAATAACATTGGCACAACGACACTACACCATCCTAAGTTGCTCTATGCAAGCAGCAGAACAACTCGAAGCAGCGGAAAAACTACTGGCAGCGGAACAACGACGACAGTGGTGAACTCCACTCCGTAGGGACTCTGGCTGGAATGCTTATCCTAGCTCGCACGAACGGAAATCATGACAATCAAGCAATAGAATCCGACATGACCTGCAAACTGGCATGACACGCCAGGTTAGTACATTGAATGTACTTGCAAGATCACAGTAACCAGAAACAACAGCATGGCAATTACAGGTTAAGCAGGAATTATCATGAGATCATCAGGATAGCATGGCATGAACAACATGAACATGATATAGCTAGAGCAATATGAGCTTGGCATGAACATATAAACATGAGGGCACTATCAGGCAACATGATGACATTATCATGCACCAACTTACACTATTCGAGTTACCTCGTAACGAACACATGCATCACTTACCAACCTCAGACATCACACGATCATCTCAGGATCAAATCAAGCTTGGTATAGACAATACTGTAGTAATCATTAAATGACCACAAGGAGCTTGATCTTTACCCACGGTTCTCGCACAACATCACGAATATCCAACAACTCGGTATCCTCGATACCACGATGATCATTCACGGATCACAAACGGAACCACTCTGGGCTCAACGGGTTACCTCGTAACCAAACAGTGATCATTCCGGCGATCACAACCATGACCAACACTTGGTCTCAAACAGTGATCTTTCCGGCGATCACAACCATGACCAACTCATCTCATCATCGGACCGGGGTTGTTATTAAGCACATTATATTATTACTGTTGACTCACAGTGTGACCGGCATGAACTGGGCCCTTATCCACGGGCACGACTATCGATAGATTTAGTATACACTCTACAGAGGTTAGTACACTGTACCCACACCACGGAACCCATGGCCTCGCACTCCCATTCGGGTGGACCAACGGCGTTCCGGCAATACCGATCTACTGCCATGACACTCTCCCGGCCACTCCGACTCACTCCCCACTGGGCTAGTCCTGGGTGGCCCTGTGTCTACCAAAGACACCAACGGCCACCGTCGTGGCAAAACATAAACGGTCCCAAACGGGGACAAGGATCCATAACAACAACAACAACAACAACAGGCAGACAAGGCTTATGTCCGCCTACCTGATCAGGGTAGCGCGCGCCCATAACCTTCCCTCATTTGAGGCACCGGCGAGAGGCACGACAATAGACCCAGTTAGGACCTTCCCATAAAGGTAAGCGTGGTTGCACTGGTCAGCTCGATATAGTGGCACCATGACTCAGCCAACAGTTGTTCAAGTTCAATTTAATCCGGTTAAACTTGAATGCAAATATGCTGAGCCATGATAAAATAATGCGATGCAATTACAATGCATGAGTATGATGTCAACATAAGCATGGAGTGCAACATAACTATCCTCCATATCAACAATGAATCATATCCAACTGAGCATGGCATGATGACGAGCATGAATATCACAAGTATAACACTAATCATAGCATAACATGATCACTAGAATCAACACTGAATACCATGCAATAACACATCAATAACATTACCGAGTAAATACTTATCCAACTAACAGCAAAGGAACCATGCATATTAAACGATATTCGGTAACCGACGTTAGTCATGCACCGAAGAACATGACCAACCCAACATGTACTACTATCAAGCATGACCAATATGAAAGTAATACTAGCAGGTAGAACATGATAACAGAGTGCAAGAAAACATAGCATGATGGTAGTCACCGATCCATAAGCATAACCGAAATAACGACAGCAGCAGCAAAACAAACATACAGTTATTAAAGATTCAAGTTGAAAACCAATGCTACTGCATGGCTATCTTGCAAATGGTGGTTGTGGCTTGCCTGGGGTGGAAGAAATCACCGGGAAAAAGTGCGAGAAGCTTGCGGAAAGAATCGCCAGAAACAGTTCTCTCTTGGAGGGGCTGTTTACAGGCAAGGGCAAAGTGGTCATTTACAGTATGTCAAACCATAGTGAAAATGATACCAACAGAACGGGCTCGACGAAACAAAGAAGTGGGCTTTGGAATCACCTCAATCGGAGTTACGGTCGCGGAGTCATGAGGTGTAGAAGATCAGGGACTAATCTGTGAAAATTTTCATCACCAACGGGTCCCTGAGTAGATAAGGCAGAAACGGATTTCAGAAAATACGCTTTCGGAATAGTGAAAGCGCACTCTTGGACGCAGTAGAGGGAAGTACGTCTTCCAGAAGGGAAAACGCATTTAGTCAAAGAAGTAAAGGAATACGCTTTCAGAGTTATGAAAGCGCATTTCAAGAAACCGTCTCCACTTAACGTACCTGGGCCTAGGGCTAAGTCAACGCCCAGAGGCTGACTGGCGGGGCCCAGTGGCATAAGGGCCAGCTGACGCTCGTCTTCTTCCTCGCTCGCTCGGCCCCGAGTGAGACAGAGGAGGCAGCTGCTGGGTCGCGAGGGGGCCGGCCGGCTCCGCCAGCTTCGACCGAGCCGAGGCCACCGGTGGGCGTAGGGCGACGTGGCGTCCCCGTTCAGAGACAGCAGGGGCGTCGGGGCGGCTTGGGGAGGTGGCAAACGGCGGCGGCCAGAGGAGACAGAAGGCGGGTGGGAGGTGGTGGTTGCTGGCGTTGCGGGCTTCTCCGGCAAGGGCTGAGGGGGTGGGGAGGTTCATCGGGATGTGGGGAAGACGGTGAGGTGTTCGGTAGGGCGCGAGGGAGCTCGGGGAGGCCGGACGAGGAGACGGCCGAGAGGCGGAGACGACGGCCGTGCATGAGGCACGCGGCCCGGGTGCAGAAAAGGGGGTGGGGCGAACCGCGGGGATGAGGGGGCCTTAGTGGACAGCTCGGGAGAAGGAGTGGTGGACTAGGCGCACTGGGGAGGAGCGAACTCCGGCGATGGCCGAGGCAAGAACGACGCACTCCGACGAGATGTGGCGACTCTAGAGGGCAAATGAGGCGGGGGAGGGATGAATGAGCTGCGGAGGGGTTCGGGGGGTCCTTAAATAGCCGTGGGGGAGGGCTCTAGAGCATCACTAGCGAGCTCGAGCAGTGCTGTAATGGTGGACACTGGCTGGGCATCGCACGGCCGTGGCGTTTGCGATGCATTTAGGGCGAACCACGACGAGAAATCGATGCAGGGCGACGTACTAGATCACGGGGAAGCTCCAGGACATGGTTGGACGTCGAGGCGAGGAGGGAGGAGACGAGCACATGGGCAAGAACAAGCCAAAGCACGCAATTAGGCATGACATCAGCGTGATCACCACATGCACTGGAGCAAACTCCGGGTTTTGGCCTGACCGACCATGTCTAGTAGATAGACCGTCGTGCCCTTAGTAAAAATGAGGAAATAAGTCGGTCTTGGGGCAAATAAGAGATTTGCACTTAGCTCCAAAGTAAATCAGTAAGAAGGTGTTTGTAACTTGCTGTGGTGATACCAGCTTGGTAATGAAGTAATAACTTTGTCTGGTGATGATCACACACTAAGGTGATGTTGATCATCAAAAATCAGCCTAAGAGGAGGAGTTTAGATGAGGGTTTCTGTAGAAACCACCATAATGGCCAGAATTAGAGATTTGGATGATGCACTCATATGATGAAGCCGCTTGAGCTGAAATTGGGCAAGGCTGAGTTATTTGGCCCTAAGAAGATGCTGTAAACATTTCATACGACATGGACAAGCCAAGATTGTACTTGCTTCACAAGCATCCCCACTGACCAGAAACTAGAAATAATTTTGGAGAAATATTGGCTAGGTTAAATGGTGCCAAATTGGTGGAGATAAGTTATATAGGTAGTAGAATGATATGGTAATTTATCAGGATTTTTGAAGCAATATAAAATGCACTTGCTTCACAACCTGGAAATATTGCCAGAATCAAAGATTTGGTCCTGTGCTCACATAGATGATTGGATGGGGCTGAAATTTGGAGTAGGGTAATTATATGAGCACATGAAGAGGCATGCAAAATTCCAACTCATTTGGATTCTCCTAGCTAGTACTTCCTTCATAGTGGCTTCTGTTTGACAGAAACTTTGAAAAATCACTCAGGAAGATTGGTTAGGCAATTAAAGTTGAATTTTGGCATGTGGCAATTATTTGGACATAAAAGAATTCCCAACAAGTTTGGGAGCAAACAAGATAAGATAAATGGCACTTACTTCTCAAAGTGCCACTCTGGACAGAAATTAAGAATATTTTTTGGGGAATTATTCTTGGGCTAGGACAGGAAAGTTTGGGCATATTTAAGCAACATATGACCCAAAGGAATTATGAGAATTATTTGGGAATTTTTGGATGGACAGAAATATAGGTTGCTTCACAACCTAGGGCAGACAGGGTTATTCCTTTAATAGAAAAAGGAATTTTCCCTAGAAAAAGAAACTAGGGTTTGGTCAAGCAGTTGAATGACATGATCTTGGCAAGGTTTTGAGAAAGATGAGCCACTAGGGAGGGGGAATGAGGATGATTTCCCAGGTGGCAAGGCCACAGAAACACTCCAAAAAGAAAAACAGAGCAAAAACCAATTAATTTAAAAGAAAAAGAAGAGGGCCAAAAACCAAGCTGTTACAAACCTTCCCCCCTTAAAGAAATCTCGTCCTCGAGATTTGGTTGCTCAGGGAACAAGTATGACTTTAGGATAACGTTTCCAGCTCGGGTATCCTTTTTCCTTTAGTTATTGTTCCCCCAAGAATTTCATATGATTAACTTACCTTGCTCTGGGGTGGCTTGCTTCACTTTTCCCCAAATTCTGACGGGTCTTTGCTCATATACCAATTCCTTATTACTGACGTTGATTCTCCATACATGTGGTGATATCCAATGGATCCGAGCATAAATTTTCTTTTGGTCATGAAAACCTTTTTACTCTTGTCATGGGGTTGCTTAAAAAAAAATGCAGGCCTTCTGGTTCCAATAAATGCTGAGAATTAATCATGGCCATCTTCTGACGGGATATGACTGCTCATAAGTGGTACTGATTTATTTCTTTGGCTTGATCATGGGATATCTACCAAATATTTGACTGCCTTCTGTCGTGAGAAATATAACAGGGTATAGACTTCACTACAAAAAAATACACTTCCGTGATGATACGTGTTTGTCACAGTAGGTCATGTTTTCTGTCATGCATGTACATCCATGAAAATGACAGAATCAAGATAGTCATACCTGTGCTGTCGTAGAAGTGTTCCATGACATTACCAAAATTATCATCACAGAAGCGTCCACTTCCATGACGATAAATCACGCGCCACAGAAGTGCTTTCATCAAGGGTGACCAACACGTGGCATCCACCGTAACGGAACGCCGTTAAGCTATCGGGTCCGGTTTTGGATCCAATATCCCGTTAACAGCCCCGACCAATGGGTATTTTCCATGTGTAAAATCTCATTGGCTGGAGGAAACACGTGTCGGCTCACCGTTGGGACAGATGTCATCCACTCATTAGGCACAAAGCGCCTATGATACATCGACACGTGGCATGGCCCAACAGAGGCCCATTCCTGTGAAAAGGTTGGCTCGTTTGACTTGGTCAAAAGGTGGCGGGCCGGCCCACGGCAAGCCTGTTAACGGCCTGTTTGCATATAGCCCATTTACAGCCCGCTAACTCAGGGCCTGTTTACGGCCTATCCGAATTAGGCCTAGTAGCATCATCTGGGCCGTCCAATATAATACCAGCCCGTTTTAACTTCCGGCCCATGTATGGCCCATGACGTCTTTTGGCCCATATGAGGCCTTTAGTAACCCTCGGCCCATTAACGGCCCGTGGTAAAACAGGCCCGTAATAACAGTGTATCACTTTATACCCATTAACGGCCCATTATTCCGTTGGGCCGTTTCCAGCCCATGTTATCTTTCAGCCTTCTTAGGGCCCATTTATTCTTGGGCTCATTTCCAGCATTCGTTTACTTTTGGCCCGTTACTGTCATTTTCTGCTTGTGGGCCAAATACAACCCGTGGTTATAGTCGGCCCGTTTGTGGCCCGTTAATACGTTGGGACATTTTCATAGCGTCATCAAATACGGCCTATTAACGACGGCCTGTTATGGTCGGCCCATGAACGGATGATTTCAACTCTAGCCCATTTACGGCCATAATGTGGTCTGTTGTTGGCCCATGTTTGGCCAACCGATCATACGTCACGTAGAAGGCCCATTGATGATACGGCCCGTCGAAGGCCCATTGTGTCTATGCCCTGTAGAAGGCCCATTGTTTCTACGGCCCTTAGAAGGCCCATTGTTTCTACGGCCTGTAGGAGGCCCATGTTAACTACAGTAAATATGTAGCCCATTGTTAATGTGGCCTAGTTTTAAAAAACAGGTTATTCCGGCCACTAGCAAACCGTGGAAAAAGAACTGCACTGACTACAAGAAAACAAATAAACAATACAACGAAAATAAATAAACAAGCAACTTACGTTAGCTATCACGGCTATTACACATATTACATCCACTGGGCATCAAAGTTCGCCACAAGTGCAAATATAGGGAACAATGCAGCATATAAACGCCGCAGCAAAACAAGTCCAGAACTGAAACCACTTCAGAAGAGCTCAAGAAACAATATCCTGGGTACCCATAATGCTAGCAAGATGCTTAGCAAGCTTATTAACTTTCTCTTGTTTGGCACTTAAATCCTCCAGAACTTGTTGTTGCACCAGAAAGTATGCATCTGAATTCTGCAGGGACTTCCTCAGTCCTTCGGCTTCCTGTCGCATAACATCTGATTGATGTCTTTCAACTTGAAGTTGAGACTCAAGAAGCCGAACTGATTCAGGCAGCGAGTTCGAAGAGCTGGTGCCAGCAGTAGTAGCCAGTAACTCGAGCACTACATCAAGATAGGACTTTGGGGTTGTCTCAGTGTCTTCAATATAGTTTTTATCAGCTTTCTTGGAGAACAACAGGGATGTCTCACTATCTTGAACCTGATCTGCATTACTTCCTTTACCATTGCATAACGGGGTCCTATTCTCCAATATTTTATCCACGTTCTAAAGGAGGAACAAACAAACACATCACAGGTTTACAATGTAGTATATGAAACTCATTTTGGTAAACCAGTTCAGTAGTAAGGTGGACAGGATAACAGATGAAACAAACATATATCTATGTAGTATGGTCACTGTATGGTCTATATCATTCTAGTTTATGTTGCCAAATCAAGATAGATACAGTTCGAATCATATCTATTTAAGACAAAGCAGCATAGACAGAATATAAGTGTGGGAAACTACACAGCAATAACTGTTGGGGAACGTAGCAGAAATTCAAAATTTTCCTACGTGTCACCAAGATCTATCTATGGAGAAACCAGCAACGAGGGGGAAGGAGAGTGCATCTACATACCCTTGTAGATCGCTTAGCGGAAGCATTCAATTGAACGGGGTTGATGGAGTCGTACTCGTCGTGATCCAAATCACAGATGATCCTAGCGCCGAACGGACGGCACCTCCGCGTTCAACACACGTACAGCCCGGGGACGTCTCCTCCTTCTTGATCCAGCAAGGGGAGAGGAGAAGTTGAGGGAAAACTCCGACAACCGACGGCTTGGTGGTGATGGAGCTCGTGGTTCTCCCAAGAGAGCTTCGCTAAGCACTACGGAGGAGGAGGAAGTGTTGGAGGAGGAGGGCTGCGCCAGGGGAAGGGTCCCGCTGCCCTCTCTCTCCCTCACTATATATATAGGGGTAAGGGGGGTGGAGGAGGCCCTAGGGTTCCCTAGGGAGGCGGCGGCCACCAGGGGAAACCCTAGATGGGTTTGGGCGCCCCACCCCTAGGAAGCTTGCCCCCAAGCCGGGAAGGGGCTGCCCTAGGGGGCGCCCCACCTCTCCTGGTTACATGAGAGGGGCTGGGAGGGCGCACCACCCCTTAGTGGGCTGGTTTGCCCTTCCCTTGGCCCATGAGGCCCTCCAACACTTGCCGGGCTCCAAACACCTTTCGGTCATCTTGCCATAGCACAGTACCCCGGAACACTTCCGGACTCCAATACCCTTCGTTCAATATATCGATTTTCACCGCGGACCATTCCGGAACTCCTCGTGACGTCCGGGATCACATCCGGACTCAACAACCTTCGTAACCACATACTATTTCCCATAACAACTCTAGCGCCACCGAACCTTAAGTGTGTAGACCCTACGGGTTCGGGAACCATGCGAACATGACCGAGACATTCTCCGTCAATAACCAACAGCGGATCTGGATACCCATGTTGGCTCCCACATGTTCCACGATGATCTCATCGGATGAACCACGATGTCGAGGATTCAATCAATCCCGTATTCAATTCCCTTTGTCTAGCGGTATTGTACTTGCCCGAGATTCGATCGTCGGTATCCCGATACCTTGTTCAATCTCATTACCGGCAAGTCTCTTTACTCGTTCCGTAACACATCATCCCGTGATCAACCCCTTGGTCACATTGTGCACATTATGATGATGTCTTACCGAGTGGGCCCAGAGATACCTCTCCGTCAACCGGAGTGACAAATCCCAGTCTCGATTCGTGCCAACCCAACAGATACTTTCGGAGATACCTGTAATGAACCTTTATAGCCACCCGATTCGTTGTGGCGTTTGGTACACCCAAAGCATTCCTACGGTATCCGGAGTTGCACAATCTCATGGTCTAAGGAAATGATACTTGACATTAGAAAAGCTTTAGCATACGAACTACGATCTTTGTGCTAGGCTTAGGATTGGGTCTTGTCCATCACATCATTCTCCTAATGATGTGATCCCGTTATCAATGACATCCAATTTCCATGGTCAGGAAACCGTAACCATCTATTGATTACCGAGCTAGTCAACTAGAGGCTTACTAGGGACATGGTGTTGTCTATGTACCCACACATGTATCTGAGTTTCCTTTCAATACAATTATAGCATGGATAATAAACGATTATCATGAACAAGGAAATATACTAATAACTAATTTATTATTGCCTCTAGGGCATATTTCCAACAGTCTCCCACTTGCACTAGAGCCAATAATCTAGTTCACATCGTCATGTGATTAACACTGATAGGTCACATCGCCATGTGACCAACATCCAAAGAGTTTACTAGTGTCTCAAACTAGTTCACATCATCATGTGATTAAGACTCAATGAGTTCGAGGTTTGATCATGTTTTGCTTGTGAGAGAGGTTTTGTCAACGGTCTGAACCTTTCAGATCCGTGTGTGCTTTACAAATTTCTAGGTCATATTGTAAATGCTGCTTCCACGCTCCACTTGGAGCTATTCCAAATGGTTGCTCCACTATACGTATCCGGTTTGCTACTCAGAGTCACTCGGATAGGTGTTAAAGCTTGCACCGACGTAACCCTTTACACCGAACTCCTTATCACCTCCATAATCAAGAAACATGTCCTTATTTACTCCAAGGACAATTTTGACCGCTGTCCAATGATCCATTCCTGGATCATTCTTGTACCCTTGATGACTCATGGCAAGGCACACTTCGTGCGGTACACAAAGATAGCATACCAGAGCCTACGTCTAAGGCATAGGGACGACCTTCGTCCTTTCTCTTTTTTGCTGCGTGGTCGAGCTTTAAGTCGTAACTTCATACCTTACATCTCGTGGAAGAACTCCTTCTTTGGATCCATCTTGAACACCTTCAAGATCATGTCAAGGTATATGCTCATTTGAAAGTACCATTAAGAGGTTTTGATCTATCCTATAGATCTTGATGCTCAATGTTCAAGTAGCTTAATACAGGTTTTCACTTGAAAACACTTTTCAAATAACCCTATATGCTTTCCAGAATTCTACATCATTTCGATCAACAATATGTCAACAACATATACTCATCAAAAATTCTATAGTGCTCCCACTCACTTCTTTGGAAATACAAGTTTCTCATAAACTTTGTATAAACCCAAAATCTTTGATCATCTTATCAAAGAGTATATTCCAACTCCGAGATGCTTACTCCACCATGGAAGGATCATCGAGCTAGCATACCTTTCAGCATCCTCGGGATCGACAAAACCTTTCTGATTGTATCTCATACAACCTTTCCTTACGGAAACTGGTAAGGAAACTCGTTTTGACATCCATCTGCTAGATTTCATAAATGCAGCTAATGCTAACATGATTCCGATGGACTTAAGCATCGCTACGGATGAGAAAATCTCATCGTAGTCAACTTGTGAAAAACTCTTTGCCACAAGTCGAGCTTCATAGACGGTGACATTACTGTCCATGTCCGTCTTCTTCTTAAAAATCCATTTATCTCAATTGCTTGCCGATCATCGGGCAAGTCCACCAAAGTCCATGCTTTGTTCTGATACATGGATCCTATCTCGGATTTCATGGCCTCTAACCATTTGTCGGAATATGGGCCCACCATCACTTCTCCATAGCTCGTAGGTTCATTGTTGTCTAGCAACATGACCTTCAAGACAGGATTACTGTACCACTCAAGCGGACACATCCTTGTCACCCTCGAGGTACGGTAGTGACTTGATCCGAAGTTTCATGATCACTATCATAAGCTTCTACTTCAATTGGTGTAGGTGCCACAGAAACAACTTCCTGTGCCCTGCTACACACTAGTTGTAGTGACGGTTCAATAACCATATCAAGTCTCCACCATCCTCCCACTCAACTTTTCGAGACAAACTTTTCCTCGAGAAAGGACCTGATTCAAGAAACAATCCCTATTGCTTTCGGATCTGAATTAGGAGGTATACCCAACTGTTTTGTGTGTCCTATGAAGATGCATTTTATCCGCTTTGGGTTCGAGCTTATCAACCTGAAACTTTTTCACATAAGCGTCGCAACCCCAAACTTTTAAGAAACGACAACTTAGGTTTCTCCAAACCATAGTTCAAACAGGTCGCCTCAACGGAATTACGTGGTACCCTATTAAAGTGAGTGCGGTTGTCTCTAATGCCTAACCCATGAACGATAGTGGTAATTCGATAAGAGACATCATGGTACGCACCATATCTAATAGGGTGCAACTATGATGTTCGGACACACCATCACACTATGGTGTTCCAGGCGGTATTAATTGTGAAACAATTTCCACTATGTCTTAATAGCGTGCCAAAGCTTGTAACTCAGATACTCATCTCTATGATCATATCATAGACATTTTATCCTCTTGTCACGATGATCTTTAACTTCACTCTGAAATTACTTGAACCATTCAATAATTCTGACTTGTGTTTCATCAAGTAAATATACTCAAGATCTACTCAAATCATCGTGAAGTAAGAACATAACGATATCCATCAAGTGCCTCAAAGATTCATTGGACTGCACACATCAAAATGTATTACTTCCAACAAGTTGCTTTCTTGTTCCATTTCACTGAAAAACGAGGCTTTCAGTCATCTTGCCCATGTGGTATGATTTGCATGTCTCAAGTGATTCAAAATCAAGTGAGTCCAAACGGTCCATTTGCATGGAGTTTCTTCATGCATATACACCAATAGACATGGTTCGCATGTCTCAAACTTTTCAAAAACGAGTGAGTCCAAAGATCCATCAACATGGAGCTTCTTCATGCGTTCTATACCAATATGACTCAAATGGCAGTGCCACAAGCAGGTGGTACTATCATTACTATCTTATATATCTTTTGGCATGAAAATGTGTATCACTACGATCGAGATTCAATAAACCATTCCTTTAGGTGCAAGACCATTGAAGGTATTATTCAAATAAATAGAGTAACCATTATTCTCCTTAAATGAATAACCGTATTGCGATAGACATAATCCAATCATGTCTATGCTCAATGCAATCACCAAATGACAATTATTCAGGTTTAATACTAATCTTGATGGTAGAGGGAGCGTGCGATGTTTGATCAAATCAAACTTGGAAACACTTCCAACACATATCGCCAGCTCACCTTTAGCTAGTCTCCGTTTATTCCGTAGCTCTTTTATTTCGAGTTACTAACACTTAGCAACCGAACCGGTATCTTAATACCCTGGTGCTACTAGGAGTACTAGTAAAGTACACATTAACATAATTTATATCCAATATACTTCTATCGACCTTGCCAGCCTTCTCATCTACCAAGTATCTAGGGTAATTCTACTCCAGTGTCTGTTCCCCTTATTACATAAGCACTTAGTCTCGGGTTTGGGTTCAACCTTGGGTTTCTTCACTAGAGCAGCAGCTGATTTGCCATTTCATGAAGTATCCCTTCTTGCCCTTACCCTTCTTGAAACTAGTGGTTCCACCAACCATCAAGAATTGATGCTCCTTCTTGATTTCTACTTTCGCGGTGTCAAACATCGTGAATACCTCAAGGATCATCATATCTATCCCTGATATGTTATAGTTCATCACGAAGCTCTAGCAGCTTGGTGGCAATGACTTTGGAGAAACATCACTATCTCATCTGGAAGATCAACTCCCACTCGATTCAAGTGATTGTTGCACTCAGACAATCTGAGCACAAGCTCAACGATTGAGCTTTTCTCCCTTGGTTTGCAGGCTAAGAAAATCGTCGAAGGTCTTATACCTTTTGACGTGGGCACAAGCCTGAAATCCCAATTTCAGCCCTCGAAACATCTTATATGTTTCGAGAAACGTCTTTGGTGCCTCTACTCTAAACCACTTAACTGAACTATCACGTAGTTATCAAAAGCGTGTATGTCGATGTTCGCAACATCCACAGCATTTACGTTTGGGGTTCAGCACACCGAGGTGCATCAAGGACATAAGCTTTCTTACGTCCGCGTAATCGCTCATCAACAACTTTCAACTATATTTTCTCTAGGAACATATCTAAACAAGGAACTAAAGCGCGAGCTTACGATATAATTTGCAAAGATCTTTTGACTATGTTCAGGATAATTAAGTTCATCTCATGAACTCCCACTCGAGATAGACATCCTCTAGTCATCTAAGTGATTACATGATCCGAGTCAACTAGGCCGTGTCCGATCATCACGTGAGATGGACTAGTCATCATCGGTGAACATCTTCATGTTGATCGTATCTACTATACGACTCATGCTCGACCTTTCGTCTCTTGTGTTCCGAGGCCATGTCTGCGTACATGCTAGGCTCGTCAAGTCAACCTAAGTGTTTCGCGTGTGTAAATCTGGCTTACACCCGTTGTATGTGAACGTAAGAATCTATCACACCCGATCATCACGTGGTGCTTGAAACATTTAACTTTCGCAACGGTGCACGCTTAAGGGAACACTTTCTTGAAATTTTAATGAGGATCATCTTATTTACTATCGTCGTTCTAAGCAAATAAGATGTATAATCATGATAAACATCACATGTAATCAAATAGTGACATGATATGGCCAATATCATATTGCTCCTTTTGATCTCCATCTTCGGGGTTCCATGATCATCATCGTCACCGCATGACACCATGATCTCCATCATCATGATCTCCATCATCGTGTCTCCATGAAGTTGTCTCGCCAACTTATTACTTCTACTACTATGGCTACCGGTTAGCAATAAAGTAAAGTAATTACATGGCGTTGTTCAATGACACGCAGGTCATACAATAAATAAAGACAACTCCTATGGCTCCTGCCGTTGTCATACTCATCGACATGCAAGTCGTGATTCCTATTACAAGAACATGATCAATCTCATACATCACATATCATTCATCACATTCTTCTTGGCCATATCACATCACATAGCATACCCTGCAAAAACAAGTTAGACGTCCTCTAATTGTTGTTTGCATGTTTTACGTGGCTGCTATGGGTTTCTAGCAAGAACGTTTCTTACCTCATAAAACCACAACGTGATATGCCAATTGCTATTTACCCTTCATAAGGACCCTTTTCATCGAATCCGTTCCGACTAAAGTGGGAGAGACGGCACCCGCTAGCCACCTTATGCACCAAGTGCATGTCACCGGTGGAACCTGTCTCATGTAAGTGTACGTGTAAGGTCGGTCCGGCCGCTTCATCCCACAATACCGTCGAAACAAGATTGGACTAGTAACGGTAAGCATATTGAACAAAATCAACGCCCACAACTACTTTGTGTTCTACTCGTGCAAAGAATCTACGCAATAGACCTAGCTCATGATGCCATTTGTTGGGGAACGAGCAGAAATTCAAAATTTTCCTCGTGTCACCAAGATCTATCTATGGACAAACCAGCAACGAGGGGAAGGAGAGTGCATCTACATACCCTTGTAGATCTCTTAGCGGAAGCGTTCAAGAGAACGGGGTTGATGGAGTCGTACTCGTCGTGATCTAAATCACAGATGATCCTAGCGCCGAACGGACGGCACCTCCGCGTTCAACACACGTACAGCCCGGGGACGTCTCCTCCTTCTTGATCCAGCAAGGGGAGAGGAGAAGTTGAGGGAAAACTCCGACAGCACGACGGCTTGGTGGTGATGGAGCTCGTGGTTCTCCGGCAGAGCTTCGCTAAGCACTATGGAGGAGGAGGAAGTGTTGGAGGAGGGAGGGGCTGCGCCAGGGGAAGGGTCCCGCTGCCCTCTCTCTCCCTCACTATATATATATATGGGTAAGGGGGGTGGAGGAGGCGCCCTAGGGTTCCCTAGGGGAGGGGCGGCGGCCACAGGGGAAACCCTAGATGGGTTGTGGCGCCCCCACCCCCTAGGAAGCTTGCCCCCCAAGCCGGGAAGGGGGGCTGCCCTAGGGGAGGCGCCCCCACCTCTCCTGGTTACATGAGAGGGGCTGGGAGGGGCGCACCACCCCTTAGTGGGCTGGTTTGCCCCTTCCCCTTTGGCCCATGAGGCCCTCCAACACTTGCCGGGCTCCCAAACACCTTTCGGTCATGCTGGCCATAGCACGGTACCCCGGAACACTTCCGACTCCAATACCCTTCGCTCAATATATCGATTTTCACCGCCGGACCATTCCGAACTCCTCATGACGTCCGGGATCACATCCGGACTCGAACAACCTTCGTAACCACATACTATTTCCCATAACAACTCTAGCGCCACCGAACCTTATGTGTAGACCCTACGGGTTCGGGAACCATGCGAACATGACCGAGACATTCTCCGTCAATAACCAACAGCGGATCTGGATACCCATGTTGGCTCCTACATGTTCCACGATGATCTCATCGGATGAACCACGATGTCGAGGATTCAATCAATCCCGTATTCAATTCCCTTTGTCTAGCGGTATTGTACTTGCCCGAGATTCGATCGTCGGTATCCCGATACCTTGTTCAATCTCGCTACGCAAGTCTCTTTACTCGTTCCGTAACACATCATCCCGTGATCAACCCCTTGGTCACATTGTGCACATTATGATGATGTCCTACCGAGTGGGCCCAGAGATACCTCTCCGTCAACCGGAGTGACAAATCCCAGCCTCGATTCGTGCCAACCCAACAGATACTTTCGGAGATACCTGTAATGAACCTTTATAGCCACCCGATTCGTTGTGACGCTTGGTACACCCAAAGCATTCCTAAAGTATCCGGAGTTGCACAATCTCATGGTCTAAGGAAATGATACTTGACATTAGAAAAGCTTTAGCATACGAACTACGATCTTTGTGCTAGGCTTAGGATTGGGTCTTGTCCATCACATCATTCTCCTAATGATGTGATCCCGTTATCAATAACATCCAATGTCCATGGTCAGGAAACCGTAACCATCTATTGATTAACGAGCTAGTCAACTAGAGGCTTACTAGGGACATGGTGTTGTCTATGTACCCACACATGTATCTGAGTTTCCTTTCAATACAATTATAGCATGGATAATAAACGATTATCATGAACAAGGAAATATACTAATAACTAATTTATTATTGCCTCTAGGGCATATTTCCAACAATAACAACACTTGTAATATGCATGGCATGAGAACATAATTGTTTATTCAATTGAAACTGAAATCAACATAGAGCAAGTTACAACAGCAAACACGTTAAAGAAACAGGTTTAAAACATACCTGTTGCACCATTGGAGTTTCAATTGCATCCTTCAAATTTGAAATTAGTTGGTATGAGTAAATACAGTGATGCAAGAGCAAATTAGTATGAACCATAGCTACGAAACTTGACCTGAGAACAATTCTTCTTCTGCTTTAAGCGTTGACTTGGGGTTTGGAGTGGTGGTCCTCGTGCTTTGGGCACTGCAGTTGCCTTACTAGCTGCTAGTGTTTGGGTGCTCTGTGGTGGAGACGGTGTTGTGTCAACAGGAACTAGGTTACTATCTGCTGGGGTTGGGGTTAGAAGGGGTGTAGCTGTTTCTCTATCCAACTGGGTAGGGGTACAATCTGCGTGAGTCTGGGTTATGTGTGGTGGGGTTGGTTCTTGGGCAAGTATGACCGTGGTTCTATCTCCATCGATAGGTAGCACGATCTTTTCTGAAGACCGTGTTTTTACTCCCACAGATACTGCCATCACCCCCTCCAATTGAAATGGCTGATAAACAAGAAAAGTAATTGAATGTATAGACATTGTAAGATAGACAGGTGCAATGGATAGTAGGGAAGAAAACAGGGCATGAAATATTTCACATTTATGTTGTCTAACCAAACAGAATAGCAGGACATAATTTCAAATATATGATGGCTAATTAAATAGGATAGCATGACATAATTTCACATGTATGATGGCTAACTGAACATGATAGAATGACATACTTCAAAATATGATGACTATGTAAACAGGATGACATGATATAGCTACACGATGTGTTTATTAAAGTGGTTGGCATGCCATCAATCACAAACATGCCATCGATGGAAACATGATGGCATGATATAATTCACGGATAGAATGACATAATTCAAAATATGATGACTATCTGAACAGGATGAGATGATATAACTATATTATGTCTGTAGAAAATGGGTTGGCATGCCATAATTTAGATACATGCTATCTATGTAAACATCATGGCATGATATAATTCAAATATATGATTTATATACTAAGGAAGTGAGCAGAGGGCAATCGCATATATGATGTGTCAACTAAGGAGATGGCATTCAATATCGTGTATATGATGTAAAAACTAAGCATTGCAATACAACATATGCATGATATGTGTAATATAACCCATCCAAGTTTGATCATACACCTCAAGGGGATAATAGGACTGGTCATCTGCCTCTGAATCCTCCTCTAAAGAGCTATCTGTAACCAACAACATATTTGCTTCACCAGGTAGCATTGTCTGCTCTGAAGACCTTGTTTTCACTCCAGATTTCTCCATCAATTCAAATGGCCGATGCACAGGAAGAGCAGTTGAATATACAAACATTGTCAACAAAAGCAATGAGAAATACAAAAAAAGGATGGCACGATATAATTCACATATATGATGCTGGGCTAAACAGCATGGCATTGCATAATTCACATATATAATGCCTTGCAACAAGATAGCATTGCATAATTCACATATATAATGTCTTGCACAAAGATGGCATTGCATAATTCACATATATGGTAATTAGACACTAAACAGGTGGCATTCACACAAATCATGTCTAAACTAAGCAAATGACATAGCAATGCAAGATACCATACGCATGATATGAGCAACATAACCCTGCCATGTTAGAGCATGCGCCTCGGGGGGGGGGGGGGATAGGACTGGTCATCTGTCTCTGAATCCTCCTCTAAGGAGCTACCTATAACCAGCAAGACATGCGCTTCGTCAGATAGCATTGTCTGCTCAGGAGACCTTGTTTCCACTCCATATTTTTCCATGACCGTGCCAAATGGCTGATGCACAGGAAGAGTAATTGAATGTACTAAAATTGTTAACACGTAATAAAAAAATGATGTCATGATATAATTCACATATAAGATGACTGGCTAACTAGGGTGGCATTGCAAAATTCACATATATGATGTCTGGCTAAACAAGATGCCATTGCATGATTCACATATACGATAAAGAAACTAAACAGATCGCATTGATACAAAGTATGTCTAAACTAAGCAGATGACATCTTTGATGTATACAGTAAGCAATGGAAGGCACCATATGCATGATATTACCAACATCAGCATGCCAAGTTAGAGCGAAGACCTCATGGGGTAAATAGGAGTGGTATTCTGCTTATGAATCCCCCTCAGAACAGTTATCTTCCTCTTGATTACGATCCAAAATTCGTGGAGGGGGCTGCCTTTGCGCCCACCATGGAGCGACGTCTGCATGAAATTTTATTGCCACGCAAGGCTCGTCTCTTTTGATCTACATGTTCAGTTCCATTGTGTACAATAACTGACATGCATAGGAATAAAACATAGTCAGATTATGTAAGGAGTGCATGCACAAATCCAGAGTGAAGGTAGCAAACTGTGGATAGACCCAAAACCAATGATAGCAGGCAGATAATAGCTTTAGTTAAAAAATACATATAATGGCTCCTTTAATGTTGGTTTGCACCCAACATGAAACTCATAATAGACACCCGAGATTAACCAGATAGTAGACAGATAGTACTGATTGCTGCCCCAATATGTACCCCACAACTATTTAAAAACTCAAGTTTCAGCATAAGTTTGGACCTGAGTCGGAGTCTAATAGGTGAACACGACTATAAAGTAGCATGTCATCATATTAAGCAATGCATAACGTAAGCAGACACGAAAGAGTGCGGCCTCTCTTGCGGACCCGTGTAGTCCTCAAGGTCATCTGCTCAGTTGATGATGGTAATGCAGTTGTCATGGTTGCCGGTGGCGGGGAAGAAGATCTCAGGCGGCGAAAGACACCGGAGGCGGATCCTCGCTGTGGTGAACCCTTCCGTCATTGGAGCAGCTGAGCTGGGCGGAACACAGCACCGCAGAGTAGGACAAACCACACAAGGTTTTCTTTGACACATATCTGTAACAGAAGTAATTGTGTAAGGGCTTGTTTGAATTTGAGGATTCTAACAATGCAGGGATAGGAAATAGACAGGAATAGGATAGGAATGCACGTGCAAAACAGAGAATTTAAAAACATAGGATTTCTGCCAATCCGGGTGTTTGGTTCACAAGAATTGGAAGATCACAGGATGCAAAGAAGCATGGTGAGATTAAGTCAAACCACAAGAAGTGTACAACCTCTTTGGTGAAGCCATGTCGATCTCAGCGTGATTTGGTTGGTCGGTGAGAATTCTCCGGCTGACTTGGCTATCGGAGGAGGGGAAGAATACTTAGGCGTCTGGAGATGGAGCACGAGGTACTGATCCGCTGTGATCGAGGGTTTCGTCATTGGAGCAGCTCCTTTGAGTTGTACGACGCCGAGGCTGAAGCAGGACAAGAGAGACAACATTAACCTGAGTGGAATTCTAATAGCATCTCCAATAGAAGACGTAAAATACATAACCACAGAGTGCTAGATGTATACATCAGCCGCTCATCTCTGAACTTAACTGTCGAAACTGAAATTAACTATCGAAACTGAACTTAACTGTCGAAACTGAATTTTGCTGTCGAAACTGAATCTTATTGTCGAAACTGAACGCACTAGAGGTCAGGCGACATGTCAGTCGGCTGACTTTTTCATCTCTGGTTAGTCGATTTTGCAACCATTGGATACGAAATCAAGGGCCTGCAGTTTATCTTCAACCTCCACCCCCTTGAGCCGCCAGCCACTACCGGCCAAACAGCCGCCACGCCACCCGTGGCCGGCGGTGCGCCGCCCCGCCCGCCCTGAAAATAGTCCCCACCGCTGGTCCGCCGCCTCCCCGGCCATGGCTACGTCTTGAGCTTGCGTTGGTTTTCCCCGAAGAGGAGAGGATTATGCAGCATAGTAGCATAAGTATTTCCCTCAGTTTTTGAGAACCAAGGTATCAATCCAGTAGGAGGCCACGCGCAAGTCCCTCGTACCTGCACAAAACGATAGCTACTCGCAACCAACGCGATTAGGGGTTGTCAATCCCTTCACGGTCACTTACGAGAGTGATATCTGATAGAGATAATATTTTTGGTATTTTTGGTATAAAGATGCAAAGTAAAAGGTAAAAGCAAAGCAAGTCAATAAAGTGATAGAGATTGATATGATGAGAATAGACCCGGGGGCCATAGGTTTCACTAGTGGCTTCTCTCAAGAGCGTAGATATTCTACGGTGGGTGAACAAATTACTGTTGAGCAATTGATAGAATTGAGTATAGTTATGAGGTTATCTAGGTATGATCATGTATATAGGCATCACGTCCAAGACAAGTAGACCGAAACGATTCTGGACCTACTACTATTACTCCACTCACCGACCGCTATCCAGCATGCATCTAGAGTATTAAGTTAAAACAGAGTAAACCTTCAGCAAGATGACATGATGTAGAGGAATAAATTCATGCAATATGATAAATACCCCATCTTGTTATCCTCGATGGCAACAATACAATACGTGCCTTGCAACCCTTTCTGTCACTAGGTAAGGACACCGCAAGATTGAACCCAAAGCTAAGCACTTCTCCCATTGCAAGAACTACCAATCTAGTTGGCCAAACCAAACGGATAATTCGAAGAGGCTTGCAAAGATAACTCAATCATACATAAAAGAATTCAGAGAAGATTCAAATATTATCCATAGATAAGCTGGATCATAAACCCACAATTCATCGGTCTCAACAAACACACCACAAAAAGAAGATTACATCGAATAGATCTCCACGAGAGAGGGGGAGAACATTGTATTGAGATCCAAAAAGATAGAAGAAGCCATCTAGCTACTAGCTATGGACCCGAAGGTCTGAAGTAAAGTACTCACACTTCATCGGATGGGCTATGGTGTTGATGTAGAAGCCTCCGTGGTGGATGCCCCTCCGTGAAGCTCCTAACAGGCCCCAAGATGGGATCTCATGGATACAGGAAGGCACGGCGGTCGAATTAGGTTTTTGGCTCCTCCGATCGCTTGGGGATACGAGGTATATATAGGAGGAAGGAGTACGTCGGTGGAGCGTCGGGGGCCCACGAGGTAGGGGCGCGCGCCAGGGGCACGCCCACCCTTGTGACCGCCTGCACTTCTTGGAGTAGGGTCCAAGTCTCCCGGATCACGCTCGGTGAGAAGATCACGCCCCAAAGGTTTCATTCCGCTTGGACTCCGTTTGATATTTAGTTTCTTCAAACACTCAAATAGGCAAAAACAGCAATTCAGGCTGGGCCTCCGGTTAATAGGTTAGTCCCAAAAGTAATATAAAAGTGGAAAATAAAGCCCAATATAGTCCAAAACAGTAGATAAAGTAGCATGGATCAATCAAAATTATAGATACGTTGGAGACGATCGTGCATCCCCAAGCTTAATTCCTGCTCGTCCTCGAGTAGGTAAATGATAAAAAGATAATTTTTGATGCGGAGTGATACTTTGGCATAATTTCAATATAAATATTCTTACTTGTGATATGAATATTCAGATCCGAAAGATTTTAGACAAAAGTTCATATTGACATAAAAATAGTAATACTTCAAGCATACTAACTGAGCAATTATGTCATCTCAAAATAACATGGCCAAAGAAAGTTCATCCCTACAAAATCATATGGTTAGGCTATGCTTCATTTTCGTCACACAAAGATGTTCCCAACTTCTATACCCCCGATGACAAGCCAAGAAATTGTTTCATACTCAAATAATCTCAAACTCTTTCAACCTTTACGCAATACATGAGCGCGAGCCATGGGTATAGCACTATGGGTGGAATAGAAATATGATGATGGGATTGTGTGGAGAATACAAAAAAAGGAAAGTCTCATATCGACGAGGATAATCAACGGGCTATGGAGATGCCCATCAATTGATGTCAACATGAGGAGTAGGGATTGCCATGCAACGGATGCACTAGAGCTATAAGTATATGAAAGCTCTACAAAAGAAACTAAGTGGGTGTGCATCCAACTTGCTTGCTCGTCAAGACCTAGGGCACTTTGAGGAAGCCCATCATTGGAATATACAAGCCAAGTTCTATAATGAAAATTCCCACTAGTATATGAAAGTGACAAAATGAGAGACTCTCTATTATGAAGATCTTATTGCTACTTTGAAGCATAATATATGAGACTCACTACATGAAGAACAAGGTGCTACTTTGAAGCACAATATGTGAGATTCACTACATGAAGAACAAGGTGCTACTTTGAAGCACAAGTGTGGTAAAAGGATAGTAGCATTGTCCCTTCTCTCTTTTTCTCTCATTTTTTTATTATTGTATTTTTTTTATTTGGGCCTTTTCTCTTTTTTTTATGGCCTCTTTTTTTTCGTCCGAAGTCTCATCCCGACTTATGGGGGAATCATAGTCTCCATCATCCTTTCCTCACTTGGGACAATGCTCTAATAATGATGATCATCACACTTTTATTTCTATTACAACTCAACAATTACAACTCGAAACTTAGAACAAAATATGACTCTATATGAATGCCTCCGTGGTGTATCGGGATGGTGCAATGAATCAAGAGTGACATGTATGGAAAATAATGCATGGTGGCTTTGCCACAAATACGATGTCAACTACATGATCATGCAATGGCAATATGACAAAAGTAATGTATGTCATAATAATGATGATGGAAGTTGCATGGCAATATATCTCGGAATGGCTATGGAAATGCCATGATAGATAGGTATGGTGGCTGTTTTGAGGAAGATATAAGGAGGTTTATGTGTGAAAGAGCGATCATATCACGGGTTTGATGCACCGCGAAGTTTGCACCAACTCTCAAGGTGAGAAAGGGCAATGCACGGTACCGAAGATGCTAGCAAGTGCGGAAAGATAAAAGTGCGTATAATCCATGGGCTCAACATTAGTCAAAAGAACTCATATACTTATTGCAAAAATTTAGAAGCCATAAAAAATCAAGTACTACACACAATGCTCCTAGGGGGATAGATTGGTCGGAAAAGACCATCGCTCGTCCCTGACCGCCACTCATAAGGATGCACAAGGCAGGTACACTTCATGTTTCAAATTTGTTACACAACTTTAACCATACGTGCATGCTAGGGACTTGCAAACTTCAACGCAAGTATTTCTCAAATTCACAATTATCAACTAGCACGACTTTGATATTATTACCTCCATATCTCAAAACAACTATTAAGCATTAAATTTATCTTAGTATTCAATTCACTCAAAAGAAAGTTTCACATATCTCGAACACCAAGTATATTAACATTAAGCAAATTACCATGCTATTAACGACTCTCAAAATGATCTAAGTGAAGCATGAGAGATCAAGTTTCCTTAAAACAAATCCACCACCGTGCTCTAAAAGATCTAAGTGAAGTACTAGAGCAAAACTATCAAGCTCAAAAGATATAAGTGAAATACATAGAGTATTCTAACAAGTTCCAAATCATGTATGGCTCTCTCAAAAGGTGTGTACAACAAGGATGATTGTGGTAAACTAACAAGCAAAGACTCAAATAATACAAGACTCTCCAAGCAAAACGCATATCATGTTGGTGAGTAAAAATATAGCTCCAAGTAAATTACCGATGGAAGTAGACGAAAGAGGGGATGCCTTCCGGGGCATCCCTGTCGGTGTCAAAACTGGCGGATCTCGGGTTGGAGGTCCCGAACTGTGCGTCTAGGTGGATGGTAACAGTAGACAAGGGACACGATGTTTTTACCCAGGTTCGGGCCCTCTCGATGGAGGTAAAACCCTACTCCTGCTTGAATAATATTGATGATATGGGTAGTACAAGAGTAGATCTACCACGAGATCAGAGAGGCTAAACCCTAGAAGCTAGCCTATGGTATGATTGTTGTTCCTCCTATGGACTAAAACCCTCCGGTTTATATAGACACCGGAGAGGGTTAGGGTTACCCAGAGTCGGTTACAATGGAAGGAGATCAACATATCCGTATCGCCAAGCTTGCCTTCCATGCCAAGGAAAGTCCTATCCGGACATGGGACGAAGTCTTCAATCTTGTATCTTCATAGTCCAGGAGTCCGGCCAAAGGTCATAGTTCGGCCATCCGGACACCCCTAATCCAGACTCCTCAAGAGCCCTCGAACCAGGCTTCAATGACGATGAGTCCGGCGCGCAGTTTGTCTTCGGCATTGCAAGGCGGGTTCCTCCTCCGAATACTTCATAGAAGATTTTGAACACAAGGATAGTGTCCGGCTTTGCAAAATAATTTCCACATACCACCGTAGAGAGAACAATATTCACACAAATCTAATCTGCTGACGTATTCCGCAGCGTGTCATCACACCACGGCCAAGCCTTTATTCGAATCGTTTTTACTGTCCCACCTCAGCGCACTTAGTGAGGCGGTTTCCTTGGCACGTCTTGTTGAAGCAGAGATCGTGTCCCCTTATTCCAGGATTCTCATCAATACGGGTGTGGGTAACCCAACTGTGCCATTAATTTATGGCGCTTGGGAGATAAGCGAGTTTTACCAGGCGGGTGGGGGCGCATAGTTTCGTCCGCCCATATAAGGGGATACGGATCCACCTTTTCCATCTAAGCCTTCTTCCTCCTTTGCTTATCCATTTTCGCGCACTCGAGCTCCAGCGCCCAAGTCCGCACATCTCACCTCAACCTTCTCCAGCCATGTCCGGAGCGGGAGGCAAGTGGATGGTTTCCTCCGTCACGGAGGGACACATCAAGAAGTTGAGGAAGTCCGGATACTTGTCTAATGACATCGCGCATCGGCTTCCCGACAAGGGGCAACTCATCCCCACCCCCAGGCCCCATGAGAGGGTGGTGTTTCTCACCCACTTCCTCCGCGGACTAGGTTTCCCACTTCACCCGTTTGTTCGAGGACTCATGTTCTACTACGGCCTGGATTTCCACGATCTGGCCCCAAACTTCATCCTAAATATCTCGATGTTTATCATCGTGTGCGAGGCCTTCCTTTGCATCCAGCCCCACTTCGGTTTATGGTTGAAGACCTTTAGTGTCAAACCGAAGGTAGTGGGCCTCCAACAAGCGGAGTGCGGAGGCGCCATGGTGGGCAAGATGCCCAACGTTACATGGCTCGAGGGCTCCTTCGTGGAGACCATAAAGGGGTGGCAATCGGGGTGGTTCTACATCACCGAGCCGCGTGACCATGAATGGGCAGCAGTCCCCGAATTCCGATCTGGCTTCCCTACACGGCTCACCTCCTGGAAAGAGACGGGCTTGTCGTGGGGTAATTCGGAGGAGCTGTCCGGACTCCAAACCTGCGTCCAAAACCTAGTGAGCAAGAAGCTCAAGCTCATCAATGTAGTCCAGGTCATGCTCGTCCGCCGGATCCTCCCATGCCAATAACGAGCTTTCAGCTTGTGGGATTTTGATCCGGCACAACACCAAACCCTGAGCAGGCTCTTTGACACTACGTACGAAGATGCCTGGAAGGTGCTGTTCAAGGGCGCCGAGGCTCCCGCATCCGCTACCGAGGATAGCGGATTCAGCGTGCAGCATCAAGCCAACACGGTAAGTTATTTTGCCCTTTACAGGACACTTGTTTTCATAGTTTGACTCTATGCGGGATCTAAACTCCCTTACCTTCGACAGGATTGGCAGAGGACGTCCGGGCAGATTGACTGTCCGGCTCCCTTGCCAGAAGACCCAGCGAATGCTAGCTTGACGGGGCTGCTGGTTCCGGCACCTTACGTGGTGCCGGAGAAGAAGGCCAATAAGAAGGCCATGGGAACTCGAAGGAGTTCCCGGCGCCAGGTGGTGTCGGACTCATCGTCCGATGACTCCAAGGCGGACTCCTCCCGTGAAGACGAGGAGGAGGAAAGAGAGGCCTCTCCCCCAGCGGGGGGAGGGAAGAAAAGGAAGGCCACCCCAACTGGGGAGGCCGGAGGGTCCAAGAAGGGAAGGACCCTCCCTCCAGACTACTCCACCAACGCCGACGACGGCGAAAAAGAGTGGCCACCCAGGGCCAAGCCTCTGGCGAAATCGTAAGTCTCCGAATACCATAATAACTCATGGCGTTCCTTTGTTGCACAGTACCTTCTGACGTTGAGTATAATCATGCAGTCCGCCCAAGGCCGGGCTCGACGCTTCGTCGAGCGGTTCCGTAGGTTTGTGGGATGTGAACAGCACTTCACTTCCGACCGCCTCCTCTCCTCGTGCCGCAGATGAGGCCGAGGTGGTGTCCCAAAAGGGGCCAAGCCAGGAGGAGGTGATCCTGGAGGCGCCGCAAGGCGACCTCCCGGACTCCAGGCGAAAAGGGGATAAAACCCCTAAGGGCTCTGAGTCCGGCCCTAGGCCGGACACCGCACGGAACCTTCAACGGTTCCGGCATCCGGCAGGCGGCCCCCTACTAAGAAGGGCAAGCCTACGACGCTGGTGTCCGCCGTCCAACCGGAGGCACCGGATAATCTGCTGGAGGTGCTTGACGGCGCCTCCATCGACGAGGAGCACCGCACTATTACGAGTGCGGCGATCCAGAAGGTTTAGTCCGCCAAGAGCGGGCTGACCGAAGCCTGTGCCAGCCTCCTAACAGGCTTTGAGGTACGTAGTTAAGATATGTAAAAAAATATTACCGCATAGACAGTAGCCCCTGATGCTCAGTTTGGTGTTCGGAAAGAAAAGCCGAACTGAGGATCAAAAAGATATACACAGGAGTCTAACATAAGTATGTCAATATGGGAATGCAGGCTGTGCTGCTGACCTCTGTCGCACTGACTGCGGAGGTCAATGTACTGAAGTAGAGCCTCGAGCGGTCCGAGGACGGGCTCGGCCTTGCCAATAAGCAGCTCGAGGACAAGGAAGGTAAGTAATACCTTATGTAAGTATATATATAAAAAGATGTGGTTGCAAAGAAAAAAATGACATGATCAACGTGGGTATGCAGGGGCCACGAACGAGGTGGCGAACCTGAAGGAAGCGCTGTCCAAGGCCGAAAACAATGCGGCCGTGGAGCGCACCGAGCGAGAGAAGCAGGAGGCACGGGTGGCGGCGGTGCAGCAAGAGCTCCAGGCTCTCGTGGAAAAACATGAGGGTTTGGAGCGTGACTCGAAGACTCAAGAGTCCGAGCTCGCCTCGGCGCTTGAGAGCGCCAAATCTGCCAAGGCCGAAGCCCAAAAAGCCCTCCAGGAAATTGAGGCGATGAAGAAGATAGCGGCGGGTAAGGCATTCTTTATGCAAAGCAAGCACGCGAAAGTAAATTACTTGTTACTTACCCGAGTCCGGAGCTCTCCAAGAGCGTTCGCTGATCTTCTCCAGGAGGGAAGCTCGACGGAGAAGGTGTTCTGGTCTCAGTATGCTGAGGCCGGACACCCGGTGCCCTTGAGCGACCAGCTGAAGCAGCTGGTCGAGCTCCATAAGGTGGCCGAACATGCCATGAAGGGTCTCGTAGTCCGGCTGTGGCCTGGGGAAGCCATGCCTGGAAGCTACTTCGGGCTGGTAAGGCGGCTGATGGATGCCTGTCCAAGGCTTGAAGTCATCAAGCGCTCCGTATGCATCGAAGGTGCCCGTAGGGCCCTTGCCCGTGCTAAAGTGCACTGGGGCAAGATGGACGCTGAGAAGCTCGTGACGGACGGACCACCGCCGGGCAAGGAGCATTGCAAGCCCGAGATGTATTATGAGGGCGTCCTGAAGGGTGCCCGCCGTATAGCGGATGAGTGCTCCAAAGATGTAATTTTTGAGTAAACTCGCATTTGTAATCCTGTATGCTGAAAACTTGTTTCATATGCGCTAAGCAATGCTTTTGAATTTAAAATATTACCTTCTGTGCGGCCATTTATCAAAATTGAGAGATGGCGAGTCGTCGGCTTCGCCCCTACATGAAGTTCGGGTGTTCGGGATAAACTTGGCGCTCTTTTCCCATTATTGGGTCCTTGAGGCGGCGCCAACACAACGAACAAGGCAATCGGACTATAATGCTTGAACACTCTCACTTAGTCATAGAATTCTATAATTTTCAATTTCGGCGAAGCCCCTAGTATTCAGAAGATCGAGTTCGGGGCGCTATCAACGCCTAGGCCGGACAAAGCCGACTCCTCGCTCTAAGCGGCATAAGTCTTTAGGGTCTCGAAAACCTCTCGAACAGCGACCAGCTCTCGCCCTATCATGACGGTCAGTTTTAGCTTTCTCCACTGAGGTGCTCAGCCTGGCTCAACCGGGGCACAATCGCAGTGGTTCTCCTAGTGCTACCTTAGCTGATATAACGGAACGTAAGGTACCAAAACATGGCCCAAGACATGATTCGGAGCCGATGCATATAATGTTATAAGTTCGGGGTGCCGCACTCATGAGAGTGTTCGGACTTCTCACACCATATTCTGGGGTGCGTAAGCCCCTGGTGTTGGGGATATAACTACTGAGTGTAAACCGCCCTGAAGGGGCCGGGTTACCCTCGTCCATGATCAGGGCCCACGAAGGAGGCCCAGAGCCCAGAGGCGGATTAGGGTCCATTTATGTAAACCGCCTTAGCCTTGTAACTTGTGCTGTAAGATAAGAGAGAAGAGACCGAGCCGGACACTTGTATGAGCCGGATCGGGACTCTGTAGACCGGCCGGGCGTCAACCCGTGTATATAAGGGGACGACCCGGCGGCGGTTTAGGGACGTATAATTGAGGCTTAGGCGGCTATTGCTCCCTAGTCGCGAAATTACATCAATCCCATCACAACTAGACGTAGGCTTTACCTTCATCGAAGGGGCCGAACTAGTATAACTCCCGTGTCTTTGTGTCCGCTTTAACCCCTCTAAGTTAACCCGTTCGATGGCCCTGCGACTAAGTCCTTTCACGAGGACATCTGCCGTGACAATTCCACGACAGTTGGCGCCCACCGTGGGGCTATCGCACGATGGTTTGATGATCTTAGAGGGCAAGTTCGGGACTCGAAGGCTATGTTGTGGGCGGATGACTAAGAGTCGTCGCGGCAAGCTCTACATTGACGATGCGGATCGGGGCCCGAGGCCGGCTCGATCGATTACGGGTACCGGGTCCCCTTTGGTGGCATACACGTATTCATCGGCAAGATCGGCGAGCCAGGGCCTGGACCGGACATCTGCACCGACCTCGTCGAGACGGCTCAGCGGGCGAAGAAGGGTCCTGCCCTGGCTAAACCGGTTGTCAAGCGTGCTTTCGTGGGAGTCGTCCACGGAGACTATGAGGGCGGATCAGCATCTGGCGGCGAAACCGTTGTCTATTCTGGCGACGAGTCGTCCGCCGGAGAAACCGAGTCTCTGTACCAGCTTCAAGATGACTAGATCGGGGGCTGTTCCGACGGTGAGAGTATTCTGGACCCCTTTGATCTACCCAGCCGGGTTGGAATTTTCATGGCCGGTACACAAGCGACGCTTCACTCTTCGACCGCGGCGCCCATCGTCGCCGGTTCAGCAGCGGTGGTGGCAGCCGGGGAACGAGGCCCTGTGCGCCCACCGGCTCAAGTTTTATCAGAGTTGTTCGACGCATTGGCTGCGCTCGTGGCGGAGGCTAATCCGGCGGATCAGGACCGCACTGGCGAGATTGCAGAGGTGAAGGAACAGATCGCTAAAGCTAAAGCGGATCCGGCAGCCGCGGACGTGAGGATGGCAGCGAACGGGCGCTTTGGATGCATGCGCTTATAGGATCATCTTTGGATCGAGTCGTCACATGAAGTCATGAAAAGGAAGTACAGATCCGTTTACCTTCGGTTTTCGAGGAAGAGCTCTTTAATACCCGGGGCAGGGACCAGAATCCGCCGCGGTGGTGAACCGCCGAAGCACTGGATGGGCGCGCGGTTCAGCCCCGTGTGATAGATCTGCCTCGCCATCATACCGGCGCGCCCCAGGTTGTGCAGACACCTCCGGGTCACTACTCCAACCCGATGGATAATCTCGTTGCGGCTGCGGCACGGTTGGAGGCGATTCCAATTGAAGGTGATTCACCACAGGCGGTAGAGACACGCCGGGTTAAGGAGCTCCTCAGGACGGCCCTGGCTCAACAGGAAGCGTATTCATACAGTCGGGATCGGATCCACTCCACCCCCCGCCCAAGCCGGAGCTATAGCCGACGCGCCGATTTAACCGGCCGTATCAAGCAATGCGCGCGCGCCCGCCTCAAGGCAACAACCCGGCGGGTGGCTTCGAAGACGCTCAAGTGGTGGTGGACCGAGCCAGGGCACGTAGGGAGGCCGAGTTAGCAGCACAACATGAGGATCATCAGCTCGCCCCGGTTCGTCCGACCATCTTCGAACCGGGGGTCACGTCTGGCTCATTGGGGGTGCCTTGCCTCGTCCCCGCTTTACGCAATGTGCGTTTGCCCAAGGATTTCAAAGGGCCACGCAAGGTGCCCAATTATACCGCCGATTTGGCTCCAAAAGCGTGGATAGAAAGCTATGAGATGGCCATGGAGATGCTGGATGTGGATGAAGTTGCGTGTGCGAAGTATTTCACCATGATGTTGGAAGGTACGACCCGTACTTGCTTGAAGAACTTGCCGCCCAACTCAGTTAGTTCATGGACCCAGTTGCGGACCCGATTCATTCAAAATTTCAAAGACACCTGTAAACAGCCCATGTCTGTGGTGGATTTGGCGGCTTGTGTCCAGGCAGAGGGCGAATCCACAACCCATTGGGTGCGCCGCGTTTCGGAGGTTCTACATTCGTCAGACCGGATCAACCCTGATTCCGCGATCTTAACCCTAGAAGCCAACTGCCGGTTCGAACCGTTGAAGTTGAAGCTGGGTCGCATGAAGCGTTTTTGCAATGACATGGGCACTCTCATGGGCGTTTTGGTAAAGTATGCTGATTCTGATAGTACCAAGGATCCCGAGTCTGAGGATGACGAAGTAGGGAAGGGAAAACAGAATAACAACTCCAGAGGCCAGCAGCATCATTCGGCAGGCAATGGGGGAAACAAGCGTAAAGCAAACGGTAACATGGGCTTCGTAGCCAACACCAACGCGCAGGACAAGGGTCAGCGGCGCAAGGGTAAGCAATCAAACCGGGGCGGTGCGCAAGGTCACAATCCGGATCGTTTGAATTACCTGTTGAATCAACCTTGTCCGAAGCATGGGACGAAGGAGGCACCAGACAAACCACCTCGGAAGGATTGTTATATCATGCAGGAGTTCAAAAACTCTAATGCTTTCGGTATGATCAAGGGCCCGGCGGCGGTTCGAGGTCCGCCCGGTTCTGATGGAGGAAATTCGGCCCGGGGTTCGTGGTAATCCGGGCGGGCAAGGAAATCGAGCAATCGTAATAATCGAAACAATCGAAACCAAGGGGTTACAATCAACAACAGATAGCGATCGGGTTACCAAAGTAATCCAAAGCAGTTGAACGGTGGACAGTACCATGTTTTTACCACCAGCTTGGACAGACGAGACCGGAAACTTCAGAAGCGGGCGGTCCGTGTCGTTGAACCGGCCGCACCGCATTACCTGCGCTGGTCGGAACAGCCTATTGTATGGAGCAGAGAGGATCATCCTCCCCGGGTTTACAATCCGGGTCAGCTAGCCCTAGTGGTGGCACCTCAGGTGGGAGGATACAAGTTTACCAAAGTACTTATGGATGGAGGGAGTAGCATCAACATCCTGTACTACGAGACCTTCCGACGTATGGGGTTGACGGATAAGCATCTCGGGCCGTCCAAAGACACGGTGTTTCACGGTGTGGTGCACGGCAAGTCAGCATACTCGGTCGGTAAGATAGCTCGAGGTAGCCTTTGGAGATGAACATGACTCGGATCGGAAACATTGACGTTTGAGGTGGTGAAAATCAAAGCCCTTACCACGCCTGTTTGGGCGGCCGGCTTATGCTAAGTTTATGGCACGGCCTTGTTATGTTTATTTGCAGCTGAAAATGCCGGGTCACAAGGGGACGATAACGGTTCATGGGAGCCACCGGATTGCGTTGGAGTGCGAGGAAGGTGATGCGGCTTATGCAGAGTCGGTTTGTGCCACCGAAGAGTTAAAGTATTATAAAGACAATGTTGATCCGGCGGATATGACCCCGTTGAAGAAGCCAACTACAGAGCACGATCCGAAATTAAAGTTTAAGTCGGCGGCTGAGACTAAACTTGTTGATTTTGTGCCCGGCGATTCATCCAAACAGTTCACCATCAGTGCTAACTTGGATCCTAAATAGGAAAGCGCTCATCGAGTTCATCCGTGAGAATCGGGACATTTTGCATGGAAACCTTCCGACATGCCGGTGTACCGAGGAACTCGCTGAGCACACTCTTAATGTTGATCCCAAGTACAGACCGGTAAAGCAGTTTCTTCGCGGTTTAACGAGGAAAGGCGCAAGGCCATTGGAGAGGAGGTTGCGGGCTCTTAGCGGCAGGGTTTATCGTTGAAGTTTTCCATCGAGTGGCTTGCTAATCCGGTGTTGGTCCTTAAGAAGAATGGCACTTGGCGCATGTGTGTGGATTACAGATCTTAACAAGGCTTGTCCGGCAGATCCTTCGCCCTCCCGCATTGATCAGATCATTGGCGCTTCTGGCGGGTTGTGAGCGTTTGAGCTTTTAGATGCATATTCGGATATCATCAGATTAAGATGGCGGTTAAGGACCAGGAGAAGACGGCGTTTATCACCCCTTTTGGAGCCTTCTGCTATGTATCTATGCCTTTTGGGCTCAAGAGCGCCCAAGCAACTTATCAACGTTGCGTACAGAATTGCTTGCATGAACAGATCGGCCGTAATGTGCATGCTTATGTGGATGATATTGTGGTTAAGTCAAGGAGGAAGGAAATGTTGATTTAGGATCTAAAGGAAACTTTTGACAACTTGCGGGTGTACAAGATGATGCTCAATCCGGCTAAGTGTGTCTTGATGTTCCGGCGGTGTTATTGGGTTTTCTTGTGTCCAACAAAGGATTGAAGCTAATCCGGATAAAATTACAGCTATCACCTCCTTGGCTAAGCCAAAGTGCATCAATGATGTCCAGCGATTGGCGGGTCGGATTGCCGCGCTAAGCCGGTATATCAGCCGCCTAGGAGAAAAGGCCATTCCTTTGTACCGATCTTTGAAGAAGACGGATTAGTTTATGCGAGTTCAGCCGTTGATGAAGCATTGGAGGACTTAAAGCGGCAGTTGGCCAACCCGCCTGTTCTCGCCGCTCCCATTGACAAGGAGCCGCTTCAGTTATATGTTGCTGCTAATGCCGGGGCGGTCGGCGTAGCCATTATGGTGGAGCGGAAGGAGGCGGGGAAGGAGTATCCGTTCAACGGCGGTTTATTACATCAGCGAGGTCCTCATTGAGTCTAAGCAAAGATATCCGCATTGGCGTAAGCTGGTATATGGAGTTTTTATGGCAAGCCGGAAACTAAAGCAATATTTTCAAGGGCACCCCATCACGGTGGTCAGTTCAGCTCCTTTGGGCGATATCATACAGAACCGGGAAGCGACTGGCCGGATTGCTAAGTGGGCTATAGAACTTGGGCCGCACGGTTTAAGGTATGTGCCTCGGACGGCAAGAAAATCTCGTGCACTTGTGGATTTCATTAATGATTGGACGGAGTTGCAAGCGCTGAAGAAAAGCGGATCATACCTATTGGACCATCCACTTTGATGGGTCCAGCAATTGGAGGGCTCGGGGCTGGAGTCGTATTAACTTCCCCGCGAGGTGACAAGTTCATTACGTTCTCCGCTTAATGTTCCCTTGTACTAACAATGCAGCTGAGTATGAAGCTTTGCTCCACGGTCTCCGGATGGCTAAGGAGATGAATCTCAGCGGGTTAAATGCTTTGGTGACTCGGACTTGGTGGCTCGGCAAGTATCGTGTACTTGGGATTCCAAAGATCCACTCATGGCTGCGCATCGTCGGGAGGTGGATGTTGTTGCAGGACACTTTAAAGGGTATCAGGTGGATCATGTGGATCGTCGGAAGAACGAAGCGGCGGATGCTCTAAGCCGGCTGGGCTCTCAACGTAAACTGGTCCCGCCCAATGTCTTCCTTGACGTACTGCACAATCCGTCAGTTAAGCTTCCTGATGAAGTAGATTTGGCTATTCCTGATCCGGAGGCTCAGTTGGTGGCAGCCTTGCATGTCCCTCCGGATTGGACACTCCCTTATTTGGCATACATGAACCGGGGCGAGTTACCAGAAGATGAGACGTTGGCCCGACAGATAATTCGGCGGTCTAAGTCTATGACCATATATAATGGCGAGTTGCATCATTGCAGCGTGTCAGGGGCGTTTCAGCGTTGTTTTTCCCCTGAGGAAGGCCGTGAGATATTGCGTGAGATCCATGAAGGGGACTGTGGTCACCACGCCGGTTCAAAATCCTTGGTGGCCAAAGCGTTCCGCCATGGTTTTTATTGGTTGACAGCCCATGCTGATGCGGAGGAGCTGGTCAGGCGATGTGATGGTTGCCAGAAGTTTTCTAGACGTGCTCACATACCGGCTCAGGAATTGAGGATGATTCCAATTACTTGGCCGTTTGCAACTTGGGGGCTGGACATGGTGGGGCCTTTTAAAGGTCCAAGGACAAGAAAACACACTTGCTGGTCGCAGCTTGACAAGTTTACAAAGTGGGTCGAGGCGAGCTTGTTAGCAAGTGTGATGCGCCACGGCGGTTCAGTTCATAAAAGGGTGATCTTCGGTTTGGGTTTCCACACAAGATCATCACGGACAATGGCACCAATTTGTCCAAGGGAGCCATGAAGGAGTTTTGTGAGCGAGAGCACATCCGGCAGCGTTTCTTGATGGCCCACCCGCAGTCCAATGGTCAAGCGAACGAGCTAATCGGGAGATCTTGAGAGGTATCAAACCCGGCTTATGGTCCCTTTAGAGAGGACGCCGGTTGTTGGGTAGAAGAGCTACCATCCGTGATATGGAGTATCAATACTACCCTAACAGATCCACCGGATACACACCGTTCTTTATGGTCTATGGAGCGGAGGCGGTCCTTCCTTGCGATATCCATCATGACTCGCCCCGCGTGGCAGCCTATGTTGAGGCCGATAGCGAGGCAGCACGGCAGGACGCTTTGGATCGACTGGATGAAGAGCGAGATATGGCGGCTGCTCGTTCAGCGATTTACCAACAGGATCTTCGTTGGTATCACGATCGTGAGTTAGAACAAGAACCTTTCAGAAGGAGACTTGGTGCTCCGCTCATTCAAGACCGAACAGATATATGCAAGCTATCCCCACCTTGGGAAGGGCCCTTTGTGGTCAGCAAGAACTTGCACTGTGGGTCATACTATCGATTGATATTCGAGAGCGAAAAGACTCACGACGTCGAAGAGGAGACCAACAGCCGTGGAACATAGCTCATCTTCGGCCTTATTATACCTGAGCCATCGGCTCCACTTATGTACATATTAAGACAATGTATATATTATGAATAAAAGCAATAAACCGGAGCCTCGGCTAAAGCGGGGTATCCGTTTGTAAAAGTCCGGTTTGGGTACATGGAGTTGTTGTCGCAAAGCAGCCTCCGGTTTAGCCCTTGATCTTGCTTCTCAGAAGTTTTTATGTCACTTGGGGGCTTGGTCGTGTCCGAACCAATGCAACACCTTTTGATGGGCAAAAGCCACCAGATCACTTGGGGACATGGTCACATCTGAACCAGTCACGCCTCTTGGTCGGCCTAAGGCCATAGAATCACTTGGGGGCTTGGTCGAACCCGAACCATTGCCATGCCACTTGATCGGCATAATGCCACGGTTTCAGTTGGGGGCCTGGCTGACTTGAACCATCGCTACACCTTATGGGGAGCTTGGTCCTGTCCGACCATGGTAACACCATCTGATCAGGCTCAGTAAAGCCTTCTTCTTGCAAACGGTTTTATAATTGCCTTTGCTTTCACATTGATTTCATAACTGTTATTTGGTTTTATTGGCCTTTTTAAACCGATGACCTCTTTAAACCGGTTCAATCTGTCAATTAATGGAACTTGGTCTATTTTTAATCCGGAGATATTTCTTTCGGTTTGATTTTTTCTGTTAACATCCCATTATGGAGTAACAGGGGGCTTGTCATGACCCAGCACGGTTTACGATAAACCGCATTATAAGCACAGAGTTGTTTTCCCTTTGACGGTAATGGTTTATACACCTTCCGCCTCAAGATTGGCTAAGCCAATTGCATGCCCGACAATCGGCGGTATTTGTTTTGTATCACAAAGGTTTGAGCATATACATCAATATTTTCTTATAGAAATATATCGGCATCACAAGCCGGCTCGCGACACAAGCCGCCGTGGCGGTTTAAGAATTTGTGATTGCAGGCAAAATGCATTGAAGGTTTCAAACCAAAGTATCATCACCTCCGCGCGAAGTTTCTGGTCGAGAGCGTAAAAGCATGTTCAAAACAAAGTGCTGGCTATTCTATTACAAGGCCTTCCAAGGCCTGGTGTTTCGCATGGCGTTATGACTAGCAGTTTCTGATGCATCACCCGGCTTGACGGATTAAGCTTCTTCGCCGGGTTGACGTGAGGAAGAGGGGGCGCCTGGCGTCGGTTCAACGTCTTCCTCTTCATCACCCAAAGCCCGGAAGTCATTGGTAGACCAGTCAATCCGGGTTAAGGCCTGAAAGACAGCCTCTTCACTTATAAGCTCAGCCGGATCAACGTCAGGGGCATAAGTGTGCTTACGGATTGGAGGAACAAGGCTCGCACTTCGGAATGACAAACTCCACCCGCTTGTTGTTTGCATCATAAAAGAGCGGTGAACCGCCAGTTAACTTCTGCTGCCGCTTGACTCGCCAATGACGATCTCCTTGGTTATTCGCTTGAGCGCCATTATCAAAGGCTTCACCGTTCTCTTGGCGCTGGGAAACCCTTGGCTATGTCGGCGGATCAAGATCCGCTATCCACGCCTTGGCGCAAGTTAGAAACGATGAGAGTGCCAGCCGGGCGCGGATCGTTTCAACTCTTCAAGCTGCCCCGGAACCATGGACAGCTGGTCCAGTGTATCTTTGATCAGGGACGGAGCTGTGTTGTCGTATGATGTGGCACATATGACTCGCTGGGCGCCGGTATACAGCTGCTCAATCAGCGTGTAAGCGGCCTTGAGCTTCTTCCGCACATCAGAGCCCAAATGAGCAATACGCTTGCCTGCACCGGTTTCAGACAGCTCAGGTTAAACCGGCGGAAATATCAAAACAAAGATAATCAGTGCAAGTTTTTTTTTTTTACCAAACATGGCAGAGGTCATGGCATGCACTTGGCGCTTTAGTCCGGTAAGCTCTTGATCACGGTTTAAGAGCTGCTTCAAATCTTCCGCCCGCTTTTTCAAACCGCCTTCTCGGTGTCCCGCTTGGCACGCTCGGTTTATACCACTCCTTCAGCTGTTCCATAGTGGCCAAGGCAGTTTTCAATTCGTCCTTGGCCTTGGTGGTTTCGCTTGTTGAGTTTCCAGTTGGCTCAAGGTCCTTGAGTTGCACGGTTTGTCGGTATATTTCATTCGATAACAAAGGGAGCACGTTAGTTGTTTCATTATAAAGTCCCAAGCTCAATACAAATATTCAACTTGGCACTTGGGGGCTAATGGCTAGTTGATCTCAGTTTGCTATGGGGATACAGAAATTAGGTCCCGGTTTAACTTTGCTAAGTTGAACCGGCCCTTGGGGGCTACAATATTGCAGTTTAAGGCGTATGTTTTCTATGCAAAGTTAAGTCCCGGTTTAACTATGCTAAGTTGAACCGACCCTTGGGGGCTACTATACAGCAAAGGTACAAGAAAGGCATAACTCATTACCTCGTAGCGGTCCTTCATGCGATTTACCAGACCGGCTTCAAAGTCACGGCTTGTGTAGAGCCGGTTCAGAAAGCCAGAGTGAAGTTCTTGGGCAGAAAGGTTGTCATAAGCTGACAGATCAGTTTTCCCCTTATCTTTGCTCATAGTAGTAGAATCTTCCTTGACGCTGTGTTTTGCTAAAGCGACCGGTTGGCTAGGAGTGGTGTAGCCAGTGCTTGTCACAATAACATCATCATTTTTGGCTGGGCTGGCCAGACCGGCGGTCTTTTTTGGGCTTGATGTCTTCGTACTTTGGCTCGGCGGTTCAACAATTACGACCCGTTCTGTGGCCGGACTCGGTGGAGCAGGATGCGAGGTTTCCACTTGGACCTCCGGTTCAATTTCTGGCGGATCAGCGGTGTCATCTTTGTACAACTCACCAGAGCTATTTTTGGCGACTTCAGGATTTTCGTGGGTTTGCTCTGGGGTCTTTTCCGGATCAACATCCGCAGTAGGATCAAGGGTTTTCGCTTTCTTACTCAAGCGAGCCTTGGTGCTGCAATATTCGGAATTAGATTAAAATAAATCGACCAAGGCAATTGTAAACCGAATTGGCAGGACAGCAGTATGGTGCATACCCTGCAGCAACTTTAAGTGGAGGCAGTTGCGTGGTTGATGAACCGCCAGAAGAGTTGCAAGAGGCCTGATAATTCGGGTCAGACGGATTGAGAGGACATCGGAAGAAACCTTTTAAGGGATAACGCTTTTCAGGAGAACAAATCACCTCTGGACGACGCTTCCGGGTTGGTGTATCTGGTAAGCCGGATGAGGTAATCCGTTGACCACTGTGCCGGGTCGTATGACGCTCTTCAGCCTGCTGTGTCTTCAAGGAAAGGTTTGGATTCAAATAAGCATAGGAATGAGATTTTTCACTTTCCGGACGGTATGACGAATTCTTTTAACCGCACGAGGTCGGATTCGAAGAAAGAAAGATTACCTCAACAGGGTCGGCATGACTGGCTTCAGCATCATCCTGGGAGTTAAAATTGTCAGTAAAAGGAATACAAAGGGACAAATTACAAGCAAGAAGAAACACAAGAGGAGAGCCGGTTTACGGCGACTCCCTTGTAAGGATATCAAGTTTTACCTCAACTTCTGATTCTTCGTCCTCCGGCGGATCAGAAGACTCGGCGGTTTTCTTCTTGCCAGCCTTCTTGGTAGCCTTGGACTTTACACGCGAGCCCGGCCGGTTTGGTACGCTTCGTATGAGCTGTTAGCCTAAGTAACAAGGGTTAATATATATCAACAAGGCATTAATGTCGAAAAGCGGTGAGTAGAGCCTACCGCAGCGGTTTGTTGGCAACACGTAGGGAGCCAACCCGGTTTGGCTGCGAGACAGAGATCGGTTCGTCAAGCATCCGCTTCCTTTGCCTCTGTGACTTCAAGCTCTGTTATTGGTAGCTCGTGACGCCTTTGAGGGTCTTGGAGGCTGCCAGTATTCGCAGCATCAATCCGGGCGGCGGCTTAGTGGCAAGACGCCCCAAGAAACCCAACACCGCACAAGGTCCACACCGGTTAAGCCATTGGCCATTAGATCCCGGAGCTTGATAATTTGAGGCGCAAAGTTCTTCCGTTCCGCGGCGGTCAAGCGTAAAGGCAACGGATGATGGTTGCTAAGCCGGTGAGGACGGTAACCCGGCAAAGGATTCTCGTTGTCAGGAGCAGTGTTCCGGCAGTAGAACCAGGTTTGGTTCCAATCTTTTGGATGGCTGTGGTGTTTGGCGTGAGGAAAGTCCACTTCCTTTCTTTTCTGGATTGAAACGCCGCCCAGCTCTGTGTTGGGACCATCAGAAAATTCTGTACGGCGGTTCAAGTGGAAAAAATCCCGGAACAGCTCCACAGATGGTTCTTCTTGAAGATAGACTTCACAGAAAACTTGAAAATTGCATATGTTTGACACAGAATTCGGGCCAATATCCTGCGGATGGAGTTGAAAACTTGCAAGGACGTCCCGGAAGAATTTTGATCCGGGCGGGCAGAATCCCCGGTCTAAGTGCTGCATAAACACAATTACTTCTCCTTCTTGCAGATCGGGAGGGAATTCGGCATCCGGAACACGCCAGTGGAGGACATTTTTTGAAGCCAAAGCGCCAGTGGTGACGTATCCGTTGAGTTGCGTTTCAGTGATCTTGGACCGGACCCAATTGCAAGCTGAGAATTGAGGGGCCATTCCGGAAGACTAAACTGCGAAAGAAAAGGAAAAACAGTTCACCGTTAAACGGTTCAGGCACATTATACAATGTTAAACCGGCGATTCGGCAGCCAGTTTCCAATTCCGGTTTAACTGAGGACTAATGGAGTGACGGATTAGCTATCAAAAGTCAAACCGCCAAAAGAGACAGAACTGGAAAATCTACTAAGTGTGGACAGAAACAGATTTCACATGCGAATGGAAGTAATTTAGATCTACCGAAGGTTCAGTGAGAAAAATTTCTGCGACCTATGCAAGCCTCATAGAGGGCAGGAAGGTTCGTGCGTCCTAAACAAGAAGATCTGAATAAAATGAAAGATGAACAAGGAGTAAAACTGATGGCGGAGCGGTCGCCGCACAGGATGTGTACTACGGTTGAATCATACGGCCATGGCAGGGCAGGTATGAGGACACTACGATGAACACCTATGAACTACAAGATGAACAGGGACCTTCAGATGCGGATCTAGGGCTCGAAGAGGAGCCTTACGATCGCCGAAGGGCGGAGGAGCGCTAAAGAGCTTCGGTCCAGTCAGGTTGATGCAGTGACTGGCCCGACGCTGTGTGTCGAAGGTCGGCGGCGGCGGCGGAGCTTCAGAGCGGAACGTCGCGAGGAAGAAGAAGCGCGAAGAAGAAGAGAAAAGGGTCGGCCGGTCTATTTATAAGGAAACAGGACAATTAACGAGCGCGAGAATCGAGGAGTCAAAAGCGGCGGACGGCGCAGCGGTCGCCTCGATTTCCGGGATAGTATTAAATGAAGGGAATCTTACTGTTTGGATTTCTTTGTTAAAGATGACGTCAAGGCGCCCTGTTGCTGTGGTTGGAAGATGACGTCATGGCGGTTCAAGCAGATGGCGGTTTACGAAAAACGAAGGGAGATTCAGAGTTTCCTGAAGGTGTTGAAGATTAACATGAACTGGTTCAAGTCAATCTGGGGCCTAATGTTGGGGATATAACTACTGAGTGTAAACCGCCCTGAAGGGGCCGGGTTACCCTCGTCCATGATCAGGGCCCACGGAGGCCCAGAGCCCAGGGGCGGATTAGGGTCCATTTATGTAAACCGCCTTAGCCTTGTAACTTGTGATGTAAGATAAGAGAGAAGAGACCGAGCGGACACTTGTATGAGCGGATCGGGACTCATGAGACCGGCCAAGGCCAACCTGTATATAAGGGGCGACCGGCGGCGGTTTAGGACGTACAATTGAGGCTTAGCGAAGCTATTGCTCCCTAGTCGCCAAATTACATCAATCCCATCACAACTAGACGTAGGCTTTACCTTCATCGAAGGGGCCGAACTAGTATAACTCCCGTGTCTTTGTGTCCGCTTTAACCCCTCTAAGTTAACCCGTTCGATGGCCCTGCGACTAAGTCCTTTCACGAGGACATCTGCCGTGACAATTCCACGACACCTGGTGTATTGGCCATACCAAAGTGTATGGTTGCATAATGTCATAACTGAACATATTTGTATATATATATAAAAAGGTAAGGCAATAATAGACAAAAAGCTAGGCATTGTTTATTCGGACAGTCTGCGGTGAAAGCAGAATGATACAAATAGTGTGATAAGCAAGAGATGGGACTATTTAACATGTCCCCCCTCCAGGGGTGAGCTGTGGGATTGTATGTGAAACAAGTATACTGCTCATTACAAAGACCACCTGGACATTCGACGTAGCTGTCTGGCTCCCTGGCTGTTGCATCGTGTGTTCGGCGATTATGCTGCCGGACAGGCCTTCCGGAAAGTGGATTCCTGAAAGTAAGAAAGAAAAAGAATGAAAAAATCGGGAGCCCCTTGTGCGGTTGAGCCGTATTTTGGTGTGTTGTGGTCGTGCCCCCTCCCCTATGCCCATGGTATTTCGGGCGTAGTTATATACTGCTATGATCTGGTTTCGCAATTTCGCGAGGGCTGGGGTTAGGGCCGCATTTCTGGCGATGCTCGGGCGTGCCAGCGGTCTTGTTGTAGGTTACTCCGGCGCGCTTGACGGTGTCCGGACGTTTAATGGCCAGATCGAGAATTGCCTTGACAGTTGCTTTGTACTTCCGCCGCGAGGGTTGTCGTATGCTCCTCCGTCCGGAGAGAGCGTTCGGTGTTCCATTGACTGTAATGACTCCTCGAGGGCCTGGCATCTTGAGCTTGAGGTATGCATAGTGCGGCACCACATTGAACTTTGCAAATGCGGTTCGTCCGAGCAGTGCGTGATAGCCACTATGGAACGGGACTATGTCGAAGATTAACTCCTCGCTTTGGAAATTATCCGGGGATCCGAAGACAACCTCAAGTGTAACTGAGCCTGTACAGTTGGCCTCTACACCTGGTATGAAGCCTTTAAAGGTCGTCTTTGTGGGTTTAATCCTTGAGGGATCTATGCCCATTTTTTGCACTGTATCCTAATAAAGCAGGTTCAGGCTGCTGCCGCCGTCCATAAGGACTCTAGTGAGGTGAAATCCGTCAATGATTGGGTCTAAACCAATGCAGCGAATCTGCCATGGCGGATGCTAGTGGGGTGGTCCCTTCGGTCAAAAGTGATCGGGCAGGAGGACCATGGGTTGAACTTTGGGCGACTCTCTAACGCATATCGCCCCTCGAGTGCACGCTCCGCTCCCTTTTGGGTATGTGGGTTGCGTATATCATGTTCATCGTCCGCACTTGTGGGGGAAACCCTTCATCCCCTATTGTTCGTGGCCGGGCTCCTCCTCGTCATCGCTATGCAGCCCCTTGTCATTGTTTTCGCGTTTAACTTGCTGCGTTGCTTGAACACCCAACAATCCCTGTTGGTGTGGTTGGCTGGTTTTCGGGGTGCCGTGTATCCGCACGAAGCGATCGAGTATTCGGTCCAAATTGGACGGGCCCGGAGTGTTTCTTTTGATTGGCTTTTTCCGCTGACCGGGTTTAGAGCCTCTGAATCCGGCATTGACTGCTGTATCCTCAGCATTGTCGCCGTTAATGCGGTGCTTTTGCTTGTTGCGACGCGACCTGCCCATGATGTCCTTGGTATCCGAATTACCAGGGATCTTGGTCATGTTGTTACTACGAGCTAGCCAGCTGTCTTCTCCCGCGCAAAAGCGGGTCATGAGTGTCGTGAGGGCTGCCATGGATTTCGGCTTTTCCTGTCCTAGGTGCCGAGCAAGCCACTCGTCGCGGATGTTATGCTTGAAGGCTGCAAGGGCCTCTGCGTCCGGACATTTGACTATTTGATTTTTCTTTGTTAGGAACCGTGTCTAGAATTGCCTGGCCGATTCCTCTGGCTGCTGGATTATGTGGCTTAGGTCGTCGGCGTCTGGTGGTCGCACATAGGTGCCCTGGAAGTTGTCGAGGAATGCGGCTTCCTGGTCCTCCCAACAACCAATTGATTCTGCTGGCAAGCTGTTAAGCCAATGCCGAGCTGGTCCTTTAAGCTTGAGTGGGAGGTATTTGATGGCGTGTAGATCATCACCGCGGGCCATGTGGATATGAAGGAGACAGTCCTTGATCCATACCGCAGGGTCTGTTGTGCCTTTGTATGATTCGATGTTTACAGGTTTGAAACCCTCGGGGATTTGATGATCCATTACTTCATCTATGAAGCATAGTGGGTGTGCGGCGCCTCTGTATTGGGCTATATCACGACGTAGCTCAAATGAGCTTTGTCTACTGTGTTCGGCCCGACCGGATTTACCATATCCGGCATGATGGTTATCGTCACCTGTCGTGGGGCGCCCACGCGATCCATAGATCGATCTTGTTTGCCTTGCCCTGTCCTCCAATATATCTCGTAGGTCTGGCGCATTCCCCCATGCCTTGGTATTCTTTGAGCGGCACCGGGGTGCGGCTTGAGTGGAGGGCCAAGAGGCCTCTCTGTCGCGGCCACGAGGTGGCCGGTCGGCCGTATCATGCGCTTGTGATGTAGGTCTAGGTGCTTCCTCCTCTAATCGAGGTAGCAGCCTGCGTTTTGGGTAGCTCTTGGAGGGGCGTTCGAGTTCGTACTCTTCGGCCGCAAGGACATCAGTCCATCTGTCGGCAAGCAAGTCTTGGTCAGCTCTAAGCTGTTGCTGTTTTTTCTTGAGGCTGATCGCCGTGGCCATGAGCCTGCGTTTGAAACGCTCTTGTTCGACGGGATCCTCGTGCACGACAAATTAAATGTCGCCGAGGCTTGCCTCGTCTTCGGAGGGAGGCATGTAATTATCGTCCTCTACCTCTCATGCGCCGCTCTCTCATGAGGGTTGGCTTCTCCATCTTCTGTGCGTAATCCTGCTTTGGAGGGGTTGTCTTCACCTTGTCCGGGTGTCATTGTCTCCGGTGCCGGAATCGCCGTTTTTGCTGTGGCGGGATTTAGAGCGGCGCCGCTGACGTCGATGCTTAGGCTGTTTCTTGGAGGGGTCATCCTCCGTTGTTCCGTCGCCGTTCCCTTCTTTTGGGGTGTCCACCATGTATATGTCATATGACGAGGTGGCCTTCCAGTGCCCTGTAGACGCTAGGTCTTGTTCGTCTCCTGCATCGTCGTCCATACCGTCGATGTCTTCTGAGTCGAAGTCGAGCATGTCGGTTAAGTCATCGACAGTGGCTACAAAGTGGGTGGTGGGTGGGCTTTGAATTTCTTCATCGTCCGCATCCCAACCTCGCCGACCATAGTCCGGCCAGGGCTCTCCTGATAAGGAGAGAGACTTTAGTGAGTTCAGAATATCGCCAAAGGGCGAGTGCTGAAAGATGTCAGCGGCGGTGAACTCCATTATCGGCCCAATCAGATTCGATTGGCAGGGGCGCGGAATGTTCGGAGTCCGAAAAGGAGTCCGGCACCTTGGAGTCACGAGCGTCGCAAAGGACAGGTATGGTGTTCGGCTCGATCGCCGTCGAGATTGCCGCCCCTGAAGCGGTGTCCAGCCACCCATCCTTGATTGGCGCCATCGGCTCCGAGCTAAGGGTCGGGCGGACATCGGTGCGACCTCGGGACCTTTGCTCGCGGCGAGCTAGATCATGCCCATCGTAACAGTGTGGCGCGCTTGGCTGTGGCTCGAACCCGTCGAAGATCAAGTCTCCGCGGACGTCGGCCGTGTAGTTCAGACTTCCAAATCTGGCCTGATGGCCAGGGGCGTAGCTTTCAATCTGCTCCAGATGGCCAAGCGAATTGGCCCGCAGTGCAAAGCCGCCGAATACGAAGATCTGTCCGGGGAGAAAAGTCTCACCCTGGACCGCGTCGTTGTTGATGATCGAAGGAGCCATCGGGCCTAAAGGTGACGACACAGAGGAACTTTCAATGAAAGCACCAATGTTGGTGTCAAAACCGGCGGATCTCAAGTAGGGGGTCCCGAACTGTGCGTCTAGGCGGATGGTAACAGGAGACAAGGGACACGATGTTTTTACCCAGGTTCGGGCCCTCTCGATTGAGGTAAAACCCTACTCCTGCTTGATTAATATTGATGATATGGGTAGTACAAGAGTAGATCTACCACGAGATCAGAGATGCTAAACCCTAGAAGCTAGCCTATGGTATGATTGTTGTTCGTCCTATGGACTAAAACCCTCCGGTTTATATAGACACCGGAGAGGGTTAGGGTTACACAGAGTCGGTTACAATGGAAGGAGATCAACATATCCATATCGCCAAGCTTGCCTTCCACGCCATGGAAAGTCCTATCCGGACATGGGACGAAGTCTTCAATCTTGTATCTTCATAGTCCAGGAGTCCGGCCAAAGGTCATAGTCCGGCCATCCGGACACCCCCTAATCCAGGACTCCCTCAATCCCCAAGCTTTGACTTTTTGGTGTCCTTGGATTATCTTGGGGGTGCCATAGGCATCCCCAAGCTTAGGCTCTTGCCACTCCTTGTTCCATAATCCATCAAAAGAATTCACCCAAAACTTGAAAACTTCACAACACAAAACTCAACAGAAATCTCGTGAGCTCCGTTAGAGAAAGAGAACAAAAGACTACTTTAAGGTACTGTAATGAACTCATTCTTTATTTATATTGGTGTTAAACCTACTGTATTCCAACTTATCTATGGATTATAAACTATTTTACTAACTATAGATTCGTCAAAATAAGCAAACAACACACGCAAAACAGAATCTGTCAAAAACAGAACAGTCTGTAGTAATTTGTAACTAACGCAAACTTCTGGAACCCCAAAACTTCTACCAAAATTAGACGACCTGGAAAATTTGTTTATTCATCAGCAGCAATTGGAATCACTATTTTATCACGTTCTGGTGATTTTTAACAATTCGGGCAGTGAGCGCAAAGATTCTGGAAATTACAGCAAGATCAAATGACTATCTCCCAAGAAGATCTAATAGGTTTAACTTGGCACAAACACTAATTAAAGATAAAACCACATCTAAACAGACTCTAGATGGATTATTTATTCCTAAACAGAAGCAAAAACAAAAACTGAAAATAAAATTGGGTTGCCTCCCAACAAGCGCTGTCGTTTAACGCCCCTAGCTAGGCATAAAAACAAGGATAGATCTAGGTATTGTCATCTTTGGTAGGCAATCCATAAGTGGCTCTGATGATAGATTCATATGGTAATTTTATTTTCTTCCTAGGAAATTGTTCCATGCCCTTCTTTAAAGGGAATTGGAATCTAATATTTCCTTCCTTCATATCAATAATTGCACCAATCGTTCTAAGGAAAGGTCTACCAAGAATAATAGGACATGAAGGATTGCAATCTATATCGAGAACGATAAAATCTACGGGCACATAATTCCTATTTGAAACAATAAGAACATCATTAATTCTTCCCATAGGATTTTTAATAGTGGAATCCGCAAGATGCAAGTTTAGAGAGCAATCATCAAAATCACGAAAATCTAGCAAATCACATAAAGTTTTGGGAATAGTGGAGACACTAGCACCCAAATCACACAAAGCATGAAACTCATAATTTTTAATTTTAATTTTGATAGTAGGTTCCCACTCATCATGGAGTTTCCTAGGGATAGTAACTTTCAACTCAAGCTTTTCTTCATAAGATTGCATCAAGGCATCAACAATGTGTTCGGTAAAAGCCTTATTTTGACTATAAGCATGAGGAGAATTTAGCACGGATTGCAACAAGGAAATACAATCAATTAAAGAGAAATTTTCATAATTAAATTCCTTGAGATCCAAATTAGTGGGTTTAGCAATATCTCAATTTTTATTTCTTTCAATCCCACTTTTATCAATTTCATCATCAAGATCTAAAAACTCCGAATTCTTAGAACGCCTTCTAGGTAAAGGAAGATCATATTCAGTTTCATCAAGATTCATATTGCAAATCAAAGATTTAATAGGGGACACATCTATAACTTTCAGATCTTCATCTTGATTTTCATAGGAATTAGAAGAACACGCTTTAATAAAGGCATCTTTGGAAGCACGCATCCTAGCGGTTCTTTCTTTGCACTCATCAATGGAAATTCTCATAGCTTTGAGAGACTCATTGATATCATGCTTAGGAGGAATGGATCTAAGCTTTAAAGAATCAATCTCGAGAGAAATTCTATCAATGTTCCTAGCCAAATCATCAACTTTAAGCAATTTCTCTTCAAGCAAAGCATTAAAATTCTTTTGTGAATTCATAAACTCTTTAACACTACTCTCAAATTCAGAGGGCGTCTTATTAAAATTTCCATAAGAGTTGTTGTAGCAATTTCCATAATTATTAGAAGGATTACTAGGATAAGGCCTAGGATTAAAATTCCCTCTATAAGCGTTGTTACCAAAATTATTCCTAACAACAAAATTCACATCCACAGATTCATTATTATTCTCAATCAAGGTAGACAAAGGCATATCATTAGGATCAGAAGAAACACTCTTAGTAAATAATTTCATAAGTTCATCCATCTTTCCACTCAAAACATTGATTTCTTCTATAGCATGCACTTTTTATTAGTAGATCTTTCAGTATGCCATTGAGAATAATTAACCATAATATTATCTAGGAGTTTAGTAGCATCTCCTAAAGTGATTTCCATGAAAGTGCCTCCCGCGGCCGAATCTAAAAGATTTCTAGAAGCAAAATTCAATCCAGCATAATTTTTTTGTATAATCATCCACAAGTTCAAACCATGAGTAGGACAATTACGTATCATTAATTTCATTCTTTCCCAAGCTTGTGCAACATGTTCATGATCAAGTTGCTTAAAATTCATAATATCGTTCCTAAGAGAGATAATCTTAGCGGGAGGAAAATACTTAGAGATAAAAGCATCTTTGCACTTGTTCCAAGAATCAATACTATTTTTAGGCAAAGATGAAAACCACGCTTTAGCACGATCTCTAAGCGAAAAAGGAAATAGCTTCAATTTAACGACATCATTATCGACATCTTTTTTCTTTTGCATATCACATAAATCAACGAAGCTATTCAGATGAGTAGCGGCGTCTTCACTCGGAAGGCCGGCAAATTGATCTTTCATAACAAGATTCAACAAAGCAGTATTGATTTCACAAGATTCAGTATTGGCAAGAGGAGCAATCGGAGTGCTAAGGAAATCATTATTGTTGGTATTGGTGAAGTCACACAATTTGGTAGCATCTTGAGCCATTGCGACAAACAAGCAAACTAACAAACGGGCAAACAAAAGGCAAAGGAAAAAGGAGGAGAAGATTGGGAAAGAGAGGGAAAATAAAACGGCAAGGGTGAAGTGGGGGAGAGGAAAACGAGAGGCAAATGGCAAATAATGTAATGCAAGAGATAGGGATTGTGATGGGTACTTGGTATGTTGACTTTTGCGTAAACCTCCCGACAGCGGCGCCGAAATCCTTCTTGCTACGTCTTGAGCTTGCGTTGGTTTTCCCGAAGAGGAGAGGATGATGCAGCACAGAGCGTAAGTATTCCCTCATTTTTGAGAACCAAGGTATCAATCCAGTAGGAGGCCACGCGCAAGTCCCTCGTACCTGCACAAAACGATAGCTACTCGCAACCAACACGATTAGGGGTTGTCAATCCCTTCACCGGCACTTACGAGAGTGAGATCTGATAGAGATAATAATTTTGGTATTTTTGGTATAAAGATGCAAAGTACAAAGTAAAAGCAAAGCAAGTAAATAAAGTGATAGAGATTGATATGATGAGAATAGACCCAGGGGCCATAGGTTTTACTAGTGGCTTCTCTCAAGAGCATAGATATTCTACGGTGGGTGAACAAATTACTGTTGAGCAATTGATAGAATTGAGCATAGTTATGAGGTTATCTAGGTATGATCATGTATATAGGCATCACGTCCGAGACAAGTAGACCGAAACGATTCTTCATGTACTACTATTACTCCACTCATCGACCGCTATCCAGCATGCATCTAGAGTATTAAGTTAAAAATAGAGTAACGCCTTAAGCAAGATGACATGATGTAGAGGAATAAATTCATGCAATATGATAAATACCCCATCTTGTTATCCTCGATGGCAACAATACAATACGTGCCTTGCAACCCTTTCTGTCACTAGGTAAGGACACCGCAAGATTGAACCTAAAGCTAAGCACTTCTCTCATTGCAAGAACTACCAATCTAGTGGCCAAACCAAACGGATAATTCGAAGAGACTTGCAAAGATAACTCAATCATACATAAAAGAATTTAGAGAAGATTCAAATATTATCCATAGACAAGCTAGATCATAAACCCACAATTCATCGGTCTCAACAAACACACCGCAAAAAGAAGATTACATCGAATAGATCTCCACGAGAGAGGGGGAGAACATTGTATTGAGATCCAGAAAGAGAGAAGAAGCCATCTAGATACTAGCTATGGACCCGAAGGTCTGAAGTAAACTACTCACACTTCATCATATGGGCTATGGTGTTGATGTAGAAGACCTCCGTGGTGGATTCCCCCTCCGGCGGAGCTCCGGAACAGGCCCCAAGATGGGATCTCGTGGATACAGGAAGGTACGGCGGTGGAATTAGGTTTTTGGCTCCCCTCTGATCGTTTGGGGATACATAGGTATATATAGGAGGAAGGAGTACGTTGGTGGAGCGTCAGGGGGCCCACGAGGTAGGGGGGCGCGCCCAGGGGGGTGCCCTCCACCCCCGTGACCGCCTCTGTCACTTCGTGGAGTAGAGTCCAAGTCTCCTGGATCACGTTCGGTGAGAAGATCACGTTCCTGAAGGTTTCATTCCATTTGGACTCCGTTTGATATTCCGTTTCTTCGAAACACTAAAATAGGCAAAAAAGAGCAATTCTGGGCTGGGCCTCCGGTTAATAGGTTGGTCCCAAAAGTAATATAAGAGTGGAAAATAAAGCCCAATATAGTCCAAAACAGTAGATAAAGTAGCATGGAGCAATCAAAAATTATAGATACGTTGGAGACGCATCAGCCATCCCTATAGGGCCCCCCGTGCCGAGCTTTTTCTTCTGCAATCCCCACGCCAATGCCCCACCACCACCGGCGACCACCGCCCCCACCCTGAACCCTAAGATAGATAGTGGGGTACCTCTCCGGCGAGCCCCCCTCCCTGCTGCGGCTGGTACTTCCTTAACTCTGGCGAGCCCCACCACCCCCTGAAAATCGACTGACCCAAAAGTCGATTCAGTCGACTGAAATGTAGCTAAATCGGAGCAGCATCACAAGAAAGAGCAAGAACGAGAGAAGCGGCGCGAGCAAGAGCAAGAGCGAGAGTAGCAGCGCGAGAAAGAGCAAGAGCAAGAGCAGACCAGGCAGGGGACCGAGAGCAAGAGCACAGCAGCAGCGCGAGCAAGAGCTAAAGCAGCAGCAGCTCCTACTGATGTGGACGTCGCCGCCGAGGGAGCGACATCGTGGAGGAAGTGGCCGGCGACGCCGCTGTGGATGGAGCCGCGCCGTGTCGGCTCGGCACCGAGTGCCGGCAACACCGTGAGATCGAATCAAGAAGAAAATGCGGCGATTAGTGTACAACCTCTTTGGTGGCGCCGATTAGGCCGCAGCTTCATCCGAGGAAACGGTGATGATGATGCTCTTCCAGTGGTGCAGGTGAAGACGGCGGTATGGGAATGGAGGTGGCGCGAAAGACAAGGGGAACATCGGGGCAGTGCTTGGGAGGTGGAGGACGGGGTGGCTGAACCGGCGGGACGACCAGATCGATGATGGATCCTCATCCGTTACGGTGGATGAGGGACGTCGAGGAGTTACTGTGGACGGCGTCGTCAGGGAAGAGGCTCCGGCTGGGTGGCGGACGGAGGAGGGTGTGGGTCTTTGCAGGTTTTCCCGGCCTCGGTGTACGAATGGGTGGGCGGATGGGATGGGAGTGGGGAACCATGGATTAGGGATGCGCTTGTCCGAAATGTGGGGTAAGTTACGAAAGTACCCCCACCGATTTGAGGTGGTTCTTTCGGTTCAGGGGTATCACGGGCATTTCGGCGTGTCGAGGATTTCACAGAGGTGGTAGTTTTAAATGCGCGTTGTAATTTTGGAATAGCAAGCGCGGGTTGAGATGGAGGGAGTTCTCGAACTGTGAGACAAAGATATATCTTTAATATTTCGGGCTAACAAAGGCGCGGGTTGAAATTTCGGACAAGCTGGCGTGTCTTGTACCAAATCAATTCAAGACTACAAATGTCATTCAAAACTTTGAATTCATGTTATGTTCAATTAAAATATTTAGCTCGTGTATAATGCATGCAACCTAGTACTGAAATGAACGTTTTAGCGCATTCCAAACGTATATACTACCGCTTCAATATGAACTAAATTTGAATTCGTTTCTCTATTTGAATAAGATCTACAATAATGATTGTTGTGAAGTCAAAGCATTTGAATTTGTTTCTCTATTTTAGTAAGATCTACAATCGTCATTATTGTCAAGTTAAACCATCGTTTGTGTATTATCTTCACAGCACACCACATGATTAGTCTCGGGTTACATATGAACTGTGTGTACTATATGAACTCGAACTCGATTTTTTGAATCCACTTTATGTTGATTTCAAATCATAGTACATTTCAAGCTCTAGCTATATTTTCACAAACTAAACCATGTCTCATATGTATAATGTGTTTATCACATTATGTATGGTGCCCCGCCCCCTACGCCTACAAGTATTTAGATGTGAGTTGCAAACACCACACAATACCACAAATTCTAATAAAATGTGAGAATTTTTGATATATAGTATTGTTAGATTGTTCGTTATTTAATTGTAAGCTGCAAACGCCACACATTATCACAAATTCAAATAAAATGTGAGATTGTTCGATGTATAGTATGGTATAGATTGTTCGACATTTAGCTATGAGTTGCAAACGCCATGCATTATCACATTATGGTATAACATGTGCAAAACCACAACACGCGTATCACCGCTATATTCATGCATGCATATGTTTAAAACACTAGCTATGATCTCCTATTCAAATATATGAATCCACTTTCATATCAAATTATGATCTTTGTTAGTCTCTTACACCCACACAATCCTCTAACCTTTGTAGCTACCACTAACTTTCTCTCGTGCATGCACACGCCCTCCTCGCCCTCCCCCTCCCTCAGCAATATTCTATCCATCGCGCAAATTCATTTTTTCTTTAGGTCATTCTCCCACAGTCTCCACAACTCCTTTCCGACACACATCGATCGATAAACCTCTCCAGTGACGTCTGCCTACAACATACACACACACCTTCAATCTCCTCCTTTATGTGTCCTTGCCTCGTGTCTCTCATACGGTCCCACACACGTGTAAACTCTCGCCCCTCTTTTCATTGATCTCACAACCGCACACTCCTCCCCCTATCTAGCTAGTAGCTGGGCCTCTTGCACCACCTCCTAGCTCCATTATCTCTGTCTATCCGTCTTGCCGGGCCTTATTTGCCTCTAACAAATGGACGTACACCAACCGATCTCCCGCTATACATATAGCTAGCTAGGTCCTTATAACTCGTTTTCCCCACGCGTCGATCAATCTACCTCATTAGTTATGTCTCTCCCTTCCTCCGACAAACAACAATTGATCTACCGATCTAGTTATGTTTGCTTACCAAACACATGGTTCCCCTTCATCATCCATGGATGTGCCCCGACAGATCTATCACACACAGGAACACACAGAAACACATCCCCACTCTTATTGATAATATTGCAGTTCCACCCTCAGTTTGTCTAGTAGGCCTCTCCCACCATCTTCGAGAAGCAACTCCATCACCCATCCAGCACTATACCCCTCTCCCTCCCTCTCTCTCCTCTCTCTGTCCCATCCTATTTCCCGTCGTTCAGTTATGTATGGATGTTGACCGATCTCCTTCAAGACATAGCTTGGTCTCTCCTTCTCAACACATATACAAGTCGTTCTACCTCTATAGTTAGGCCTCTGCCTACCCCTCCCCCCACCCCCACCCCCTCCCCCCCACACACACACCGATACATTGAGCGCTCTAGTCATGTCTCCCTGCCACACACAAACTTGTCTTGTGCCCTCTGACGTTCCGGTAACTAGGTCAGTCGCCCTATATCTTTGACTTGCACACACACACAATTTCGATGGCTCTCTTCATCGATCTCGCACCCACCCACTCGATCCTCTCTTCAACTCTATCGATATCTATGACCCCTCCCTCTCTTCTTGTGGATCGCATAACCCTCTATGTATGATATGGATAGGCCTCCATTTCACACACATTGCATGCAAAATTTTGTTTGAGATGTCATCGACACATATTCCCACAAATACATTCAAGAAATCAAACCACCCCCCCCGTCAAGTGGTTTTCGAACATGCGTTTGAAGCGAGGAAGGTGTTCTTTCACCGTTGTGGAAGAACGGGTGTAGATGACGTCGAACTCATCGCCGGTGATGGTTCTAACGTTGTACTCACCGCCTATCATGGAGATTGAGGACTCCATGAATTTGGGAGGAGGATTAGGATTAGTGGAACTCCCGTAATGTGAAAGGATGGGAAGACGGGGAGCGAACTGTTGTAAGGTACTGTACTAGTAGAAGAGGGGACGAGTAGGGCGTGCGAACGGCATGGGGTTGCTGGCTTGCCCGGTGGATAAACGGCTACAAGCCCCCAAAGAGTTCTCGATAACTATGTGGGACCCACTAGATGTCATGTCTACTAGACCCATATCGTAGGCCTGACGGTATAGCTTCCGCCTGTTCGCACGCCATGCCGGCTTGTGTGTAACTTCAATTAATTCCGTCAACCGTCGCGCCACCCACGACCTTTGCCTCCCTCGCGCGGTCGTGCCCTATGAGACTTCGACCAGCCTATAAATGAGCAATTTTTTTTGCCTACTCCGCATGCATGATATTCCCTCTGGTCCTTTTTACTTCCGTCAACCGTTTATACTGAAAATGTCAATATCTACAATACTGATTATAATGAGTATAAGAACTACTACTAACCCAAATAAGCACCTCTTGGGTGGGTTAGATTGTTTGGGTTAGTTGAGTTCAAACTAACCCAAACTAACTCTAACACATGGATCCAAACAGGGCCAAGGTTAGCTATTAGAGTACTACTACCTCCCTTCTAGTTTAAAGGGCTCGATTCAGAATTTTCACCTACTCATAGCAAGATAGAGGCAGTGGAGTAGTTTTTGTAGTTCTTCACAAAAAAATGTGTTTACCAATGCATGCATGAACACTAGTGTAGGATCGAAAGTATGTCTAGAGGGGGGTGATTAGACTACTTGAGCAAATAAAAACTTATCCTTTTCCCAATTTTAGTCTTTGGCAGATTTTAGCTATCTTAGCACAAGTCAAGCAATCTTAACACAATTCAAGCAAGCATGCAATGAGTATATTAGCAGCGGAAAGTAAAGCATGCAACTTGCAAGAATGTAAAGGGAAGGGTTTGGAGAATTCAAACGCAATTGGAGACACGGATGTTTTTGTCGTGGTTCCGATAGGTGGTGCTATCGTACATCCACGTTGATGGAGACTTCGACCCACGAAGGGTAGCATGTTGCGCGAGTCCACGGAGGGCTCCACCCATGAAGGGTCCACGAAGAAGCAACCTTGTCTATCCCACCATGGCCGTCGCCCACGAAGGACTTGCCTCACTAGCGGTAGATCTTCACAAAGTAAGCGATCTCCTTGCCCTTACAAAATCCTTGGTTCAACTCCACAATCTTGTCGGAGGCTCCCAAGTGACACCTAGCCAATCTAGGAGACACCACTCTCCAAGAAGTAACAAATGGTGTGTTGATGATGAACTCCTTGCTCTTGTGCTTCAAATGATAGTCTCCCCAACACTCAACTCTCTCTCTCAGGATTTGGATTTGGTGGAAAGAAGATTTGAGTGGAAAGCAACTTGGGGAAGGCTAGAGATCAAGATTCATATGGTAGGAATGGAATATCTTGGCCTCAACACATGAGTAGGTGGTTCTTTCTCAGAAACAGCAACTTGGAAGTGTAGGTTTGTTCTGATGGCTCTCTCCACGAATGAAGAGGAGGTGGAGGGGTATATATAGCCTCCACACAAAATCCAACCGTTACACACAACTTACCAAACTCGGTGGGACCGAATTGATAAATTCGTTCGGACCGATTCAGCAAATCTAGTGACCGTTAGGATTTTCAGTGGGACCGACATGCAACTCGGTGGGACCGATATGGTTAGGGTTAGGGCATAACGTAATCTCGGTGAGACTGATTATACAAACTCGGTGAGACCGATTTTGGTAATAAGCAAACCAGGGAGTTGGTCAAGTAAACTCGGTGGGACCGATTCGCTCTTTTCGGTGAGACCTAAATGTTACGAAAGGGAAACAGAGAGTTTACATTGCAATCTCGGTGGGATCGATCGCTCATCTCGGTAGGACCGAAACGTTACGAAGGGAAACAGAGAGATTACAATCCCATCTCGGTGAGACCGAGATCCCTATCGGTGAGACCGATTTGCCTAGGGTTTGTGGCAGTGGCTATGACATCTGAACTCGGTGGCGCCGGGTAGAAAGATTCGGTAGGGCCGAGTTTGACTTTGGTTTAGGTCATATGTGGATATGAGACAGCAGCTGAGGGTTTTGGAGCATATCACTAAGCACTATGGAGCAAGAAACTCATTAAGCAACACCTCATCCCTCCTTGATAGTATTGACTTTTCCTATAGACTTAATGTGATCTTGGATCACTAAAATATAAAATGTAGAGTCTTGAGCTTTTGAGCTTGTGCCAATCCTTCTATCCTTAGCAATTTGAGGGATCCACTTTTCTCATCCATGCCATGCCATCCATTGAGCTTTTCCTGAAATATACATCTTGGAATGATGTTATCTCAATGAGCTATATGTTGTTAGGAATTACCAAAACCACCTAGGGATAGTTGCACTTTCAACTAGTTACTCTAACCCCCCTCTCTTCTTTAATTCTTTGCCACATCAGCATGTTTGTTATACGGGTGTGCATGATACCAGCTAATATACCACCATTATGGCCATCCTTAATCATCGCATGCAATAATTTAGTGCACCTTGAAATATGAACATGTGTGGTGCGTGTATGTTTTTAATGACTTGAGACTATACCTAGCCCGGCATGCAAGATGAGACTTATTATGCACCGTTCCCCATGCCTGCAGGAAGCCCGTTCGTCTCCAAATCTTTTCCTCTCCATGTGTGGAACAATATGCCTGCCAGACTCTCCTTCTCCCTCACGTAGGTGTGCCATTGCTCGCTATAAATATTGCTCCTCCCACGACATCGCTATCTCCTCCCCCTCACGTTCACGTTCATCGCTATCGCCTCCCCCTCCCTCTTACGTCGACCACCATGGCATTGCCCCTCCCAAGCCCTAGGCGCCCCTTGCTGCACCACCCGGATGGTCATGCGTCGCCGTTCCGTTACACGCCGCCACTAGTCGAGGAGGACGCGTCGGTGTTCCGCTCCTCGCCGCGACGCGTCGAGGTGGACGCGTCGCCGTTCCGTTCCTCGCCGCCACTAGTCAAGGAGGACGCTTCGGCGTTCCTCTCCTTGCCGCGACACGACGCGTCGCCGTTCCGTTCCTCGCCGCCACTAGTCGAGGAGGACGCGTCGGTGTTCCGCTCCTCACCGCGACGTGTCGAGGTGGACGCGTCGGCGTTCTGCTCCTCGCCGCGACGCGTCGAGGTGGACGCGTCGGTGTTCCCAATATCGCCGACGCGTCGGCTCCCTGCTACGAGGAGAATGCCGCGCCGCCCGCCGAGCCCCCCCAGCCTTGAGGAGCTTTGGAAAGAAATGGATGTTGCCTTGTGGGAGGCTTTGCCTCCAGCAGAGCGCGCCAAAATAGAGGCGGAGAAGAAGGCTGAGGAAGAGAAGTGCACCACGGAACAAGCTGCCTGGGAGGCCTATGCCGCGTCCGAGAGAGTCAGGCTATTGGCTCTTTGGTAGAAGGCTTGTGCGAGGGCCGTGAGGGTGGCGGAGGGCCTGCGTGCCGACGCCTACAGTGCGATCGGGCCCAAGCGCCTCATCTCGCTTAGCGGTACATGGACTGGGTGCAGCTTCCAGCAAGGAGGAGTACTGTTGGCGCGGATCACCACACGGTGAGATCGCTCGCCCCGGATAAGCTGCCAATCAGCACCTCGCGAGTTGCGAGGCTGAGGAAGAGGCATTCAGCCGACCGCTGGGAAGCGGCCGCTCACCGGGGCACTTGTGGCGCGCCGTAAGCGCTCTCGCGGCGCTGTGGTTTTAGGAGGAGTATAATTTTTGTTTAAGTAAAGCGATCTCATTAGTTTTGGGGCGCAAATGATAACGAGCGTTCAGGAATTATTAGTGTCCTTAATTAAGTATGTAAAAGGAAAGTTTGGAAACCCCTGTATTAAATGCGCATTTTGCAAATGCGTGCATATAGCACAAACTTTACTATATACTATCGCACTACACGTCTCTCTCTATATATGCTTGCAGATTGTGCTACACCCTCCGTCCAGGTCAATATGGTTGTGCACCGTGACCAAGAAGGAGGGAAGACTTATACACCTAGATGGAGGGAGTACTACTATTACTTATGTACGTGCAAATGCACGTTTTAACATTACGATGCGTTTTTTGTAAAAGTAGAACAACAACACTAGTCAAGCTTGTGAAACGATTCAATGCAAAACAAATGCAAAAATGCTCGTTTGATTGTTTACTTTTAGCTTCCTTCTCTGTGGTTATTTCTCTGTCGTACTTTGTACAGAGTATCTCACTGGTCGGAAAGGCATGCAAATTCCCAAACTGCTTCTTACACCCTGTATCGAATTTTTTGCCTAACAAGTTGTGTCGTGCAATTGGAATTCCAACTTGAGTACTACTACTAGTAGGAGTACCAGGGGCCAGTTCTTTTAGGCTTCTAGATTAGTAATCCCATAACTACTACCTCCGTCCAAGTTTATTGGTCCCCATTGTAATCTGTGTCAAATTTTGATCATTAATTTAACTAATGAAATGTTAGTGCATGTCACATGCACTAACATTTTATCAGTTAAATCTTTGGTCAAAATTTAGCACAAATTACAATGATGAGGAATAAACCAGGACGGAGGTACTACAAGTAGTAGTTTAGAAGCCCAAATAAATTAGTGAGGCACCTTAATGTTACTCTCCACAGTAACTAGTCTTATGGGAAAAGTTGGGGAGGCCGCCAAAAGAACTGGCCCTAGGAATAGTAGATAGGGATCGAGTGTGCGAGATGAACCGGAGAAAGTAAATGCGTAGGGATGAAATGCAAAAAAGATCGACGGAGGGATGTGATGGTTGCTTGTCCGTTTATTTTACCAGGCCACTTATTACTGGGAGTGGTTGGGTTTTTTGATATGACGGCTTTACTGCCGCGCCACGAGCGGGGTGAGACTCCCGTGTAGCGCCGCCCTCTACAATAGTACTACTACATCGGTCGTGGTTTATCCCCCATTGAATTTGACTGAAGATTTAACTGACAAAATGTTAGTGTATGTCAACAAAAATAATATCGTTGGATTCGTATTTGAACATAGTTTTCAATGATACTCGTATAATTTTAGGTGACATGCATCATCATTTATTGTACTATATATAATGTTAGTTCAATTTTTGGTCGTACTAATCTATAGTATGGTGCCCGTGCGTTGCACGAAAGAGTGAAATGCATTGATCGAGGAGTTGTTTATTTTGACAAAGGATGTGGGGGTCATCTCATGTGTAACGGGTATCGATAGGTTTGTTTGGATATTATTTCATCACTAGAGCTCACAAACATCTGGGTGAAATAGATTAAAAAGTATCTTTTGCAAACAAAAGCGTTCAACTGTTCAACCTGCATCCAAAACTTGTGAAGAAATAACTCTTATTGTGCTTTGCAGGAAATGGTTCATCATAAGTCTTTCACCAGTACTGTAGTAAAAATTCATACATCGAAGATTCTAGACTAAACCATAAATGGATACTGAGGGAGTCCTGGATTAGGGGGTGTCCGGATAGCCGAACTATCACCATTGGCCGGACTCCTGGACTATGAAGATACAAGATTGAAGACTTCGTTCCGTGTCCGGATGGGACTTTCCTTGGCGTGGAAGGCAAGCTTGCCGATACGGATATGTAGATCTCCTACCATTGTAACCGACTGTAACCCCCTAACCCTATCCGGTGTCTATATAAACCGGAGGGTTTTAGTCCGTAGGACGAACAACAATCATACCATAGGCTAGCTTCTAGGGTTTACCCTCCTTGATCTCGTGGTAGATCCACTCTTGTACTACCCATATCATCAATATTAATCAAGCGCGCCGTGATATAGCTCAATACAGAGGCGCCGCACACCCACTATGCTTCACAGACGAATTGATGGATCATCAAATCCTCGAGGGTTTCAAACCCGTAAACATCGAATCATATGATGGCACAACAGACCCTGCGGTTTGGATCGAGGACTACCTCCTCCATATCCACATGGCCCGCGGTGATGATCTACACACCATCAAATACCTCCCACTCAAGCTTAAAGGACCAGCTCGGCATTGGCTTAACAGCTTGCCAGCAGAATCAATTGGTTGTTGGGAGGACCTGGAAGCCGCATTTCTTGATAACTTCTAGGGCACATACGTGCGACCACCGAGCGCCGATGACCTCAGCCACATAATCCAGCAGCGGAAAGAATCGGCGGACAATTCCGGACACGGTTCCTGACCAAGAAAAATCAAATCGTTGACTGCCCGGATGCAGAGGCCCTTGCAGCCTTCAAACATAATATCCGCGACGAGTGGCTTGCCCGGCACCTAGGACAGGAAAAGCCGAAATCCATGGCCGCCCTCACAATGCTCATGACCCGCTTTTGCGCGGGAGAGGACAGCTGGCTAGCTCGTAGCAACAACTTGACCAAAAGCCCTGGTAGTTCGGATACCAAGCACAGCAATGGCATGTCGCGTCGCAACAAGCACAAGCGCCGCGTGCGGCGATAATCTTGAAGATCGACGGTCAGCGCCGGATTCAGAGGCTCTAAACCTGGTCGATGGAAGAAGCCGTTCAAAAGAAATACTCAGGCCCGTCAATCTGGACCAAATACTCGATCGCTCGTGCCAAATACATGGCACCCCGAGAAACCAGCCAACCACACCAACAGGGATTGTTGGGTCTTCAAACAGCGAGCAAGTTAAATGCGAACTCAATGACAAGGGCTGCATAGCAATGGCGAGGAGGAGCCCCGGCCGCCGAACAATAGAGGACAGAAGGGTATCCCCCCACAAGTGCGGACGGTGAACATGATATACGCAACCCACATACCCAAAAAGGGAGCGGAAGCATGCGCTAAGGGACGTATATGCGATGGAGCCAGTCGCCCCAAAGTTCAACCCATGGTCCTCCTGCCCGATCACCTTTGATCAAAGGGACCACCCCACTAGCATCCACTACGGCGTATTCGCTACATTGGTTCTTGACCCAATTATTGACGGATTTCACCTCACTAGGGTCATGATGGACGGCGGTAGCAGCCTAAACCTGCTCTATCAGGATACAGTGCACAAAATGGGCATAGACCCCTCAAGGATTAAACCCACAAAGACGACCTTTAAAGGCGTCATACCAGGTGTAGAGGCCAACTATGCAGGCTCGCTTACACTCGAAGTGGTCTTGGATCCCGGATAACTTCCGAGCGAGGAGTTAATCTTGACATAGTCCCGTTCATGCGGCTATCACGCCTTGCTTGGACGAACCGCATTTGCAAAGTTCAATGTGGTGCCGCACTAGCATACCTCAAGCTCAAGATGCCAGGCCCTCGAGGAGTAATCACGGTCAATGGAAACACCGAACGCTCTCTCCGAACGGAGGAGCACACGGCGGCCCTCACGGCGGAGGTGCAAAGCAGCCTCTCACAGCAATTCTCGAGTCCGGCTATTAAACGTCCTGACACCGTCAAGCGCGCCCGGAGTAACCTTCAACAAGACCGCCTGGCACGATTCGAGCAAGCGTAGCAATCCGGCCCCCACCCCAGCCCTCGCGAAATCGCGAAGCCAGTACTATGCGTACATAACTACGCTCTGGAGATACCATGGGCATAAGGGGAGGGGCACGACCACGGCACGCCCAGAATGCGGCTCAACCGCACCAGGGGCTCCCGATTGTGTCATTCTTTTTTCTTCTTTTCTCTTACTTTCAGGACTCCGTTTTCCAGAAGCCCTGTCCGGCACTATAATTGCCGAACTCACGATGCAATAACCAGGGAAGCAGAAAGCTATGTCGAGTGTCCAGGTGGTCTCTACTACGAGCATTATACCTGTTTTACATACCATCCCGCAGCTTACCCCTAGAGGGGGACATGTCAAATAGTCCCATCCCTTGCTTATCGCACTATTTGTATCGTTCTGCTTTAATTGTAGTACCTTTTTTGAATAAACAATACATAGCTTTTGCCTATTATTGCACTACTTTCTTTATCTATATATATGTTCATTCATGACATGTTGCACCCGTACACTTTGGTACGGCCAATACACAAGGGGCTTAAGTACCCCAAATATATGGTGTGATAAGTCCGAACACTTTCACAAGTGCGGCACCCCAAACTTATAGCACTATATGCATCGGCTCCGAATCATGTCTTGGGTCAATAGTTGGGTTTGCCCGGCTCCCATGTTTTGGTACCTTACGTTCCGTTATATCGGCTAAGGTAGCACTGGGAGAACCACTGCGATTGTGCCCCGATTGAGCTGGGTTGAGCACCTCGGTGGAAAAGCTAAAACTGACCGTCATGATAGAGGCGAGAGCGATCGCTGTTCGAGAGGTTTTTGGGTCCCTAAAGACTTATGCCGCTTAGGCGAGTCGGCATTGTCCGGCCAAAGGCGTGGATAGCGCCCGAACTCGGTCTTCGAATACTAGGGGCTTCGCGAAATTTAAAATTATAGAATTCTATGGCTAAGTGAGAGTGTTCAAGCACTATAGTCCGGTTGCCTTGTTCGTTGCGTTTAGCGCCTCCCTTGAAGGACCCAAGAATTGGAACAAGAGCGCTCAAGTTTATCCCGAACACCCCAGCACTCGTGGCATGGGGGCTGAAGCCAACGACTTGCCATCTCTCAAATTTGATAAACGGCCGCACAGAAGGTAATGTTTTAAATTCACAAGCATTGCTTAGAGCATATGAACAAGTTTTCAGCGTACTGGATAACAAATGCGAGTTTATTCAAAAATTACATCTTTGGAGCATTCACCCACTATAAGGCAGGCGCCCTTCATGACGCCCTCATAGTACATTTCGGGCTTGCGATGCTCCTTACCCTTCGGTGGCCCGTCCGTCACAAGCTTCTCCGCATCCAGCTTGCCCCAGTGCACTTTAGCACGGGCAAGGGCCCGACGGGAACCTTCAATGCAGACGGAGCGCTTGATGACTTCAATCCATGGACAGGCGTCCACCAGCCGCTGCACTAGCCCAAAGTAGCTCCCAGGCATGCCTTCCAATGGCCACAGCCGAATTATGAGGCCCTTCATGGCCAGTTCGGCGACCTTGTGGATCTCGACCAGCTCCTTCAGCTGGTCGCTCAGACGGATGTCCGGCCTCAGCATACTGAGACCAGAACACCTTTTCCGTCGAGCTCCCCTCCTTGGTGCGGTAGAACGCGGCAGCATCAGACACACTCCGGGGCAGATCTGCGAATGCTCTGGAGAGCTCCGGATTCGGGTAAGTAATAGGTAATTCACTTTCACATGTTTGCTTTGCATAAAGAATGCCTTACCCGCCGCTATCTTCTTTAATGATTCAATTTCTTGGAGGGCTTTTTGGGCTTCGGCCTTAGCGGCTTTGGCACTCTCAAGAGCCGAGGCGAGCTCGGACTCTCGAGTCTTCGAGTCACGCTCCAAACTCTCGTGTTTTTCCACGATAGCCTGGAGCTCTTGCCGCACCTCCGCCACCCGCGCCTCCTTCTTCTCTCGCTCGGTGCGCTCCACGGCCGCTTTGTTTTCGGCCGCGAACACCGCTTCCTTCAAGGTCGCCACCTCGTTCGTGGCCCCTACAATACCCACGTTATTCTTGTCATTTATGCAACTAAATCCTTTCTATAAGGTATTTCTTTAATAAGGTATTACTTACCTTCCTTGTCCTCGAGCTGCTTCTTGGCAAGGCAAGCTCGTTCTCGGATCGCTCAAGGCTCTGCTTCAATGCATTGACCTCCGCAGTCAGTGCGGCAGAGGTCAGCAGCGCAACCTGCATTCCCATATTGACATACTTATGTTAGACTCCTTCAGATATCTTTTTAGATCCTTAGTCGGCTTTTCTTTCCGAACACCGAACTAAGCATCGGGGCTCTTGTCTATCACGGTAATATTTTTACATATTCTAAACTTACCTCAAAGCTTGTTAGAAGGCTGGTATAGAGCTTCAGTCAGCCCGCTCTTGGCGGACTGAACTTTCTGGATCACCACACTCATAACAGTGCGGTGCTCCTCGTCGATGGGCGCCGTTAAGCGCCTCCAGCAAGCTATCCGGTGCCTCGGATGGGCGGAGGTCACCGGTGTCGCAGTCTTGCCCTTCTTCTGAAGGGCGCTTGCCGATTTCCGAACCACCGAAGGTTCGGTATGGAGTCCGCACTGGGCGGACTTAGAGCCCTCACGGGTTTCGCCCCTTTGCGCCCGGTCCGGGAGGTCACCTTGTGGCGCCTCGGGACCACCTCCTCTGGCTGGGCCCCTTTGGGACTCCACCGTGGTGTAAATGCGCATCACGAGGGAGGAGGCCGTCGGAAGTGAAGTGCTATTCATCCGGCGAACCCGAGGAGCCGCTAGGCAAGCGGCGAGCTCGTCCTTAGGCGGGCTACATGGTTATATTCGGCGTTAGAAGACACTATGTGACAAATAAAGTCATGAACTATTCCGAGTCCGGACACTTACGATCTCGCCGAGGCTTGGCCCTTGTTGGCCCTCCTCCTCGTCGTTGTCGGCGTTGGTGGAAAGTCGGAGGGCGGGTCCTTCCTTTCTTGGACCCTTGGCCTCCCGGTCGGGCGGCCTTCCTTTTCTTCTCTCCCGGCTGGGAGAGGCTTCTCTTCCTCCTCCTCGTCCTCGGAGGAGGATTCCGCCTCAGTCGTCGGACGATGAGTCCGACAACACTGGCGCCGGAGCTCCTTGAGTTCCGTGGCCTCCTATTAGCCTTCTTCTCCGGCACCACGTGAGGTGCGGAGCCAGCAGCCCCGTCAATCGAGGCGTCCGCTGGGTTTTACGGCAAGGGGCGGACGGTTAATCTGTCCGGGCGTCTTCACCCATCTGTCAAAGGTTAGGGAGTTTTAGATCCGCATAGAGTCAAACTATGAAAAAAGAGTCCCATAAAGGGTAAAATAACTTACCTCGCTGGCTTGATGCTGCGAGCTGAATCCGCGATCTTCGGTAGCGGATGTGGGAGCCTCGGCGCCCTTGAACAGCACCTTCCAGGCATCTTCGTACGTAGTGTCGAAGAGACTTTTCAGAGTTTGGTGTTGTGCGGGATCGAACTCCCACAATTTTAAGGCCCGTTGCTGGCATGGGAGAATCCGGCGGATGAGAATCACCTAGATTACATTGACAAGATTGAGATTCTTGTCCACCAGGTTCCAGACGCAGGTTTGGAGTCCGGAAAGCTCTTTCGAATCACCCCACGTCAGGCCCGCCTCTTTCCATGGCGTGAGCCGTGTGGGGGAGCGGATCGAATCGGGGCGCCGCCTATTGAGAGTCGCGGCTCGGTGATGTAGAACCACCCGATTGCCACCTTTATGGTCTCCACAAAGGAGCCCTCGAGCCATAGGACTTTGGCCATCTTGCCAACCATGGCACCTCCGCACTCCACTGCGGCCGCCCACTACCTTGACTTGACATTGAAGGTCTTCAGCCATAAGCGAAGTGGGGCTGGATCAGAAAAGGCCTCGCACTACGACGATAAGCGCCGAGATGTTGAGGATGAAGTTGGGGCCGTCGTGGAAATCCGGGCCGTAGTAGAACATGAGCCCCGGACAAATGGATGAAGTGGAAAACCTAGTCCATGGAGGAAGTGGGTGAGAACACCACCCTCTCATGGGGCCTAGGGGTGGGAATAAGTTGCCCTCGTCGGGGAGCGGTGTGCGATGTCGCTGGACAAGTATCGGCCTTCCGCAGCTTTTGACTTGTCCCTCCGTGCGGAGGAGACCATCCACTTGCCTCCCGCTCCGGACATGGCTGGAGAAGGTTGAGGAGGGATGTGCGGACTTGGGTGTTGGAGCTCGATCTTGTGAAATGGATGAGCAAAGGAGGAAGAAGGCGTGGGTGAAAAGGTGGATCCTTATCCCTTATATGGACGAATGAAGCTATCGTCCCCGCCAGCCTGGTAAAACTCGCTTAACTCCCAAGCGCCGTAATCAATGGCACGGTTGGGTTACCCATGTCCGTATTGATGGGAATCCCAGAATAAGGGGGCACGATCTCCGCTTTGATAAGACGTGCCAAGGAAACCGCCTCGCTAAACGCGGTGAGGCGGAACAGTAAAAACGATTCGTATAAAGGCCTGGCCGTGGTGTGATGTCATGCCGTGGAATACGTCAGCAGATCTGTGCAAAAGTTATTCTCTCTACGGTGGTGTGTGGAACTTGTTTTGCAGAGCCGGACACAATCCTTGTGTTCAAAATCTTCTATGAAGTATTCGGAGGAGGAACCCGCCTTGCAATTCCGAAGACAATATGCGCGCCGGACTCGTCGTCATTGAAGCCTGGTTCAGGGGCTACTAAGGGAGTCCTGGATTAGGGGGGTGTCCGGATAGCCGAACTATCACTGTTGGCCGGACTCCTGGACTATGAAGATACAAGATTGAAGACTTCGTCCCGTGTCCGGATGGGACTTTCCTTGGCGTGGAAGGCAAGCTTAGCGATACGGATATGTAGATCTCCTACCATTGTAACCGACTATGTGTAACCCTAACCCTATCCAGTGTCTATATAAACCGGAGGGTTTTAGTCCGTAGGACGAACAACAATCATACCATAGGCTAGCTTCTAGGGTTTAGCCTCCTTGATCTCGTGGTAGATCCACTCTTGTACTACCCATATCATCAATATTAATCAAGCAGGAGTAGGGTTTTACCTCCATCGAGAGGGCCTGAACCTTGGTAAAAACATCGTGTCCCTTGTCACCTGTTACCATACGCCTAGACGCACAGTTCGGGACCCCCTACCCGAGATCCGCTGGTTTTGACACCGACAGATGCACTTTTATTCATGCGCGATACTCCAATAGAGAAAGATCATGCATGGAAGTCTCCACATGATTAGATAGCGGATTACATTGAGCAAAGACTAATGATCAACATTTAACTTGATAATGCAGATGTCCAGGTGAACCTCCTTGGAGTCCCCGTGCACATTGTTGGGGGTCAAATAATATCGTGCGTGTTCCATGTCCACATCGGCGGGAAGGTCCCAGCTCGGTAGAGTCGATCGACAGCGTAGCGATGTCGCCGCCACGTACCTCGAGGGTAGTAATAGTGAGCACGCACCCGTTCATCGGCCTCGTGTCAGTGTCAGCGTCAGCGGCGTCGCCCCTGACACACACTACAAATATGTGGCGGCGGCTTGCGCGGGCCTCGCCGGTTGCCATGATCAAGAGGAAGACGCTGCCGTCCTCCTCTGAGACTAGCAGGCGGCGCTGATCCTCCAGCGACTCCGGCACGGTGAACAGGTAGCACGTCTCGTACTTGATGTTCTTCGCCAAGGGCCAGTAGTGACCGCCGCACGCCTGCGTCAAGTGATGCACGATGTCCACCAGCCAGCCCCAAAACGGCACCGGGCAGTCATAGCAGTAGACGAAGGGCTCCTTGGAGGCATCGACCAGGCCGTCCATGAAACGGGAGTGGCTGTATGGGACGTTCCGCCAGTTGAATATATGAGCAAGTTACTACGAGATTTACTACAAAATAAATCATGACGGCTATAACAGAGATTAAACTAATCATGCGGACTAGCATAGTAGATGAACAGATCGAATCTAGGACACAGACTAGAAACATGAATTCTACCACGATTTCAAACAGGATGGATAGAAACACATACGGTGCAACGGGAGCAGCACCATTGGCGTTGAGATTGTCGCCCATGTCGTTGAGGAACAGGTTGCCGAGGTCGGGGAAGAAGTCGTCATCGGTGAAGTAAATCGCTGCTAGCGATCGCGAGTGAGCTCCCCAAATTTCAACAGCGCCCGCCGAATGGAGCGCGGGAGGGAGTGGCTGTAGGGGACGTTGCGGTCGCCGAATGGAGCGCAGGAGTAGCCCACTAAGCAGTAGATGGTGCTCCTCCCTAGTCTCTATTCTTATCTCTAGCTCTACTACTCTTCTTTGTTTTTTATAATATACTAGTTGTAGTTGTCGAATCGAATAGTACTGCACCGTCCACTGCATGCCCGGCTGAACACGCCTCCTCGCCTCCATCAAACCCCTCCGTTAAACCCGCATGCAAACCGAGAAACCTACTCTGGCCCGCGGGAGGAAATTTGTCGGTTGCCGTTGGAGAATAATAGAGTCACGTCCAATCCATTTGAGTTAATTGCGTGTATGATTCTCCCTCTATAAAAAGTTAGTTGCATCCTTAATCTTGTATTCTAAGTACTCTGTGGGTTCCACTGTCAGTACAGTGTACATGACTTGCAGGCTGGCTACAGATTCGTACAGAAAGTTAAAAAGAAACAAATCAATGACTTGCACGATTGGAGTTAGCACCGATGGCGGTTCGTAGTCGTTCCACGCTCAGGCGTTGAAGTTTGTAACTATTTTAGATTAGAACAAACTACTCCTCCCGTGCTAGTAGTAGAGTAGAGTCCTACTCCACTACTACTCTACGCAAGCAAGTTAGGGCATAGTAGCAGGTCTTGTGGGAGTACCAGATCTTGTGATCACTCAAGCAAGTTGTCGACTTGATATGACCCTCGCTGCTGGTATGTGTCTCGTAAGTCAAGCGGCGTGCTATAGTCATCATCACTGTCCACTTCTCGGAGCACATATTAAGCTTCTCCATCTTTGTCCGCTCTTCCATCCCCTAAGCGACTCCCCCTCGTCCAATCTTCCATCCCGCTAAAGGCGCCCCCTGGTCGAAACCCAAGCACTAACAATGGCAGAACCGAGCAGCGTCCACCGAAAGAGTGGCTGGAATTCGCTCCCCACAGAGGTAATCAAGCTCATTGTTTCGCGTGTGGACAATCTTAGTACCATGCCGCTCGCCGCGTGCTCGTCGGGGCTGTACCGTTTACTCAAAGCCCTTAGGCCGGAGCTTTTTAAACCAGCTCCTTGCTTGCGGATGCCGCCTGATCTTCAGAAACGGTGTGTCACGCGGCATAACGATCATAGGGTGGCGAGCATCAACCCCCTTGACTGCGATCCGATCCTCGTCACCCTCAACTACAATAACGATATGTACTGGGGCGGCATGAACACGTCTTGGATGGTGCTCGTCGACGGTCGCGGTAGCTGGATGCTCGTCGAGGTCTACACCCGGCGATTGACCCCCTTCGCCGATTAACCTTTGCCTTTGCTTTGGCACATGACCCCGAATACTCGGGATCTTCGGTAGCCAACATGATACCAAGTTTGATTTGCTCAAGGTTATAATCTGCCAAGTGCCCACAAGATCTGCGAATAATAAAGACTTCAGGCTAATTACGTTCTTCAACCGCGGTCTCGCCTATCTGACAGGTCACTGCGGTAAGTGGATAAATCTGCACGTCCATCGCAGGATCATACATCCTTCATGGTTCTCTGATGCCATTGAACACAAGGGCTTCATTTACGCCGTCGACTCCTTCTATGGCTGGATGTATTGCTGGCCTACTCTAGTCATCGCTACAAACGGCTGTTATAGCAGTATGTTACTTTCCTACGATATCATGATGGCTTTCTTATATTACTATCAACATTTACTGAAAAAATATTCATTCTCATAACATGCTGTTCTTAAGATTGACTACATCAAGAGCCCTTTTTTATTTGACTCCAACTTTTTTGAGGTTATTTGACTCAACTTGATATGATGTTGTAGGCCTTTGGTGTCCCTACCCTTCTAATCCCGAACCTTCCAAAGAAAAGCGGCATGGCGAGTTGCGGTGGTTCTGGCTCGATCGAACTGACGGTGAGCGATTGATGATCGTTCATGTACCGGACGTGTTGTTTATGAGAATACAATCACGATCCTTTGCAAGGTCTTTAAGCGGATCCCAGCTTCTCGGGCCTTCAGGAATTTTTCTTGGAGGTTGGTAAGTAGCCTTGGTACCGCTCTCTGTTTGTCGGACTGAATTATCAATTAACGAGGAGATAACCGGCGACAAGGATCATGATGGCACGCGGTTTCGTTCATCAGGCAAAACTGTGTGTACACAGCGTACCATGCGTCTCTGCATGCACCATACCCTGATATGTGCCGCCATGCTCTGCAGTCCAAAGTAGGAGAGAGGGTCGCAAGTATCAGACTTCGACCTGCTGGCTGGAGTTTCCCCCGTCAGGCACTCATCTGGTTTAAGCCATTAGCCAATCTCCATAGCTTAATAAATAGTAACGTCTAACTGAGCTAGTTAGTTAGATGCGTACACTTGGTGTAGTAGGATCTTTATTTAGTTTGATGCATATACTTTTTCTTTTTTGGTAGCCCTTTTGTAATGATGGCTGATGTTTGGTTTGGAAGAGAGAGTTGCGTCTTCACTCTTCTAGCCTGCTTACTGCTTCTGTTGCACCCCCAGCCCTGGTTGTTGTTGCTGCTGTTTTCAATGTACAGTCAGTAGTATATTTCGTCTATTGGTTGAATAAATGTGTTGTTAGAACGACAAACACAATGTTTTGGAAGTCGTTGCACGGTTCGATCCTTTAGTGCCCCGTACCGTACGTAGAGCATACTATTTTTTGTATGGAACACATTTTCCATTTGTTGATAACATGCATCCCACTGATGAAGGCCCAATAGAGAAGCCCATAATTAACTGGAAGGGAGGCTCTCACATGAATCCAGCCCAGGTACATGCACATGGTCCCCTAAACATAAATAAGTAAATAAATAAATAAAGCTAAATGCGAATATTTTCCATTGGATTTAACATGACATAGTACTAATTTATTTTTAAATTTGTTTTAGTATGGCTACTAATTGTTGGATTAAGAATATTTTGTTCCCCAGCAAAAAATTGCGAATCTTCAAAATTTCCCACATATTTAGTTAATTTTTTAACCACAGTGCTTGACGGAAAATGGGCAGCAATTCTAAAAATGGAAAACGGACTGCAATAAATTCCATATGAATTAGAAAATGAGTAAAAATTATAAAAACAATATCAAATGGGCTGTACACGCCACATATTTCGAGGCTGACTTGTTTACGCAAGGCTTTGTCAGTCAACACACGATGCTAGCAGCAGTGACTGTTGGATGTCCATCCAATGGCTGAGGTGCTTCTTGAATCTCTGATCTTCCTACTCGAGCCGCCTAAACTAGCACTGACGGGACTGCCTGCTCCCTCCTCTTGTGGCCCATTGTGATGCCTGTGAGCTTCCCAGCCCACCCTACTCCCTCCACTAGGCTGGCCACACGCAATCAAGCGCCTCCTTATTACGCGGAAAAAATGGTTCCTCCCATCGACATCAGGGCGCACGGTTGGGAGGCTGACACAGGGGCCTACTAAGTTGGCCAGCGTCTGTGAGCTTCAACTTAGTTAACAAACGATTCTAGCAGCAGTAACCGTTGGATTTGAATCGAACGGTCCTGCTGCTTCTTCAATCGCTTCTCTTCTTGCACCAGCCGCCCAAACCAGCGCCAATGAGACCGCCTGCTCCTGCCTCAAGTGGCCGGCTGTGTTACCGTTGAGGCCTCACCACCCCCTACTACTCCCACCGCTAGCCAGGGCTTGCGGCGACGGAGGCCTCCCACCGCAGCCGAACCAGTGAACCCTCGTACTCCTCTCCGCGTGGGCATCCACTGTCGCGTCTTCCCCGACTCCGCATTGTCCCCTTCCTAGGCCTTGCCATCGTCCACCGCCTTGGTGCTCTCGGCGCGGCGTGGTCAATGTGGTTAACGACCGACTTCCATCGAAAGAGTACTATACGTGGAGAGGCTGCCAGTTGGATCCACGGCCACAGCCCAGTTTTTTTGTGATTTGCCAAGTAAGTTGCTTTGTTAGGCCAGTTGGGCTGCAAATCTTTCAAGGCGAGGAGAGCTTTCATTATTTGGCGAGAAATAGCCTATCGAATGAGAAATGGGTTGTACATTTTAAAACACATCAAACCGGCAATTAGTTCCAAATTTCTTTTTTTCATTTGAGATTTTAATTTGCATTGTTTTTTATGCGTGGACAATTTGTTGGATTTTATATTGATATATATTTATTTTTAAAATCAGTTTGAACGTGACTCAAAATTTCGGGATTAAAAACAGTTCGGACAGCACCGAAATATGCAAAATTTCATATAATTTTTTAACCGCGGCCACAATATGGGCTGTAATGCTAACAAAAAGAATATGGGCTAAAAAATTAGCAAATGGGCTGTAAATTATTAGAAATAATGGTAGATGGGTTGTATGATGTTTTCAGGAGATTTGAGGCTTTCCTTAAAAAAGGTTGATGCACAAGCAGTGACTGTTGGATGTCCATCAAACGGCCGTCGTGCTTCTTCAATCTGTGCTCTTCTTGCTCCAGCTGCTCATATAAGTGTCGGCGGGATTGCCTGCTCCCTCCTCCCCGCTGTCGGCTGTGCTACCGCGCAGGCCTCACCGCCCCACCGTACTCCCATCGCTGGCATAGCCATCCCTCTACTCACCCACACCTGCTGTTATTCTCCGGCGACGGCAGATGAACCAGTCAATCCTCGTACAGTCGTACTCCCCTCCGCATGGGAAGCAACTGCCGAGTCTTCCCTGCCTCTGTGTCGTTCCCTTCCTAGGCCTTGCCATCGTCCACCGCCCTGGTGCTCTCGGCCTTGACCTGGTCAGCGTGGTCAACGACCGACATGCATCTGAAGTGGATGTACATGGAGAGGCACAGCTGGTCCTGACGCCGCAAGAAATGCCTCCTTATTACAGCGCAAAATAATGATTCATCCACCTGACATCTGGGACCCAACAAAAGGGCCTCTGTATTTCACGAAAAAAACGTTACCGCCGCTGACAGCTTGGACCCACCAGCTATATCTTCGCATGCAAGGAAGTGCCTCCTTATTACGCACAAAAAAAATGAATACTCCCCCAGCTAGCTGGGACCTAGTATAGTGGCAGGCTGACTTGTGGGCCTACTAAGTTGACGGGGATGGAGGGATTTGTCAACTTAGTCAGTATGCACGATTCTTGCTCCAGTGACCGTACGATGAACATCCAACGGCCGTAGTGCTTCTTCAACCTCTGGTCTTCTTGCTCCAGCCGCCCAAACCAGCGCTGGTCGTGCCTCGTGCTCCTGCCTCCCGTGGCCGGCTGCGATGCGGCGGAGGCCTCACCGCCCCTACTACTCGCACCGCTGGCCAGGCCATCCCTCTATTCACCCACACCCCCTGTTATTCTGCGGCGACGGCAGCCCCACACCGTAGAAAACCAGTGAACCCTCATACTCCTCTACGTGTGGGCATCCACTGCCGCGTCTTCCCCGGCTCCGCATCGTCCCCTTCCTAGACCTCGCCATTGTCCACCGCCTTGGTGCTCTCGGCGCGGTGTGGTCAAGGAACGGCTTCCATCGGACGTGGACTGTACGTGGAAAGGCTGACAACTGGGTCCACGGCCGCAGTAAGGAAGTGCCTCCTTATTACTCGCAAAATAATTATTCCTCCACCTGACAGCGGGGACCCACCGTACGGGACACCGTATTTCGCGAAAAAAACGTTTCCCCCTGACTGCTGGGACCCACCATCTACATCTTCGCACGCAAGGAAGTGCCTGACAGTCGGGACCCACCTAGTCGAAGCGTACGTAGCGTTGTCATTCTGGTCGTGACGATATGCGTACATACTGGTCGATGTAGAGCGCGCACGTGTCGTAGTAGAGGCGCGCACGTAGCATGTACACGTACGTACAGCAGCAAGTATGCAAGAAAGAAAATACGTCCACGTACGTACATACGGGCAGGGTCTCGAACACCTAATCGCGCATACATACGGCCAGGGCTCGTGTACATGGCTGGGTCGGAACGGAGAAACTGCATCGTCATCATGTTCATGGGGAGGCAACGGAATGTGTCGTGTTCATCGGGAGGCAACAAAACGCGTGGGAGCCAACCATCTTGGACGGAACAGCCGATGGAAATGAGGCCTGGCGTACCGCAGAACGGAGGAAACGGCCTTGTGTTCGACCGGCCATGGTCGAAACAGGATCCTGTTCATCGGGAGGGGTCTGGCGTACCACAAAACGGAGGAAACGGAGCTCCTACGATTGAAACGGGGGTCCTGTTGATTGGGAGGGGTGTGGCGTACCGCAAAACAGAGTAAACGGACTTGTGTTGGAGCGCTACGGTCAAAACGGGGGTCCTGTTCATCGGGAGGGGTGTGGTGTACCGCAAAACGGGACTCCACGGGATACTGTTCATCTCCATCGTCGACCCCCTCCAGCCTCCAAGGGATACTGTTCATCCACCGTGGACCTCCTCCAGCCTCCACCTACGACTGTTCATCCATGGGCTCCTGTTCATCCATCCTCCACCGCGCGCTACTCCACTGGCTACTGTTCAACCAGCCCTCTCCACGGGCTCCTGTTCAACCACCCCTCCACGGGCTACTGTTCATCCAGCCCTCCACCGTCTATTGTTCATCCTGCCCTCCATGGGGTGGTCCTGTTCATCCTGCCCTCCATGGGGTGGTCCTGTTCATCCTGCCCTCCAACGGGTCCTGTTCATCCAGCCCCAACCGGCTCGATCGATCGGGGTCCTGTTCATCCAGAGGAAACACCACGGTGTCCTCTTCATCCACCCCCACGGGAACTGTTCATCCAAACCCCCCAGCAATGCTCACTGTTCATCCAGAGGCAGCATCGATCGACTTCAGTTAGCAGTAGTAGCGAAGGAATCGCTGGATCGGGTTTAGTTAACAGCCATTGATCGATCGCACGGGTTCAGTAACGCGTAGCCTGCAGTGCAATTGCTCAGGTTCAGTTAGAGCCCAACGCCTCGCTCAGGTTCAGATAGAGCCCAACGCGTCGCACCCACGCGCGTGCGTGTACGAGAGAAACGCGCATCGCTTTGCCCCGACCACCCACCGTAACCGGGAACACCCCGATATTTTCGACGCCCTCGCTTCTACCATGGTTTTTTCCGTCATGGACGGCCCAAAGAATGTCATGCAGCTGCGTCTCCGGCCTGCCCAGGACGAAAAACCCATTTTCTGTCATGATTTTTTGTCATACAAGTAGGACCCCACCACATCTATGATGATATCGGGTTTTGTCACATTTATCGTCATAGAAGTGTCATAAGTATGACCGAATTTTTTTTCGTTCGTCCCAAAATGTCACGGATGTGTCTTTTTTTTTGTAGTGCTTATAACTGTAGCATACCTCAAATATTAACATCTTGAGACTGTCCTGACAGGTATGCTGGTGGGAAGATACTTTTCATGACAGGCTGTCAGGGTATTAGGTTACACAAGTGGATGTACCTGGTCTGAGCAGATTGTTCGATTCTTTATTAGCCCATGTTGTTGGTATACCCAGATGTGGTAATAAGCTACGCGATGCTTTATACTGTCACTGAAGTAAAACTGCTGAGGTTGCAAAAGAATCTAGGACTTGATAGGACAGATTTGGATATTCCGCACTAACCATTTTTTAAGCGGGTCAGTGGGATATGAAGTCCTTGTAGAACAGAGTAATCCTCTGAGGGTATGCATTTGCGGCTTCATATGTAATTTGGCCACTAACTGACTTGGGTATCCGATCCTAAAATAGGTTGGCAACATATATCCTTGATTCTTCGTATGACCATGGTTGTGGCTAGCGCAATATTATTGTCATTATCCCTGGTGCTTGGGTTCCGCACGTATATGACATATACTCGAGGCTTGTAGCTGTACAGAGCTCATTGTTGAGGCCAACCATACAAGAGGGTGACAAGGGTTCATGAGATCTCTTGTCAGTGCGGGAATATTGGCTTTGGTGGCCACTGTCAAGACTGTTGATTTTGTGATGTCTTATCCAGATCTTGTAGACCCTTGTATTACATAAGATGTGTATCTCTGCTTATCTTCATTTGCATGATTCATGAGGCTGTGGGATCCGTACTTTCCTTAGGTCTATCTGTTGGATCCTTGCTGTACCTCGTATGAGTGACTGATATGACTGGGAATACATGCTCACCATATGTGTAAGAATCATATGCAACCGAACACTTGATCCTTGAGGTAGGCATATGTTTTGACTGATTTGTGCTTCTGACCAAAATTGTTGCTGATCTGTCTCTGCACTGCCATATATTGCCAACTCGCCACATAATCTCTGAGGACGGTTGAGGGAGTCCTGGATTAGGTGGTGTCCGGATAGCCGGACTACCATCATCAGCCGAACTATCATTTGCCGGACTATCATCATCGACCGGACTCCAAGACTATGAAGATAGAAGATTGAAGACTTCCCCCCGTGTCCGGATGGGACTTTCCTTGGCGTGGAAGGCAAGCTTGGCGATACGTAGATCTCCTACTATTGTAACCGACTCTGTGTAACCCTAGCCCTCTCCGGTGTCTATATAAACCGGATGGCTTTAGTCCGTAGGACAATAATGACAACAACCCTCACAATCAAACCATAGGCTAGCTTCTAGGGTTTAGCCTCCTTGATCTCGTGGTAGATCCACTCTTGTAAACATCCACAATATCAATATCAATCAAGCAGGGGCGTAGGGTTTACCTCCATCAAGAGGGCCTGAACACAGGTAAACATCGTGTCCCTTGTCTCCTGTTACCATCCGCCTAGGCGCACGTTCGGGACCCCTACCGAGATCCGCGGTTTTGACACCGACATTGGTGCTTTCATTGAGAGTTCCTCGTATGCGTCACCGATAGGCTTGATGACCTCTTCAATCAGCAACGACGCAGTCGGTGAGACTTTTCTCCCGGACAGATCTTCGATTCGGCGGCCGCGATCTTGGGCCTACTAAGCAGCCATCCGGAGCGGATCGAAGCTTCGCCTGGCCGTCAGGTCAGGTTTGGAAGCCTAAACTTCACGGCTGATATCCGCGGGGACTTGATCCTCGATGGATCTGAGCCACAGCCGAGGGTGCCGCGCTGTCACGATGGGCATGACCTAACTCTGCCGCCGGACAACACCTTGGAGGCCGCACCCGGATCCGCTCCGACTCTTAGTCCGGAGCCGATAGCTCGAATCGAGGATGGATGGCTGGACACCGCCTTGGGAGCCGCAATTCCTACGGCGATGGAGCCGAACACTTACCTTGTCCCACGCAAAGCCCATGACTCCGAGGTGCCGGACTCCCTGCCGGACTCCGCACCTCCTGCGCTCCTGCCTGTCGAATCCGATTGGGCGCCGATCATGGAATTCACCGCTGCGGACATCTTTCAGCACTCGCCCTTCGGCGATATCATAAATTCATTGAAGCATCTCTCGCTATCCGGAGAGCCTGGCGAACTACGGCCAGGGCGGTTGGGACGCGGATGACGAAGAAATTCAGATCCACCCACCACCCACTTCATAGCTACCGTCGATTTATTTAACAAGCGTGCTCGACTACGACTCCGAAGACATCGGCGGTATGGGCGGCGATGCGGAGACTACCAAGAACCGGTGCCTCACAGACCTTCGGAAGACCACCTCGTCATATGACATATACATGGTGGACACCCCAAAAGATGGGGACAGGCGAAGAAGCGGCGGAGGCCGATTCCTTAAAGAAACAGCCCAAGCGCCGACGTCGGGCGCCGCTCTAAATCCCGCCACGGCAAGAATTGAGATTCCGCACGAGATAATAACACCCTAGAAAGTGTCGAAGAAAACTCCCTCCAAAGACGATCCAGCGCGGGAGGAGGCGAAGCAAGCCCTCGGGAGAGGCGGCGGGGCGAAGAGGTCGAGGATGACAATTACTTACCTCCTCCGAAGAGCGAGGCAAGCCTCGGCGACAGCGAATTCGTCGTGCTGAGGATCCCGTCGAACAAGAGCGTTTTAGACGCGGGCTAATGGCCACGGCAAACAGCCTAAAGAAAAAGCAGCAACAACTTCAAGCTGATCAAGACCTCTCGGCGACAGATGGACCGAGGTCCTCGCGTCAAGAGTATGAACTCGAGCGCCCCTCAAAAGTTACCCAAAATGCAAGTTGCTCCCCGATTAGAGGAGGCAGCATCACCAGCGCTGTCTGACGGAGACCGACCGCCTGCGTGGTCGCGATAGAGAGCGTGCAAGCCCTCCACCAAAAACGTACCCGGCATCGCTCTAAAAGCGAGGAAGCCACGGGGAAGCGCGCGGACTTGCGAGATATATTGGAGGACAAGGCTAGACAATCCAGATCTATTTATGGATCACGTGGGCGCCCCACGACCCACGGCGAATACCGTCGCACGGATACAACTACTCCGGCGGGCCGAACACAAAGTGCAGACAACACTCTCTCGAGCTACGTCGCGATATTGCTCAATCTGAGGCGCCAGACACCCTCTATGCTTCAGCCGATGAAGTAATGGATCATCAAATCCCTGAAGGGTTCAAACCCGTTAATATCGAATCCCACGATGGCACAACAGACCCGCGGTCTGGATTGAGGATTATCTCCTCCATATACACATGGCCCGGGCGGCGATCTTCACGCCATCAAATATCTCCCGCTCAAGCTTAAAGGACCAGCTCGGCATTGGCTTAACAGCTTCGCCCGCAGAGTCAATTGGATGTTTGGGAGGACCGGAAGCCGCATTCCTCGACAACTTCCAGGAGCACGTCGTCGTGCGACCACCGGACGCAGATGACCTAAGCCACATAATCCAGCAGCCGACGAATCGGCCGAGCAATTCGGACACGGTTCTTAACAAAGAAAATCAAATCGTCATTGTCCGGATGCAGAGGCACTCGCTGCCTTCAAACATAACATCCGCGACGAGTGGCTGGCCCGACACCTAGGACAGGAGAAGCCGAAATCCATGGCAGCCCTCACTTCCCTCATGACCCGCTTTTGTGCAGGAGAGGATAGTTGGCTCGCTCGCAGTAACAACCTCAGCAAAAATGCTGGCAGTCCGGATATCAAGGACCGCAATGGCAGGTTGCGTCGAAACAAAAACAAACGCCGCATTAATGGCGACAGCAATGAGGATACGGCAGTTAACGCCGGATTCCAAGGCTCCAAACCCGGTCAATGGAAGAAGCCATTCAAAAGAACCACTCCGGGCCTGTCCAATTTGGACCGTATACTCGACCGCTCTTGTCAAATACATGGAACCCCCGAAAAGCCAGCTAACCATACCAACAGAAATTGTTGGGTATTCAAGCAAGCAAGCAAGTTAATAACCGAACACAGTGACAAGGGGCTACACAGCGATGACGAGGAAGAGACCCGGCCGCCGAACAACAGAGGACAAAAGGGATTCCCCCCTCAAGTTCGGATGGTAAACATGATATACATAACGATATTCCCAAGCGGAGCGGAAGCGTGCACTAAAGGGCGTATCTGGCGATGGAGCCATCGCCCAAAATTCAACCCATGGTCCTCTTGCCCGATCACTTTCGATCAAAGAGACCATCCGACCAGATCCGCCATGGCGGATTCGCCGCGATGGTTTTTGACCCAATCGTTGATGGATTTCACCTCACGAGAGTCGATGGACGGCGGCAGTAACTGAACCTGCTTTATCGATACGGTCGCAAGATGGGCATAGACCCTTCAAGGATTAAACCTACAACGAAGACCTTCAAAGGCGCCATACCAGGTGTCGAGGCCAATCGTATGCGAGCTCGATTACACCGAAGTGGTCTTCGGATCCCGGATAATTTCCGAGCGAGGAGTTAATCTTCGACATAGTCCTGTTCCGCGGCTATCACGCTCTGCTTTCAGACGAACAGCGTTGCAAAATTCAACGCGGTGCCGCATTATGCATACCTTAAGCTCAAGATGCGAGGCCCTCATGGAGTCATCACGGTCAATGGAAACACGGAACGCTCCCTCGAGCGGAGGAACATACAGCGGCTCTCGGTGAAGTACGAAACAACCTTTTACGGCGGTTCGAGTCCGGCCGTTAAACGACCGACCAAACGCGCCGGAGCAACATCAACCAAGACCACAGCACGCTCCGCGGCATCAGCGTAGTAATCTGCCTAACCCCAGCCCTCGCGAAATTGCAAGACAAACTCTCCAGCGTACATAATTACGCCTGGAGATACCATGGGCATAGGGGGAAGGGCACAACCACAACAGACCTAGAGTGCGGTTCGACCACACCAGGGGCTCCCAAGTGTGTCGCTCTTTTTGTTTTATTTTTTCTCTTTTTTTATACAGAACTCAGTCCGGCGGCGAACCTACCGAACTCATGATGCAACAGCCAGGGAAGGACAAAGGCCGCGACGAACACTCAGGTGGTCTCCATCACGAGCATTAAATTTGTTAAATACAACATTCCGCGGCCTACCCCTGGAGGGAGACGCCCTTAATTCATCCAATCCCTTGCTTTCCGCACTATTTGTATCATTCCGCACTGCTAGCACATCTTCGCGAATAAAATGCAGCACTTTTTGCCTTTAATTGCATTACTTTATATATATGTTCATTTACAACATGTTGCACCCGTGCATCTTGGTACGGCCAAACACACCAGGGGCTTATGTCCTCCGCTTTATGGTGTGATAAAGTCCGCACACTTTCACAAGTGCGGCACCCCAAACTTATAGCATTATATGAATCAGCTCCGAATCCTGCCTTGGGTCAATAGTTGGGTTTGCCCGGCTCCCATGTTCGGCACCTTACGTTCCGTTCTATCGGCTAAGGTAGCACTGGGAGAACCACTGCGATTGCGCCCGGTTCAGCCAAGAGTTAACGCCTCGATGGAGAAAGCTAAAACTGACCGCACGATAAGGCGAGAGACTGGTCGCTGTTCGAGAGGTCCTTCGGGTCCTTAAAGACCTCGCCCGCTTGAGCGAAGTTCTGGATTATGTTCGATGAAAGTGTGGATAGCGCCCCAATTCGGTCTTCCGAATACTAGGGGCTTCGCCGAAATTTAAAATTATAGAATTCTATGGCTAAGTGAGAGTGTTCACGCACTATAAGTCCGGTTGCCTTGTTCGTTGTGTTGAGCGCCTCCCTAGATGGACCCAAAAATGGGAACAAGAGTGCTCAAGTTTATCCCGAACACCCCAGCACTCGTGGCATGGGGCTGAAGCCGACGACTTGCCATCTCTCAGATTTCATAAACGGCCGCATAGAAGGTAATATTTTAAATTAAACAAGCGTTGCTTAGCGCATATGAACAAAGTTTTCAGCGCACATGATAACAAATTGCGAATTCATTCAAAAATTACATCCCTGGGGCACTCATCAGCAATCTTGCGGGCACCCTTCAGGACAGCCTTATAGTAAAGTTCGGGCGTACGATGCTCCTTGCCTGCTGGTGGCGCTGCTGATTAGCTTCTCGCATCCAGCTTGCCCCAATGCACCTTTGCGCGGGCAGGGCCCGACGAGCACCTTCAATACAAGCGGGCGCTTGATAACCTCCACCCGGGGGCACGATCCACCAGCCGTCGCATGAAGCCAAAGTAGCTCCTGTGCATGGCCTCTCCGAGCCACAACCGGACTACGAGGCCCTTCATGGCCTGCTTTCGGCTACCTTAGTGCGATTCGACCAGCTGCTTCACTGGTCACTAGGGGCACTGGATGGCCGGCCTCGAGATACCGAGACCGAAGACCTTCTCCGTCGAGCTCCTTCCTCGGCTCGGTAGAATGCGGGCGACATCGAGACACGCTGCTGAGGCAGATCTGCAACGCCTCGAGAGCTCCGAACTGGGTAAGTAACACGTAATTTACATTCACATGCTTGCTTTGCATGAAAAATGCCTTACCCGCCGCTATCTTCTTCATCAATTCAACCTCCTGAAGGGACTTATGGGCCTCGGCCTTGGCGGTTTTAGCACTTTCGAGGCGAGGCAAGCTCGGACTCGAGTCTTTGAGTCACGCTCCAAACTCTCATGCTTTTCCATGAGAGCCTGGAGCTCTTGCTGCACCACCGCCAGCCGTGCCTCCTGCATTTCTCGCTCCCCTGCCTTCCGTCGCGCATTATGTTCGTCACAGATCACGACTCCTTCAGGGCCGCCACTTCGTTCGTGGCCCCTGCAGTACCCATGTTATCCTTGTTATTTTTTATCGCAACCTAAATCCTTTTCTATAAGGTACAAATTCAAAGTGGTGTTACTCACCTTCTTTGTCCCGGAGCTGCTTCTGCGGCCGAGCTCTTGCTCGGACCGCCGAGCTCTGCTTCACAGACCGACCTCGGCCTTCAAGGCGGAGGTCAGCGCAGCAGCCTACAACCCATATTGACATAAATTTTTAGCAACCCTGCGTATATCTTTTTAGATCCTCAGTTCGGCTTTTCCTTCCGAACACCGAACCGAGCATCAGGGGCTACTGTCTATGCGGTATTACATTGCATATTTTTTCTTCTTACCTCAAAGCCTGATAGAAGGCTATTACAGGCTTCGGCCAGCCCGCCTTTGGCGAGCTGCACCTTCGAATCACCGCACTCATAATAGTGCGGTGTTCTTCATCGATGGAAGCGCCTCGCAGCGCCTCAACAAATTACCCGCGCCCGTTGACGGAAGCTGCCGGTGTCACGGTCTTGCCCTTCGCTCGAAGGGGCCGCCCGGACTCGAACCACTGCGGGTTCTGCTGTGGAGTCCGACGCAGTCCGGAGGACGCCTTGTGGCGCCCGAGCCTCCCCGATGGGTCCCCTCTGGGTTTCCGCCTCGGCGTCCTCGGCGTCGCGAGGGGTGGAGGCGGTCGGGATGGAGTCTACATCCGACGAAGCCAACGATCCGCTCGATGAAGTGGGGAGATCATCACTGGCCGGACTATAGGCAGTATGCCGCATTAGAATGACACTATGTGACGCAGAAAAAGAAATTATAAATTATTCAGGAATCCGGATACTTATGATCTCGCTGGAGGCCTGGCCCTTGAAGGCCATTCTTCCTCGCCAACGTTGATGTTGGCGGAGCTGTCCGGGGGAATAGTCCTTCCCCTCTTGGACCTTTCGGCCTCCCCTTTGGGGGAGCCTTCCTTTCCTCTCTCTCCTCCTGCGAGAGAGTCCTCTTCCTCCTCCTCACTTTCGGGAGGAGTCCGCCCAGAGTCGCCGGACACTGAAAACGGGAGCTCTTTCGAGCACCCGTGGCCTCCTTCATGGTTTCTTCTCCGCACCACGCAGCGGTGCCGAACCAGCAGCCTCGCTAGACGAGCGTCTACTGGATTTTCTGGCATAGGAGGCGGACGGGTAATCTGCTCCGCCTTCTTCATCCAGTCCTGTCAAAGGAAAAGGGGAAATTAAAACCCGCATGGAGTCAAACTATGAAAAACAAGTGTCCCGTAAAGGGGTAGAATCACTTACCTCATTGGCCTGGCGCTGCGAGTGAAATCCGCGATCTTTAGTCGCGGATGCGAGGGCTTCGGCACCCTTGAACATCACCTTCCAGGCGCCTTCGTACGTCGTGTCGAAGAGCTTGTTCAGCGCCTGGTGCTGTTCCAGATCAAACTCCCACAGTTTGAATGCCCGCTCTTGGCATGGGAGTATCCGGCGGACGAGCATGACTTGGACCACGTTAACCAGCCTAAGCTTCTTCACCAGCTTCTTGACACAGGCCTGGAGTCCCGTCAGCTCCGTCGAACTACCCCACAGCAAGCCCTTCTCTTTCCAGGAGGTGAGCTGCGTGGGGGTACCAGATCTAAACTCGGGGGCCGCCGCCCATTTAGGGTCACGCGGCTCGGTGATGTAGAACCACCCCGATTGCCACCCCTTGACGGATTCCACGAAGGCCCCTTCGAACCAAAGGACGTTGGGCATCTTGCCCAACATGGCGCCTCCGACTCGCTTGAATGCCCTTCACTACCTTCGACTTGACATTGAAGGTCTTGAGCCATGCGAAGTGGGGCTGAATGCAGAGGAAGGCCTCGCACACGACGATAAACGCCGAGATGTTGAGGATGAAGTTCGGCGCCAGATCATGGAAATCCAGGCCGTAGTAGAACGTGAGCCCCCGGACAAAAGGGTGAAGTGGAAAGCCCAGTCCACGGAGGAAGTGGGAAAGAAAGACGACCCTCTCATGGGGCCTGGGGGTGGGGATGAGCTGCCCCTCGTCGGGCAGCCGATGCGCGATGTCGCCGGAAAGGTATCCGGCGTCGCACAGTTTGGCGATTTGCTCCTCCTTAACGGTGGAGGCCAACCATTTACCTCCCGCTCCGGACATGGTCGGAGAAGGTTGAGACGAGATGCGCGAACTTGGGCGCTGGAGCTCGAGTGCGCGGAGATGGATAAGCAAAGGAGGAAGAAGGCGTAGGTGAGAAGGTGAATCCTTATCCGTTATATGGGCGGGCGAAGTCTTATCGCCCCCACCGCCTGGTAAAACTCGCTTATCTCCCAAAGCGCCACCATCAATGAGCGGTTGGGTTACCAAGCCCGTATTAATGAGAATCCGGATTAAGGGAAACACGATCTACTGCTCGACAAGACGTGCCAAGGAAACCGCTTAATCTAAATGCGCCGAGGTGGTGAAGTAAAAAACAATTCAAGTAATGGCTTGGTAGTGGTGTGACGTCATGCCACGGAAAACATCAGCAGATTGAACTTGTGAATATATTATTATTCTCTCTACGATGGAATGTGGAATTTATTTTGCAGAACCGGACACTATCCTGGTGTTCACAATCTTCTATCATTTGGAGGAGGAACCCGCCTTGCAATGCCAAGCAATATACACGCCGGACTTATCGTCATTGAAGCCTGGTTCAGGGGCTACTGAGGGAGTCCTGGATTAGGGGGTGTCCGGATAGCTAGACTACCATCATCAGCCGAACTATCATTTGCCGGACTATCATCATCGACCGGACTCCAAGACTATGAAGATAGAAGATTGAAGACTTCCCCCCGTGTCCGGATGAGACTTTCCTTAGCGTGGAAGGCAAGCTTGGCGATACGTAGATCTCCTACTATTGTAACCGACTCTGTGTAACCCTAGCCCTCTCCGGTGTCTATATAAACCGGATGGCTTTAGTCCGTAGGACAACAATGACAACAACCCTCACAATCATACCATAGGCTAGCTTCTAGGGTTTAGCCTCCTTGATCTCGTGGTAGATCCACTCTTGTGAACATCCACAATATCAATATCAATCAAGCAGGACGTAGGGTTTTACCTCCATCAAGAGGGCCCAAACCTGGGTAAACATCGTGTCCCTTGTCTCCTGTTACCATCCGCCTAGACGCACAGTTCGGGACCCCCTACCCGAGATCCGCCGGTTTTGACACCGACAACGGTGCAATAGTGTGGTACTGACACAGACTAATTGGCTTACAAGGGAAGCCATCCGAGTAGCTTGCTGAGGAAGACTCGTTAGCTTCTGCTTGATGCTTTAGTCTTTGTAGCGTGCAGAAGAAGGCTCAGTAACTAACACGAGAAGCTTGACCTGATTATTGTGCTGGAGAAGCCTGAGTTCCATACTTGAGAAGCTTCTCCTCGGATTTGCTTGTTGAGAAAAATTCATTTTCGTCTGTCAGAAGCTTTTAGTGAGGTATCTTGCTCAGAAAGACTGAGTATCTTGGACCAAAAATTGTCCTCATATCATGCTGAGGAAAATTGAGGAGCCTTGCATCATAATTTTCTTCCGATAACGTGTGGAAGAAGACTGAGTTTCTTACATCCAAAGCTTCATACTAATATGCAGACTGAAATCTACACACATGCCCATAATATTTGGTGGTTGATTATTTGCATGAGGAAATTTGTTTGACTGTCTTCCTTGAGCATATCACCTTCTAACTTTATTTCGGATGATAACATATCTCTAGCATCATGCATTGCTGAGCCAAACTTTTGTATATGATCCATACCTTTGACTGAAAATATGCCATTGATCTTGTACCTGACTTGCCTTTCTGCTGGCCCGATCATTACTGTTGTGAGGATTTTGTACTGATGTAGACTTGAGTTATCCGTACTGTTGTGAGGAGTGCCCAGTAATGCAAAATTGATTATCAGTCTCGAAATCAGATATTTCCCATTTTACTACAGACGACTGAGAATTCCATTCTGTTTAGCTGAGTTTCCAAATATTTAAACTCCTTGTTGCTTCTTTGAGTCCGGTGTCAGTTGATGAGCAACTCTTTATAGGGAAAAAATAATGTAACACCGGGGCCCAAAAAGAAAGTAGCAAAAGAAAACTTAACTAAACAAAAGCACACAACAACAATCAATTCACACACAATCAATGTCACATAGTACTGCTAATCACACAATATGCAGGCCTACTGAAGCACACAAATCTCGCTGGGCCTCTGGTTCTATGATCTAGCATGTTGTGACGGTGTGCACGAGGACGAATAAATGTGTGGAAGAATTGGTGTAAACAGCGTTACATCAAGTGCTAGCTTAGCCACGTAGCAACCTGGACTAGCTCGGAGGCGAGGATGCACTCGGTAATCATGTAGTGTGACACGAAGGTCGCAACCACATTATTATCAAGCGGACGGAAAAATATCCGTACTCGTCCAAGAAATAGGTTAGCAGGGAAAAACTGAGGCTGCTACCATGGCCCTTTCTTGATAACTAAGATCATTAAGGGTTGCCAACACAACAAAATAAAAGAGCGATTCGGGATAGAAGCATGTCCATCAACGAAATGATAGGCGGGGCTGAAAGGAGGATATCGGCAAGATACCTGAGCACGAGTTTTTCAAACGGTGTCGGGATTACTTGGCATCACTCTGCTGGGACAAAAATGACACCAAACACCGAAGAACGAGCAAGAAAAGAAAACTGGAGAAATGCAAAGGCTAAGCTGTAGTGGATCCGAACCGATGCCAGCTACACTCACCAGATAAACCGTTAGCAACAAATACTAAGGCTATATGCATGCTATGCAACATAAAATGCAGCAACCAAATGCAATAAACAAGCCGGACTTTAAACTACCGATTTCTACCTGTTCTTACTGCTCGCGCTGACTAGGGCGTCCTACAGCCAGACCTGATCTGATACAAAGCGCTGTGGCACCCCAGCTCAGAGAAACCGGAACGCCCCGTATTCCAGCCCAGAGATCGAGGAGAAGTCTTCTGGAATACGACACTTCTTAGTATAGAACAAACTAGCTTTCTATTATTACACGAATATGAATATAAGGTCTCCGATATTACAATGAATAACATCGGCACGGCGACACTACGCCATCCTCAGTTGCTCTATGCAAGCAGCAGAATAACTCGAAGCAGCGGAAAAACTATTGGCAGCGGAACAATGATGATGGTGGTGAACTCCACTCCGCAGGGACTCTGGCTAGAACGCTTATCCTAACTCACACGAACGGAAACCACGACAAGCAAGCAATCAAATCCGGATGACCTACAAACTGGCATGACACGCCAGGTCAGTACATTGAATGTACTTGCAAGCTCACAATAACCAGAAGCATTTAAGACAAACAACAACATGGCAATTACAGGTTAAGCAGGAATTATCATGAGATCAACAGGATAGCATGGCATGAACAACATGAACATGATATAGCTAGAGCGATATGAGCATGGCATGAAGATATAAACATGAGGGCACTATCATGCAACATGATGACCTTATCATGCACCAACTTACTCTGTTCGGGTTACCTTGTAACCAACACATGCATCACTTACCAACCTGTCGGAGTAATTGGACACGGATACCCGAAGACGGCAAGACAATATTTCAAGACATCGGGGCTAGCAAAGCCCTCAACCGACCGCCTGCTGCTCCTCGCTGCTCCCTCGTCCGACCGCTTTTACCGCCGGGCCGACTTCGCTTACCAGCCGGGTTGTCGATCGCAGCTCGAACCGACACCGACAAGACATCGACGAGACGCCATACCGTGACATCATCTACAGTGTACTGGTCCCCTTGGCACTATTTTATAAAGTGCCCAAGGGACAAGGATGACATGCACCATGCCCCATACATGGCTTGGCTTCTAAGCTACCCAAGGTAGCTTACAACCAACGCCATGTCCCATGCCCACTCACCTAGCTTAGGAAATAAGCTAGCGATGCCTATAAAGGCACACATCCATCCATCTAGGGGATGGATATCCATGGACTCATTCTCACACACACTCACGCATGCATGTTCAGGCACATGCGGCCACACACACTAGCGCACATATGAGACACATACTGCATCGTATGCACTTGGCATCGATCTCGAATACAGCCCAGGAGCACTTTGTACCGCCTGATGTACACCCCTGATAGATACACTCATACACGCAGCAAGAGGAGTATTATCTCTCCGGAGAGCTCCGGCTGGGTAAACCACCGCTACTCGTGATACCCGCCCCCGGTCCTATCAGCAGCAGTCTTACCCACACACTAAGCCCTTGTGGCATCTGGCCGACTCGCAAGCCCCCGTGAGAATACCACGACAGTTGGCGCCCACCGTGGGTGGTACTTTGCTACCACGCTGCTGTTGGTTTCACACCGGCGGGACCATCTTCGCTATCTCGCCAAGCGTCGCTGCTCTCTCTCCGCGCGCGGGGCTCGACTTCAACCCGCCCGAGCGGCCGCTGCGGCGGGGCAGCGCGCCATCCTCTTCGTTTTCATCATCACAAGGCCACGCCGTCTCTCCGTAGCGGTCAGGGGCTCGACATCGACATGCCCCCGGAATGGCCGTGAGGGTCGGCGCGTCCTCGCCGTCGGCCTTGTCTTCTTCACCACCACCGCAACGCCGGTCGTCCGTCCGCACGCACGCCGCTCGCGGGGCCTCGCTTCGGTCGGTTGTGTCCATCCACGCGTTGCTCGCGTCTGCTTCCCTCCGCGCTGCATCTTTCCCCGGCCGGAACGGGCGTTTGCTACTCCATTTATCGTCTATACAAGCCAGCTAGATGCAAGTCAATGGTCAAACCATCCATACACTACCCAAAAATCCCTCGGACGCAAGTCGTACACAACCCGGACAATCCCCAGATAATAGCCATACACTGCATGTGTATTTGGCCAGTCAATATGGCGGTCGTGTTCGTGGTTGCGTCCGGCTTCTCTGACTTTGGGCGGCTGCTGGCGTCCTTTCCGCACGACCGCGGGGCTGACGGAGCCGTCGTCGCCCACGCTGCTGCCCTCCGGCTCGCCGCTCCTTCCCTGCATCGACCACGCCTCCCTGCACAGCGCCTGCGCTCGCGTGGAGACAAGCGCGCGTGCGCCTTCGCCCTTCTGCCTCGGCCCATCTGGCGCTTGCTCCAGGCGCAGCAAGCCGGCGGTGGCTCCCTTCCCCTGCGCGTGCCGTGGCCAACAGCTCTCCACCACGCGCGGCCGCCGTCACACTCCCTACACTGCCATCGCTCTCGCTGCCTTTCGCTGCTGAACTCGCCCCAAAGATCGGCTGCGGCCGCCAGCTGCCGCTGCCGCCGCAAGACGCTGTGTGCCTCCTCCTCCAGCCGGCCGCGCTCCGGCCGGCTCCCGCCCGCGACGCTGCTGTGCCTCCTCCTCCCGCTGCATCCGCGCCCTCCGCCTAACGGCTCGCTGACTCCTCCTCGCCATGGGCCGACTGCCCTGCCCGCCCCCCACCAACGCTGCGCGCTTCGCCTCCTCCTCGCGCCCAAGCGCTGCCCGCTCTACTCACCTGCCGGGTCGCCACACCTCGCGCCTGGTCGGGCTCCTCCGCCTGCAGAGCCGGGTCCGGCCTCCCTCGCCTCCAGAATCGCTCCCCACGGCCGCCTCCGTGCGACGCCCGTTCCGGCCGCCTGCCGGCTTCGGGCGGGCCGGCTGCCCACAACCCGGATGGCCGGCTCCGCTCCGCCCTCCCCCCATAGTCGGCCCGGCTTCGGCCGCCTGTGACCCGGTCTGGCTGGCCCCTGGGCGGCGCAGCGCCCATTCTCCTCGAGATGCCGCTGCTGCCCTACATCGCGACGCCCAGCCGGTCAGCGCTGGTACGGCTCCTCCGCCGCCTCCATCGCCTGGCTGGGTAGTCCGCACCACGACTCCGCCACCCAAGGCTGCCCTCCCTCTGGCTCCGCCCGCCGACCGCCACTGCTGGCTGCTGCGCTCGCCCAGCCGGCTCAGTGCCAGGCCGGCCGCCTCGCCTACGCTGCTGTTTCTCTCCCGCCTGCTCTGCTGCTTCGGCTGGCTCCCCAAAGAAAGAAAGAAAATGGAGGGAGAAGCCGGCTGCCAGAGGAGAGAAAAGTCAGAGGTCGGGTGCTGCAAAAAGAAAAACGTCCGGCTGCTCACAGCCGGGCAGATAGAAAAAAGTCAGAGAGGCCGGGTGCCCAGCCGGCTGACTGAAGAAAAAAAAAGAGAGAGGAGGATCCGACTTTGCAGATTGCAGTCCAGCCAACCGCTCCTGTCAACAGCCCGCGTTACCGCTGAGCCGGCTGGTTCGTCTGCCCGTTTCGCTGCCTGGCCGACCAACGAGTCGGTCCGTCGGAGCACAGCCGGCTGACGAGAAAAAGCGAAGAAGACAAAGTAGTTGCCAGGAGATCCGGCCCGACTGCTCAGCAGTCGGCCCGAATCTCGGGGCTACCTTCAGCTGGTACTGACGCTACTTCAGAGAGAGAAGAAAAGTAGTTGTTGGAGATCCGCCCGATCGCCGCTAGCCAGCCCAATCTCGGGGGCTACACCAGCGTGCACCGACGCCCCAAGGAAGAAGACAAAGTAGTTGCCGGAGATCCGCCCGACTTCTCAAAGAATCAGCCCAATCTCGGGTTACACCCAGCGGGTGTGCGGGCGCTTCGCCAAGATTGCGCATAAGAGAAGAGTTTTGTCCGGCTGCAAGAGCCGCGAAGAGAAAAAGAAGAAAAAGGGCGTTGTAAGACACCTCGCCGCCTGGCTGGTCGAGCCTGACCGGCCAGGACCCCTCCTCGAGCACCCGGGGGCTCGAAGGCTACACCCAGCGGATGCGCCGGCGCGCTCCGCGAGCGCCGGGCCGCGCCGGCTGTCTTCGGCAAACTCCGCCTCAGCTGCACGAAAATCAATGTGAGCTCCTCACCCGCATATTTTTGCATCACGCAAGCACGAATAATCCCGAGCGATGCTCGGGGGCTATCTTCGCATTTCATTACAGTTGCATCACTGTTCGCCCCGGCGCCAGCCGAGTTGGTCTGGGGCTGGCCGCTGGCTCGAGACGCTTTGTTCCGCAGATGGCTTAGTAGCGCATGCAGCATCAAAGGCCCACCCTTAGTCACAGCATCGCAGAGCTGCTGTCCGGCTAGCAAGGGTGAACGCCGGAGGCCACCCACGCGAAAAACGCTCGAAGAGAAACGCCTTGGCATTCGACTGCTTCTTTACTGAATATCTGCTCGGTTGAATCTGCTCCCAGAGTCTGAGTATTGTACACTCCACTCCGCGGCCCACTCTCAGCCACAGACCGCAGAGCGGCTGTCCGGCAAGAGAGAGCACAAGCCAAAGAGCGGAGGGGACATGAAAAAGATAGATGGGGGCTCGGACGAAACCGAGTCGGCACCCTCCGCATAAAACTTGCAATGCTAAAAGCAAACATTTGATATATCTGCATGGACTAACTTTGTCTTTTTCATGATCATTTCCATGAACACTCGCCAAAAAACCTCCGCCCAACTTTGCCAAGTTGCCCGGAGGCTTGGGGGCTACTGTCGGAGTAATTGGACACGGATACCCCGAAGACGGCAAGACAATATTTCAAGACATCGGGGCTAGCAAAGCCCCTCAGTCCGACTGCCCGGCTGCTCCTGCTGGCTCCCTGTCCGACTCAAGCTGCGGCCGGGCCGGGCGATCAGCGCTTACCAGCCGGGTTGCCGATCGCAGCTCGACCCGACATCCCACAAGACATCGATTTAGACGGCCATATCATGACGTCATCTATAAAGGTACTTGTCCCTTTGGCACTATTTTATAAAGTGCCCAGGGGACAAGCATGACATGCACCATGCCCCATACATGGCTTGGCTTGTAAGCTACCCAAGGTAGCTTACAATCAACGCCATGTCCCATGCCCACTCACCTAGCTTAGGAAATAAGCTAGCCATGCCTATAAAGGCACACATCCATCCATCCAGGGGATGGATCCCCATGGACTCATTCTCACACACACTCACGCATGCATGTTCAGGCACATGCGGCCACACACACCAGCGCACATATGAGACATATACTAGATCAGATGCACTTGGCACTGATCTCAGATACAGCTCCAGGAGCACTTTGTACTGCCCGATGTACACCCCAGATAGATACACTCAGACACGCAGCAGTAGGAGTATTATCTCTCCGGAGAGCTCCGGCTGGGTAAACCACCACGTGCTACTCGTGATACCCGCCCCGGTCCTATCAGCAGCAGTCTTACCCACACACTAAGCCCTTGTGGCATCTGTCGACTCGCAAGCCCCCCGTGAGAATACCACGACACAACCTCAGACATCACACTATCATCTCAGGATCAAATCAAGCTTGGTATAGACAATACCGTAGTAATCATTAAATGACCACAAGGAGCTTGATCTTTACCCACGATTCTCGCACAACATTACGAATATCCAACAACTCGTTATCCTCGATACCACGGTGATCATTCATGGATCAACGGAACCACTCTGGGCTCAACGGGTTACCTCGTAACCAAACGGTGATCATTCCGGTGATCACAACCATGACCAACACTTGGTCTCAAACGGTGATATTTCTGGCAATCACAAACATGACTAACTCATCTCATCATTGAACCGGAGTTGTTATTAAGAACATTATTATTATTACCGTTGACTCATAGTGTGACCGACATGAAGTGGGCCCTTATCCGTGGACACGGCTATCGATAGATTTAGTATACACTCTGCAGAGGTTAGTACACTATTCCCACACCACGGAACCCATGGCCTCAAACTCCCATTCGGGTGGACCAACGGATTCCGACAAAACCGATCTACTGCCATGACACTCTCCCGGCCACTCCGACTCACTCCCCACTGGGCTAGTCCTGGGTGGCCCCGTGTCTACCAAAGACACCAACGGCCACCGCCATGGCAAAACATAAATGGTCCCAAATGGGGACAAGGATCCATAACAACAACAACGGGCACACAAGGCTTATGTTCGCCTACCTGATCAGGGTAGCGCACGCCCATAACCTTCCCTCGTTGGAGGCACCGGCGAGAGGCACGACAATAGACCCAGTTAGGACCTTCCCATAAAGGTAAGCATGGTTGCACTGGTCAGCTCGATATGGTGGCACCATGACTCAGCCAACAGTTGTTCAAGTTCAATTTAGTCCGGTTAAACTTGAATGCAAATATGTTGAGCCATGATAAAATAACATGATGCAATTACAGTGCATGAGTATGATGTCAACATAAGCATGAAGTGCAACATAACTATCCTCCATATCAACAATGAATCATATCCAACTGAGCATGGCATGATGACGAGCATGAATATCACAAGTATAACACTACTCATAGCATAACATGATCACTAGCATAAACATTGAATACCATGCAAGAACACATCAATAACATTACTGAGTAAATGCTTATCCAACTAACAAGGAATCATGCATATTAAATGGTACTCGGTAACCGACGTTAGTCATGCACCGAAGAACATGACCAACCCAACATGTACTACTATCAAGCATGACCAATATGAAAGTAATACTAGCAGGTAGAACATGATAATAGAGTGCAAGAAAACATAGCATGACCGTAGTCACTGATCCATAAGCATAACCGAAATAACGACAGTAGCAGCAAAACAAACATACAGTTATTGAAGATTCAAGTTGAAAACCAATGCTACTGCATGGCTATCATGCAAATGGTGGTTGTGGCTTGCCTGGGATGGAAGAAATCACCAAGACAAAGTGCGAGAAGCTTGCGGAAAGAATCGCCGGAAATAGTTCTCTCTCGGAGGGGCGCTTTACAGGCAAGGGCAAAGTGGTCATTTCTAGTATATCAAACCATAGCGAAAATGATACCAACAGAATGGGCTCGACGAAACGAAGAAGTGGGCTTTGGAATCACCTCAATCGGAGTTATGGTCGCGGAGTTATGAGGTGTAGAAGATCAGGGACTAATCTGTGAAAATTTTCATCACCAACGGGTCCCTGAGTGGATAAGACAGAAACGGATTTCAGAAAATACGCTTTTGGAATAGTGAAAGCGCACTCTTGGACGCAGTAGAGGGAAATACGTCTTCCAGAAGGGAAAACACATTCAGTCAAAGAAGTAAAGGAATACGCTTTCAGACTTATGAAAGCGCATTTTAAGAAACCGTCTCCACTTAACGTACCTGGGCCCGGGGCTAAGTCAACACCTAGAAGCTAACTGGCGGGCCCAGGGGCATGGGGGCTAGCTGGCGCTCGTCTTCTTCCTCGCTCGCTCGGCCCCGAGCGAGACAGAGGAGGCAGGAGCGGGGTCGTGAGGGGGCCGGCCGGCTTTGGCCATCTTCGGCCGAGCGAGGCCACCGGTGGGTGTAGGGCAACATGGTGGCCCCGTTCAGAGACAACAGGGACGTCGGGGCGGCCTGGGGAGGTGGCAAACAGCGGCGCCCGGAGGAGACAGAAGGCGGGCGAGAGGTGGTGGTTGTTAGCAATGCGGGCCTCTCCGGCGAGGGCTAAGGGGTGGGGAGGTTCACCGGGATGTGGGGAAGACGGTGAGGTGGTCGGCAGGGCGCGAGGGAGCTTGTGGAGGCCGGATGAGGAGATGGTCGAGAGGCGGAGACGACGGCCGTGCGTGAGGCACGCGGCCCGAGTGGACTCCGGCGAGGGAAAAGGGGGTGGGGCGAACCGCGGGGATGAGGGGGCCTCGGTGGACAACTCAAGAGAAGGAAAGGTGGACTAGGCGCACCGGGGAGGAGCAAACTCCGGCGATGGACGAGGCGAGAACGACGCACTCCGGCGAGATGGGGCTACTCCAAAGGGCAAATGAGGCGGGGGAGGGATGAATGAGCTGCGGAGGGGTTCGGGGGGTCCTTAAATAGTCGCGGGGGAGGGCTCTAGAGCATTGCTAGCGAGCTCGAGCAGTGCTCTAATGGTGGACAGTGGTTGGGCATCGCACGGGCGTGTCGTTTGCGACGCATTTAGGGCGAACCACGATGAGGCATCGATGCAGGGCGACGCAGTAGATCACGGGGAAGCTCCAGGACATGGTTGGACGTCGAGACGAGGAAGGAGGAGACAAGCACATGGGCAAGAACAAGCCAGAGCACACAATTACGCATGACATCAGCGTGATCACCACACGCACTGGAGCAAACTCTGGGTTTTGGCCCGGACTACCATGTCTAGTAGAGAGACCATCGTGCCCTTGGTCAAAATGAGGAAATAAATCGGTCCCGGGGCAAAGAAGAGATTTGCACTTAGCTCCAAAGTAAATCAGTAGGAAGGTGTTTGTAACTTGTTGTGGTGATACCATCTTTGTAACGAAGTAAAAAATTTGTCTGGTGATGATCACACACTAAGGTGATGTTGATCACCAAAAATCAGCCTAAGAGGAGGAGTTTAGATGAGGGTTTCTGTAGAAACCACCATAATGGCCAGAATTAGAGATTTGGATGATGGACTCATATGATGAAGCCACTTCAGCTGAAATTGGGCAAGGCTGAGTTATTTGGCCCTAAGAAGATGCTGTAAACATTTCATACCACATGGACAAGCCAAGATGGTACTTGCTTCACAAGCATCCCCACTGACCAGAAACTAGAAATAATTTTGGAGAAATATTGGCTAGGTGAAATGGTGCCAAATTTGGTGGAGACAAGTTATATAGGTAGTAGAATGATCTGGTAATTTATCAGGATTTTTGAAGCAACATAAAATGCACTTGCTTCACAACCTGAAAAATTGCCAGAATCAAAGATTTGGTCCTGTGCTCACATAGATGATTGGATGGGGCTGAAATTGTGAGGAGGGTAATTATATGAGCACATGAAGATGCATGCAAAATTTCAACTCATTTGGATTCTCCTAGCTAGTACTTCCTCCACAGTGGCTTCTATTTGACAGAAACTTTGAAAAATCACTGAGGAAGATTGGCTAGGCAAATAAAGTTGAATTTTGGCATGTGGCAATTATTTGGACATAAAAGAATGCCCAACAAGCTTGGGAGCAAACAAGATAAGATAAATGACACTTCCTTCTCAAAGTGCCACTCTGGACAGAAATTAAGAATAATTTTTGGGGAATTATTCTTGGGCTAGGACAGGAAAGTTTGGGCATATTTAAGCAAAATATGACCCAAAGGAATTATGAATTATTTGGGAATTTTTGGATGGACAGAAATATAGGTTGCTTCACAACCTAGGGAAGACAGGGTTATTCCTTTAATAGAAAAAGGAACTTTCCCTAGAAAAAGGAATTAGTGTAGGAGAATCACACGGTACCCCATGATTTTAAAAAAGACAAACAATCACTGGGTTCCCCAGGTGCCTCAATCCATCCAGATGTGTATTAAAGTTGCCACCTTAAGTTAACCACTAAATTACAATACTCACATCAGTCATGAATACTCTCAAACCCAAACCACGTCTACGAGCATAGCATAGCAATATAAGCATAACGTAGAAGTAACTCCCATAGGTTTGATAATAACAGGTGAATAGGTACTACCTCATCTACTTCCCAACCCACAATTTAATCAGATCCTAACCATGCAATTGTTTGAGGATTGATCTAATGCAATAAAACTGGGTAGTAAAGAGGTATGATCAAAGTGTTACTTGCCTTGCTGATGATCCGCGAAACCTAGAGACTCGTAGTAACACGCTTCACACTCCGGGTACTCTATCGCAAAAAAACAAGCATACAATAAGCAATCAAGCAAAGATGCATGGGTACAACTCAAATAAGAAGATCTAAACAGAAAGTTCAACTTAAGAACTCCGGTTTGCAAAAAGAATCAAATCGAACAAAGCAACGAAACTCAAACTGTGAAAGAAACAAGCTTCGTTTACTAATCTGGACTAAAGTCAATTTTTACACTAGCAAAAACTTGTTTAAATTGATTAAACAGAAAGAGGGCTTCGAGACAAAACTCTAGGCGCTTGAATAGCCTGATTCCGATAATCGAGCGAAAAGTTAAACTAAAACGAAAATCGAATAAAAAATCGTGATCGAAAATAATCACGATAAATCCGAGAAAAAGAAAAACTGACGAACAGACTAACGGACGGACGTTCGCTGTCTGCGGTTAAATGGTGGAAACCGTTCGTTAAAACAAACGAACGCACGAGCGTTCGCCAAATAACTAAACCGAAAAATAAACCGAACCGGTCTAAAAACGGATCTAGGGTTTCGAAAAAAACGATCTGTTTTCTCGCGAAAACCGAGGCGGCGGCGGCTGCCTCCAGCGGGTTGGGTGAGACGGCGGCAGCGTCTTGTGCGGGTGGCGGGTGGCGGCTAGCGGAGGCAGGCGTCGGCATGCAAGCGGCGGCGCATGGCAGAAGGGTCGCAAGGCGGCTAGGGTTTCGACAGTGGCGGGTGGGCTGTTGGGCTACGTGGCTCGGCCGGTGCAGCTTATAAAGCCGCCCCGGGCGGAGTCCCACTCGGGCAAGGCTCGGAGTCGGTTTCCTTTTTTTTTAAATAATTCCGACGTATAGAAAAAAAAGAAAAGAAATACTAAACGGAATCCAAAAATCCTGAAATAAATTTTCCCTATCCTCTAAAAATAAGCCGGACAAGGTGAACATTTATTTGGGACTCTAATGCAATTTTGAAAACGGCATATTTTTCCTAATTCAAATAAAATAGCGATAAAAATCCGAATAAAAATCTTATTTGATTTTAATATTAAATCTCCAATATTTCTTTATTTTTGAGGAAGTCATTTTATCCTCTCTCTTTTATTTTAATAAAAGAAATATTCAAGATAAAATAATTAAAATCAAACGATCCTGCTTTTCAAAATTTGAGAAAACTCAATATGAAAATAACGAAATTCCCAACTCTCTCCGTGGGTCCTTGAGTTGCGTAGAATTTCTAGGATCAAGCCGAAATGCAATAAAATATGATATGCAATGATGATCTAATGTAATACATTCCAAATTGAAAATTTGGGATGTTACAAACCTACCCCCTTAAGATGAATCTCGCCGTCGAGATTCAGGTTGGCTAGAAAATAGGTGAGGGTGATCTTTCCGTAGGTCTTCCTCTCGTTCCCAGGTGGCTTCATCCTCGGTATGGTGGCTCCACTGAACTTTGCAAAACTTGATAACTTTGCTGCGTGTAACTCGGCTAGCAAACTGAAGAATCTTAATTGGCTCCTCCTCGTAGGTCAAGTCGCTATCCAACTGTATCACTTCCAGTGGCACTGTATCTCTCAGAGGGATATCAGTCATCTCTGCGTGGCACCTCTTCAACTGGGAAACATGAAACACATCATGAACTCCTGACAATCCTTTGGGCAATTCCAACTTGTAGGCGACTTCTCCCATACGTTCCAAAACACGGTAAGGTCCTACAAATCTCGGGGCTAACTTTCCCTTAACTCCAAAACGCTTCACTCCTCGAAGTGGTGATACACGAAGATACACTCTGTCTCCGACTTCGTAAACTGTCTCCTTGCGTTTAGAATCCGCATAGCTCTTCTGCCTGGATTGCGCTACCTTGAGTCTATCACGTATCAGCTTAACCTTCTCTTCAGACTCTTTAATCAAATCTTGTCCAAACAACTATCGATCTCCAACTTCATCCCACAACAACAGCGTTCTGCACCTCCTTCCGTACAATGCTTCGAAAGGGGCCATCTTCAAACTGGCTTGATAGCTGTTATTGTAAGAGAACTCTGCGTACGGCAAATTATCGTCCCAACTAGATCCATAGTCTAGCGCACAAGCTCTCAACATGTCCTCCAGAATCTGATTGACTCTCTCACTGTCCCATCTGTAAAGGGTGAAAAGCTATCAAGCGAACTCTAGCCCGGTTCCCAAAGTCTCATGCAACCGATTCCAAAACTTGAGGTAAACGGGTTCCTCTATCGATACAATGGTCCTCGGAACTCCATGCGCACATACGATCCTGGTCATGTATATCTTTGCCAACTTAGCACCGTGTAAGTGGTCTTTATTTGGGATGAAATGAGCTACTTTCGCCAAACGATCGACTACAAGCCATATCGAGTCATATCCTGAACGAGTCCTGGGTAATCCCATGATAAAATCCATGCCTAGATTGTCCCACTTCCATTCGGGTATCGGCAATGGTTGTAGAAATCCTCCTGGCTTCTGATGCTCTGCCTTCACTCTCTGACATACATCACAAACTGCTACATACTCCACAATATCCTTCTTCATTTCGGTCCACCAGAAACTATCCTTCAAATCCAGATGCATCTTAGTATTTCCTGGGTGAATCGAATACGGTGAGTCATGGGCCTCTTGCAGAATCAACTTCCTAATCTCCTGATCATTAGGCACATATACGCGGTCCTCAAACCATAAGGTATCATGCTCATCCTCACGAAATCCTTTAGCCTTTCCTTTGCTCATCCTTTCCTTTATATCGGCAATCTCCTTGTCCATCTTCTGAGCTTCTCTGATCTTATCCATCAAAGTAGATTGAATCTCCAAAGCTGCTACATAACCTCTCGGAACTATTTCCAAACATAGCTCACGAAGATCCTCCGCTAACTCCTTGGGTAACTCTCCGGTTATGAGTTTATTAACATGACTCTTGCAGCTCAACGCATCGGCTACTATGTTAGCCTTTCAGGGATGATAATGCAATTTCATATCGTAATCCTTAATGAGTTCCAACCATCTCCTCTGCCTGAGATTCAAATCCTTCTGCGTGAAGATATACTTCAAACTCTTGTGATCCATGTATACCTCACAATGGTTTCCGAGAAAATGTCTCCAAGTCTTCAACGCATGCACTACGGCTTCTAACTCCAAATCATGGGTAGCGTAATTCAACTCATGGGGTTTAAGCTGTCGTGAGGCATATGAAACAAATCTTCCCTCCTGCATAAGTACGGCTCCAAGTCCTCGATGAGAAGCGTCACAAAACACTTCATAATCCTTTCGTTGATCTGGCAGAATGAACACTGGTGATGTAACCAAGCGTTTCTTCAACTCCTGAAAACTGGCCTCACATTCCTCAGTCCATTTTAACTTGGTGTCATTCTTCAACAACTCTGTCATAGGCTTTGCAATCTTTCAGAAATTCTCAATGAACCTCTAGTAGTATCCTGCGAGTCCAAGAAAACTCCGGATCTCTCCAACTGACATTGCTGCCTCCCAATTAGTCACAGTGACAACTTTGCTGGGGTCTACCGCTATTCCTTCTCCAGATATAACATGTCCAAGGAATCCAACTTCCTTTAGCCAAAACTCACACTTGCTGAACTTGGCGTATAGCTGATGTTCTCTGAGCTTCCCAAGTACCAAACTCAAATGCTCCTTATGTTCCTCTTCGTTCTTCGAGTAGACCAAAATATCATCAATGAACACCATGACGAACTTATCCAAAAACTCCATAAACACTTTGTTCATCATGTTCATAGAATAGGCAGGTGCGTTAGTCAGACCAAATGACATAACACTATACTCATATAGCCCGTACCTCGTGGTAAAAGATGTCTTAGGTATATCCTGCTCTCGAATCTTCAGCTGGTGGTACCCTGATCGCAGATCGATCTTAGAAAACACTTTAGCTCCTTGCAGCTGATCAAACAAATCATTGATCATCGGAAGTGGGTACTTGTTCTTGATCGTCACCTCATTCAATCCTCGATAATCAATAACCATTCTCAAGATCCATCCTTCTTCTCCACTAAAAGTACTGGTGATCCCCAAGGTGACGAACTTGGGTGAATATAGCCCTCATCCAGTAACTCCTTAATCTGCTTCTTAATTTCCTCCAAATCCCTTGCGGGCATTCTATACGGTCTCTTAGATATTGGCCCTATGCCTGGCAAAAGCTCGATCAAAAACTCAATGTCTCTATCCGGTGGCATGCCTGGCAACTCTTCTGGAAATACATCCGGAAAATCCTTCACCACTGGTACTTCCTCCTGTACAACTCCTGATAAGGAATTCACTTGAGTCCTATTCACCACATGCCGGGAAACATACTTGATCCTTCTTCCTTCTGGGGTGGTAAGCAAAATCGACTTGCTGGCACAGTCAATGTTCCCTCCATACTTCGATAACCAATCCATGCCTAATATCACATCCAGTCCTTGTGACTCCAATACTATTAGGTCCGAGGGAAACAGGTAGTTACCAATCCTTAATGGTAACCGATCACACCATAGGCTAGCCATAAACTCCACTCCTGGCGAGGTTACTAACATGGGTGGCCTAAGGGCTTGGGTTGGCAATTTAAACTTGCCCACAAATCCCCTTGATATGTATGAATGCGATGCACCAGTATCAAAAAGAACGACTGCAGTAAATGACTTAACCAAAAACTTACCTATTACTGCATCTGGTTGGGCTTCAACCTCCTCCATGCTAATGTGGTTCACTTGTCCCCTGTTGAAAGGGTTGGGCTTCTTCCCAGAGCTTCCATTGTCATTTCCTTTCTTAGCTTCAGGACATTCATTGGCGTAATGTCCAGTCTTCTGGCACTTGTAGCAAGTAATGTGGCTTAGATCTTTCTTGGCGGGCGTTGCTCGGTTGGAACGGTTATGTCCGTTGCTTCCTCCATTACCATTCCCGTTCTTGGAGCCACTATGGTTGTGCGAACTTCCTCCAGTGTGATTGTGACCTCCATGGTTATGCTGAAGGGTTCCTCCCGAGTTCGGGGTAAAACTGGGTCTCTGCTGAGCTCCAGAATTATACTTCCCTTGTTTTTTTTGACAGTTAAAACAGTAGGAGAGGCTCCTACTTTGTCCAAACTTCCTCTTGCGGTTGTCAATCTGCTGCTGCTTCCCTTCAATCATTAGAGCTCTGTCTACCAACTCCTGGTAGTTATTAAAATTTGCCACCATCAACTGCATGCTCAGCTCATCATTCAGTCCTTCTCGAAACTTCTCCTGTTTAGCTGCATCCATGGCAACGTCATCTGGGGCATAACGTGCTAGCTTACTAAAGGCATCCACATACTTGCCAACGGTGCATCCTCCTCGGCGTAATTTCTAAACTCGCGCTTCTTCATGGCCATAGCTCCTGCTGATACATGGGTAGTGCGAAAAGCTTGCTGAAACTGGTCCCATGTCACAGTGTCAATGGGGTAAGTGGCTGTGAAATTCTCCCACCATGATGCTGCGGGTCCATCAAGCTGATGTGCGGCAAAACGCACTCTCTCCGCATCTATGCATCCTGCAGTGGTCAACTCCCTTCCAATCTTGCGGAGCCAATCATCTGCAACTATCGGCTCGGTGCTACTAGAGAACACCGGCGGATTCAGCCTTAGAAAAAGGGCTAAGTGATCAACTGGTGGTGGTGGTGGTGGGTAGTAGTAGTTGTTGTTCCCCTGATTCTGATTCTGGACTAGAATCTTCATCAATGCATTCTGCTGCTGGATCAACTGAGTGAGCTCCGGCGGAAAGCAAATCCATTGTCGCGTCTCGCAGGCATCTGCTGGGTGTAGAAAAGGTGAGAAATCAGAATAGAATGAGGTCTAGGGGGTAAACACTACCCATATGCACATGAGACAAACACAAACATATCACTCAATCAATCAAGCAAGAGCATAAAATCGGTCTAGAACTATCGTTACAAAAGTGCTCGGACTATACCATATACATTGAGGAATACTACTGCTGATATGGTGGTCGACTAGAAAAATTGATCGGTCGAAGACTCCATGATATCCGCTCCAGCTTCATCAATGTAGTCATCATCACTTTCATCGGGTCCGAGTCGGTGTCGTCGATGATGATGTAGTTCTCCGGGCAAGTCGAATCGTTGTCTTCTCCTCCTGGCGAGGGGTCTCCCATGAATACTCCCAGCTTCCTTGTCAGGTCGTCATTCTTCTCCACTAGTACGACAATTTCCTCCTCATAATCTTTGCGAGTAGCCTTTAGTTCTTCCTCCAGCTCCGTGATCCTTGTCATTGCCTTCTTCAAATCTGTCATGCCTGCGCACATCTGGTTCTCCTGGCGTTGAATGTGCTGGTTTAACTCCTGGATGAAAGCTGCAATCGATCTATCCTTCCTGGTGCTGATCATCTCCCATTGCTCATCTCGGCACCCACAAATCTGGTAGATCGTATCTTTGAGATCCTTGTGGTAAACTTCTCCAATGCGCCCCATGGTGATGTGGGCTTCCATGCTCTTTCCTAGACTCCAGGTTGGTGCATCAAAGGAAAACTCTATGGGCTCAGTGACTGGCATAAGTGTCCTTCCTGGAACTTGAAGTTGAATCATCCAGCGCTCCTCTTCTGGTCAAGTGGCGTTGTAAGTCCCGGTGAAGCTTGGTATTCCGATGTTCAGGTACCTAGTGACTTCCTTCAAGTGGCGTCCAAAAGGGGTGTCTTCATCCGGTTGCGTGAACTTGATCCTTGCATCCGCCATCCTAAAGAGTAGAAAATGGAGAGAAGTAAGAAATGGGAAGATAGTAGTGATCTAGGGCTTTAGCTTAGTGGTCGTGTCCTACGGTTAGCGTGGGCTCTGAAACCATCTTGTAGCGACCAGACCTCAAACAGTCTGATCTCTGTGCATCAGTGTCATCCCTGGATCGATAATGCTGACATGCACAGTACTTGAGGATTTATAACAGAGTAGCAATCACACACTTAATACATCGAATGTCTCAAAAGAGAACTTATTACAATAAATATGGCTTAAGGTCATCTAATACGATAACAGCGGAAGTCTTGGAAGATAAAGTGAGTCCATCAACTCCAACGACATCACTGAGTGAAAGACCACGACCTAAGGCACCTTACTCGTCGTCTGAAAAGTCTGCAACATGATACGTTGCAGCCCGAAAACGGGTCAGCACATGGAATATGCTGGCAATGTAAACAAAAGAGTAGTGAACAGAATAAGGCTATCACTACATGCATATATGGCTGGTGGAGGCTGTATGGTTAATATGTTTTGCAAAAAGCCATTTTTTCCTAAAACAAAGGAATAAATTTTTATTTAACTATCATGGTTGTTGTTAAACATTGAGAATGGTAAACCCCATCTCAATCCCAATTAAAAGTAATTTAAACCCAATCAAATTATATTAAGAGTGATGAGATCCACATGAAAATCCAAGATCCAGATACTCAAGATGTCCATAATCGGGGACACAGCTAACCATGATTAGTTTGTACACTCTGCAGAGGTTTGCACACTTTTCCACACAAGACTCGATCTCCTCCGTTGGATTTCTCGCACTACATGGTATTTGAGAAATAGATGACCGAGACACAGTCTTTCAGAAGCGTTAACTCTTTACTTTGGGTAGACAGTACCACCTACATCCCCTACATCTGCTAGCCTACCACTGAAAGAGGTCACACAACATACACAACTATGCCAGAGCTCATAATGGCTTGTGGCTGCACACGGAAGTTTCTAGCATGAATAATCTCATGATCCCTTTGAGCCTGGGTGGCAGTCCATAGGAGAATCACACGGTACCCCGGGATTTCAAAAAATACAGACAATCACTGGGTTCCCCAGGTGCCTCAATCCACCCAGATGTGTATTAAAGTTGCCACCTTAAGTTAACCATTAATTTACAATACTCACATCAGTCATGAATACTCTCAAACCCAAACCACGTCTATGAGCATAGCATAGCAATATAAGCATAACGTAGAAGTAACTCCCATAGGTTTGATAATAACAGGTGAATAGGTACTACCTCATCTACTTCCCAACCCACAATTTAATCAGATCCTAACCATGCAATTGTTTGAGGATTGATCTAATGCAATAAAACTGGGTAGTAAAGAGGTATGATCAAAGTGTTACTTGCCTTGCTGATGATCCGCGAAACCTAGAGACTCGTAGTAACACGCTTCGTGCTCCGGGTACTCTATCGCAAACAAACAAGCATACAATAAGCAATCAAGCAAAGATGTAAGGGTAAAATTCAAATAAGAAGATCTAACCAGAAAGTTCAACTTAAGAACTCTGATTTGCAAAAAGAATCAAATCAAACAAAGCAACGAAACTCAAACTGCGAAAGAAACAAGCTTCATTTACTAATCTGGACTAAAGTCAATTTTTACAGTAGCAAAAACTTGTTTAAGTTGATTAAACAGAAATAGGGTTTCGAGACAAAACTCTAGGAGCTTGAATCGCCTGATTCGGATAATCGAGCGAAAAGTTAAACTAAAACGAAAATCGGATCAGAAATCTCGATCGAAAATAATCACTTTAAATCCGAGAAAAAGAAAAACTGATGAACAGACTAACGAACGGATGTTCGCTATTTGCGGTTAAATGGTGAAAACCATTCGTTAAAACGAGCGAACGCACGGGCATTCGCCAAATAACTAAACCGAAAAATAAACCGAACCGGATAAAAAATGGATCTAGGGTTTCAAAAAAACCGATCAGTTTTATCACGAAAACCGAGGCGGCGGCTGCTACCTCCGGCGGGTCGGGCGAGACGGTGGCAGCGGCGATCTGGCGGCAGGCAGCGGCAGGATGGCAGCAGTTAGCGGCGGCGCGGTGGGGATGGGGTGGCGGCTAAGCGGCGGTGGCGGCTCGGCGGCGCCAAGAAGTTAGCGGGCGGCTAGGGTTTCGGCTATGGCGGGCGGGCTGTTGGGCTACGGGGCTCGGCCGGCGCGGTTTATAAAGCCCCCCCGGGCGGAGTCCCGCTCGGGTACGGCCCGGAGTCGGTTTCCTTTTTTTAATAATTCCAACGTATAGAAAAAGAAAGAAAAGAAGTACTAAACGACTCCAAAAATCCTGAAATAAATTTTCCCCGTCCTCTAAAAATAAGCCGGACAAGGTGCACATTTATTTGGGACTATAATGCAATTTTGAAAAACGCATATTTTCCTAATTCAAATAAAATAGCGATAAGAATCCGAATAAAAATATTATTTGATTTTAATATTAAATGTCCAATATTTCTTTATTTTTGAGGAAGTCATTTTATCCTCTCTCTTTTATTTTAATAAAATAAATATTCTAAGAGAAAATAATTAAAATCAAACGATCCTCTTTCCAAAATTTGAGTAAAACTCAAATATGAAAATATCGAAATTCCCAACTCTCTCCGTTGGTCCTTGAGTTGCGTAGAATTTCTAGTATCAAGCCAAAATGCAATAAAATATGATATGCAATGATGATCTAATGTAATACATTCCAAATTGAAAATTTGGGATGTTACAATTAGGGTTCGGTCTAGCAGTGGAGTGACATGATCTTGGCAAGGTTTTGAGAAAGATGAGCCACTAGGGAGGGGGAATGAGGATGATTTCCCAGGTGGGAAGGCCACATAACCACTCCAAAAAGAAAAAAAGAGCAAAAAAAAATTATTTTAAAAGAAAAAGAAAAGGGCCAACAACCAGGCTGTTACAGATCATGTCTTATTAACAACCACTTTCGATTAGCATGAAACCGAAGAACTTTCGTAAATCACTAAGTTACCTCAATGAGGATATACATGTCCCCAACAATAAGCATTTCATATTTCTTTTTGAAAGTAGGTAGAGGTATTTGAAAACTTCCAATAGTGATTGTGAGAGATTTTTCAATAACATTGATACCATTCACTTGGAATTGTTTCTTTGAAAAGTGCACCGTATGCGCATTACCATTGATATGAAAAGTGACCTTGCTTTTATTGCAATCAATAACAGCCCCTGCAGTATTCAAGAAGGGTCTACCAAGGATAATCGACATGTTGTCATCCTCGGGCATCTCAAGTATAACAAAGTCAGTCAAAATAGTAACATTAGCAACAACAGCGGGCACATCCTCATAGATACCGATAGGTATGGCAGTTGACTTGTTAGTCATTTGCAAAGATACTTCAGTAGGTGTGAGTTTATTCAAGTCAAGTCTTTTATATAAAGAGAAAGGCATAACACTAACACCAGCTCCTAAATCACACAAATCAGTTTTCATATAATTCTTTTTGATAGAGCAAGGTATAGTTGGTATTCCCGGATCTCCAAGCTTTTTAGGCACTCCATCTTTGAAAGTTTAATTGGCAAGCATAGTGGAGATTTTAGCTTCCGGTATTTTTCTCTTATTTGTGATGATGTCTTTCATATACTTTGCATAAGGAGGCATTTTAAGGATATCAGTCAAGCGAGTACGCAAAAAGACTGGCCTCAGTATTTCAGCAAAGCGTTAAAATTCTTCACCATCATTCATTTTAGTTGACTTGGGTGGAAAAGGCATGGGTTTTTGAACCCATGGTTCTCTTTCTTTACCGTGTTTTCTAGAAATGAAGTCTCTTTTATCATACCTTTTATTCTTAGGTTGTGGGTTATCAAGATCAACAGGTGGTTCTATCTCAACATCATTGTCTGGTTCTTTTTCATTATTTGGGTAAGTGTCTTCATGAACCTCATCATTATCTTTTTCACTATCACTAGGTGAGTGTTCATTACCATATTGAGTTTCAGCATCAGAGATAGAATTTTCATTTTCATTATAAGGAGGTTTTTCTATTTCAGGTTCACTAGAAGTGTGCACAGCCCTATCATTTTTCTTCTTCTTTTTCTTTCTAGAAGGACTAGGTGCACTAATGTTATTTCTTTGTGAGTCTTGTTCAATTCTTTTTGGGTGTCCCTCAGGATAAAGTGGTTCCTGAGTCATTTTACCTCCTATAGTTGCAACTCTAACAGCAAAGTCATGCATATTATGATTCATTTCATCAAGTAACTCTCTTTGAGATTTAGCAACTTTTTCTAGTTGAGTTTGAACCATAGAAGCATGTTTTCCAACACCTCTAACATCATTTGAGATTCTAAATAACAAGTCACTCAAGCGAGCAATCATATCAGAATTATATTTCAACAGTTTCATAACATTTGCATTCAAGTGATCTTGTTTTCTAATGTAGTTTTCAAACTCATAGAGGCATTGACTAGGATGCATATTGTGAGGGTTATCATTTTCATTGAACTTCATAAGAGAATTTACCTCTACCACCTTAGGCAGTGGTGGTGTAATAAGCCCATGTATTTCTTCAATAGGAGGTAAATTTTTAACATCCTCCTCTTTAATACATTTTTCCTTCATAGATTTCTTTGCCTCTTGCATATCTTCGGGACTGTGATATAATATACCCCTCTTCTTCGGAGTGGGTTTAGGCGGTGGTTCAGGAATAGTCCAATCATCATAATTTTTCAATATATTATTCAATAATTCTTTAGCTTGAGCAATAGTTCATTCCCTGAAAACACAACCAGCACAACTATCTAGGAAGTCCTAGAAGCATCAGTTAGTCCATTATAGAAGATATCAAGTATTTCATTTTTCTTAAGAGGATGATCAGGAAAAGCATTAAGTAAATGGCAAAGCCTCCCCCAAGCATGTGGGAGACTCTCTTCTTTAGTTTGCACAAAGTTAAATTTTTCCTGTAAGGCGGCTTATTTCTTATGAGCAGGAAAATATTTTTCAGAGAAGTAATAAATCATATCCTGGGGACTACGCACACAACCAGGAGCAAGAGTATTGTACCAAGCTTTAGCATCACCCTTTAATGAGAAAGGAAATAATTTGAGAATAAAGTAATAGCGAGTTTTCTCATCATGAGTAAAAAGGGTGGCTATATCATTCAACTTAGTAAGATGTGCCACAACAGTTTCAGTTTCATAACCATGGAAAGGATCAGATTCAACCAAAATAATTAACTCTGGGTCGACAGAGAATTCATAATCCTTATCAGCAATAAAGATAGGTCAAGTAGCAAACTTAGGATCACATTTCATTCTAGCATTCAGAGATTTTTCTTTATACTTTTGTAGTAATTTCTCTAGATCATCTCTATCATTGCAAGCAAAGAATATCTCTAGTTCCTTCTTCACTCATAAAATCACCTTCTGGTACCTTAGGCAATTCATATCTAGCAAGGCTAGTTCTAGCAGGTGTTTCAGGAGTTTCAGTTTCAAGCTCATCATCAGATTCAACAACATCATGTTGTATTACTCTAGCAATTTGTGCATCAAGAAAATCACCAAGTGGCACATCATCATTATCAAGCAAGGTACTAGCATCATCATAAGCATTATCCATAGCAGAAGTAGCATCATCAATAACTGGAGACATATTAGAATTGATAGCATGTGGTGGTGTTGCAAGTTTACTCATAACAGAAGGTGAATCAAAAGCAGAACTGGATGGCAGTTCCTTACCTCCCCTCATCTTTGAGGGAAATATCTTAGTCTTTGGATCCTTCAGATTCTTCATAGTGATAATATGATAGTAATCCCAAGTGACAAAACAATTATAGCTATGATTCCCGGCAACGGCGCCAGAAAAAGGTCTTGATAACCCACAAGTATAGGGGATCGCAACAGTTTTTGAGGGTAGAGTATTAAACCCAAATTTATAGATTCGACACAAGGAGAGACAAAGAATATTTGAAGGTATTAGCAGCTGAGTTGTCAATTCAACCACACCTGGAGATTAATTATGTGCAGCAAAGTGATCAGTAGCAAAGTAGTTTGATCGTTTTGATAGTAGTGACAACAGCAACGGTAACGGTAACAGTGATAGCAGTAATTTGTAGCAAGTGTAACAGTGATGATAGCAATAGTAACGCAACAAGATCAATAAGGATCAATTCGTAGGCATTGGATCGTTGACTTGTTGGATGATATTCATCATGTGACAGTTATAACCTAGGGCGATACGGCACTAGCTCTAGTTCATAGATATAATGTAGGCATTTATTCCGTAAATAGTCATACATGCTTTATTAAAAGAACTTGCATGACATCTTTTGTCCTACCCTCCCGTGGCAGCGGGGTCCATATTGGAAACTAAGGGATATTAAGGCCTCCTTTTAATAGAGAACCGGAACAAAGCATTAACACATAGTGAATACATGAACTCCTCAAACTACGGTCATCATCGGGAGTGGGCCCGGTTGATGTCACTCTGGGGTTGCCGGATCATAACACGTAGTAGGTGACTATAACTTGCAAGATCAGATCTAAAACATGGATATAATCATGAATTCATGAACGGTTCAGATCTGAGTTCATGGCACTCAGGCCCAAAGTGACAAGCATTAAGCATAGCAAAGTTATAGCAACATCAATCTAAGAACATAGTGGATACTAGGGATCAAGCCCTAACAAAAATAACTTGATTACATGATGAATCTCATCCAACTCCTCACCAACCAGGGAGCCTACGAAGGAATTACTCACTCCTGGTGGGGAGCATCATGGAATTGGCGATGAAGATGGGTTGGTGATGACAAAGAACAAAGATCCCCCTCTCCGGAGCCCCAAACGGACTCCAGATCTGCCTCCCAAGGAAGAATAGGGCTTGGCGGCGGCTCCGTCTCGTCGATCGCGATAATTCTTTCTCCTTGATTTTTTCTGAAATAGTGTGACTTTATAGTATCAGCGGGTCATCAGCGGGGCCACCAGGTGGGTACAACCCACCTGGCGCGCCAGGAGAGGGGGCGCGCCCTGGTGGGTTGTGCCCAACCAGGGGCCCATCTCTGGTGGGTCTTGGCTCCAGAAATTGTTATTATTGATATAAAAAATCCTTGCAAAGTTTCGTTCCATTCCGAGAACTTTTATTTCTGCACAAAAACAACACCATGGTAGTTATGCTGAAAACAGCGTCAGTCCAGGGTTAGTTACATTCAAATCAAGCAAATTAGAGTCCAAAACAAAAGGAAAAGCGTGAGAAAAAGTAGATACGTTGGAGACGTATCATTGGTCGCTTAAGAAGTTGAGGCAGAGTTGGCTGTCAGATGTGTGGAGGAAGATCTGAGGAATCTGTAGACAGCATCCAGGGCACTGCTCTGTTGTGATCGATAGTTCCATCGTTGGAGTAGCTCCGGCGAGCCGTAAGACGCCGAGGCTGAAGCAGCACAAGACAGACATCGTTAATCTCAAGTGGGATTCTAATAGCATCTCTAATAGATGATTTAAATTACATTACCAAAAAGTGATAGATGTAAAATGTACATCACCAAAAACCACCTGACTACAACCGATGAGGTAAAAACTGTTGACTCTGATCTTAACTGTCGAAACTGAAATTTACTGTGGAATCTGAATGTTATTGTCGAAACTGAACACAATGGTAGCAGAGAGGCACTTCACATATAGATTAGGGAGGGCCTGCAGTTCATCTTCAACCTGCACCTCCCTGAGTCGTCAGCCACCACCGGTCGAACCGCCGGCCCCCGCCGCCCGTGGCCGGCGGCGCTCTCGCCACCTCGCCGCCCAAACCACTCCCCACCGCCGGTCCGCCGCCCGCCAGCCCTCTAGCCCCCGTGCCAAGTTTTTCTTGATGATCCCCATGCCACTACCCCACTACCACGCCCCATCACGGCGGCGACCACCGCCCCAACCCTGAACCCTAAGATAGATAGTGGGGTACCTCTCCGCAAGCCCCTCCCTGCTGGGTGGTTCTTCCTTAACTCCGTGAGCCCCCACCCCTAAATCGATGACCCAAAAGTCGATTCAGTCGACTGAAGTGTAGCTAAATCGGAGCAGAGCATCAGCACGAGCAAGGGGGAGAGCAGCAGCAGTACGAGCGAGTGAGAGCTGGAACAACAACAGCAGCGCGAGCGAGCGAGAGCTGAAGCAACAGCAGCGCGAGCAAGCGAGCAAGAGCCAGAGCAGCAGCAGGTGCGGGAGCAAGCGAGCGAGAGCGAGAGTGAGAGCAGCAGCTACTGCACGAGCCAGCGAGAGCCGAAGCAGCAACAGCAGATCCGGCTGGTATGGACGTCGCCGCCGAAGGGGCCTCGCACTGGGGGAGAGCTGCCATGGAGATGTTTCCTGTGGCACCGGCTTCGAGGTAGCCACGCCATGGGGGTGCGGGATGGAGCACCGTCGGTGTCGGGAGGTCGAGTTAAGGAGAAGGTGTGATGTGATGAGTGTACAACCTCTTTGGCGGCACCGAGTAGGCCTCGGCTTCGTCCGAAGAGTTGGTGAGGATGCTGCGGTTTTGGTGGAGCAGGTTAAGGTGGCGCTGTGGGGATGGAGCAGCCCCGATAGACGAGGCGATCCTCGGAGAAGCTCCTTGGAGGTGGAGGACGGGGCGGCCAAACCGGCGGGATGATGAGATGGATGACGGATCCTCATCCGGGGAGGTGGATGAGGGACGTCGAGCTGTTCCGGTAGACGACGTCGTCGGGGAAGTGGCTCCGGCTAGGCAGCAGTGAGGTGGCGGATGGAGGAGGGTGGGGTTTCGCGGCTGGAGCGCAGAGATTATGGCGGCCTCGGATTTTGAATGGCGAAAAGGAGGCGATGGGAGGGGGGAACCATGACTTAGGGACGCGCTTGTCCAATATGTAGGGTGTGTTACAAAAGTACCCCCACCAATTTGAACTAGCGGCCCTTTCAACTCAGGGTTAGAAGGGGGATTTCGCGTGTCGGGATTTGGCAGCTGGAGGGAGTTTTCGCGCGCGTTGTAATTTCGGGATAGCAAGGCGCGGGTTGAGAAGACGCGAGTTTTGGGAGCATGATATCTAGATATTCGGGATATAACAAGGCACGGGTTGAATTTTAGGGACAAGCCTAACATGTAATATTGTGTACGTACCAAATCAATTTGCACTTCCCTCAACGAAAAAAATAAAACTATTCACACCACACAAAGAGAGAGTCTTGTCCTGTTTTACTATACGAATGCTATTCAAAGCTATGAATCCATGTTATGTCCAATTAATTTTTTTTGCTGGCTGTATAATGCATGTAACCTAATCATACCAACATTTTAGTGCATTCCAAATGTCTATACTACCACTGCAATTCGAACTAAATTTGAATTTGTTTCTCAAATTGAATAAGAATCTACAATCCTGATTGTTGCCAACTTCAACCATCATTCGTTTATTACCTTAACAACACACCCCATGATTACTATAGAGATAGATATGAACTATGTGTACTATATGGACTCGGATTCAATTTTTTGAATACACTTGATGTTGATTCCAAATAATAGTACATTTGATGTACTAACTAGATATTCATAATCCAAACCATGTTCCATACGTACACCGTGTTTATCACACAAAGTATAGTGCCCCGCCCCCTACATTATGACAAGTATTTAGCCCTGAGCTGCAAAAGCCACACATTATCCCAAATTATAATCAATGTTCTATATATTATATGCAGTACTAGCAAGATGCCCATGCGTTCCACGGAACATCAAGATGATCAAGGGGAGGCCTTATTTGCAAATGTGGAGAGGGGTGTGGGTATGTTTTTTTTTTCAAAATTGCCATAGTTTCCTTCCTACTCGTCACATATAAATCGGCTGGCCTATATTGCAGGATGGCAGGAACACCATCATCAACAACTCTGTTTTTTATAAGAGTAGAGATAAAATATATTATATTAGTATAACATCTTCATAACCACACCATGTGTATCGATGTTATATATACTCACGCATGCGGCGGTTTAAAACACTATGATAAATTCTTCAAATATACGAATTCACTTTTTATTAATAATTATGATCTTTGTTCGTCTTTTACACCCACACAATCCTCTTATCTTTCTAGATAGCGCTAACTTTATCTCATGCATGCACACACCCGCATCCCTCTCACCCTCCCTCAGCATTCTCTAGCTCCATCGCGCAAATTCGTCTTTTCACTTTAGGTCATTCACCCATGGTGTGTGTAGGCCCCAGCTCCTTATTTACGGCACACATCAATCGATATGCCTCTCTAGCCATGTGTGCCTACCACAAACACAAGCTTTCCCTCTTCTCTTCCCACCGTCCATGCCTCACTCCCACCCTCTTTTCATCAATCTCGTACTCGCACACTCCTTCCCCCTTGATATAGTATGCCTCTGGCACCACCTCCTAGCTGCATCCCTCTCTCTCTCTCTTTCTATCCTTCTCTCTGGGCCTTATTTGCTTCTAACACATGCATGCATGTATACCGATCGATATCCCTACATATACCTAGGTCGACTTTAACTATTTTCCCCCACCCATCGATCGACGTAACTCACAAGTTATGTCTCTCCTTTCTCTGACAAAGGACGATTGATTTTCCTATGTAGTTACGTCTGCTTACCACAGCCATATCATCCCCCCACATCATTCGTGCATGCCTCCTGACCCGTCTCTCACACGCACGTGCACAGATAGGCAGGCATCCCCTCTTTTATTGATATTGCAGGCGTGCCCTCCGTTTGTCTAGCAAACCTCTCCCACCATTTGTTAGAAGCAACTCCACCACCAACCCCTCTGAAACTCTAGCTCTATCTCTCTCCCGACCTTATTCCTCTCCTACACATATGCATGGATGCCGGTCGATCTCCCTCAATACATAAGGTAGGTCTCTCTCCTCCTCCACACATATACCAGCCATTGTACCTCTATAGTTAACTAGGTCTCTCCCCCCCCCACCCACCACACACCAATAGTCGAGCACTGTAGGTAGGTATCCATGCCACAGAGACAAACTGCACCTGTCCCCTCTCACATTCCAGTAGGCCAGCCACCCTATATCTTCGACGTGGGCACACACAAATTCGATGGCACTCTTTATTGATCGCGCGCGTGCACACACACACACACACATCATCATCATCATCATCATCATCATCATCATCATCCCTCTCTTCGATTCTACGGATACCTCATGCCGATGATACCTCCACTCTCTTCTCGTGGATCGCCCCCTCTATATATATGATATATCCAAGCCTCTATTTCACACACATTGTATATGTTACATTTTTTGGTTGAAATATCATCGACACATATTGCCTATCTATCTCTCACCCCCCCCCCCCAAAAACACTCATAAACCCACACACAATATCTCTCTACGTTTCTATCTCTCAAACAACCCCACGTAGGTGGTGTGCGTACACGAAGAGAATAGGTGCACGTACTCACGCTTCATGCCCAGCCACACCCGCGTGGGCACACGGTGGAGCTCATTTCTGTATGAAATGGCAGCCCACGTGCTAATTTGAGCGTGTGTAGCGGTTGTTTACCTACGGAGGTCGTGTACCACATGTGCATGAAACAAAGTTCGACTTGATGCGTTGGCGCGTTATTTTTAAATAAAGTTATATCGCTCAATTGCACGTACACAGAATATAAAACGATTTTTATGGAGAAAAAGGTAGTCAGCTCTACTATATAAAATGGAGCCTGCCTGTCGGGGTTTGTCTCTCTTCTAAGTATCTCACACAAGGAGGCGGTGGCCTCTCTCTCTCACCGTTGGTCACTGATCTGGCCGCATCCCGTCCGCCGGTGGAAAGGGAGGATGTGCATCATTTCTCCGTTCGATGGCACAGAGGCAGCACATCCCGATCTGCGGTACCCGCCGTTCTCTCTGACCAAGCTGCGGCGCGGTAGGGCCTGCGCCACCTACTCGCTGCCGCAGTATGGGCAGACCCCGCCCACCGCCGCTCTCCTAGTTACATCCCAACGACCCCCAGGTATCCCCTCCGGACTTTCTCCACTGCCCGTCTTCCCACGTTGCTACATGTGGATCTTCCATAGTTCTTTGCCCAAAACGTAGCTCGTCCGACATACTTTCCATATTTCAATCTCGTCCTCACACCATTTTAGACAAACACAACCGTGTTGTTATCTTCCCTTAGGACAAGGATATGCTTCTTTTTTGTCGTCGTATGTGTCATCAACTATTATTGGCCAGTAATTGTTTCCTTTCTACCTCTTTTTTGCAAACAGGGCTATCCATTTCACCTCGTTGCTATTGCGACCTTTTGGTGAACTGCACAAATCACTTTTTTCTTAAGAGTGTTTCGTGAAGTTGTACTTAAATTTCACACTGGCAAAGTCTCTACATTTCAGTGCGACTGCATAAAGGGAGATTGGTTTTGCTCTATCCTCCTCATCCAACTCTGAGCCTAATCTTCTCCAACTATTTGCTTAATCTTCTCCAACTAGTTAGTCTTAAGAGAGACTACAAAGGTGGCCGGCTTCTATTTGTGTGTTTATTGTTTCATCAACAGTCCTCTATTATTGTAATCATACTTAATATCTTTGGAACAGGGACGCTTAGTTCTATTTTAGTGGAACTGCACAAAATGATCGGAATGTTTCATGCTCCACACAGCTACTTTTTTCCCAACATGCCTTGATGATTTCGACAGAGCAGGGGGGAAGTTGCTGCCAATGAAAGCATGGATCAATTTTAATTTAACACCTTCTCACAACTCTGTCTTCAGTTGTGATGTAAATATTAGCTCTGATCTACTAATCATTGAGATGCATTAGCAAGGAAGTTAGTTTTTTATTTTTTTCCGAAAGAGCATGGATGGCAAGACACACGAAACAAAAGCTGAAAGCTCAGAGAATTGTACAATTTCATTTTGCTGGAAAATTATTTGTATAGTACGTCAATTATTTAAACAAATGCTGGAAGCTTGATAGCATTGCCAGAAGCCTCTTCAGCATCCGGGTCCATGTGCCATGCACAAAATTATACTCCCTCCATTCCTAAATATTTATCTTTTTACAAATTTCAAATGGACATATTTTAGAGTGTAGATTCACTCATTTTTTTCGTATATAGTCACTCGTTGAAATCCCTAGAAAGAAAAATACACCATAGTATATTTAAGAACAGAGGGAGTAGTGCACAACCGCATGGGAGACTCAGTCTGGTCGTTGCGCCGCACTAATAGTGAGTAATGATCAGTCAAATCATAAGCCCCACCTTTCCCACTGTAAGTTGCTTGGAAGAAGCAACCATCAATACGCTCTTCTTTGAATCCGTTCATACTACTCCCTCCTTCATTGTTTATAGAGCGCGCTTCAAAAAAAGAAAAAAACAATCTCTAGGACCAAGGGGACTAGCGATCGGCCTGAAAAATAGCATTGGTAGTTATAGCACGACATCTATTACTAGAGGAAATAATGCGTACACGCATGCATGCAGTGCTTCCACCCCGTGTACACACATGCATGCACTTACTCCCCTCCGTGTACACACGTAGTACATTGAGAGAAAATTGTGGACTTAATTGCGGTTACCACGCCTAATTAATTGAGCATTAAACCAAACGCGTCTAAAGTCTCTCTGGTGGTGGAAATGCATGAGAATGAAGCGCGCCCTATAAACTGTGATGGACGGAGGAGTAGTATGAAGGTGCAAAACCAAGTACGCGTATGGCCAGTCAGTCAACGCACTTCCTCTTGGCATATCACTGACACGTGGGACCGGAGTGTGAGCAAACCGATCTCAATTGACGGCAAAATGCCCAACCCACCGCTCCTTTAGAGTGTCGAGGAGCGAGGACACATAGACAGGCTCGCACGAAGGCCAAGATATATTCGAGCATGGTTGATCGATATCATCATTACATGTTCGATGTTTTTCAATACTATTATTGGGCTGCCGTTTTTCGCACTTCTCCCGAATAAATGTGTACTTTATCAGAGATTAAAATAAAATAAGAGTACAGACGCTCCACCATGCGGTTCTAGTAGTAGTACTACTCGTACTACTAAACCTTGCGCTTGGCTCTTCGCCTCTTCGTGAAGTCGAACAATGATGGTACTACAATGTATGCCTCTGGCAATCTGACACCGAATGAACTGCTGCATGTCCACCGCCTGGGCGAGGGTACGTTGCATTAGTCAAAAGCTTCTCCTCATCCTGCGAGCTACCAGGCTTGAGGTAGACGGAGTGGGCATAAGCGAGCTTCACCTTGTCCTGCAAGCTTCTCCTTGTTCTGCGAGTTGACGGGACACACCAAAAAGTAGTGCTAGTCCATACTCCCTCCTTTCCGGTTAATATGGCTTAATCTTTTTTGCAGGTAAATGAGAGAGCTTTATTCATATATAAGCATTCTTAGGACGATCAGCCAAGAGACTGGTCACTAGGAAGTGAGGTACCCAGCAAAAAAAGAAGAAGGAAGCGAGGTGTTTCATCAAGCCAGCTCTCGGTCACATTCAAAGTGCAGTAAACATGGTTCGCACAAAGATGCGCCGCAAGTTTTGTTGACCTGTTTACATGCTGAATAACAAAAAAAAAAGAAAATGTTACCGAGCGCGCCTATTTGTAGCAGGATATGAGCCAGAATTAAGCGAGAATTGTGGCGAGTGCTCCATGCAATCAAGTTCCATTATCACATGTGAGAACCCTCGAAGAGAACCAAATGTGCTGAAGATTGCTTTATCGCATTTTAAAATAAAATAAGAGTGCAGACGCTCCTCCATTTGGTTCCTAGTAGTAGTACATACCTCTATAGTAGTAAACTTTGCACTTAGTTGTTCTCCTCTTTGGGAAGTCAAACAATAATGGTACTAGTACAGTGTATGCTTCTGGCAATCTGACAGCGAATTAACTGTTGCACGTCCACTGCTTGAGCGAGGGAGAGCTTGCATTAGTCAAAAGTTTCTCCTTGTCCTGCGAGCCACCGCGCGCAAGCTTCTCCTGTCCTGCAAGCTTCTCCTCATTCGGCAAGTTGACAGGACACAGCAAAGTAATGCTAGTCCATACTGCCTCCTTTTCGATTAATATGGCTTAATTTCAAATGAGATAAATACACATGCATCATTTGTATATTTATAAAAGTACAGTCGATGGACTTCATATACGCTCATTCGCCAAGATATACATTTTCCGGTGTTTATACGGTCACTAGCTCACCCTGGCTGAGTATGTGTGTGCATGCACGTGTAGGTTGAGCACTTGAGTGTGACCGTGTGTGTTCCTCGTGTGCTCGAACATGCATGCATTAGAGCATCGCGCGTGTTTTTGCGTCCATGTGTACGTGTGACTGTTGCATGCATGCACGAGGTTGTAGTCCCTCACATTCACATGTTCATAAGTCAATGCTTTGTCAAAAAGTTGCATGCAAGGTTTAATCATTCGTTGTTCACGCATGCATTCCCGATGTTAATACATTGGTAAAGACAATTTCTTTAGGAAAATGAGCCCATGAATTGAGTACAAAGGGGACCAATAAGCCAGGATGGAGGGATTACTAGTAGTGAATCGGAAGGAGGGAGTAGGTACTATAGTAGTACTACGTAACAACGTGCAGTAACAAAATTCCTCTATGCGCATCCTATCTACGTGTCATGCAAGAAAATAGAGATAAGTACAAGTGAGACTCAGGAACAGTAATACTCGTAGGGGGAGTACGTGTAGGGGCTACTAAGGAACAGTCAAATCACACAGTAAGTTAGTCGGAAGAAGCAACAATCGTTTCACTCTTCAATGACACGTACGCAATATAAAATGGTTGATATGGAGAGAAAACGAAAACCACTATATATACACTAGTAGAAGCCTAAGCTACAAGCCTGCTTGCTTGGGTTGCTCTCTTCACAAGCATAGAACGACGGTGGCCACACTGCTGGTCACAGATTCGGCATGATCCCGCCACTGGGGGAAGGGGACGATGCTTTGCGTAGACGCGGTCGACATCAGCGAGGGAGAAAACCCACTGTCGGTGCATCCCAATCAGGGGTCCCCGCGGTATGGGCTCATGCCTCCTCCCAACCGCCCTTATAGCTACAGCCCGACGTCCCAAGTACAACTTCCTTTTGGAGCCGGCTTGCTCCACTGCCGCAGCTCCCCACGTAGCTCCATCTCCATGTCAATCTTTCTCTACTTCTACCGTCTTCTATTTGTGATGAGTTTATGTCTCATGAACTAGTGTCAGTACTATTATTCTAATCGCACTTCTTCAATATCTTTGCCATCAGTGATGCTCAGCTTGATTTTAGTGGAACTGCACAAAAGCATCGTATGATCCGAGGGTGCCAACCGTCTTTCCTTTGACAGGTTCTACCTAGCCAGGAAATTAAGTCCTGTTTAGGGTTTAGGGTTTAAGTTGTAGTGACCCCATCAGTAGTGTTTCTTTCGTACACACACTCACAACTTTTGTCTTTAGTTGTGAAGTAAATATTGGCTATGATCAGTGAATCATTGAGATGCATCAGCATGCGTGTTAGTTTTCCTTTGTATTTGATGGAATGTTGTAACGGGGCAACCTTGGAGTAGGATTAAAAATGGAGTTGGAAGTTTCTGTTTTTTCGGAGAAAAAATGGAAACGGAGAGAACCCAATGATTCATTTCGTTGGATCTTGCCATTGAGCAAAACCAACATTTAAATCACGTCTATCGCATTCGTGTCTCACCCTCCTCAACGGCTCCACCCCACGCGGTCACTCGGCATGCCACTCACCGCAAACCGAGTATACGATTAGGCACTGTTCAGTTCACGTGATAGTTGCAGGAATTTCACAGGAAAGTCATTCCTCCGGAAAGTTTTCCATCCATAGTGTTTGGGACAAAGGAAAGTTGAACAGTATTTTACACGAAAAGTTCCTGTAATCTACAGATTCGCACCGATTCCATAGGATTGAAAAAATCCAACCCGAGCCAATGTTTTGGCGGATGGCCGAGGCAAAGCACTCGTGGCTGCCGTATAAGTCCAATAAAAATTGCAACATGCCCTGTTAGCTGTACTATAACCAAATAAAATATTTCATGGGATGAGATGTTTTAGTACACGTGAAGATGTTTTCCTGTGCTTTTTTTCCATCAACCCGAACACTCTTTCACATGATTTCCTCCACCTTTTCATCTATTAGCCATTACTCTGTTTTACATGAGCTTTCCTTTTTCTATTCCTCAATTTCTTTAAGTTCCCATGTTTTGATTTCCCATGAACTGAATGGGGCCTAACTTTCCCGCCTGCTTGTCGATGGATTGCGCCATGGAGTATTAGCACTACTGGAAGAGATTGACAAGGAGGGGAGGACAACTAGCTGTAGCACGGACTCCCAAGAACTTTTTACATGCATGTTGTGGCCGGCTATTGTGACCTTTGAACGCAGAGCAGTCGCGTGCACCGGGAAGCGGCGCGGGCGATGCTCTCTAGGCTGGCGCGCCGCTTCAATGCCGGCGCAAGTGAGAGGTCCCGTTCGCTCTGGCCGGGATGAATACATCAGTGACCATTTCGGGTAGGAAGCACGAGTGGGTGATGAAGAGGGTTCGGGTTGGTCAGGAGCAGGCGTGACAGTGATCTGGACGCCAGCAAACAAGAGATGTTGTACGTTAATATTGTTGCGTATATAATTAACAACGTAATAATATGCCAGTTGGAAAAATATGATTGGAGATGGAGATGGAGATGGAATTTTACGTAAACACGGATATGCATGTCTATGTCTATGTGTGTGTGCGCGACGACTCTCGAGACCTGGAAGCGGGGGCGTGTTTTTGATCGAGTTTTCTTTCTTGGTACATTAAAAAATTGTCCTTGATTTTCGTTTCTTTTTTTTCAGCAGCGTATTCTATTTAAAACCACTGCTATAGAGAGATTTTTTACTCCATTGTATATATAGCCTCTTGTTTGATAGGGTTTCTCGCGTCTCGCTCTCACACACTCTCCATATCAAAACAAGATGACAGTGCCCACTCTATCTCTCTCCTCACCAGTGGTCAAAGATCCGGCCAAATTCCGTCCGCTGCGGGAGGTGACGAGGTGCAATGTTGGTGTTGTCGCCGTCGGCGATGGAGGAAGCTGATGCGCACCGTCCTCTCAGAGCCGGCGCTGGCGCGGACGAAGGTCCTCCGCGCCCTTGTTCGCTGCCGTCGTGTGGGCAGATCCCGCCCGCCCGCCTAAGCGACATCTCGCCCACCTGAGGTATAACTTCTTATACTGGTCCAGCTCCCCAGGTTGCTGCATGCGGGTTTTCTTCTATGCCACTACTCCCCAGCTCCCCATGGACAGTAGCTAGGGTTCGTCGGCTGGTCGAACATCACCTATTTTTTACTATTATAGAGGAAATGCCACTCAAAAAGTTGTCCTGGTTTATGCCTCGATGGAGGTATACATGTTGTTTCGACAAAAAGTACATGGTGGTTGTGCGGCCATTGTCCATATGCTCCTATTGCTACTGCTAATCTAATAGTACTATCACTGGTTAAATGAAGAAATGCCTTTTTTCTCGGGTATCCTGGTTTAGTTCCCATCAAGATAGTCATGATGCTTCTGTTTGTTGGTGTACTTTTCATTAATTCTTATTGACAATTGAGATGACGCTGTTAATCTTGTACCGCTGCCAAAACAAAGTAACAACACTATATCCTTTTTTATATTTTTGCAAACAACGATGCGTATGTCCATACTCGGGCATGTCTTCCTCAATTTTAGTGGAACTAACTTGGATGCCATTGCTGTTCCGCCTCACTGTCCTCTGCCACATGGTTCTTCCTTCCTCGAGCTTGATTACCAAGAAGAAACAGACCACAGTGAGGATTTGTCGAACTTCATTGGTGCCTCACCCAAACTTGATGCCAAATGGATGATGCATCACCACGATTACCTATCGATGCTCATGGTTGCGCCTCATGGTTGCATCGGCTGGTGAAGCTGATCGATTTTCAATGAAAAACAAGTTGTCTTCCATCTGTGCTCTTTGCTTGTTACCCACAAAGATGATATCCTTCATCAATTCACCTTGGTTGCATTGGAGACGCAGTCGTCTTTCACGTTGGTGCAATTTTATCACACAATTGGCCATGAACCAAATGTTTCCTCGAAGAAGGATCGATGTTGGTACTAAGAGCATAAGTTTTGTATTGATTTCTAAGCCTTATCACAACTTTGTTTTCAGCTCCCCCGTAATTTTATTTGTCTAGCTATTGACTAAATATGTGGTCGGACTTTGATTAAAAAAATGGTGTGGAATAAAAACCCGGATGGATGTAGTAGCCCTCCAGTTTTATTTACTCTGCATATTAGATTTGACTGAAGTCAAACTTTGTAAAGTTTGACCAAGTTTAGGCTGAATACAACAAACCATAATTACTGGGAGAGGGCAAACTATACATACTCTCAAACCTTTCCGATAATTGAAATTGAAATTTTTTATTTGTACACACTCTCACACGTTTCCGATAATTAGGCGCATGTGTGGTTGTTCACTTAACAGAGGGTAGTGTACTGCACATGAAGGACAGGAAGTGCGACCAGGACGCGTGGATCGTTAGTTAATCGTAAGTAGATTTGTTCACTGATACGTTAAATAAAGAGTTTCATTTTGTAGTTACACAATTGAAAATGATTGTTATGGAGAGAAAAAGAAAACCACTCCACTATATATTAGTAGTATACACGAGTAGTACTATATAAGTAGTACTATATAAGGTGGAGCCTCAGCGCTTGTTTGCTAGGGTTTGCACTCTCCACACTCTCGCCGCACTACATATATATATATATACATATACATACATACATATATATATATATATATATATATATATATATATATATATATATATATATATATATATATATATATATATTGGAGGCTCAGTGTTCCTTTGCTAGGTTTGCTATATTCACAGTCTCTCACCCTCTTCACCAGATCTAAGCAAGATTGTGTTGGCCTCTGTCTCTCTCCCCCCTCACAGCTGGTGAAGGACCCGTCCGGATCCCGTCGCACCGGGAAGGGGAGGAGGTGCAGCGCTGACTCTATCGCCTTCGGCGAGGGAGGCAATCCACAACCCGCTGCACTGTTCTCTTTCACCCAGTGCCTGTGCGGGAGGGCCACCGACCCCTTCTTCCTCGATGTCTTATGTAGTGTGGGTAGATCCAGCCTCCCGCCGCATGCCTAGCCAAATCCCGACGACCCTAAGGTATAAATTTCTTTGAAACCGTCATTGCTCTAGCTGCATGCGGATCTTTTTCGATTCTGTAGTCGAATCTAGGTCTTGGTTCAAAGAGAAAAGAAGGGTGCAGTGGGGTGGAGCATGAATCTAGGACGTGTTTCAATAAGGAAAGGAGGGAGGGAAAGTAGTATAGACTGGCTATCCAGCCTCTTTGTTGGTCGAAAAGGGAAAAGAGGTTAACCCAGTACACACATCTATAAGGAACCGATCTCTTTGTTGAAAAAGGAAAGAAACTGGGGGGTCGGGTAGTTTGCGCAGGACTAGATTTGCTGCCCTCACATAGGAAAAAGGTTCAAAGAGAACAAATATGGGACCAACCCAGCTATGTTGCTTGGCAACATACTCTGCATCACCCATTTATACGTGTGGACGCACATGGTGCTGGCATGTCCCATGTCCCATACAACTATTTTGCTCTTGTTAATCTAAGAATGGTGCAGGAAAATTGTGTTGAGGAACGTAGTAATTTCAAAAAAAATTCCTACGCACACACAAGATCATGGTGATGCATAGCAACGAGAGGGAAGAGTGTTCTCCACGTACCCTCGTAGACCGAAAGCGGAAGCGTTAGCACAACGCGGTTGATGTAGTCGTATGTCTTCACGATCCGACCGATCAAGTACCGAACGCACGGCACCTCCGAGTTCAGCACACGTTCAGCCCGATGGCGTCCCTCGAACTCCGATCCAGCCGAGTGTTGAGGAGAGTTTCACAAGACGACGGCGTGGTGACGATGTTTATGTTCTACCAATGCAGGGCTTCGCCTAAGCACCGCTACAGTATTATCGAGGTGGACTATGGTGGAAGGGGGCACCGCACACGGCTAAAAGATCAAGCAGATCAATTGTTGTGTCTATGGGGTGCCCCCTACCCCCGTATATAAAGGGACAAGGGGGAGGTGCGGCCGTCCAGGGAGGAGGCGCGCCAGGAGGAGTCCTACTCCTACCGGGAGTAGGACTCCCCCCCTTTTCCACGTTGGACTAGGAGAGAGGGGAAAGAGTGGAGGAGAAGAAGGAAGGGGGGGCGCAGCCCCCCTCTCCTTGTCCTATTCAGACTGGGGGGGAGGGACACGCGGCCCTGCCCTAGCCGCCTCTCCCCTCTTCCACCTAGGCCCATTAAGGCCCATTAAGTTCCCGGGGGGTTCCGGTAACCTCCCGGTACTCCGATAAAATCCCGATTTCTCCCAGAACACTTCCAATATCCAAACATAGGCTTCCAATATATCAATCTTCATGTCTCGACCATTTTGAGACTCCTCGTCATATCCGTGATCACATCCGGGACTCCGAACAACCTTTGGTACATCAAAACATATAAACTCATAATAAAACTGGCATCGAAACGTTAAGCGTGCGGACCCTATGGGTTCGAGAACTATGTAGACATGACCGAGACACGTCTCCGGTCAATAACCAATAGCGGAACCAGGATGCTAATATTGGCTCCCCCATATTCTACGAAGATCTTTATCGGTCAGACCGCATAACAACATACGTTGTTGTCGGTGTAGTGAAAACCAGGGCTACACTAACCGCCGAGCATGGGCCACGACTGTATGCAATTACACTAAAGAGAATCCATCTTTGCCGACAAGTGCTACATCACCAAGCAAGACTCAAGTCACCTTCCCGGCAAGGAGCATCCTGCCCTGCTAGGGAGGACAGATACAAGGCAAAAAGAAGCAACCAAGCCTGAGAACCAGAAGACGAGACGACCGTAAGGCTCCTTGCCGAGGTTGCCCACGAGGCCCCGGCAAGGCCCCTTGCCGAAGATGGCCGCAAGGCCCCGGCAAGCCTCTTGCCGAGGGCGCTCACAAGGACCCGGCAAGACCCTTGCCGGGAAGATACGCAAGGCCACTACAAGCCCTTGCCGAGGACATCAGTGGGGGCCGCAGCCAGGCCCACACCTACCAAGATTCCACCGCCGTCCCCATGCAGCTGCCAGCTTAACCAGCTGAGCAGGCGCCCGCGTGGCGACGTGTGGTCTCTACACTAATCCAGCAAGCTCCTGCGTGGTGGCATGCAAGTCTTCCTGAAGACTCCGCCAACCGCGCCAGCCCAGCAACAGCCAGCATGGCGCTACAACGCCTCGTCAGCTCGGACGCGCGTCAAGGCTAGGCGAGGCGGCAACAGCTGGGACGAGCTTGCTTGCCGTCCCCAATAAAGCAAGAGGATGCATAAGCGGCACATTGAATGTGTTTGTCCTGCGATGTCAGGCGATAAGCTTGTACACTGTAGATACCTTCCACCTCCTGTGTGCCACTATGGCGACCCCTTTGACATATAAAAGGAGGCCCGAGGCCATACTGTGGAAGGGGATCGGACTCCGGATCCTCGGAGGATTCGGCTCTTTGGAACTTCGCAGCACCTAGAGCTAGTTCGAGAGCTCAAGAACACTAAATACATCCACCAAAGCAGGACCAGGGTTTTACGCATCCTTGCGGCCCAAACCTAGGTAAATCCCCCTTGTGTTGTCTGCTGGTCCCGCTCTTCTCACAATCCCCGCGCCCCGCAACCGTAGAAGGGATTCCAATGATCCCATAGGTGTCGTTTCCCACCAAAATCTTTGGCGCGCCAGGTAGGGGGCGCAATTGTGAGAATCAGGTCTAGCAGTCGACCTAGTTGTTCTTCATCGCCACGACTCCAGCGGAGGAGGCGGCCAAGAAGGCGGCGCTGCCCGTTGGCCCGAAGGGCGCCAAGGCGGCGATGAGAGAGCTAAGTCATGCTGAATTTTAAGTTTTTCTCCTTAAATATAAGGTTATTATCCTCGACGGTTCAGCTATGTATGGAGAGCCTGTACGCAGAGGGTTCCTCCTGCGATCGGCAATGCCTTTGTTCTGTTTCGAGTCTGCTCAACAGTTCAAGCGGCTGCGTCGAGAGCGGCAGGGTAGCCTTTCGCCATCGGCAATGCTCTCGGTTATGACTCGAGTCAAGCTCGACAGATCGAGTGGCCGCGCCAAGGGCGGTAAGGTGGTTTGCCCGGCAGCAAGCACACCTGGCAGGTTGATGGGGATCCGTCCTCAAGACGCCGCCCTGGGTTTACGTGCCGGCAAGCCTACCCGGTGACGTAGGGTAAACATACAAGGGAAGATCAAACAGGAAGATAGCATGCACTATTTATTTGAGATTTCTGCATGGACCTGTATGCCAAGGAACCTTCTCGGGGCTAGTTGCACTCCATGTTGCCCTGAGTCCGCTCGGCAACTTGTGCGGTTGCTCTAGAACCAATAAGGTAAACCTTTCCTAGAGGCGACGTTCCCGAATAGCCGCTAAGGGCCCGTTCCCTCAAGCACTGCTGGCTGGATCGTATGCACCGGAAAGCATTCTAGCAGGCATAGGGAATATTTAGCAGAAGTCAAAATTTACAAGTGAGTTAAGTGCAGTTCAGATGCTAATCAACTTGTCATATTTAAACGCAGTTATGGCCCGGGGGCTGGCAACGCCCTTGGGACCAATCTTCTTGGTGTCAAGAACGACGAATTTCTTCGCCATAAGCCTTCCCGGCGACGATCTTGCCAGAAGCTGGCGTCAAGAATGATGAAATTCTTCGCCATAAGCCTTCCCGACAACGATCTTGCCGCGAGCCGGTGTCGAGAACGATGAAGTTCTTCGCCATAAGCCTTCACGGCAACAAGCTTGCCGGAAGCCGGCATCGAGAACGTCAAAGTTCTCTGCTGAAGATAAAAGCCTTCCCGGCAACAAGCTTGCCAGAAGCCGGCATCGAGAACGTCAAAGTTCCCTGCTGAAGATAAAAGCCTTCCTGGCGACAAGCTTGCCGGAAATCGGGCATCGAGAACGTCAAAGTTCTCTGCTGAAGATAAAAGGCTTCCCGGCAACCAGCTTGCCGGAAGCCAGTGTAGAGAACTCCGGAGTTCTCCACTGAAATCGGGCATCAAGAATGTCAAAGTTCTCTGCTAAAGATAAAAGCCTTCCTGGCGACGAGCTTGCCGAAAGCCGGCATCGAGAACGTCAAAGTTCTCTGCTGAAGATAAAAGCCTTCCTGGCGACAAGCTTGCCGGAAGCCGGCGTCGAGAACGTCAAAAGTCTCCGCAAGAAACATAAGACTTCCCGGCAACAGCCTTGCCGGGAGCAAGAAAGGAAACAAAACCACACTCTAGCATTGAGATCTATAGAGTTCTTTGCCAGAAAATTTCCATGGAACTAGGCTCGGGGGCTGGCAGCTCCTTTGAGTGCAACAACAACCGTGACCCATGCCAAGCTTGGTCCCGTCTCCTGCGTCGAACTCATGAAGTTTTCCGCTGCAGCAGGGTCCAGGGGCTACTGTCGGTGTAGTGAAAACTAGGGCTACACTAAACACCGAGTGAGGGAGTCCTGGATTAGGGGGTGTCCGGATGGACAGACTATGACCTTTGGCCGGACTCCTGGACTATGAAGACACAAGATTGAAGACTTTGTCCCGTGTCCGGATAGGACTTTCCTTGGCGTGGAAGGCAAGCTTGGCGATACAGATATGTTGATCTCCTTCCATTGTAACCGACTTTGTGTAACCCTAACCCTCTCCGGTGTCTATATAAACCGGAGGGTTTTAGTCCATAGGACGAACAACAATCATACCATAGGCTAGCTTCTAGGGTTTAGCCTCTCTAATCTCTTGGTAGATCTACTCTTGTACTACCCATATCATCAATATTAATCAAGCAGGAGTAGGGTTTTACCTCCATCTAGAGGGCCCGAACCTAGGTAAAAACATAGTGTCCCTTGTCTCCTGTTACCATCCGCCTAGACGCACATTGGGACCCCCTACCGAGATCCGCGGTTTGACACCGACATTGGTGCTTTCATTGAGAGTTCCTCGTGTGCGTCACCTTTAGGCCCGATGGCTCCTTCGATCATGAACAACGACGCGGTCCAGGGTGAGACTTTTCTCCCCGGACAGATCTTCGTATTCGGCGGCTTTGCACTACGGGCCAATTCGCTTGGCCATCTCGAGCAGATTGAAAGCTGTGCCCCTGGCCATCAGGTCAGATTTGGAAGTCTGAACTACACGGCCGACATCCGCAGAGACTTGATCTTCGACGGGTTCGAGCCACAGCCAAGCGCGCCGCACTGTTACGATGGGCATGATCTAGCTCTGCCGCCGAACAATGTCCTGGAGGCCGCACCAGTGTCTGCTCCGACCCTTAGCTCAGAGCCGACGGCACCAATCAAGGATGCGTGGCTGGATACCGCCTCGGGGGCTGCAATCTCTACGGCGATCGAGCCGAACACCATACCTGTCCTTTGCGACACTCGTGACTCCAAGGTGCCGGACTCCTTTCCGGACTCCGAACCTTCCGCGCCCCTGCCAATCGAATCTGATTGGGTGCTGATAATGGAGTTCACCGCCGCGGACATCTTTCAGCACTCGCCCTTTGGCGACATTCTAAACTCACTAAAGTCTCTCTCCTTATCAGGAGAGCCCTGGCCGGACTATGGTCGGAGAGGTTGGGATGCGGACGATGAAGAAATTCAAAGCCCACCCACCACCCACTTCATAGCCACTTTCGATGATTTAACCGACATGCTCGACTTCAAATCAGAAGACATCGACGGTATGGACGCGGCGATGCAGGAGATTTAACAAGACCCGAATACCTACAGAGGGCTGGAAGGCCACCTCGTCATATGACATATACATGGTGGACACTCCAAAAGAAGGGAACATCGGTGGAACAACAGAGGATGACCCCTCCAAGAAACAGCCTAAGCGCCGACGTCAGCGACGCCGCTCTAAATCTTGCCACGACAAAAACGGCGATTCCGGCACCAGAGACAATAACACCCCGGACAGTGCCGAAGACAACCCCCTCCAGCAGGATTCTACACAGGAGGATGGAGAATCCAGCCCTCATGAGAGAGCGGCAGATAGAGAGGTAGAGGACGATATTTACATGCCTCCCTCCGAAGACGAGGCAAGCCTCGTCGACGACGAATTTGTCATGCCTGAGGATCCCGTCGAAAAAGAGCGTTTCAAACGCAGGCTCATGGCCACGGCGAGCAGCCTCAAGAAAAAACAGCAACAGCTTAGAGCTGACCAAGACTTGCTTGCCGACAGATGGACTGATGTCCTTGCGGCCGAAGAGTGCGAACTCGAAACGCCCCTCCAAGAGCTACCCAAAACGTAGGCTGCTACCTCGATTAGAGGAGGAAGCACCTTGACCTACATCACCAGCGCATGATACGGCCGACCGGCCACCTCGTGGCCGCGGCAGATAGGCCTCTCGGCCCTCCACTCAAGCCGCACCAAGGCACGGGGGAATGCGCCAGACCTGCGAGATATATTGGAGGACGGGGCAAGGCAAACAAGATCGATCTATGGATCGCGTGGGCGCCCCACGACACGTGAAGATAACCGTCATGCTGGATATGGTAAATCCGGCCGGGCCGAACACAGCAGACAAAGCTCATTTGAGCTACGTCGTGATATGGCCCAATACAGAGGCGCCGCACAACCACTATGCTTCACAGATGAAGTAATGGATCATAAAATCCCCGAGGGTTTCAAACCCGTAAACATCGAATCATACGATGGCACAATAGACCCTGCGGTATGGATCGAGGACTATCTCCTTCATATCCACATGGCCCACGGTGATGATCTACACGTCATCAAATACCTCCCACTCAAGCTTAAAGGACCAGCTCGGCATGGGCTTAACAGCTTGCCAGCAGAATCAATTAGTTGTTGGGAGGACTGGAAGCCGCATTCCTCGACAACTTCCAGGGCACCTATGTGCGACCACCAGACGCCGACGACCTAAGCCACATAATCCAGCAGCCATAGGAATCGGCCAGGCAATTCTGGACACGGTTCCTAACGAAGAAAAATCAAATAGTCGACTGTCCGGACGCAGAGGCCCTTGCAGCCTTCAAGCATAACATCCGCGACAAGTGGCTTGCCCGGCACCTAGGACAGGAAAAGCTGAAATCCATGGCAGCCCTCACGACACTCATGACCCGCTTTTGCGCGGGAGAAGACAGCTGGCTAGTTCGTAGTAACAACATGACCAAGATCCCTGGTAATTCGGATACCAAGGACAGCATGGGCAGGTCACGTCGCAACAAGCAAAAAGCGCGCGCATGCTTGGCGACAATGCTGAGGATCGATAGTCAATGCGGATTGAGGCTCTAAACCGGTCAGCGGAAAAAGCCATTCAAAAAAACACTCGGGCCCGTCAATTTGGACCGAATACTCGATCGCTCATGCTAGATACACGGCACCCCCGAAAAACCAGCCAACCACACCAACAGGGATTGTTGGGTGTTCAAGCAGCGAGCAAGTTAAACGCCGAAAAAAAAATGACAAGGGCTGCGTAGCGATGACGAGTGGAGCCCGACCACCCGAACAATAGGGGATGAAGGGTTTCCCCACAAGTGCGGACGGTGAACATGATATATACTACCCACATACCCAAAAGGGAGCGGAAGCATGCACTCAGGGACGTATATGCGTTGGAGCCAGTCGCCCAAAAGTTCAACCCATGGTCCTCCTGCCCGAACACTTTTGATCGAAGGACCACCCCACTAGCATCCGCCATGGCGGATTCGCGCGTTGGTTTAGACCCAATCATTGACGGATTTCACCTCACTAGAGTCCTTATGGAATGGCGGCAAGCAGCCTGAACCTACTTTATCGAGGATACGGTCGAAAAATGGGCATAGATCCCTCAAGTTAAACCCACAAAGACGACCTTTAAAGGTGTCATACCGGTGTAGAGGCCAGCTATGCAGACTCGATTACACTTGAGGTGGTCTTGGATCCCGGATAATTTCGAGCGAGGAGTTAATCTTGACATAGTCCCGTTCCACAGTGGCTATCACGCCTTGCTTTCAGACGAACCGCATTTGCAAAGTTCAATGCGGTGCCGACTTTCGCATATGTCACATCTAGCTAGTCCATGCATTAGAGTGTTGCATCATGTCTACCTTTCATCAAAAACCTGAATTGGGGCGATGAACCCCGTAACCCCTCTGAATCAACTAAGGTTTACTAAAATATCTTCAATGAACCTGAATTGCCCTTCTAAAAAGTTCACCCTCTTTGTCTTGGGTTAGAACCTCTGGCAAAATTGGTGCACAATTTTCTAGATCAACAGAAGGTCATTGAATTAAATCATATGTAAATTGCATTTGGGCATTTAAATGCTAGTAAATATTTTGAATGCTCAAATAATTCTGAAAATAAGTATGGGTTGTTGGAGATTTTCTAAAGAGAGCCTCTGATTATTTTCAGGATCTTTAGAAGTGCCTAACTATTTTTAATAAGTTCACAAACTTACAGAATAATATAAAAGGAAAAAACCAAAGCAAGCAGAGGCTTACCTGGCGCCCATCTGGCAAGCCCACCTGCCGGCCCAACCCAGCCACCACTCCAGTGAGCTGCTTGGCTTGGCCAGGCAGGCAGCCAAGTGCTCGGCAGGCGGCACCGGTAGCACCACGCAGCTGCCCGCCGCCCTGCCTCCTCCTCTCACCGTTCTGCCGCCCTGGGTCGGTCACCCACTCCTTCCCCGAGCTCGCAGACATGCTTTCTCCTCCCCAGCTCCTCTCCCTCACTCGCCCGCACCATGGCCGACGCTGCCTCCACCGGAGATCCCTTTACCGCCCTCCTCTCCTTCGAGCAAGCCGAGCCACGAGCGCTCGCTTGCCTCGAAGCCGCTGCACCGACCTCGCCCGACACCGCCACCACCGGAGATCCCTTTTGCTGTCACCGCCGCACCAGCTCGTCCCCGACCGGGTCGTCTGCCCCGTCGTGACCGCCGTGAGCTCAGCTACCTCCTCCCCCTTCTCGTTCTCGCTCCCGAACACCGCAGCGACCCCATGGAGCTTAACCGCACGCGCCACCGCCGAGCTCGTCGCCGGCGTGTCTCCGGCCAACCACCGCCACACCACGTGTCTAACACACTCACCGCGCCGCGAGGAGTCAACGCACCACCCCACGCCTCGCCGTGCCCGTATACGGGTCCATCTTCACCGACTCGGCGTCCGCCAAGGTTGTCGGCGGCGGCGTTCCGGCCACCCGAGCTCAACCACCGCCACCAAGCGTTGCGGCTTGTTCCCGACTACACGTAGATGGCCTCCGCCGCTCATTTGGTCGCCGGAATGCACAAATGCACTCTCACCGCCGCGTCTGGCCTCGCCGGCGGCTAACGCCGGCGGCTAAACGCCGGCGTGTTGACCTTTGACTTTGACTAGGGTGGGCCCAGGTTGACTCCCCTGAGTCTATGACAAGTGGGGCCTCCTCTGCTAATTAACCCAGATTAGTTTTAACTAAATTTAGTTAGTTTAATTAACTGCTGACATGCGGGACCCACTGGTCAGGTTGACCTGGACGTTCCCTTTGACCACTGACGTCACCTGACGCACTGCTGACGCAATAACTAATTTCTGGATTTATTGTTATTCAGAAAATTCCAGAAATTGTTGCAAACTTCAAAAATTCATAGAAACTAATCTGTAACTCCAAATTCAAAGATTTATATATGAATTTTGATCAGAAAATTCAATCTATCCATTGGTAATAGTTTCATGCATGACAGAACAAGTTAACCTTGCTGTTTAAGCAGAATAAGATAATGCACTATTATGGCTATGTTAAATGAACTAGCATTTGAATCTTTGATTCATTCCCTTCTGTTCTAGCTTGCATTAGGCCAAGACACATTCATATTGCCATGTCATAGCATGCATAATATTGTTGCATATCGTCATGTGTTGATTATGTTCAGTGTGTCTTTCATGGTACGTTACATCTCGAGGATAACCCGAATATCCGTGCGGAGGCGATACCCTACTACCACTACATCGAGCAAGCAACCATTGATCATTCCGATACAAACCCATGATCTAAGCACGCTCTTGTTTACTGCATTAAGACAATGCGATTCAAACTGCTGTGTGATTCGGTAGTTGAACCCACTTCCTTTGCATGACCTGTCATTGCCACAATAACTAGATGAAACCCACTAGTATGTATAGGAGTTGATTGAGCCATATTTGTGTTCCTACCATGCTATGCTTGCTATGCTTAGAGTTGTGCCAGGTTTTTCTCATCGGGATGATGAACTAGAGTGAAAGGTTGTGTTGGTAACGAGAGTGAAGTGTTGAACATGATTTGGTAAAGGTATCGATGAGAGGCCATGTAGGAGTACATGGTGGGTTGTTTCATTGAAGCCGTCCTTAAGAACTGAGATCTGTGTGTGTGATATAATATTCAGCTACTACCACGCATTGGGCCCGAAACCAATGGACCCTCTCAACTTATTAACCACTCTTGTCCTCTGTCCAGGAGTTGCAAAGTAGTTTCTGGTGTTTGTAGCATGCTGGGGGCCGTACGCAGCGTTGGCCTTAGGGGTGGGCTGTGTTGCGGTAGGCACGTGGCACGGTGTACCGATTCACCCGTTTGGTGTCTCGGGAACCCTGCACACATCGTTCGGGGCCGTTAGTGGAAACCTCGGCCGTACTCCCTGCGGATGGAACCCAAATAGGTGATAAACCTGGACTAGGGACTCGTGTGTTTAGTCAGGTTGTGGCCGACACCCTCGCTGGGCTTCTGCTTGAAGGTTGCCGAGTACACGTCGTGTAACGGAGATAAGTGGTGAGGCGTGTGTGAAGAAGTACACCTGCAGGGTATAAAACTATTGAATAGCGGCGTCCACGGTAAAGGACTACTTGGTCACCTATATAGTTCATAGACAAGTAAATGGATACTACTAAAGCCTCAAGATAAGTGTGAGTACATGCGGATGGCCCTCTCGTGGGTTGTGAGAGAGGATCCACAGTGGAGTATTGTGTTGGTGATTAGTGGACTCTTGTGCGACAAATGCTTTTCAAGTGGTGTCACGTGGGATAGCTTAGCCAAGAGTCAAAGCTGCTTGCTGCAATAACTCCACTACCTTCTTGAGAATGTGCATGTATAGTAGGATTACATTGTTAGACTTCTTTGAGTACCTCCGTACTCATGTTGCTTTAATTAATGTTTTCATCACGACAACACCCCCCTCCGATGGGTTCTATGTAGACCTTGGCGTCGACGGTGACTAGCCACCCGGTGGTGGTCCAAGACTTGTGAAGGGCGATGTAGATAGAAGGGCTTGTCAAGCCTTCTTTCTTTTTAGTTCTTTGTACTCGAGACTAGTTTTCTTCCGCATGTGCTTGTATGTTTGTATGACTTGAGTGTCGGGTCATGTGACCCCTATCTGTATGAACATGTTATGTATGGCTCCTCGGAGCCTTTTAAATAAAGTACTTGAGTTGTAGAGTTTTGTTGTGATGCCATGTTGTATGTACTCATATCGGGCATATTGTGTGCATGATTATAAGTGGGATCCGACAATCTAGTTGTCTATCCTTGGCAGCCTCTCATATGGGGAAATGTAGTCTAGTGCTTCTGGCGATAGTAGTCCGCTACAGCCAGGTTCACGAGTCCTGCTAGCCCAAAGACTACTTTCTGGACACTGACAGCCGGCATGTGTTTCACTTCGTTCTGTATCATCCCTTGAAAATGTCACGCTTGGTGACATCGAGCCTGCATAGCCTGCTACAGCCCGGTTGCGAGTCCTGTTAGCCAGTGCTACAGCCACAGATTCATCGTTGATGACCGACATGCTCGATGTGATTCATGTATGCTGTCCCCATGGGTTAGTGCGCTTTGGGATCATGACTAGCCATGTCGGCCCGGGTTCTCTGTCATGTGGATGCTAGCGACACTATCATATCGTAAGCCAAAAGGCGCAAGCGGTCCGGGCCATGGTAAGCGACACCGTGGGAATACCGTGCGTGAGGCCGCAAAGTGATATGAGGTGTTACCGACTAGGTTGATGTGACTTGGAATCGAGGTCGACAGCGTTGGTATCGAGCGGACTGCTGTGAGTTCTCTAAGCCAAGCTGGTCGATGTCAAGTCTAGAAATGCTTTAGTTATATGTAGGGAATTGATTGTGGGAGGGCGTAAGGCTCTTTTACTCCTTTACCTTATGCCTCGATCTGTGTCATTCTCTTCTCATTCTACGTGGGTTAAGGACTAGGCTCTCTTCTCTCTATTAGGTTCATGTGTTACTAATCCGTAGTAACTTATAGGATTGTTGGTTACCAGCCTCAGTTCAGTTTCTACTACTTCTAGTATGTTATCAGTTGAACGAGAACCTTGATATGATGTTGTTGAGTGGTTTTGTAATCTGCTGTGAATGTCTCAAATCTGTTCTGAGCATTTACAGCTGTTATCTTGTCCGATTTCCCTAGAAATTCTAATGTCTTTGCATTGTGGCTGTGCTTTCAAATGGCCACTCGTGCTCAAAACCAAGTGGTTAGCGACGAGTGCCTCGATGTGCCGGTCATACGGCTATGTTAGTCCGGGTAATGATTGAGGCGGGTTAACGTTGGTATCCCTAATACACCGTCGAAGAGCAATTTGAGACTTTAATCAAAGCCAATACCTACACCTTTGTCGGGATATTTCCTTCTTATCACTGGATCGTTGAGCCCCTCCACTGTTCCTATGGACTCGGGGTTACTATCGAGATGGCTGTGCAGGATGCTGCATATTCTATGATGACCATCATGCGAGTCAGAGGGCCTGCTTGAACACCGACTTCGTTATATGCCGCTTCACTCCGGGCGCAAGGGTATATTCAGACTATCTATCTGATTCCACCGGAGACTCACTAACTCGCACCACTGCTGAGATGCTCGAGGATAAGGACCGAGAGAATCGGGCCTTGAGACTGGAGCTTTTCAACACCCGTGCTGATCATTGGGCCACTTTGACTCGGTTTGCCTTTGGCAAGCAAGCTGGATGTATGGATATGAGGATCTGTATCCTGTGAGATCTGCTCTGCCAGACATGGTGGATTGGCGTGATGTGGGAGGCATCACCCCACCCCATGGTCCCCGCAAGCCACCGTTTGTTGGTCCTAGACCTCATCCTAGCCCCAATGGTCCACAAGCTCCTCAAGACCGTTTGTTTCCGGATAATCACGTTGAGCTTCCAGGCTATGGAGGTGACTTCTATGAGGACTACTATGGAGTTGTCTGAGTTAGTAGTAGTATCACTAGTATTGTAATAGTTGTATTTCCACCGTCCTGCGTGACCTGTGGAATATGACTTAGTGTGTATCAATTCCGGAGGTGTAGAAAAATAATGTATAGGAACTTGGAATGCTTCCGATGAGATGTAACGTCTTCCACCATAGTTGTACTCTAGCCGGGCTTGTACTAAACTATGAATGGTGTGTATGACCGTTGGTATATATATGGCAGTTTCTATATTACCATGTCATAAGGATGAACATCTCTGCATTCCATGTTATCCATTACATTCCGCACTTCCATGCCAAATTTTGCTATCCCTGTCTAAACCGTTGCCTTGTTTCCTAGGATGGTCAACACCCACAACAACCCTGCTGCTCCGGAGCAGGGTGAAGCCAGCGCAGCTAGGAATGTTAATTTGCCTCAACCGCCTTCTCTAGCCGAAGTTATGCTGGAGGTAGAACGAAACAAGCGTGAGACCAATCGCTTGCTGGAGCGGATTGAGCAGAATACTGCACGCCAGCTGAGGAATGACCTGGTGTCAATAAATTACTTTGTCAAGCTGTATCCACCAAAGTTTAAACACTCCGTCGAGCCTCTCGATGCGGATGACTGGCTTCGCAGCATCACCCACAAGCTACGTTCTGCCAATGTAGCCAAAGCTGATAAGGTTACCTTTGCTGCCTATCACCTCGAAGGCCCTGCTAGCCTTTGGTGGGAAAATTTTGAGGCTATCGCCCGTCGGCCAAATCACTACAGGCTGAGTTCGGTCACGGCTTTAAGTGAGCATCACATCCGGAAGGTCTCATGGATCATAAGAGGAAGAGTTCTGCAATTTCACCGGGTAGACTGCCCGTGGATGCATACGATCGTGAGTTTGAAATCTAGCGCGTTATGCTCTGAAGAAGTATCCACCGGCCAAGAAGCGAGCAAGGTTCCGCAAGGGACTTAGCCCCGAGCTTCGCCGTGATCTTCGTCTGCACGAGTGCACCTCCTACCAGAAGTTAGTCAACAAGGCCATCAGTGCTGAGACAGGACAGTCTGACTTTGAAGCTTCACGCAAGCACTCCCGTGACTTTGGATCTTCATCCAACTCTGGATCTCAGAAGCGCCGGGTGTGGATTCCAAGCACCGCTCTGCCACCCAGATTCACTCTGAGGCCATCCTTTGAGGCGCCTCGCCCCAACCAGCAGTATGCACCGCCCAAGGCCTATGGTGGCCCCGCTGCTAATGCTGCTCCATGCCCCAATGTGATAACTTGTTTCAAGTGTGGGGAGACGGGTCACTACATCCGTGAGTGTCCCCAGAACAACCCCACCAGATCGGAAGAATGCATTGGCGTGGTAAGCCAGCAGGAAAGGTGCTCTACGCCAAACCAGCCACCACTGCTTGTGGCCATGTCAACTATGTCTCAGCTGAGGAGACCCATGAGGATCCCAACGTCGTTCTCGGTACGCTCCTTGTTAATTGCCATCCGGCAACTGTTCTCTTTGATACTGGATCATCTCATTCATTTATTTCTGAGAGCTATGCTCGATTGCACAACACCACATTTTGTGACATGCACACCTCCATGGTAATTCAAACTCCCGGATCCAAGTGGCAAACCTCTAGAATCAGCCATGGAAATAATATCCTTGTCGATAGATTAGTCTTCCTTGCATCACTAATAGCTCTCAAGTCCTCGGACATTAACATCATCTTGGGTATGGACTGGATGTCAGCCCAACATGCTAAGATTGATTGCTCTACTAGAACTGTTCAACTCACCCATCCATCGGGCAAGACCGTCAATGTTTTGACCCGAGTGTCTGAGCGTCAGCTCTACTCCTTAAATGCCAACCCCCTTCCAGACCTTGAAGATATTCCGATAGTCCGTGACTTCCCGGATGTCTTTCCAGAGGAACTGCCAAGTGTTCCACCTGACAGAGATGTCGAGTTCGTGATAGACCTTGTTCCAGGAACCGTCCCAATCTCTAGAAGACCTTATAAGATGGCACCCCTAGAACTAGCCGAGCTTAAGAAACAACTCGATGAGTCCTTGCAAAAGGGTTTCATCTGTCCTAGTTCTTCTCCTTGGGCTTGCCCCGTCCTCTTCGTCAAGAAGGATGGAACGGATCGGATGGTTGTAGATTACCGACCTGTCAACTTGGTCACTATCAAGAACAAGTATCCGCTCCCCAGGATCAACGACCTATATGATCAGCTCGCTGGATCCTCAGTCTTTTCCAAGATGGATTTGAGGTTGGGCTACCATCAAATCAAAATCAAGAACGGGGACATTCCTAAAACGGCCTTTGTATCGTTATGGCCAATACGAGTACACCGTCATGTCCTTCGGTCTAACCAATGCTCCAGCCACCTTCTCTCGGTTAATGAACTCGATCTTCATGGAGTATTTGGATAAATTCGTCATGTTTTACCTTGATGATATACTCATCTACTCCAGGAATGAGGAACAACATGCCGAACATCTAAGGCTAGTATTTATGAAACTTCGAGAGCATCGCCTTTATGCCAAATTCTCTAAGTGTAAGTTTTGGTTGCCAGAAGTAACCTATCTAGGCCATGTAATCTCTGGTAAGGGCATTGCTGTCAATCCCGAGCGATTTCAAGCCGTCCTTGACTGGACTCCACCGGAATCATTCAAGCAAGTTCGGAGTTTCCTCGGTTTAGCGAGCTATTGCCGCCGCTTCGTCGAGAATTTCTCCAAGGTTGCTAAGCCTCTAACTGAACTCCTCAAGAAAGATAAAAAGTTCGAGTGGACCCCACAGTGCGAGTTCAGCTTTCAGGAACTGAAAAGACGCCTGACAACTGCTCCCGTACTTGTTCCACCAAACTTTTTTCCAAGGACTTTATTATCTATTGCGACGCCTCGTGACAAGGACTAGGTTGCATACTCATGCAAGATCGTCATGTGATTGCCCTCGCTTCTCGACGATTCGTCCACATGAGGATAACTATCCCACACATGATCTAGAGCTTGCAGCGAAGGGTCCATGCACTCAAAACATGGCGACATTACCTTCTTGGTAATCGTTGGGAAATTTACACTGATCACCAAAGTCTGAAATACATCTTCACCCAACCGGATTTGAATCTCAGGCAAAGACGTTGGGTCGAGTTGATTACGGATTACGATTTAGGAATATCTTACACCCCAGGCAAAGCCAATGTCATGGCTGATGCACTAAGTCGTAAATCTTATTGTAACAACCTGATGTTACAACAAAGTCAATCACTTCTCCACGAGGAATTTCATAAGCTTAACCTTCACATTGTTCCTCGAGGATTCCTTTCCACCCTAGTGGCGAAACCTACCCTTACGGATCAGATCATCAAGGCACAGAAGGTAGATCCGGGAATCTCCCGTATCAATAGAAACATCAAGAAAGGAGTCGCAGATTGTTTATCCATTGATGAACAAGGTGTCGTGTTCTTTGGACACCGTCTAGTGGTTCCCAAGGTACGCAACCTGAGGCGATTGATCCCTAAGGAAGCTCATGAATCCCCTCTCACCATTCATCCCGGTAGTACTAAAATGTATCAAGACCTCGCCGAGGTTTTGGTGGACTAGGATGAAGAGAAAATCGCTCAATACATTGCTAATTGCAACGTCGTAAATCGAGTTAAAGAAGAGCATCAACGGCCTGCTGGCACCCTTCAACCTTTGGCAATTCCTGAATGGAAATGGGATAAAATCGGTATGGATTTCATTACCGGGTTTCCCAGGACCAAGAGAGGGAATAATGATATCTTCGTTGTTGTCGATCGTCTTTCCAAAGTAGCCCACTTCCTACCCGTTCGTGAGATTATAACCGCTAGCCAGCTAGCTGATTTGTACATCTCCCGAATAGTGTCTCTTCATGGTGTTCCATTGGAGATTAACTCAGACCGTGGAAGTCTCTTCACCTCTCGATTTTGGGAAAGTTTCCAAAATGCTATGGGAACTCGCTCTCTTTAGCACCGCCTTCCATCCTCAATCAAGTGGTCAAGTAGAGCGAGTCAATCAAATTCTGGAGGATATGCTTGAGCTTCATCATCTCTTTCGGTATGAATTGGGAGAAATGCCTTCCATTCGCCGAGTTCGCTTATAACAATAGTTATCAAGCTAGCTTGGGCAAAGCTCCTTTTGAAGTTCTCTATGGACGAAAATCACAAACGCCTCTTAACTGGTCAGAAACCGGGGAAAGACAACTCTTTGGCCCGGATATGATCCAGGAAGCAGAAGAGCAGGTTCGCGTTATTCGTGAGAAATTGCAAACAACCCAATCTCGTCAAAAGAGCCAATATGACGGCGAGCATCAGCCTATGTCTTATGAAGTTAGCGAGAAGGCTTACCTTTGGGTTACTCCTTTGAAGGGAACCCATCGATTCGGTATCAAAGGCAAATTGGCACCTCGTTACATTGGACCCTTTCGCATTCTTGCCAGACGAGGAGAAGTTGCCTACCAATTGGAACTACCTCCGCATCTTTCCAGAGTTCATGATGTCTTCCACGTTTCTCAACTCAGGCGTTGCTTCTCGGATCCTATCCGTGGAGTGGCCCACGAAATGCTTGATCTCCAAGATAATCTCACATATCGAGAATATCCCATTTGTATCCTTGATCAAACCGAGTGTACCACTCGACGCCAGAATATCAAGTTTCTCAAGGTTCAATGGTCAAACCATTCCGAGCAAGAAGCTACTTGGGAAAGGGAGGATCGTCTTCGACTTGAGTACCCCACCTTCTTTCCGACGAATCCAAAATCTCGAGACGAGATTCTTTTGAGTGGGGGTGAGTTGTCACATCCTAGCTAGTCCATGCATTAGAGTGTTGCATCATGTCTACCTTTCATCAGAAACCTGAATTGGGGAAGACAGAACCCCGAGAAACCCTCTGAATCCAACTAAGGTTTACTAAAAATGTCTTCAATGAACCTGAATTGCCCTTCTAAAAAGTTCAACCTCTTTGTCTTGGGTTAGAACCTCTGGCAAAATTGGTGCACAATTTTCTAGGTCAACAGAAGGTCATTGAATTAAATCATATGTAAATTGCATTTGGGCATTTAAATGCTCAAATAATTCTGAAAATAAGTATGGGCTGTTGGAGATTTTCTGAACAGAGCCTCTGATTATTTTCAGGATTTTTAGAAGTGCCTAACTATTTTTAATAAGTTCACAAACTTATAGAATAATAGAAAAGGAAAAACCAAAGCAAGCAGAGGCTTACTCGGCGCTTGTCCGGCAAGCCCACCTGCCTGCCCAGCCCAGCCACCGCTCCAATGAGCTGCTTGGCTTGGCCAGCAGCAGCCAGTGCTCGGCGGCGGCACCAACAAGACGCCACGCAGCTGCCCGCCGCCTGCCTCCTCCTCTCACCGTTCTGCGCCTGGGTGGTCACCCTCTCCTCCGAGCTCGCAGACACGCTCTCTCCTCCCCAGCTCCTCTCCCTCGCTCGCTCGCACCATGGCCGACGCTGCCGCGCCCGCGCCACCGTGATAACCGCACTCCCCATCGTCCCTGCGCCGCGCCACCGTGTCCATGAGCTTCACCGCCCTCCTCTCCTTCGAGCAAGCCGAGCCCCGAACGCTCGCTTGCCTCGAAGCCGCTGCACCGACCTCGCCCGCCACCGCCACCGCCAGAGATCCCTTTTGCCGTCACCGCCACAACAGCTCGTCCTCGACCGCGTCGTCTACCCCATCGTGACCGCTGTGAGCTCAGCTACCTCCTCCCCCTTCTCGTTCTAGCTCCCGAACACCGCAGCGACCCCATGGAGCTGCACCGCACGCGCCACCGCCGAGCTCGTCGCCGACGTGTCTCCGGCCAGCCACCGGCCACACTACCGTGTCTAACACACTCACCGCATCGCGAGGAGTCCAACCCACCACCCCACGCGCCTCGCCGTGCCCGGTATCCACGGGTCCATCTTCACCCGACTCCGGCGACCGCCAAGGTTGTAGCCGGCGATGTTTCCGGCCACCCGGAGCTCAACCACCGCCACCAAACGCTGCGGCTTGTTCCCAGCTACATGTAGATGGCCTCCGCCGCTCATTTGGTCGCTAGAATGCACAAATGCACTCTCACCGCCGCGTCTGGCCTCGCCGGCGTCTAAACGCCGGCGTGTTGACCTTTGACTTTGACTAGGGTGGGCCAGGTTGACTCCCCTGAGTCTATGACAAGTGGGACCCCCTCTGCTAATTAACCCAAATTAGTTTTAACTAAATTTATTTAGTTTAATTAACTGCTGACATGCGGGACCCACTGGTCAGGTTGACCTGGACGTCCCCTTTGACCACTGACGTCACCCTGAGGCACTGTTGACGCAATAACTAATTTCTGGATTTATTTTTATTCAGAAAATTCCAGAAATTGTTGCAGACTTGAAAAATTCATAGAAACTAATCTGTAACTCCAAATGCAAAGATTTATATATGAATTTTGATCAGAAAAATTCAATCTATCCATTGGTAATAGTTTCATGCATGACAGAACAAGTTAACCTTGCTGTTTAAACAGAATAAGATAATGCACTATTATGGCCATGTTAAATGAACTAGCATTTGAATCTTTGATTCAAATGAGTTCATTCCCTTCTGTTCTAGCTTGCATTAGGCCAAGACACATTCATATTTCCATGTCATAACATGCATCATATTGTTGCATATCGTCATGTGTTGATTATGTTCGGTGTGTCTTTCGTGGTACGTTCTGTCTCCGAGGATAACCCCGAATATCCGTCTGAAGGGTAGTACCCTACTACCACTACATCAGGCAAGCAACCATTGATCATTCCGATACAAACCCGTGATCTCACTTCTGTTCTTGTTTACTGCATTAAGACAACGCGATTCAAACTGCTGTGTGATTCAGTAGTTGAACCCACTTCCTTTGCATGACCTGTCATTGCCACAGTAACTAGATGAAACCCACTAGTATGTGTAGGAGTTGATTGAGCCATATTTCTATTCCTACCATGCTATGCTTGCTATGCTTAGAGTTGTGTCAGGTATGGCTCATCGGGATGATGAACTAGAGTGAAATGTTGTGTTGGTAACGATAGTGATGTGTTGAACACGATTTGGTAAAGGTATCGATGAGAGGCCATGTAGGAGTACATGGTGGGTTGTTTCATTGAAGCCGTCCTTAAGAACTGAGATCTGTGTGTGTGATTTAAGATTCAGCTACTACCACGCATTGGGCCCGAAACCAATGGACCCTCTCGACTTATTAACCACTCTTGTCCTCTGTCCGGGAGTTGCAAAGTAGTTTCTGGTGTTTGTAGCATGCCGGGGGGCGTACGCAGCGCTGACCTTAGGGGTGGGCTGTGTTGCGGTAGGCACGTGGCACGGTGTACTGATTCGCCCGTTTGGTGTCTCGGGAACCCTGCACACATCGTTCGGGGCCGTTAGTGGAAACCTCGGCGGACTCCTGCGGATGGAACCGAATAGGCGATAAACCTGGACTAGGGACTCGTGTGTTTAGACAGGTCGTGGCCGACACCCTCGCTGGGCTTCTGCTTGAAGGTTGCCGAGTACACGTCGTATAACGGCGATAAGTGGTGAGAGCGTGTGTGAAGAAGTACACCCCTGCAGGGTATAAAACTATTGAATAGCGGCGTCATGATAAGGACTACTTGGTCACCTATACGGTTCACAGACAAGTAAATGGATACTACTAAAAGCCTCAAGGTAAGTGTGAGTACCGCGGATGGCCCTCTCGTGGGTTGACGAGAGAGGATCCACGGTGGAGTATTGTGTTGGTGATTAGTGGACTCGTGTGCGACAAATGCTTTTCAAGTGGTGTCACGTAGGATAGCTTAGCCAAGAGTCAAAGCTGGCTTGCTGCAATAACTCCACTACCTTCTTGAGAATGTGCATGTATAGTAGGATTCTGTTGTAAGACTTGCTGAGTACATCCATACTCATGTTGCTTTAATTAATGTTTTCAGACGACAACACCGCCCCCTCCGATGGGTTCTATGTAGACCTTGACGTCAACGAGTGACTAGCCACCCAGGTGGTGGTCCAAGACTTGTGAAGGGCCGATGTAGATAGAAGCGCTTCGTCAAGCCTTCTTTCTTTTTAGTGTCTGTACTCAGACTAGTTTGCTTCGCATGTGCTTGTATGTTTGTATGACTTGAGTGTCGGGTCATGTGACCCCTATCTGTATGAACATGTTATGTATGGCTCCTCGGAGCCTTTTAAATAAAGTACTTGAGTTGTAGAGTTTTGTTGTGATGCCATGTTGTATGTACTCATATCGGGCATATTGTGTGCATGATTGAAATGCTTGGTATGAGTGGGATCCGACAATCTAGTTGTATATCCTTGGCAGCCTCTCATATGGGGAAATGTAGTCTAGTGCTTCTGGCGATAGTAGTCCGCTTCTGCCCGGTTCACTGGAGTCCTGCTAGCCCAAAGACTACCGCTCTGGACACTTGACTGGCCGGGCATGTGTTTCACTTCGTTCTTGTATCTGTCCCTTCGGGGAAATGTCACGCGGTGACATCCGGAGCCCTGCCTAGCCTGCTACAGCCCGGGTTACCGGAGTCCTGTTAGCCCAGTGCTACAGCCCGGATTCATACATTGATGACCGACATGCTCGATGTGATTCATGTATGCCTGTCCCCGTGGGTTAGTGCCGCTTTAGGTTCACGACTAGCTATGTCGGCCTGGGTTCTCTGTCATGTGGATGCTAGCGACACTATCATATACGTAAGCCAAAAGGCGCAAACGGTCCCGGACCATGGTAAGGCGACACCCGTGGGAATACCGTGCGTGAGGCCGCAAAGTGATATGAGGTGTTACCGGCTAGGTCGATGTGACTTGGAATCGGGGTCCTGACAGCATACCTCAAGCTCAAGATGCCAGGCCCTCGAGTAGTCATTACGGTCAATGGAAACACCGAACGCTCTCTCCGGACGGAGGAGCATACGGCGGCCCTCGCGGCGGAAGTATAAAGCAGCCTGTCAAGGCAATTCTCCAGTCCGGCCATTAAATGCCCGGACACCGTCAAGCGCGCCCGGAGTAACCTACAACAAGACCGCCTGGCAGGTTCCGAGCACGCGTAACAATGCGGCCCTAACCCGAGCCCTCGCGAAATTGCGAAACCAGTACTGCGCATACATAACTACGCTCTGGAAATACCATGGGCATAGGGGGAGGGGGCACGACCACGGCACGCCCAAAATACGGCTCAACCGCACAAGGGGCTCCCGATTTTGTCATTCTTTTTCTTTCTTACTTCCAGGACTCCACTTTCCAGAAGGCCTGTCCGGCAAGATAATCGCCGAACACACGATGCAACAGCGTGGAGCCGCACAGCTCGTCAGAGTGTCGGTGGTCTCTATAACGAGCAGTATACTTGTTTCACATACAATCCATGCAGCTCGCCTCGAGAGGGACATATTAAATAGTCCCATCTCTTGCTTATCGCACTATTTGTATTGTTCTCGCTCACATGAGATCGTCCAATAGACAATGCATAGCTTTTGTCTATTATTGCATTACCTATATATATATATATATATATATATATATATATATATATATATATATATATATATATATATATATATATATATATATATACAAATACGTTCAGTTATGACATTATGCAACCGTACACTTTAGTGCGGCCAATACACCAGGCTTACGCACCCTGAATATGGTGTAGAAGTCCGAACACTCTCATGAGTGCGGCACCCGAACTTATAGCATTATATGCATCGGCTCGAATCATGTCTTGGGTCAATAGTTGGGTTTGCCTGCTCCCATGTTTTGGTACCTTACGTTCCATTATATCGGCTAAGGTAGACTTTGGGAGAACCATCTGATTGTGCCCGGTTGAGCAGGGCTGAGCACCTCGATGGAAAGCTAAAATTGACCGTCATGATAGGGCGAGAGCTGGTCGCTGTTCGAGAGGTTTTCGAGTCCCTAAAGACTTATGCCCTTAGGCGAGGAGTCGGCTTTGTCCGCCTAGGCGTGGATAGCGCCCAACTCGGTCTTCCTAATACTAGGGGCTTCACCAAAATTTAAAATTATAGAATTCTATGGCTAAGTGAGAGTGTTCAAGCATTATAGTCCGATTGCCTTGTTCGTTGTGTTGGCGCCTCCTCGAAGGACCCAATAATGGGAAAAAGCGCTCAAGTTTACCCGAACACCCCAGCACTTTCATGGCGTGGGGGCAGAAGCCGACGACTCGCCATCTCTCAACTTTGATAAACGGCCGCACAGAAGGTAATATTTTAAATTCAAAAGCGTTGCTTAGCGCATATGAAACAAGTTTTCAGCGTACAGGATTACAAATGCAAGTTTACTCAAAAATTACATCTTTGGAGCACTCATCCGCTATACGGCGGGCACCCTTCAGGACGCCCTCATAATACATCTCGGGCTTGCGATGCTCCTTGCCCGGCGGTGGTCCGTCCGTCACGAGCTTCTTAGCGTCCATCTTGCCACAGTGCACTTTAGCACGGGCAGGGGCCCTACAGGCACCTTCGATGCATACGGAGCGCTTGATGACTTCAAGCCTTGGACAGGCATCCACCAGCCGTCTTACCAGCCCGAAGTAGCTTCCAGGCATGGCTTCCCCAGGCCACAGACGAACTGCGAGACCCTTCATGGCCTGTTCGGCCACCTTATGGAGCTCGACCAGCTCCTTCAGCTAGTCGCTCAAGGGCACCGGGTGTCCGGCCTCAGCATACTGAGACCAGAACACCTTCTCCGTCGAGCTTCCCTCCTCGGCTCGGTAGAATGCGGCTGTGTCGGACACACTCCGGGGAAGATCTGCGAATGCTCATGGAGAGCTCCGGACTCGAGTAAGTAACAAGTAATTCACTTTCGCGTGCTTGCTTTGCACAAAGAATGCCTTACCCGCCGCTATCTTCTTCATCGCCTCAATTTCCTGGAGGGCTTTTTGGGCTTCGGCTTTGGCAGATTTGGCGCTCTCAAGCGCTGAGGCGAGCTCTTACTCTCGAGTCTTCGAGTCACGCTCCAAACCCTCGTGTTTTTCTACGAGAGCCTGGAGCTCTTGCTGCACCGCTGCCACCCGCGCCTCCTGCTTCTCTCGCTCGGTGCGCTCCAGGACGCATTGTTTTCGGCCTTGGACAGCGCTTCCTTCAGGGTCGCCACCTCGTTTGTGGCCCCTGCATGCCCACATTGATCCTGTCATTTTTTTTCTTTGCGACCACATCTTTTTTATATATACTTACATAAGGTATTACTTACCTTCCTTGTCCTCGAGCTGCTTCTTGGCAAGGCCGAGCTCGTCCTCGGACCGCTCGAGGCTCTGCTTCAATACATTGACCTCCATGATCGGTCGACAGAGTCGCTGAAAGACAGCTGCATTCCCATATTGACATACTTATGTTAGACTCTGTGTATATCTTTTTGATCCTCAGTTTGGCTTTTCTTTCCGAACACCAAACTGAGCATCAGGGGCTACTGTCTATGCGGTAATACTTTTTACATATCTTAACTACGTACCTCAAAGCCTGTTAGGAGGCTGGCACAAGCTTCGGTCAGCTCACTCTTGGCGGACTGAACCTTCTGGATCACCACACTCATAATAGTGTGGTGCTCCTCGTCGATGGAGGCGCCGTCAAGCACCTCAAGCAGATTATCCGGTGCCTCCGGTTGGACGGAGTTCACCGGTGTCGTAGGCTTGCCCTTCTTAGTAGGGGGCCGCCTGCCGGATGCCGGAACCGTTAAAGGTTCCGGTGCGGCGTCCGGCCTAGGGCCGAACTCAGAGCCCTTAGGGGTTTTATCCCTTTTTCGCCTGGATTCCGGGAGGTCGCCTTGCGGCGCCTCCAGGATCGCCTCCTCCTTGTTTGGCCCCTTTTGGGACGCCACCTCGGCGTCATCTGCGGCACGAGGAGAGGAGGCGGTCGGAAGTGAAGTGCTGTTCACATCCGACGAACCCAGGGAACCGCTCGACGAAGCGTCGAGCCCGGCCTTGGGCGGACTGCATGATTATACTCGACGTTAGAAGGTACTGTGCAACAAAGGAACGCCATGATTTATTCTGGTATCTGGAGACTTACGATTTTGCCAGAGGCTTGGCCCTGGGTGGCCACTCTTCTTCGCCGTCGTCGGCGTTGGTGGAGTAGTCCGGAGGAGGGTCCTTCCTTCTTGGACCCTCCGGCCTCCCGATTAGGCGGCCTTCCTTTCTTCTCTCCCCGGCGGGGAGAGGCCTCTCTTTCCTCCTCCTCGTCTTCACGGGAGGAGTCCGCCTCGGAGTCATCGGACGATGAGTCCGACACCACCTGGCGTCGGGAACTCCTTCGAGTTCCCATGGCCTTCTTCTTGGCCTTCTTCTCCGGCACCACGTAGGTGCGAAACCAAGAGTCGTCAAGTAGGCATTAGCTGGTCTTACGGCAAAGGGAGCCGGACGGTCAATCTGCCGGACGTCCTCTGCCAATCCTGTCAAAGGTAAGGGAGTTTAGATCCCGCATAGAGTCAAACTATGAAAACAAGTGTCCCGTAAAGGGCAAAATAACTTACCGCGTTGGCTTGATGCTGCGCGCTGAATCCGTGATCCTCGGTAGCGGATGCGGGAGCCTCGGCGCCCTTGAACAGCACCTTCCAGGCATCTTCGTATGTAGTGTCGAAGAGCCTGCTCAGGGTTTGGTGCTGTGCCGGATCAAACTCCCACAAGCTGAAAGCTCGTTCTTGGCACGGGAGGATCCGGTGGACGAGCATGACCTGGACTACATTGACAAGTTTGAGCTTCTTGCTCACCAGGTTTTGGACGCAGGTTTGGAGTCCGGACAGCTCCTCCGAATTATCCCACAACACGCCCGTCTCTTTCCAGGAGGTGAGCCGTGTAGGGAAGCCAGATCGGAATTCAGGGACCGCTGCCCATTCAGGGTCACGTGGCTCGGTGATGTAGAACCACCTCGATTGCCACCCCTTTATGATCTCCACGAAGGAGCCCTCGAGCCATGTAACGTTGGGCATCTTGCCCACCATGGCACCTCCGCACTCCGCTTGTTGGCCGCCCACTACCTTCGGTTTGACACTAAAGGTCTTAACCATAAACCGAAGTGGGGCTGGATGCAAAGGAAGGCCTCGCACACGACGATAAACGTCTTGATATTGAGGATAAAGTTTGGGGCCAGATCGTGGAAATCCAGGCCGTAGTAGAACATGAGTCCTTGGACAAATGGGTGAAGTGGGAAACCTAGTCCGCGGAGGAAGTGGGTGAGAAACACCACCCTCTCATGGAGCCTGGGGGTGGGGATGAGCTGCCCCTCGTTGGGAAGCCAATGCGCGATCTCATTAGACAAGTATCCGGCCTTCATCAGCTTCTTGATGTGTCCCTCCGTGACGGAGGAAACCATCCACTTGCCTCCCGCGCAGGACATGGCTGGAGAAGGTTGAGGTGAGATGTGCGGACTTGGGCGCTGGAGCTCGAGTGCGTGAAAATGGATAAGCAAAGGAGGAAGAAGGCGTAGATGGAAAAGGTGGATCCGTATCCCCTTATATGGGCGGACAAAACTATGCGCCCCCACCCGCCTGGTAAAACTCGCTTATCTCCCAAGTACCGTAAATTAATGGCACGGTTGGGTTACCACGTCCGCATTCATGAGAATCCCGGAATAAGGGGACACGATCTCTGCTTCAACAAGACGTGCCAAGGAAACTGCCTCGCTAAGTGCGCTGAGGTGGGACAGTAAAAATGATTCGAATAAAGGCTTGGCCGTGGTGTGATGACACGCTGCGGAATACGTCAGCAGATTAGATTTGTGTGAATATTGTTCTCTCTACGGTGGTATGTGGAAATTATTTTGCAGAGCCGGACACTATCCTTGTGTTCAAAATCTTCTATGAAGTATTCGGAGGAGGAACCCGCCTTGCAATGCCGAAGACAAACTGCGCGCCGGACTCGTCGTCATTGAAGCCTGGTTCAGGGGCTACTGAGGGAGTCCTGGATTAGGGGGTGTCCGGATGGCCGGACTATGACCTTTGGCCGGACTCCTGGACTATGAAGATACAAGATTGAAGACTTTGTCACGTGTCCGGATAGGACTTTCCTTTGCGTGGAAGGCAAGCTTGGCGATACGGATATGTTGATCTCCTTCCATTGTAACCGACTCTGTGTAACCCTAACCCTCTTCGTTGTCTATATAAACTGGAGGCTTTTAGTCCATAGGACGAACAACAATCATACCATAGGCTAGCTTCTAGGGTTTAGCCTCTCTGATCTCGTGGTAGATCTACTCTTGTACTACCCATATCATCAATATTAATCAAGCAGGAGTAGGGTTTTACCTCCATTGAGAGGGCCCGAACCTGGGTAAAAACATCGTGTCCCTTGTCTCCTGTTACCATCCGCCTAGACGCACAGTTCGGGACCCCCTACCCGAGATCCGCCGGTTTTGACACCGACACCGAGCATGGGCGATGACTGTATGCAATTACACTAGAGAATCCATCTTTGCCGACAAGTGCTACATTAGCAAGCAAGACTCAAGCCACCTTCCCGGCAAGGAGCATCCTGCCCTGCTAGGGAGGACAGATACAAGGCAAAAAGAAGCAGCCAAGCCTGAGAACTAGAAGACAAGACGATCGTAAGGCTCCTTGTCAAGGTTACCTATGAGGCCCCGGCAAGGCCCCTTGCCGAAGACGGCCACAAAGCCCCGGCAAGCCTCTTGCCGAGGGCGCTCACAAGGCCCCGGCAAGACCCTTGCCGGGAAGATACGCAAGGCCGCGACAAGCCCTTGCCGAGGACATCGGTGGGGCCGCAGCCAGGCCCACACCTACCAAGACTCCCCCACCGTCCCCATGCAGCTGCCAGCTCAACCAACTGAGCAGGCGCCCGCGTGGCGACGTGACGTCTCTACACCGATCTAGCAAGCTCCTGCATGGTGGCATGCAAGTCTTCCTGAAGACTCCGCCACCCGCGCCAGCCCAGCAACCAGCCAACATGGCGCTACAACTTCTCGTCAGCTCGGACGCGCGTCAAGGCCAGGCGAGGTGGCGACAGCTGGGATGAGCTTCCTTGCCGTCCCCGATAAAGCAAGAGGACGCATAAGCGGTGCATTGAATGCGTTTGTCCTGCGATGTCAGGCGATAAGCTTGTACACTATAGATACCTTCCACCTCCTGTATGCCACTGTGGCGACCCCTTTAACATATAAAAGGAGGCCCGAGGCGTACTGTGGAAGGGGATCAGACTCCGGATCCTCGGAGGATTCGGCTCTTTGGAACCTCGCAGCACCTAGAGCTAGTTCCAGAGCTCAAGAACACTAAATACATCCACCAAAGCAGGACTAGGGTTTTACGCATCCTTGCAGCCTGAACCTAGGTAAATCCCCCTTTGTTGTCTACTGGTCCCGCTCTTCTCACGATCCCCACGCCCCGCAACCGTAGTAGGGATTCCAGTGATCCCATAGGTGTCGTTTCCCACCTACAGTTGTTCCCTTTGTCATCGGTATGTTACTTGCCCGAGATTCGATCGTTGGTATCTCAATACCTAGTTCAATCTCGTTACCGGCAAGTCTCTTTACTTGTTCATAATACATCATCCTGCAACTAACTCATTAGTTGCAATGCTTGCAAGGCTTAAGTGATGTGCATTACCGAGAGGGCCCAGAGATACCTCTCCGACAATCGGAGTGACAAATCCTAATCTCGAAATACGCCAACCCAACATGTACCTTCGGAGACACATGCATAGAACCTTTATAATCACCAGTTATGTTGTGACGTTTGGTAGCACACAAAGTGTTCCTCCGGTAAACGGGAGTTGCATAATCTCATAGTCATAGGAACATGTATAAGTCATGAAGAAAGCAATAGCAACATACTAAACGATCGGGTGCTAAGCTAACGGAATGGGTCATGTCAATCACATCATTCTCCTAATGGTGTGATCCTGTTAATCAAATGACAACTCATGTCTATGGCTAGGAAACATAACCATCTTTGATCGACGAGCTAGTCAAGTAGAGGCATACTAGTGACACTCTGTTTGTCTATGTATTCACACATGTATTATGTTTCCAGTTAATACAATTCTAGCATGAATAATAAACATTTATCATGATATAAGGAAATAAATAATAACTGTATTATTGCCTCTAAGGGCATATTTCCTTCAGTCTCCCACTTGCACTAGACTCAATAATCTAGATCACATCACCATGTAAACATCAATAGTTCACATCATCATGTGATTAACACCCATAGTTCACATCGTCACGTGACCAACACCCAAAGGGTTTACTAGATTCAGTAATCTAGTTCACATCGCTATGTCATTAACACACAAAGAGTACTAAGGTGTGATCATGTTTTGCTTGTGAGAGAAGCTTAGTCAACGGGTCTTTCACATTCAGATCTGTTATGTATTTTGCAAATTTCTATGTCTACAATGCTCTGCACGGAGCTACTTTAGCTAATTTGCTCCCACTTTCATCGGCGTAACCCTTTACGATGAACCTTTTGTCACCTCCATAATCGAGAAACATATCCATATTCCACTAAGGATAATTTTGACCGATGTCCAGTGATCTACTCCTAGATCACTATTGCACTCCCTTGCCAAACTCAGTGGTAGGGTATACAATAGATCTGGTACACAGCATGGCATACTTTGTAGAACCTATGGCTGAGGCATAGGGAATGACTTTCATTCTCTTTCTATCTTCTGCCGTGGTAAGGCTTTGAGTCTTACTCAATTTCACACCTTGTAACACAGGCAAGAACTCTTTCTTTGACTGTTCCACTTTGAACTACTTCAAAATCTTGTCAAGGTATGTACTCATTGAAAAATCTTATCAAGCGTCTTGATCTATCTCTATAGATATTGATGCTCAATATGTAAGAAGCTTCACTGAGGTCTTTATTTGAAAAACTCCTTTCAAACACTCCTTTATGCTTTGCAGAATAATTCTACATTATTTCTGATCAACAATATGTCATTCACATATACTTATTAGAAATCTTGTAGTGCTCCCACTCACTTTCTTGTAAATACAGGCTTCACCGCAAGTCTGTATAAAACCATATCCTTTGATCAACTTATCAAAGCGTATATTCCAACTCCAAGATGCTTGCACCAGTCCATAGATGGATCGCTGGAGCTTGCATATTTTGTTAGCACCTTTAGGATTGAGAAAACCTTCTGGTTGCATCATATACAACTCTTTTTTAATAAATCCATTAAGGAATGCAGTTTTGTTTATCCATTTGCCAGATTTCATAAAATGTGGCAATTGCTAACATGATTCGGACAGACTTAAGCATAGATACGAGTGAGAAACTCTCATCGTAGTCAACACCTTGAACTTGTCGAAAACCTTTTGTGACAATTCTAGCTTTGTAGATAGTAACACTACTATCAACGTCCGTCTTCCTCTTGAAGATCCATTTAATCTCAATGGCTCACCAACCATCGGGCAAGTCAATCAAAGTCCATACTTTGTTCTTATACATGGATCCCATCTCAGATTTTATGGCCTTTAAACCATTTTGCGGAATCTGGGCTCATCATCGCTTCCTCGTAGTTCGTAGGTTCGTCATGGTCAAGTAACATGGCCTCCAGAACAGGATTACCGTACCACTCTGGTGCGGTTCTTACTCTGGTTTACCTACGAGGTTCGGTAGTAACTTGATCTGAAGTTACATGATCATCATCATCAGCTTCCTCACTAATTGGTGTAGGAGTCACAAGAACAGATTTCTGTGATAAACTACTTTCCAATAAGGGAGCAGGTACAGTTACCTCATCAAGTTCTACTTTCCTCCCACTCACTTCTTTCGAGAGAAACTCCTTCTCTAGAAAGATTACGAATTTAGCAACAAAAGTCTTGCCTTCGGATCTGTGATAGAAGGTGTACCCAACTGTCTCCTTTGGGTATCCTATGAAGACACATTTCTCCGATTTGGGTTTGAGCTTATCAGGATGAAACCTTTTCTTATAAGCATCGCAACCCCAAACTTTAAGAAACAACAACTTTGGTTTCTTGCCAAACCACAGTTCATACGGTGTCGTCTCAACGGATTTAGATGGCGCCCTTTTTAACGTGAATGCAGCTGTCTCTAATGCATAACCCCAAAACGATAGTGGTAGATCGATAAGAGACATCATAGATCGCACCATATCTAATAAAGTACGGTTATGACATTCGGATACACCATTACACTGTGGTGTTCCAGGTGGCGTGAGTAGTGAAACTATTTCACATTGTTTGAACTGAAGGCCAAACTCGTAACTCAAATATTTTACCTCTGCGCATATGGTAGAAACTTTTATTTTTCTTGTTACGATGATTCTCCACTTCACTCTGAAACTCTTTGAACTTTTTCAAATGTTTCAGACTTGTGTTTCATCAAGTAGATATACCCATATCTGCTCAAATCATTTGTGAAGGTCAAAAAATAATGATACTTGTCGTGAGCCTTAACACTCATCGGACCGCATATATCAGTATGTATTATTTCCAATAAGTTAGTTGCTCGCTCCGTTGTTCCGGAGAACGGAGTCTTAGTCATCTTGCCCATGAGGCATGGTTCGCAAGCATCAAGTGATTGATAATCAAGTGATTCCAAAAGCCCATCAGCATGGAGTTTCTTCATGCGCTTTACACCAATATGACCTAAACGGCAGTGCCACAAATAAGTTGCACTATCATTATTAACTTTTGCGTCTTTTGGCTTCAATATTATGAAAATGTGTATCACTACGATCGAGATCCAAAAAACCATTTTCATTGGGTGTATGACCATAGAAGGTTTTATTCATGTAAACAGAACAACAATTATTCTCTAACTTACATGAATAATCGTATTGCAATAAACATGATCCAATCATATTCATGCTCAACGCAAACACTAAATAACATTTATTTTAGGTTCAACACTAATCCTGAAAGTATAGGGAGTGTGCGATGATGATCATATCAATCTTGGAACTATTTCCAACACACATCGTCGCCTTACCCTCAACTAGTCTTTGTTTATTCCGTAACTCCTGTTTCGAGTTACTAATATTTAGCAACCGGACAAGTATCAAATACCCAAGGGATACTATAAACACTAGTAAGGTACACATCAACAACCTGTATATCAAATATAGCTTTGTTCACTTTGCCATCCTTCTTATCCGCCAAATACTTGGGGCAGTTCCGTTTCCAGTGACCAGTCCTTTTGTAGTAGAAGCACTTAGTCTCAGGCTTAGGTCTAGCCTTGGGCTTCTTCACTTGAGCAGCAACTTGCTTGCCGTTCTCCTTGAAGTTCCCCTTCTTACCTTTTCCCTTTTCTTGAAACTAGTGGTCTTGTCAACCATCAACACTTGATGTTTTTCTTGATTTCTACCTTCGTCGATTTCAGCATCACGAAGAGCTTGGGAATCATTTCCGTTATCCCTTGCATATTATAGTTCATCACGAAGTTCTAGTAACTTAGTGATAGTGACTAGAGAACTCTGTCAATCACTATCTTATCTGGAAGATTAACTCCCACTTGATTCTAGTGATTGTAGTACTCAGACATTATGAGCACATGCTCACTAGCTGAGCAATTATCCTCCATCTTGTAGGCAAAATATTGTCAGAGGTCAAATACCTCTCAACACGGGCATGAGTATGAAATAGCAGTTTCAACTCTTGGAACATCTTATATGTTCCATGGCATTTCAAAACATTTTCGAAGTCCCGGTTCTAAGCCGTAAAGCATGGTGCACTAAACTATCAAGTAGTCATCATACCGAGCTTTTGTCAAACGTTCATAACGTCTGCATTTGCTCCTGCAATAGGTCTGTCACCTAGCGGTGCATCAAGGACATAATTCTTCTGTGCAGCAATGAGGATAATCCTTAGATCACAGATCCAATCCGCATCATTGCTACTTACATCTTTCAACTCAGTTTTCTCTAGGAACATATCAAAATAACACAGGGGAGCTAGACGCGAGCTATTGATCTACAACATAGATATGCTAATACTACCAGGACTAAGTTCATGATAAATTAAAGTTCAATTAATCATATTACTTAAGAACTCCCACTTAGACAGACATCCCTCTAATCATCTAAGCGATCATGTGATCCATATCAACTAAACCATAACCGATCATCACGTGAAATGGAGTAACTTTCAATGGTGAACATCATTATGTTGATCATATCTACTATATGATTCACGCTCGACCTTTCGGTCTCAGTGTTCCGAGGCCATATCTACATATCCTAGGCTCGTCAAGTTTAACCTGAGTATTCTGCGTGTGCAAAACTGGCTTGCACCCATTGTAGATTGACGTAGAGCTTATCACACCCGATCATCACGTGGTGTCTGGGCATGACGAACTTTGGCAATGGTGCATACTCAGGGAGAACACTTTTATCTTTAAATTTAGTGAGAGATCATCTTATAATTCTACCGTCAATCAAAGCAACATAAGATGGATAAAAGATAAACATCACATGCAATCAATATAAGTGATATGATATGGCCATCATCTTGTGCTTGTGATCTCCATCTCCGAAGCACCTCCATGATCACCATCGTCACCGGCGCGACACCTTGATCTCCATCATAGCATCGTTGTCGTCTCGCCAATCTTATGCTTCTACGACTATCGCTACCACTTAGTGATAAAGTAAAGCATTACAGGGCGATTGCATTGCATACAATAAAGCGACAACCATATGGCTCCAGCCAGTTGCCGATAACTCGGTTACAAAAACATGATCATCTCATACAATAACATTTAGCATCATGCCTTGACAATATCACATCACAACATGCCCTGCAAAAACAAGTTAGACGTCCTCTACTTTGTTGTTGCAAATTTTACATGGCTGCTACGGGCTTAGCAAGAACCGTTCTTACCTACGCATCAAAACCACAACGATAGTTTGTCAAGTTGGTGTTGTTTTAACCTTCGCAAGGACCGGGCGTAGCCACACTCGGTTCAACTAAAGTTGGAGAAACTGACACCCGCCAGATACCTATGTGCAAAGCACGTCGGTAGAACCAGTCTCGCGTAAGCGTACGGGTAATGTCGGTCCGGGCCACTTCATCCAACAATACCGCCGAACCAAAGTATGACATGCTGGTAAGCAGTATGACTTATATCGCCCACAACTCACTTGTGTTCTACTCGTGCATATGACATCTACGCATAAAACCTGGCTCGGATGCCACTGTTGAGGAACGTAGTAATTTAAAAAAAAATCCTACGCACACACAAGATCATGGTGATGCATAGCAACGAGAGGGAAGAGTGTTGTCCATGTACCCTTGTAGACCGAAAGTGGAAGCGTTAGCACAACGCGGTTGATGTAGTCGTACGTCTTCACGATCCGACCAATCAAGTACCAAACGCACGGCACCTCTGAGTTCAGCACACGTTCAGCCCGATGACGTCCCTCGAACTCCGATCCAGCCGAGTGTTGAGGGAGAGTTTCATCAGCACGACGGTGTGGTGACGATGTTGATGTTCTACCGACGCAGGGCTTCGCGTAAGCACTGCTACAGTATTATCGAGGTGGACTATGGTGGAAGGGGGCACGACACACGACTAAAAGATCAAGTAGATCAATTGTTGTGTCTATGGGGTGCCCCCTGCCCCCGTATAAAAAGGGACAAGGGGGACGTGCGGCTGGCCTGGGAGGAGGCGCGCCAGGAGGAGTCCTACTCCTACCGGGAGTAGGACTCCCCCCTTTCCATGTTGGACTAGGAGAGAGAGGGGAAAGAGTGGAGGAGAAGAAGGAAGGGGGGGCGCCGCCCCCCTCTCCTTGTCCTATTCGGACTGGGGGGGAGGGGCGCGTGGCCCTGCCCTAGCCGCCTCTCCTCTCTTCCACCTAGGCCCATTAAGGCCCATTAAGTTCCCGGGGTTTCAAGAACCTCCGGTACTCGATAAAATCGATTTCACCCGAACACTTCCGATATCCAAACATAGGCTTCCAATATATAATTCTTCATGTCTCGACCATTTCGAGACTCCTTGTCATGTCCGTGATCACATCCGGGACTCCGAACAACCTTCAGTACATCAAAACATATAAACTCATAATAAAACTGTCATCGAAACGTTAAGCGTGCGGACCCTACGGGTTCGAGAACTATGTAGACATGACAGAGACACGTCTCCGGTCAATAACTAATAGTGGAACCTGGATGCTCATATTGGCTCCCACATATTCTACGAAGATCTTTAACGGTCAGACCGCATAACAACATACGTTGTTCCCCTTGTCATCGGTATGTTACTTGCCCGAGATTCGATCGTTGGTATCTCAATACCTAGTTCAATCTCGTTACCGGCAAGTCTCTTTACTCGTTCTGTAATACATCATCCCGCAACTAACTCATTAGTTGCAATGCTTGCAAGGCTTAAGTGATGTGCATTACCGACAGGGCCCAGAGATACCTCTCCGACAATTGGAGTGACAAATCCTAATCTCGAAATACGTCAACCCAACATGTACCTTCGGAGACACCTGTAGAGCACCTTTATAATCACCCAGTTACGTTGTGAAGTTTGGTAGCACACAAAGTGTTCCTCCAGTAAATGGGAGTTGCATAATCTCATCGTCATAGGAACATGTTTAAGTCATGAAGAAAGCAATAGCAACATACTAAACATTCGGGTGCTAAGCTAACAGAATGGGTCATGTCAATCACATCATTCTCCTAATGATGTGATCCCGTTAATCAAATGACAACTCATGTCTATGGCTAGGAAACATAACCATCTTTGATCGATGAGCTAGTCAAGTAGAGGCATACTAGTGACACTCTGTTTGTCTATGTATTCACACATGTATTATGTTTCCGGTTAATGCAATTTTAGCATGAACAATAAAAATTTATCATGATATAAGGAAATAAATAATAACTTTATTATTGCCTCTAGGACATATTTCCTTCAAATTGAAGCAATGCCACTTTAGAAGTAAATTACATTTTTCACGAATGTTGTTTTAAGAGAATGTCTCTGTTAATATGAATCAATGCAACCGTTTTAGAAATGCTACTTTCCTACTATGTTTTCCATCAAGATAAGTTAGATGCTTCTTTTTGTCGCCGTATATTTCATCCTCGTTTATTAGCCAGTAAAATTTTCCTTTTTTCCTCTATTAAAACAGGGATATCTATTCAACTTGTTGCTATAGCGAACTTAAATGTCATACCAGCAACTTTGCTTGATTTTAGTGCAACTGCACAAAACGATATTGGATTTCCTATTCGTGTTGGTAGATTCGTATTTTATCTTGTGCGTCTCAAGAAAGGTCAGTACAGGCCTTCTTCCACATGATTTTGCAGTGTGCTTTGAGATGTTGTGCTACTTGTATTGGTACTATTTTAAATAAATGTTGAATTGAAGCTATTGAATTCTTGTCTTTTCGCATTAAGTAGTGAACAAAAATGGGACCAACCCAGACATGATGCTTGTTGCTTTGTTACAACAACAAACTCTGCATCACCCCCTTTATAAGTAGATGGAAGCACTTGGTGTTGTTGCGCCCACTCTCCCCTGGAACTGTTTATGCTTTTTGTTAATATAATGCCGCTGGCGAAATTAAGCAATGCCACTCTCAGAATTAACTACTGAATCTTAGTTCAAAACGGCAACACTTGTTAGGGATCGGCGGGAGTACCATATCTGTTAGGGATCGGCCGGAGTACATGTTTAAGAAATGTATTGTTGAGATAATGTCTCTATTATATATATATATCAGTTATAGTGTTTTACAAATGGTACTATCCTGCTTTGTAGTTCTTTCTACATGTTTAACCAAGGTATTGGTAAGATAATGTCTATGTTAATATGAATTAGTTGCATTGTTTTAGGAATGATACTTTTCTGCTTTGTCATTCTTTATAAATGTTGAAACAAGGCATTGTTAAGCTAATGTCTCAGTTAATATGAATGAATCACACTGATTGAGAATTGCTGCTCTCCTGCTTTGTTTCCCATTAAGATAAGGTAGATCAGTAGATGTTTTTCTTCTGGGAGTGTAAGTCATCAACCGTTATTTCTCAATAAATGTTTCCCTTATACCTATTGTAGCATTGGAAAAAGGTTGAAAGAGAACAAATATGGGACCAACACAGATATGCTGCTTGGCAACATACTCTGCATCACCCATTTATACGTGTGGAGGCACATGGTGCTGGCATGTCCCATGTTCCATACAACTATTTTGCTGTTGTAAATCTAAGAATGCCATTGGAAAATTGAAGCAATGCCACTATTAAAAGTAAATTTAATTCTTAATGAATGTTATTTTAAGAGAATTTACCTGTTAATATGAATCAATGCAACCGTTTTAGAAATGCTACTGTCCTATACTTTGTTTTCCATCAAGATAAGGTAGATGCTTCTTTCTGTGGCCGCTTGTTTCATCCTCCTTTATTGGCTAGTAATTGATTCCTTTTTTGCCTCTGTTAAAATAGGGATATCTATCCAAATTGCTGATATTGCGACATTTTGCTTCACTACGCGAAACACTCTTGTTTTAAGAGTGTTTTGTGCAGTTCAACTCGAATGTCACACCGGCGACTTTGCTTAATTTTGGTGGAACTGCACAAAAGGAGATCGGATTTCCATATATGTGTTGAGATCTCTTCCAGGTCCTCCTCATGAGTTGTTTCAAATCTTGTTCAAGAAAGGTCAGTACTGACTTTCATCCACATGATGCTAGAGTGTGCTTTGAGATGTTGTGCTACTTGTATTGGTGCCGTTTTGGATAAATGTTGAATTGAAGCTATTGAACTGCAGTCTTTTACCATTAAGTGAGCAAAAATTGTTCCAACCGAGACATGATGCTTGTTTCTTTGTTACAACAAAACTCTTCATCACCCCCTTTATAAGCAGATGGAAGCACATGGTGTTGTTGCGCCCACTCTCCCCTGGAACTGTTTATGCTTTTTATTAATCTAATGCCGCTGCTAAAACTAAGCAATGCTACTCTAAGAATTAATTACTGAATCTTAGTTCAAAACTGCAACACTTGTTAGGGATCGGCGGGAGTACCATTTCTGTTAGGGATCGGCAGGAGCACATGTTTAAGAAATGTATTGTTGAGATAATGTCTCTGTTATTATATATCAGTTACAGTGTTTTGCAAATGGCACTATCGTGCTTTATAGTTGTTTCTACATGTTTAACCAAGTTATTGTTAAGATAATGTCTCTGTTAATATGAATCGGTCGCATTGTTTTAGGAATGGCACTTTTCTGCTTTGTTGTTCTTTATACATGTTGAAACAAGGCATTATTAAGATAATGTCTTAGTTAATATGAATGAATCACACTGATTGAGAATTGCTACTCTCCTGCTTTGTTTCCCATTATGATAAGGTAGATCAGTAGATGTTTTTCTTGTGGGAGTACAAGTCATCAATCGTTATTTGTTAGTAATTGTTTCCCTTATACCTACTGTTGCTTATAGGGATATCAAAATTAAAGCTTGGTTTTATTTCGACTTTGATTTTAGTTGAACTGCACAAAAGGAGCCAATGTGTCTAAGGCAACTGCTGCATTAGTGGGACCAGTTGGTCTTACCACTTTGCAGAAAGAAGCAATCACTGTTTGCGCTACATTACAGAAGGAATGATCAAGAAGCTTTACAGAGTATTAGTAGACGCTAGTGACATGACTAGTCTGCTGAGAGCATGGGAAACTCAACAACACGTGGAGTGCAAAATTCACTCCACAAGGAAAGGTATGACCAAGTCAGTTGCCGACGCATCCGTAACAAACAAGGTCAGTATTGGCCTTCAGCCACATGATTGTGCTTCGTTATGTTGTGCTACTTATATTGTTGTATTGTTTTGAATAATGTTTAATTCAAGCTATTTTATTGCTATATTTTCCTGTTAAAGATAATGAAGATGATTATAGTTGTAAGCGTATGTTTAATCAACTAGTACCACTATTAAATTCATCATGATATTTTTGTATTTATGCAGACAGGGATGCTGAGCTTGATTTTAGTGGAACTGCGCAAAATGTTCAGATGGTTCGTGTCCTCCATAATACTTCATCATGCACAATACATCAAATGATTCTCTAATCATTCATCGTCACCTTGAGCCACTGGACTATCTGTTTGAATGGAGCCGCCAACATCGGCCATTAAGAAGGGTAAGAAGAAAGACAAAAAGAGAGATGGTTGCTTTACTTGTGGTTCAGAGGAACACTGGGCAAACAAGTGCCCAAACAAGTACAAGAAGCCAGGACAGGACTCCAAGTCTGTCAATGTCACTCTAAGCAACAATGATGGGGCATCTGGGTATGGTAATCTGTTTACCGTACTTTCAGTTTGTTAGTCCACCGATTGGTGGGTTGACACTGGGGCCAATATTCATGTGTGTGCTGATGTGTCTTTGTTTTCTTCCAGGATATAAATACAAAATCCACAGCGATGCTCAGCTTGATTTTAGTGGAACTGCACAAAATGTTCAGATGGTTCGTGTACTCCACAATACTTCATCATGCACAATACATCGAATGGTTCTCTAATCATTGTCGTCACCTTGAGCCACCGGACTATCAGATGACAAACTGATGACAAACCCCACCCGTTCCACAATCATAGGCATTACATATTTTGAATGGGAAAATCTTGTCAAAGTTTAATCATTGATGTTAGCAAGAAGAAATTAGTTGAATATATTGGAATTGGAAAATCTTGTCAAATTTTGCTCATTGATGTTAGCCAGAAGACATGCATTTGATATTTTTAAGTGGGATGCTGTAACGCCCTCGATGCGGCTATATCTCCCACGTGTCGAAGCACGACTTAGAGGCATAACCGCATTGAAAGCAATGTCGCAAGTGAGGTAATCTTCACACAACCCATGTAATACATAAGGGAAGAGATACATAGTTGGCTTACAGTCGCCACTTCACACAATACATAAATAAACATCCATCATTCAGATTACACTCAAGGTCCGACTACGGAACCAAAATAAAAGAAGACTACCCCAAATGCTACACAGATCCCCGATCGTCCCAACTGGCTCCACTACTCGATCATCGTGGAAAAGACACATAGTAACCACCACGCTCCTCGTTGAACTCCCACTTGAGCTCGGTTGCACCATCTGCACCGCATATTCGCACTGCAACTGTTTTGGTAGAATCTGTGAGTCACGGGGACTCGTGAATCTCACACCATGAGATCAAAACTATATAAGCTTATAGGAAGGACAGAGTTGTGAGGTGGAGCTGCAGCAGCGACTAGCATATATGGTGGCTACATTCGCAAAAGAGAGCGATAAGAGAAGCAAGGCACGGTCGTGAAGCTAGTAGCGATCAAGAAGTGATCCTGAACTACTTACGTCAAACATAACTCCAACATCGTGTTCACTTCCCGGACTCACGAGAAGAGACCATCACGGTTACACACGCGTTGATGTGTTTTAATGAAGGTCAACTTCGGTTTTCTACAACCGACATTAACAAATTCCCATCTGCCTCATAACCGCGGGCACGGCTTTGAAAGATAATACCCTGCGGGGTGTCCCAACTTAGCCCATTATAAGCTCTCACGGTCAACGAAGGATATTCCTTCTACCGAAGACCCGATCGATCTCGAATCCGGACTACAAGACATTTCGACAGCAATAAAACAAGACCAGCAAAGCCGCCTCAATGTGCCGACAAATCCCGATAGGAGCTGCACATATCTCGTTCTCGTGGCACACCGGATGAGCAGTCCGTACAACTAAAACCAGACCTCAAGTTTCCTTGAGGGGCGCCAAAGCGCTCTAGTTTGGGCGAACACTCGAGGAGCATTGGCCCGGGGTTAAATAAAGATGACCCTCGGGCTCGCGAAAACCCGGGGGAAAAAGGCTTAGGTGGAAAATGGTAAAACCAATGTTGGGCCTTGCTGGAGGAGTCTTATTCAAAGTGAACTGTCAAGGGGGTCCCATTAATCACCCAACCGTGTAAGGAACACGAAATCAAGGAACATAACACCGGTATGACGGAAACTAGGGCGGCAAGAGTGGAACAAAACACCAGGCATAAGGCCGAGTCTTCCACCCTTTACCAAGTATATAGATGCATTAATTATAGCAGATATATTGTGATATCCCCAACAAGTAAACATGTTCCAACAAGGAACAACATCTCCATGTTCCAACAAGGAACAAACTTCATCTTCACCGCAACTAGCAACGCTATAAGAGGGCCGAGCAAAGCGGTAACATAGCCAATCAACGGTTTGCTAGGAAAGGATGGTTAGGGGCTTGACATGGCAATATGGGAGGCATGATAAGCAAGTGATAGGCATCGTAGCATAGGCATAGCAAAGAGCGAGCATCTAGCAAGCAAAGATAGAAGTGATTTCGAGGGTATGGTCATCTTGCTCGCAAAGTTCTCGAGTTGTCGAAAGTTTGATCCTCGTGGCGTTCTCAACAGGTTCCTCGCTCACGCACTCGCCTCCGGCTCTACCCAAAGCAAGAACACAAACAAAGGAACCACAATAAATTACGGTGCAATGCACAAGCAACATGATGCAATACATGGCATGTTATGCGAGATGTGATATGCAATGCGATATGCGTGCTCGGAAGGAAAATGATGAACCAGGGATCAACTTGGCAAACCAAGTATGCCGCTGGAAAGGTGAGATGATTTCGTTGAAATCGATATAAAGATCACCGAATCGGATGCACGGTTTGCAAATGACAAGCAAAACAAGAATGACACAAATCGCCATTAACAAATGATGCCACTTAGCAAGCAACAAGAAATTAAGCTACTGCACCCAAACGTACCAACAAAGCATATGGCAGTGATCTATTCAAGATTCTTGACAAAGATGAACACTGAGCTACGGCTAAATCACACCATAACAGGTCCAAACAAGCACGGCAAAAGTGCAAAATATATCGACTTCACAGACTTAGTGAAAAACTCAACATGGCGTAATCAGCATCAGAAGCAATGTTCGTGAGCAAGCAAACTACATGCTGCAGGAACTTATAATAGAAAAACAAGGCATGGAATGAATCTACTCAAAGCATAGAACAAAAGTCCCTTACTGACCATGAGCCAAAAAGGATCAGAAAATATGATGGCACCCACGTAAACATAGCAAGTTTCGTTACAGATTTCAGGAAACAGGGCATGACATTGACAGAATTATGAAGGCATCTTCGCGAGCGCGATGCACTCACTACAGAGCATTTCATGATAAACTAAGCATACATCCATCAAGAAGACATGGCATAGAAGCTATACATGGCAAGAACAACATCATAGCATACACGGATCAACTACAACAACCTTGGCAAAATTGAATAACTAGTAAACAATCTGTCAGGAAACATTTTATAAAAAAGTAGAGCTCGATTGACTCAAGCTATGGCCCTCCATAATTGTAAACAAGGGCATGGATGGATAGAGAATAACCATATGTTCAAAACATCCTTACTGAAGTATCTCAAAATAAGCATGGCTCTCTCGGTAGCATCAAGTTAACATGGCATAAAAATATCAGCAAAACAGGGGCTGAAATCAGCAACATCATGAAGCCTAGTTTGCATGCTTGTGCTAGTCACTACAGAGATCACAAAAATACATGGAATACACCCCTGTAAAGATGGAATGGCATATTACAAAACACATGTAGGACTCAAGTTCATAGGATGCACACATCAATCATGGCAAAAATGACAAAAGTGCATGTTCTGTTAAGAAACAGAAACTAACATCACATAGCCCTCTTCCAACAGCATTAAGGGCATCAAGATGAGCTCAAATGAAAATGATGCAATGGAATGAAATGATCTACTCTTCGAGACGAACAATTCGGTATGCTACATGCCCCAAACGGGGCCACGGGTGCAAAGTTATGGCATGATGAAAATGCAACAAAAATCTGCCAGGATAAAAGACTTGAGAGGAAAATTCGGGGGGAGAAGGAAAGTCAACCCTCAGATCCGATCGGATCTGGCTCGAGGTTCGCCGGAGCGGGAGCAGCGGCGGCCGGGGACGGGCGCCGGAGGAGGGAGAGGCGGAGGAGGTCCGGCCGGCCGGGCGCTTGGGCGGCGGCGCCAAGGCGATGGCGCGGCGGGCGGGCGACGGGTCGAGGCGGAGGCGGCGACGGCGGCGGCAGGGCGGCAGGGCGGCGACCGAGGCGGCGGAGGAGCGAGGGCAGCGGCGGCGGCGGCGGCCGGCCGGTTCTTGAGCGCTGCACGGGCGGCGGCGCGGCGATGGCCATGGGCCCCTGCAGACGGCCTCATGCGGGCGGCGCGGGCGCAAGCGGAGGCCACGTGGCAGGCTGCGGTTCGCTGGGGCGGCGGCAGGTTTGGTCCAGCGCGGACCGGACGTGTCCGGCGCGCGGAGGGAGCGGGGCTAGGGTTTCGGGATGGAATTGATCCGGGATTTCGGGGGAGGGGGTGTTTTTAGAGGTAGAAGGAGCTAGGAAGCTCCAAATGGAGTGTAGTTTTCGCCCACACGATCGTGATCCGACGACGGAGAGCATGGAAGTGACTTAGATGGGTTATTGGGCTGTTTTGAAGGGGAGTTGGACTGCAACTTAAAAGAGGCCTTTGCGAGAGTGCGGTTAACCGTTGGAGTACCAAACGAGCTCCAAATGACCCGAAACTTGACAGGTGGTCTACCGGTGGTGTACCAAGGCCACATGACAAGGCTCGGTCCATTCCGAGAAAGTTTAGTACCCGCTCACAGAAAAATGTAAAAGGGGACGCCGGGGGACATAGGAGTGCCGGATTGCAAACCGGACAACGGGGAAAATGCTCGGAATCATGAGACGAACACGTATGCAAATGAGATGCACATGATGACATGATATGAGATGCATGACATGGACAAAATGCAAAAATGAAGAAAAACCCAACCACGGAGGGAATATCATATCACAATGCCGAAAATGGCAAGAGTTGGAGTTACAAATATGGAAAGTTACATCCGGGGTGTTACAGATGCCCTTTGTTGTGAGCAATGTCGATCGTTTTTTCCTAATCCTGTCTTCAGTTCAGAAGTAAATATTTACTCTGCTGTCAGGGGTTGGGTGCGACATATGCCAAAGGATGGCTTATCATGGAGGGGGCGAGTAGAACGTCGCCGGTGCTCGGAAACGGGATGAGGCGAAGGCATGCACGCCGTGAATCTTACCCAGCTCTGTGGCTCTCCGGGAGATAACACCCCTCTCGCTGCTCTGCGGGTTCTCCGCATGATCACTATGGCAAAGTGAGTACAAGGTTGCTCCTTGAGCTGTTCGGGTGAGGAAGGAGAAGGGCACGGCTCGCTCTTCTCTTCCTCTATGTGTATCTAAAGCTATTAGCGTCAACCTCTTGCATGGGTGCCTGTGGGGGTTTATAGGCCTACCCCGGTACTGATGGTAATCCGGTGGCGCGCAGTCCCACCGTCTGGTCTCTTAAGTCGCCGTCTTCTCCGCCGACTTCTGGGGCCCGCGGACTTGTGGGCCCCGCCGATGGTCCAGCATGGGGCCGACAGCCCTTGTCCGCCGCTGGCGGGTCTTGCCGGCTGCGGATTACTATGGTCGTGCTTCTAATGACGCGAGCTTGGTCGTGGGGTGATGGCAACAGTGCCGCCGCCTGACGGGTGATCACTGTTGCCACTCCCTGTCTTGTCTGGTTAATGGCACACGGAGCCCGTGGGAGGGGTCGGCCGACTCTCGGAGGCCGACTCCCAGCGGGTCCGTCTTGGGGTGCTCTCGCCCGTCTTGCACTCCTGGCGGCAGTGGGTCCCGTCGTCTTGCCTTCGCCGCATGCATGGGCCGTCGTGGGTACGAGGATCTGCCCACGGGCTGATGTCGAGGGCGGCATGGCAACAGGCCGCCACGGACGGAGATCTCTTCAAGATCGGGCGCTCTGTGGCCATGCCTGTCCTTTATGAGCAGGGCAGGATGGGCTGCGGCTGCCTCATCCTATCCCGTCCGTAGTCGCATAGGCGGGAGGTGGTTGAGTCAGCGGGTCGACTCCCATAGCCGGCTCCTCCGAAGTCACTGGCTGGGAGTCGGCCCATCTCGAGGCCGTCTCGACTCGGCCGGGAGGCGGGCAGGTGGCTCTGCCGCCCGACTCTCAAAGCGGCTCTTCGTCTTGGGGTCTTGAGGGGCGCAGACTGCCCCGATGTTTTGAAAGGTCCAGGGGCTCGGGTTTGCCTACCCGTGGCCCATTACTCTGACAGTAGTCCCCGAAGCTGGTGAGGCGTAAAGGGCAACATGTCGAGGAGCCTCAACAATTTCATCCCTCTAATGGAAGAATCTGGGCTCGGCTCGCCTCTCTCTGAGCCGATTAGCCGGAGTCGGCCTTGTCGAGGCCGTCTTGCTCCGCAAAGGTTTCGAAGGTCGTGGCGGGATCCGGGCAGCATGCTTGATAAGCTTCCAGGCAGCTGCCCGTTGCGGGCCCGCCACATGATGCCACGCCGGCAGGCTACCGATCGCCACCCTGCAGCGTGACTAGACAGAACCCGTCGGCGGGCCCGCCACTACCAGCGCCTCGGCGCACGGGCGAATCCGTTGCGGCCGCGGCGCGGTTGGCTTCACGTCGTTATCGCTGCGCGATAACGTCGTGGAGTAAATCGTTGGGCGTGAAGTGCTGGCGCAGATTAATCAACGCCCGCCCATCGGCTTCTCAGCCTAGGCGCCTATAAGTAGGCGGGAGAAGGGGGGGCGGCGACGCATGCGCACCCGCTCTCCTTGCTTCCTCTCGCCCCCTCTCCTTGCTTCGTCTTCCTCTTGCCTCCGCCGCGCCGGACCACACCACGCCGCGGAGATGAGCTCCTCCTCCGCCGCTGCGCCTCCCGCCGTGCGCTCCGGCGTGTGGGACGGCTCCGAAGTGGACGACGACATCATCGAGTTCCTCCGCCAGACGCGCCACATTCCCGGCACCAACCTAGTGCGGACCCGCGCCGCGCCGGTGGGCGAAATAACGCCGGCGCCGGAGGAGGGCAAGCGTGTCATATTCCGCTCGCACCTCATGCGCGGGCTAGGGCTTCCGGCGAGCGGCTTCTTCCGCGCCTTCCTGGAGTTCCACGGGCTCCAGCCGCACCACCTTACTCCAAACACGGTGGTGCTGCTGGCCGCCTTCACCTCTTCGTGCGAAGGCTTTCTTGGCGTTCTCCCCACCATCGAGCTGTGGGGGGAATTCTTCCAGGCCAAGCTCGGCACACACGTCGCTCGCGTGCCGGCTCTGTGCGGCACTTTCATCGCAATGAGGAGGCCGGTGCCCGACAACCCCTTCCCTGCCATCCCACTGACCAAGTCGGTGAAGATGTGGCAACGCACATATTTCTACGTGAAGAACGTCGCCCCAGAAGGCGACTGGGTCAACCTGCCGCCTTACGTGGCCGGCGAGTTGGCGGGCGACTTCCCACCTGGTCCCATCGGGGCAGACGCCGACTCTGCGCGCGCAGCCGCCGCCAGCAGGTTCGATCGGCCGACACAATCGGAGGGCCTGACCGGGGCGACTTGTCGCGCCTTCATGGCGCGCCGAGTTCTTCCTCTCCAAGGCCGACCTCATCTGATCTGTCAGATGAGCGGCCGCCGGGACCCCAGTCGGCTGTGCTCCAAAGACATGCCCCACGCGGAGGTGGCGGACACGGTGAATTTCCTAGCGAACTGCGGCCTCACGGAGGAATTGCAGTTCGGCAAGGAGCCGTACTCGCGCGCCAACTCCCCGCCTGTGGTAAGTCGTCTCTCTTGCTTCTCTGTTTCCTTCTTCAGCCGAATCCGACTCTGATTTTCTTTGGTTTTTTCAAGTCAGAACCCCCTCATGCAGCCCTCAGCCGGCACCACTGGGCCAGCCCGTGAGTTCGTCCCCGACCGGGCGGAGAGCGATGTCGACGACCCCGACTTGGGGGTGGCGGCGATGGAGGCCGACGCGGAGGGAGGAGGAGGGGCCGACGACTTCAGGCCTTCGGCAACCTTCGCTGACTGGTCTGACAACGACGGCGAAAGGGAAGTCGTCCCCCGCCGCCAACCGAAAGCCGGCCATCCAAGCGCGAGTTCCTCCGCCGTCTTGGGTGGTCGAGGCGGCGCGAAGAAGCGCCGGGCCGGGCCGAGCTTGCCAGGCAGCCGCGCGAAGAAGTTCAGAGGGACGGCCGCCGCGACCCAGCGAGAAGAGGCGGTCGCGAGGCTAACTTGCTTCTTCGAAGGAAGTGAAGAAGCCGCCGCTGGTCTCTGCGTAAGTGCTTCTTACTTTGTCTTGTTTTCTTTTGGTTCGTCTTTGTCCAAGTCTTTTTATATGTCTTCTTCTCATCAGGGCTCCTCTCACCTTGGAGAGGGTCGCCGCCGCCTCCGTCATGGGGTCGGCAGAGACGTCCGCCAATACTCGGCGGATTGACCCTGCGTCCGACCTCCGAGAAGCGACGGAGCGGAACGCGCAGGAGAAGCGCGACGAGGAGGAGGCCGCCCGTCTGGAGAAGGCGGAGGCCGAGAAGGCGGCAGCTTCCGCCCAGAAGAAGCTGGAGGAGGACGAAGCCGCCGTTGCAGCCAAGAGGCGAGCCGAGGAGGCCGCGCGCCTCGATCGGCGCTGCTCGTCACCCGCTGAGCTCTGCGCGCCGCCGGAGTTCACGGGCAGACGGAGGAGTCGGCGGTGAGTTCCCCACCGCGAGAAGGAAGGCGGCGAGGCCTCCCTGCGGGCACGGCCGTGCCGCCCCGCCTCCACCGCAGTGATCGAGAGCGTGCGAGGCAAACAGCAGGGCGGACCACGGCCAAGCCGCCGACCGACGATGAGGCTGTGGCGAGGCTGTTGCTTCAAGTCGCCTCGCCAGTACAGCGCCGTCTTGAGAAGGCGACTTTGGCGCCGCGCCCCTTGGAGACCGGCGCCGCCAGCTCGGCCATTCCAGACGCCGAGGCGACTAGCGCCGCGCCCGTTGGGTGGGTGCGAGGAGGTGGCACAGCCCGCTGAACACGGGCGCCCCTGGCCCGTCGGTTACGGGCTGAGGGCGATGCCATCTAAAACTGCACCAAGGCACACCAAGCGCCGCGAGCTGCCGTCGGGGTATGTTTCCTTCTTTGAATTTTTTCTTGCTCTTCTCGTGGGGCGCCATGCACCCACTGGTGTAGTCCTCGAGTTTCGGGCCGGCTCTTGGCAGCGTGACTCGAACTCTATCTCGCTGACTTCCAAATTTTTACCTTTGTCTGAAATTTTGTCGCAGGAGTATCACAACCTCCGCGCCACTGTCTTCAACCGCAACATTGAGGAGCTAGGCAAGCGGACTACCGACTTGTCGAGGAGCCGAGGTGAGTTTTCTTCTTCTTGGGGCGGCGCCAGGCACCAGGGCTGTAGTCCTCGAGATTCGAGCCGATCGCTGGCATCGGGCCGGATCTTCCGGCGACCTTCTTAGCCGATTTACTTTCGTCCTTCTTCTTTTTATTCTTCGTAGGCCAACACCACTCTTCGGGCGGCAGCTGGTACGGCCAACACCGCCTTGCGTCCCAAGGAGGAGGAATGCAGCAAGCTCGCCGCAGAGCACGACCTTCTGGCTACGCAGCTGGCGGAGCAGAGGGAGTTGCTTAAGGCGGCGCAGGACGAGGCGGAGAAGAGAGAGGCTGCTCTCCTGGCCGAGTTCGAGAGCGAGCGCTCCTCCTCGACCGACAAGGAAGCGCTGCTGACCTCCGGCTTCCATGAAATCGAGGACATTGTCGATGGTGAGTTTGTTTTTACTTCTTCCTTTGGGCCGCCGACTATGGGTCAGGCCGACTTCTGTTTTTTGACTTGCTTCATTTTCGTCTTGGCAGACTTCTTCCCCGGCCACACGCAGGCGGCCAATCAAGCCATCGAGGCTGACCGCGAGGCGCGAAGGGCGAGTGGTGCTGCGATCGCTGCCAATGCCCCTCGGACCCTTGACGAGCAGCACCTGAGCATTGAGGCTCGTCTGCGGCCGTCGCCCATTGACGCCCGGCCAGTAGCGTTGGTGCCTCAGCGATCGCTGCCTGTGGCGGACATGCCGGTTTCACGCCTCCTCACCGGACCGCCACCGGCTGGAGGTCGCGTCGGCCGCCTTGAGGCTCGGAAGGGTTCCGCGGCCGGGTTGGAGCGCTGGGCCCTGGGCACGTCTTGTGACGATCGAAGACAAGCCCATGACCCGGCCGGCCGACGCTGCCTGCCGCCTCGCCTCCGACCCCATCCCCATGCCTTCCTAGGCCGCTGTCTCGCCTTTATTTTATCTGTTTTGATAGTCTTTGAAAAGAACTTGTTAATTAAGACAATTCCACCCGGGGTGTATTCTAACCTCTGTTCAAGATCCGGCCAAGGGCCTAAGCTGTGTAAATATTATCCTAATTTTATCTTTCCTTGCTCATTGCTCTTATGGCTTTTTCCTTTGCCGCCTTCCCTTAGTTGTCGCCTTGCCCATCGGGCAACCGCTCTGCGGACTGCCGTCTGGGTCAAGTGCTTGGCTACCTTTGAGAAGGCAAGTACTTGGCCATTTTTTAGAGTCTTTAAGCAAGTTGGGTAGAAAGCGGCAAGCCGACTACTTAAGAGTCAGTTTTTGCAAAACGGGGCTGGAAGCCGGCTTAAACTATGTTTATGCTTTGGGTCCTTAGCCATTTTTTCGTGTGGGCACCCGTTCTTCCTTACTCCTGCCCACCAAACAGTCGCTCTGTGAGCTGCGGCTTCTAACAGGAGACGGCTTAGGCACCGCACGTTACTTGTCTGATTGCAGGAAGCATTTCATAGCCCAAGGCGGCGAGTCCCCGGGCCGACTAGTCGAGCCCGGTGCCGAATAGCATAACAAAGAGTAGCATACTCGAAGGCATAATTCTTATCATACAGATAACAAAAGAGGGCAGTCCCGAGCCTGCGTCTCGGGGCCCAAGTCTTGGTACTTTAAACACAAAGGGTAGCGTGGTACATACCGCATCAATCAGTAAAATCTTGGAGGAGATTCAGATTCCATGGCCGTTCCGTCTCTTTGCGGAGTCGTCCTTCTTGCGTGCGTTTCGGGCTTCGAGCGTCGATCGTAGTAGTAAGTCGTTGCCCAGACACTTTGCGATGATGAATGGGCCTTCCCAAGGTGCCGACAGCTTGTCTTTGGCGGCTGTTCACTGGATCGGCCGGAGCACAAGGTCGCCCTCTAGGAATGATCTTGGCTTGACCTTCTTGTTGTAGTAGCGGCGCAGCTCTGCTGGTAGATGCTGGACCGGCTGAGTGCCAACAGCCGGCCCACTTCCAGCAGATCGACGCTGTCTTGACGTGCTTCCTCTGCTTCCTCTTCGGTGTACATGATGACTCGCGAGTCGAACTCTATATCCGTTGGGATGACGGCTTCGCACCGTAGAGCGAGGAAGAAGGTGTGAAGCGATTGACTTGTTTGGAGTCGTCGCGCAGACTCGGAGAGGACGGTAGCGGGCAACTCAAGTTAGCAGCCGGCAACGCTCCAAAGGTTCGACCCGATCGAGGCTTGATGCCGACAGGATGAGGCCGTTCGCTCGCTCCACCTGGCCGTTTGACTGCGGATGGGCAACGGACGCTAAGTCCAGTCGGATGTCTTGCGACGCGCAGAAACGGGCCAGGGCGCCTTTGGAAAAATTTGTGCCATTGTCGGTGATGATGCTTTGTGGTACGCGCCCGTGAAGTCGTGATGTCGGGCGATGAAAGTCACCGAAGTAGGACCATTCAACTTCTTGATGGGTTTTGCTTCTATCCACTTGGTGAACTTGTCCACCGCGACAAGTAAGTGAGTTAGGCCACCTCGTGCCGCTTTGAATGGTCCCACCATGTCGGGGCCCCAAACAGCAAAGGGCCAGCGATGGGGATAGTCTTGAGTGCGTAAGTCCGCTGAAACGGCTTGGAGCGAACACCGCACCCCTTGCATTTCTGAACTAATTCCTTGGCCTCTTCTCGGGCGGTTGGCCGAAGAAACCGTGTCGGAAGGCTTTGGCGACGAGCCTTTGAGGCTGCATGATGGCCGTGACTCGCCTTTGATGAATGTCTTGAGAATTGCTTGGCCTCGCTCGCTCGACGCAGGCGGTATACACCAAAGGACGCTGCGCTGACCAGCTCTCTGCTGACTATAGTGTAGGCTGCGGCTCGGCGTTGTACTTGCCGAGCTAAGGTCTCGCCGGTTGGTAGCTCTCCGCTTACTAGGAACTTCAGGATGGGCTGGGCCCATGCGGTGCTGCTATTTCTTCGACCGCCAAGACGCTACTTGGACGAGGGCGGCCGGGCTGGGAGCCGGCGGTTGGAGTCCGCAGAGCTTGCTGGGTCAAAGAAGTCCCCGGGCCGACTGGCGCAGTCCCCGGGCCGAGTACTAGAGTCTTCGCAATGGTCGCCGCAGTCCCCGGGCCGGGTTCTGAAGTCCCCAGGCCGGCTTCGACTGCAGCGTTCATGGGGCCGTCTGCAAGAATTCTTGTGCCGTCTGCTGAGGCTTTGGAGTTGGATCCGATTTCTTCAGGGGGAGTCGGCACAAAAATGGAGTCTGATTCCGGTGACGGCTTGACAGATGGCTTGAGGAGGCACTGAAGGGCGACGCCGGATGGTATTGCCTGGCGGGTGGAGCCGATTCTTGCTGTGGTATCCGCTGGTCGTTGTCGCTTTCTTGGCACATGGAGGAACTCGCACCTCAAAATATCCACTCAATTGTTGTACCAGAAACGATAGTCGCCATGTTTATGCTTTTGCCGCCCCCAAATACGGATGACTGTTGGACCACCAAGTCGGAGTCGCCATAACACAGATCCGGCGAATGCCAAGCTCTTTGGCAAGACAGAGCCCGTGAATGAGTGCCTCAGATTCGGCGACGTTGTTGGAGGCGGCGAAATGGATCTGCAGCGCCAGCATTTGAGCTTGTCGCCTTTGGGGAAGTGAGAGGACAACGCCGCTCCCAAGCCGCTACATCTTGGAGCCATCGGCGCATCCACCAATGGGTGGAGTCGGGCGCTGGCGGCAGGTACTGGGTCTCGGCCCAATCGACGAGGAAGTCGGCCAGTGCTTGTGACTTGATGGCGGTGCGGGGCTGGTAATAGATGGTGTAGGGGGCCAGCTCTATGGCCCATTTGGCCACTCGGCCAGAAGCATCCTGGCTTCCGATGATCTCGGCTAGTGGGGCTGTGCAAACCACGGTGATTGGATGCTCTTGAAAGTAAGGCTTCAACTTCTTGGCGGCAAAGTGCACGCCGTAACACATCTTCTGGTAGTGGGGTAGTTCTGCTGGAGGTCGACAAGATTGCCCAGGTTATATACCGTCTCTCGGACAGTAGCGCTTTGCCTTCCTCCTTTATGCTCAACTACAATGATCAGGTTGACTACCCCGCTGGTGGCGGCAATATATGTGAGCATGGGCTCCTTGGGAGTCGGGCCGCCAAAGACGGGGGAGTAGTCAGCATTTTCTTCAATCGGAGAAAAGCTTCGTCCGCTTTGGGGTTCCATTCAAGAAGGTGGTCTTGTTCATGAGCTGGTATAAAGGAAGAGCTTTCGCCAAGCCGGCTCGATGAATCGCCGATGGATCCCAAACAGCCGGTGAACTTTTGCACATCTAGCGTCGGCGGGTACTTCCATCCTCTCGATCGCTTTGATCTTCACGGGTTGCACTCTATGCCGCTGCTCGAGACCAGAAACCAAGGAGTTGGCCGCTCAGACTCAAGACGACTCTGGGTTGAGCTTGATCTCGAATCGCGCAGATTTTCAAAGGTCTCTTGAGGTCTTCCAGCAGTGTTCCTCGCTTCCGCTTTCACCACCACATCGCCCACTTAGACGTATGCTTTTACCAAGCTGCTTGAGGAGGCACTTCGCATGCAACGCTGAAAGGTGGCGCCAGATTCCTTAAGACGAACGCCATGGTCGCAGCGTATGCTCCAAACGGTGTGATGAAGGCGGTCTTCAATCAGAGGTCGGGTTCAGCTTGATCCGTGATATCCCGAGTATGCATCTAAGAAGCTCAACAGCTCGCATCCGCCGTGGAGTCTATCACCGATCAATTCTCGCAAAGCGAAGGGGTCCTTGGGGCAAGGTTTGTTGAGGCTTGTGTAATCAATACACATCCGCCACGCTTGTTCTTCTTAGCACCAAGACCGGTTCACTAGCCACTCGGAAAGAACACTTCCATGATGAAACCGCCATGCGAGGAGCCGGGCTATCTCTTCTCCAACAACTCTTCTCTTCTTTTCCGACAGCAGCGCAAGGGCTGCCCGACGGGCTTCACATCAGATCGGACATGTAACTTGTGCTCGGCGACCTGGCTTGGTACACCGGCATGTCTTTAGGGGACCACACGAAAATGTCCCGATTCTCACGGAGGAAATCGATGAGCTCGCTTTTCCTATTTATCAGTCAAGGTTTGCACCTATGACAAGATACCTCCGGGTGCTCCGGTCCAAGGGTATCTTTGTCTCTTTGGCCGACTTGAACGAGCCCTCGCCTTCCAACTCTTTGGGGTTGGGCGACATCTCTGCTGCTTGTCGGCCATTGCTACAACCCGATGAAGAAGTCGCTTTCACCGCGATCACTGTGGACTCGCCAGCCGATCGCTTTCACCTGCACAAAGATTTACTTTCTTTAGTCGCCGCCACGGTCGAATCCCTTGGTACTCTGCATCTTCATCTTGAGGTAGGCGAGTGGCGATCGCCATGAACTTGGCCAAAGCAGGTCGGCCAAGCAGAGCATGGTATGGGCTTTCGAGGTCCACCACTTGAACCAGACTGCTCTCGCAAAGTGATCTTTGTCCCCAAAGAGGACGCTCATCGATCTTGCCGATCGGTGAGCAGGAAAGGCCAGCACAATGCCGCGGAACACATCCGGCTGTTCCGTTGTCTTTGCTTGATTCCTAACTTCTCCATCGTGTCCTTGTACAGGATGTTGATGTTGCTGCTCCGGCTATCAGCACTCATGCGAAGCGAGCGCCCGCCTATCCGCAGCAAGGGTGGCTGCCAAGACCAGTAGGAGCCCGGATTCGGCATCACCTCTGGGTGATCAGCCCGACTCCAACTGATAGGTTTCTCGGACCAGTGCATGAACTCTGGGGTATCTCATGCTACTGCATTCACTTCTTGCTGCTGCAGCCGCCTGCTGCTTGGCCGTCGGCCGACCGGTGAACACTACATAAGCTCCATGCTCTTCCGGTACTGTTTTGCATCACAACCGACCGGTTCGACAATGGGCTGTCAGGCCGTGGAGGCGGTGGCCCAAGAGGGCGGGGAGGAAGAAGGCCGCCCCTTGGCGATCCCGGTGAGCCAGGCACTTCCGGTGGTGTGGTTTGACGGCTTCAAGGCCGCTATGGAACTTACAGGACCATCTAGAGTCTGCTTTGAAGAGAAGGCCGGCAACCGCTTGATTTGCCGCTTTCGCGCTTGGCGGAGGCTGCCCTCCGTTGTTGGTTCAATCGCCGCCACCTACCGGCTGTTTGAAGCCGGCTGCGGGGCCTTGCACTTGTGATCATTCTGCTGCTGTCGCCGACTGGTGTCGCCAGCCGGAGTTCTGGGAGCTTGAGGGCCACCTTGCCGGTCGCACTGACTTCGATCTCCGTCTTCATGGAGGAGTCGGCTGTGGCGTACTTGTCTGCTATGATCAGCAGCTCGTCGAGGGTTTCCGACTCGTCGCAAAGGAGCTTGTGCTTGAGGAGGGTGCCTTCTCTGCACCCAACGGTGAAGTACTCGATAGTCTGCACCTCGTGCACTCCCTCGCAGGAGTTCCGGAGCTCGGCCCAGCGCGTGAGGTAGTCGCGAGTGGACTCGTTGGGGCCTTGTACGCACAAGGAGAGCTGGCGAGGCTTGGGAGGTCGCTTGTATGTGCTCGTGAAGTTGCGGATGAAGGCCTCGGTGAAGTCGACCCAGCTGTTGATGCTGCGGGGCTTCAAGCTGTTCAACCATGTCCGAGCCATGCCCTGGAGCATGAGGGGAACATACTTTACGGCAACGCGCTTGTTGCCGTTCGCTATGCTGACGGCTGTGGAGTAGTCAACCAGCCAGTCCTCCGGCTTCGCAGAGCCTGTGTATTTGGGTGTATCTCGGGGGAGTGTGAACCCTCTGGGGAAGGGCTCGTCTCGGATGCGAGGTCCGAAACACGGCGGGCCCAACTCGTCTTCCTCTTCGAGCGCCAGGGACCGGTGGAGTCGGTCGATCCAGTGGCGGGCGCTGCTGACTCTCTCGGCGCCAAGGTGGTCGCCGAGAGTCGGATGCTCGACGGTGGCGGGAGACTCGCTTTTCTCTCGCGGGAGGAGGGGCAGATAGTCATCCCGCCGCTCCACCGCTTTGGGCGGCCGCTCTTCGCTGCTTCGATGGAGATGTGAGTCCGACTATGGCTGACAATGGATCCTTGTTTTTTCTTCAAGGACACCGCCAGCCGGCGCCCGAGACGCCGCGCTTGATCTCGGGGGAGGTAAGTCGTCGTGTTGCGGCGGCGCCTGCGGCGGCAGCCGGCTTCGTTTCGCGCTGCAGCCGCTTCAAGGAGCTGCTGACTCGCCGTTATCGGCGGCGCCTCGCCGGTTATTCAGCTTCGTCCGCCGCCGCTGGGCGGCGCGATGTTCTCCGCGGGCGTGGCGCATACAGGCGATTGGCCCCAAACAGGTTGGTGATGGCTACGCCCGCTGCTGGACCGCCGCTTAGGCGGTTAGGCCCGGGCCGAAGCCGGGCGAGCCGCCCACGGCGCGATCCATCTCACGCTGGTAGGCTTCGACAAGCGCCTCATGCTTGCCAGCTTCTTAGCGCCACGAGGAGCTGAAGGCGGCGCGCCTCCGTCCCCCCGGCGCCGTTTTCCGGAATGGGCGCGGTCGTCTTGCCGAACCGCCGAGAGCGCCATGAGCTCCCTCACCGAAGGCTCGCTATGACCAATGACGAGCACCTCCGTGACGGTAAGCTTCCGCTGCTCTCCGCGAGGGAGCGCTCATCGTGAGACCACCACGCCAGGGGAACGCCGAGCGACGCGTGTCGGAGTCGACCAGCATTGGGTCAGAGCCACGGACTCCAGGTCAACGGCAGGCTCGCCGGCGACGTGGAGCTGCTCGAGGAGGCCCGCAAGGAGGCTCTCGGGGCCGTCCGTGCCTGCGTCGGATGCAGGCTCGCCGGAGAGGCGAACCTCGCCAACAAGTTCGGCGAGGCAGCTCGCAAGCACAGCGACCTCAGCGCCATGCAGCGTCGGCCGGCGCAGACTCTTCTGGCGTGCCGGGCTGGCTGCGCCGCCAGGAGGAAGAGGGTTCCCGGCCCAGCAGGTCTCCGGACGACGGTGCACCTAGCCCAGCTGTGGGCGCCAAATGTCGGGGTTGGTGCGACATATGCCAAAGGATGGCTTATCATGGAGGAGGCGAGTAGAACGCCGCCGTGCCTCAGAAACGGATGAGGCGAAGGCATGCACGCCGCGAATCTTACCCAGCTTGAGGCTCTCTGGGAGATAACACCTCATCGCTGCTCATGGGGTCTCCGCATGATCACTATGGCAAAGTGAGTACAAGGTTGCTCCTTGAGTTGTTCGGGGTGAGGAAGGAGAAGGGCACGGCTCGCTTCTTCTCTTCCTCTATGTATCTAAAGCTATTAGCGCCCAACCTCTTAGATGGGTGCCCTGGGGTTATATAGGCCTACCCCGGGGTACAGTAATCCGCCAGTGGCACAGTCCCAGCCGTCGATCTCTTAAGTCGCCGCTTTCTCCGCCGACTTACAGGGTCCGCCGACTTGTGGGCCCTACCGACGGTCCAGCATGGGGCCGACAGTTTTGTTCGCCGCTGGCGGGTCTTGCCGGTTGCGGATTATCGTGGTCAGAGTTTCTAATGACGCGAAGCTTGGTCGTGGGGTCATGGCAACAAGTGCCGCCACCGACGGTGATCACTATTGTCACCGCTCGTTTTGTTCGTTAATGGCACACAGCCCGTGGGAGGGGCCGCCCGACTGGAGGCCGACTCCCAGCCGGTCCGTTTTGGGTGCTCTCGCCGTTTTCAGACTCCCGCCGACGGGCGGGTCCTGCCATCTTCGGGTCGCAGACAGCCGTCAGGTACAGGATCGCCCACGGGTTGATGTCGAGGCCGGCGTGGCAACAGTGCCGCGCCGGATGGAGATCTCTGTCAGTACAGCGCTCTGTGGCCATGCCTGTCCTTTATGAACGGGGCAGGGATGGGCTGCGAGGCAGCCTCATCCTATCTCGTCCGTAGTCCCATAGGCAGGAGGTGGTTGGAGTCGCGGCCGACTCCCCATAGCCGGCTCCTCCGGAAGTCGCTGGCTGGGAGTCGGCCCATCTCGAGGCCGTCACTGGGACTCGGCTGGGAGGGGCTGTCGGCGGCTCTGCCGCCGACTCTCAGAAGGCGGCTCTTCGTCTTGGGGTCTTGAGGGGCACAGTCTGCCCTGATGTTTTGAAACGTCCAGGGGCTCAGGTTTGCCTACCCGTGGCCCATTACTCCGACATCTTCTGAGATGCATAGTCACATGAATGTTGACTTATGTAAGGTATTTTAAGAGTTTGTTCTGAATGTTGTCTATGTAATCCCAGGCCTTGTGAGTATTATTGGAAAGTTGAGCTTGGAATGCTGTGGCATGCAGCATCATGAGCTGTTCATCGTGCCTCCTGAGAATAATGCTTCATATTGTTTTGCATGTTGATCTAATGCCTGTGATTTGCATGTTAAGAAGATCATCCTCTTCTGTTGTTTCTGTGCTTAAGAAGTTCATTGTCTTATGTTTCATTCATAGCCTGTACGACAACTCGGGTAGGTTAGAGGTGAAACCATACGATTTTCGACCAACTCATCATCTTAGGTCGTGATTGGATCGTAGTTTTCCAACCAAAACCGCTTGTAAAACTAATGCTTGTAAATAAAAGTAGATGGTCTTGGGCAAAGCGCTTGGTTGGTCGATTTTGACTAGGAAAATATACACCGGTCTCTCAAATTACACATGTAACTCGCCGGTTTTCGTTACAGACCTCGGGCCCTTGGTTTCATTACGCCTGTATTTTACACGTTGTTTCCGATGATGAGTAAATTACATTTGTATCTTAATACATGTGTGAAACAATCCAGAGCTCCCAAACGCGGCCTTACCGTTTCATGTCGTCTCAGTCTCTCGAAGGTGCTCATAGGTGTCTGATCATCCTGGCTTCCTGAATGAGCAGCAGGCACTGTATCAGACCATCCATAGGGCCCGCGAGGCCCTCTCTTTCGTCCTTCGAGTTGTTGCGCTCGTCGTGGCGCCGACCATTGTCAACATGGTCAACGAACATGAGGAATCAGGAGATGACTTTATTTGACTGGATGACAGTAGGGACCCACTAGGGCCATAGCCGTACGTACGCAAGTTCCTCCTTATTATATACAACTATAATTATTTTTGCTTCCTCCTGGTTTCGTGACATCACGGTCCCACACCATCGTCAACCTATATAGTCAATAAATGAGAGAATTGCACAAGGAGCAGCCGACAGGTGGGACCCAGCAGCTCGAGCATTATTTATTTTTAGGCGTAAGCGGAGTTTTTCTTGAGCGATGTTCTTGTTGTTGTTCAGAGGAGCAGGATATCAATTAGGCGGGCTGTGGCCCGTCTAGCCGAGGCTATTATTTTATGTCGACCAAATATCCAGCCCAGATATTATTTTTTCAAGGTGAAAATGGCTAGCCCGGCTATACTTTATTTGCGGAATACCCAACCCAGGTCAACTTGTTATTCTCCGCCCCGCTGGGTTGTGAATCTTTCCTATGAGGGATGAATTAGCACTGGTACAGCAAGGTGCTATCCAAACGGTATTAACCCCTTTCTGCGACGGCGTTTGGAACCGTCACCTAGTGAGTGACTGCGATAGGGGGATTCTTCCCACACGACCCAGAAACCGTCGGGGATATGCCCTCCTGGCACACACGCTCGGCAAAATGAGGTCGTGTGCGACCGGCGATCGACCAAATATGGTTATACGTACAGTAGTGCTAAAAAATACAATTATACAGGCGAAATCGATTCCGGTCATAAGTACATCACACACAGTCAGTCCCTGATAACCCACAAGTATAGGGGATCGCAACAGTTTTCAAGGGTAGAGTATTCAACCCAAATTTATAGATACGACACAAGGGGAGCCAACGAATATTTGAAGGTATTAGCAGCGAGTTGTCAATTCAACCACACCTGGAGATTAATTATCTGCAGCAAGTAATCAGTAGCACAGTAATATGATAGTTTTGATAGTAGTAGTAGCAGTAACGGTAACGGGAACAATGATAGCAGTAGTTTTGTAGCAAGTGTAACAATGATGATAGAGTAGTAACTTAGCAGAAACAATATGAGATAAATTCATAGGCATTGGATCGGTGATTCGTTGGATGATATTCATCATGTGATAGTTATAACCTAGGTCAATACGGTAGTAGCTCCAGTTCATCGATATAATGTAGGCATGTATTCCGTAAATAGTCATACATGCTTTATTAAAAGAACTTGCATGACATCTTTTGTCCTACCCTCCCGTGGTAGCGGGGTCCATATTGGAAACTAAGGGATATTAAGGCCTCCTTTTAATAAAGAACCAGAACAAAGCATTAACACATAGTGAATACATGAACTCCGCAAACTACGGTCATCACCGGGAGTGGGCCCGGTTGCTATCACTCTGGGGTTTTCGGATCATAACACGTAGTAGGTGACTATAACTTGCAAGATCGGATCTAAAACATGGATATAAATATGATAACATAAACGGTTCAGATCTGATTTCATGGCACCCGGGCCCAAAGTGACAAGCATTACGCATAGCAAAGTCATAGCAACATCAATCTAAGAACATAGTGGATACTAGGGATCGAGCCCTAACAAAACTAACTCGATTACATGATGAATCTCATCCAACTCCTCACCGACCAGCGAGCCTACGAAGGAATTACTCACTCCCGGTGGGGAGCATCATGGAATTGGCGATGGAGAAGGGTTCATGATGACGAAGAACAAAGATCCCCCTCTTCGGAGCCCCAAACGACTCCAGATATGCCCTCCCGAGGAAGAACAGGGCTTGGCGGTGGCTCCGTCTCGTGGAACGTTATAATTCTTTCTCCCTGATTTTTCCGGAATAATCTGATTTTATAGCGTCGGAATCAGGGTTTGTGGGGCCACCAGGTGGGGAAAACCCACATGGGCACGCCAGGAGAGGGGGCGCGCCCTGGTGGGTTGTGTCCACCCAGGTGCCCCTCTCCGGCAGGTCTTGGCTCCAGAAATTCTTATTATTGATATAAAAAATCCTCGCAAAGTTTCATTCCATTCCGGAAACTTTTATTTCTGCACAAAAACAACACCATGGTAGTTCTGCTGAAAACAGCGTCAGTCTGGGGTTAGTTTCATTCAAATCATGCAAATTAGAGTCCAAAACAAGAGGAAAAGTGTTAGGAAAAGTAGATACGTTGGAGACGTAACAACTCCCCCAAGCTTAAACATTTGCTTGTCCTCAAGCAATTCAGTTGATAAACTAAAAGTGAAAAAGAAAAACTTTTATGAACTCTTTTGCTCTTGTTTGCATAAATTAGCTTAAACAACACCCAGGTTTTCTGCCAACATTATAACTAACCATGCGGACAATAACTCTTAAAGATTATAATGACTCATATCAATGACATAATCAGCTAGCAAGCATTAATAAGATATCTCAAATAGCAACACGTTGTCAAAACAATCATGATATAATATGACAATAGTGGTATCTTGCTAGCCCTTTCTAAGACCGCAAAACATAAATGCAGAGCACCTCCAAAGTTCAAGCAACGACTAAAATTGTAATTCATGGTAGAAAAGATCCAGTCATGATGCACCAAACATTAGCTACACACAATACATAAATCATGACAACTGTGCTCTCTCAGTTTCTGGCACTTGTTTTAGAAGGTGATGACACAATATAAAAGTAAATAGATAGTCCCTTTCTAGAGGGAAGCAGTGATTTGCAGAGGTGCCAGAGCTCAAGTTTTAAAAACAGAGATAAATGATATTTTGAGACCTGCACCTTCTCATTTACTTCACGACCATCAGTTATCAACATCTTCCATGCTAAGCACACTAGTGGCGGTTCCCAAGCGATAAAAGTAAAGGTTTTGACTCCATTGGGAGTTTTTGTTTGATTATTCATGAGATTAACTCTTTCTCATGTTTGCAGTTTGGGACTGGGCATCCCTATTACCGCCCTTTTCTTGTGCGATGGCGAGTGAATAAACAATCGGCCTGAGAATAACCCGCTTAGCATGGAAGATACCGACCACCTCATGTCGTTCCATGAACGATCCAGGCACACAAAAAGGATAATTTTTAGAAGTTTTTTAGAGGTGGCACATGCAAATTTACTTAGGACGGCAGGGTAATACCGCATATAGGTAGGTATGGTGGACTCATCTGGAATAACTTTGGGTTCAAGGTTTTTGATGTACAAGCAGAGTTCCCACTTAATACAGGCGAAGGCTAGCAAATAGTTTGAGAAGCGGCCAGCTAGAGAGCAACAACGATCATAACCATGCATTATGCATAAGTAACATTGGACGCTAGCATGAGTAGGATATGAACACCATGAACATAAATATCATAGAGGCTATGTTGGTTTTGATTCAACTACATGCATGAACATGTGCCAAGTCAAGCCACTCGAACATTCAGAGGAGGATACCATATCATCATACTACATCACAATCATTTTAGCGCAATGTTGATATCCAAGATAAATCATTGTAAACTCCCATCTACTTATGCATGGCATGAGAAACTATAATCTCTAATTGCATTGCAAACATGTTTAATCATAATGGGCTGAATCATGGATACTAGGTTAAACATATTTACACAAACAGAACAAGTCGAGTTCATACCAGTTTTCTCTCTGCCACGGCCAGTTCATCAGATATCATCATTATTGCCTTTCACTTGCACGATCAAACGATATGAAAATAATAATAGTGCAAGTGTGTCGTGGACTAAGATGGAATCTGCAAACATTTTATTCAACAGGAGAAGACAAGGTAAAATGTGCTCTTTATTAGTTCAGCAATTATTCATATGAGAGCCACTCAACATTTTCATCATGGTCTTCTCCTCGGTACAACTCGAATAAAAGGAAAAGAAATTTAGAGAAACACACTGAAATATTTTTGGAGTTTTTGGTTTTCTTGAACAAGCAAGTAAAAGGGTAAAGCAAAAACGAGAAAAACTGTTTACACGGGAAAGCTCCCAACAAGCAAAAGAAGAACAAGGAAATCTTTTTGGATTTTCTTTTTAGTGCCACTACTAAGCATGCATAGAAAGTAAATTACTACAACTATTTTTTTGGTTTTCCTACAGTTGTTTAAACACACAAGAAGAAAGCAAGAAAATAAACCTAAGCATGGATGATACAATGAAAAAGTGTGAACACCGACGAATGGAATGATATGTGGGAACATGAAGTCGGCGAGAAACACGTACTCCCCCAAGCTTAGGCTTTTGTCCTAAGTTGGTAATCAATCAGTAGCCTGGAGGGTAGTAGGGATCCTGAGGAGCAGGCATCTACTCATCCCACTACTGAGGCTCCTCCTGTGCTGCCTCCGCAGCATCCTGAGCGTTCCGGTAGGTGATGGTCCGCAGACATAATCCTATATCCGCCCCTGGCAGTAGAATCAAACAAAGCAGGTGCAAGCAAGGGAATAATATCATGAGTTTTAACGCTAAACACCAGGTTATATGGAATGGAGATGTTAGGATAATCTCGTGCAAGAAAATTATGGTGTTTCATGGCTGCACGGTCTAAGTAAACCTTGGTCAGGGGGTAATCATGAGGGCGTATCTCAACATTGAAGCGAGCCGCCAGATGGAGGTGACGAGCCATAATAGCTCCCAAGCTATGAGTGTTCTCGCCCTCTAGTGCCCGGCGTAGAACAAGAAAGTCTGGTGCCCTGAGCGCACCTACTTTCTTCCTGGCAAGGAAGCACTTAGCAACAAATAAAGAAAAATAATGTATGGCCGGAAAGTGTATGCTAGCAGCCGTGGTGGCTGACACCCCTCTCTCATCTCCCATCGTCAAAGTGTGATAAAAGGCCTCAAACCCAGCTGCCTAGGCTCGGCCAAGCTCCCATCAGAAGGGATCATGCATATGTCACAAAATTTAGTAAGAGGTATCTGATGGTTTTCAGCATATAAATCAAAGCTCACTTCAGGAAGATTATTTCTAGGCAGGAAAGTAAAGCTCTGAAAAAGATGTTTGTGAGGATTTGGTGCTGGTCACACTCATCTGCGATGAAGTCGGTGAGGTCGGCCTTGGCAACATATTGTGTGAACTCCTGAAGAATTCCAGCCTCTTCCAGGAACGGGGTGTGCGGCCATTCGCATGGCTGTACCTCCGCCAACCTCTGAGGGTGGAGATCACTATCAGAAGACTCCCCAATAACACCCTTGGAGTTCTTCTTAGAGCCAAACTTCCTGAAGATATTCATGTCCGCATACAATTTTCCGAAAAATATAAATTTTGGGGTGACAAAAATTTATCAACAAAACTTTATAAAATTGATAGCAACTACTCATAGGGATACATAGAGGCCATAGCAAGCATTCAACCTACTTAGAACACTAAGAATTCAACATGCAAGCTCATCTACAACAGCACCAGGAGTAGCTAATTATTCAAAATATAAACCACTAAAACAAAAACTAATTGGACAAACGGGGGAGTCACATACCAAGCAACAATCCCCCGAAACAGTTTCGGAAACAGAGCTTCGAGCAAAGAGATCGAAATCCGCGGGTTTGAGAGCAAGAACATGGGAGAGAGAGCAATGGAGATTTTTTCTGGAGGTAAGTGATGATGTGGGCTAAAGAGATGAGTGAGGGGGCCCATGTGGGGACCACAACCAACCATGGCGCGCCTAGGGGTCCTGGCGTGCCTAGGTGGGTTGTGCCCACCTGGTGCACCTCCCTCTGGTATTATTTGCACTAGAAATTCAGAAATATTCAGAAACAAATCGCATAAATTTTTCAGAGCATTCTGAGAACTTCTATTTTTGGGTCATTTTTTATTGCACTCGAAAATCAGAAAACAGACAAAACATGGCATTTTATTTTATTTAACTAGTAAAAACAAAAAACAAAAAGTAGGGACAAAAGGTAGTGCTTTGTCACAGCCGTAGAGTTTGCTTGTAACTAGTGGCATTGCATCCATGCATCATGTTTAAATTTCATGAAATTTGAAATGGGGATGACAAACCCTAGCACCAAATGAAATGCAATTAGGATCAAAATAAAAATATTTTCAATGAACCCAGAATGCCCTTTAGAAAAATTCATTATTTTTGATGAAGGTGAAAACCTCTGCCAAAAATAATGCACTTATTTTTAGGCCATTCTGGATTTTTAAATTAACTCATATTGTATATGAATTGGGGCATTTAAATTCTATAAATATTTTAAATGCTCTAATAAATCTGCAAATAGTTGAGGGCTGTTGGGAAAAATCCAGTATGTGCCCACAATTTATTTCAGGATTTTATAAAGTGGTTTAGTATTTTACTAAATCCAAAAAAAACAAAAACAGAAAATAGAAAACATAAATAAAAGGAGAGAGAGAGAGAGGTTACCCGTGGCTTACCTGTGCCCACCAACTGCCCAAGATCGTGTGGCTGGCGGCCCAGTCGCCACCGGCGCCGATCGTCGTCCTCTGGCGCCAGGAGGACGAGACGCACGCGCCCGACACGCGCAAGCACGCGCCGTGCTAGCTCCTGCCTCCCTGCTTGCTCCGCGACTCCCTGGAGAAGCCACGCAACCCCCCGGCCCCTCTCACTCTCCCCCAGTGTTGTTCCCTCCTCTGCTTCTCCCTCTCTCCCGAGACCGAACGCCACCGTCGCCGCCGCTCGCTGTTGCCGCACCCACCGTCACGGCCTCGCCTCTCCGACGAGTCCAAGAGCCTCACCGCGTCTTCTTCGTCCCCTCCGTCAAGCCACGAGCCGCCGTACGCCCTGTGGAGCCGTTGCCATCGCCGTCTTCAAGCTCCGGCCAACGAGATCGCCGTCGTTGTTCCGGCTGTCCCAAGCCTCCCCCAAGCTCGTATACCCCTCCGTTTGATCCGCTGTGAGCTTCTGCATCCAAACCCCCTTCTCCCCTGCTCTCCTGCGCCTCTAGTCCGTCCTGCCACACGAGCCGTAGCTCACCTCCGCTCGGGCTCGCCGTCGGCGCTACTCCGGTGGCCTCCAGGTCACCCCACCGTGTCCAACGGCCTCGTGCGCCTCTGTAGGCACTTTAGGAGGCTTCACCCGCCTAGTTTGCATGCTGCAGCTTCGTTTCCGAGTACGGCCGAACTCCGGCCGCCACCGGGGTCGATGCTGACGTCGCCTCCGGCCACCTCACGGCCTCCCGCGTGTACCTATGGATGCGCGCGAGCCTGTGCGTCGCGCAGGTGGTCTCCGCCGCGCAAATGGTCGCCGAGCGACGATCCCAACGAGATCCGCCTCGTTCGGCCTCGCCGGCGACTTAACGCCGGTCAAACCCCAGTTAGCACTAACCTAATGACCCTCCGGGTCAATGACAGATGGGCCCCGACGCCTGATTTTTAGTTAGGCTAATTAACCCCTGCTTAAACCACAGGTGACTAACGTGTGGTCCCCACGCGTTAGATTTGACCTGGTCAGCGCTGTTGACCTGCTGATGCAGGCATGACGCAGTGCTGACGCAGTATTTGACTTCTGGATTTAAATAATTCAGAAATTCCAGAAAATAGTATAAACTTCTAAAATTCATAGTAATTCAACCGTAACTCCAAATAAGATAAATTATATATGAAAAATTATCAGAAAAATGAAATCTATGCATCTGTACAATTTTCATGCATGTTAGAACAACTTTTGTTCACTATTTAGTTCAAACCAAATGAATGGCATTTAAATAACCATATGTGGAGTTTGAATTTGAACCTTGGGTTCAAACCAACTACACTTAATTTTGTTGCTAGTTGCATTAGGCCAAATCACATCATATTGCCATGTCATAATCATGCATCATAATTGTTGCATTGCATTGATTGTGTTCTTCCTTGTTTGCCGGTGCTTGTCTGTCACGCCCAAGATGCGACCCTATCCTAAAGGAACTCGAAGGTCCCACCAAGGATAGAAGCGCATCTTGAAGACGCTTTTGCAAGGTGGGTATCATTACATCAACATTACATAATAGTGGGGATACATCCAATACATACAATGTCACATGAATACAACAATACAACATACAAGATCAACATCCGACTACGGATGTAACATAAATGTAAACTCAAACAATATCCACCCTACTAGCCCAGTGCTGCCGACCGGAACCTATCCCCGATCAAGAAGAAGCGGAAGAAGAACTCTGATCAAGTAAAATCGCTCTCGCGTCAAGATCATCGCATAACCTGTACCTGCAACTGGTGGTGTAGTAATCTGTGAGCCACGAGGACTCAGCAATCCCATTACCATGGGTATCAAGACTAGCAAAGCTTAATGGGAAAGGAAGGGGGAAAGTGGTGAGGTTACAGCAGTGACTAAGCACATATGGTGGCTAACATACGCAAAAGAGAGCGAGAAGAGAAACAAAGGAACGGTCGTTGAGGGAGTCCTGGATTAGGGGGTGTCCGGACAGCCGGACTACCATCATCAGCCGAACTATCATTTGCCGGACTATCATCATCATCCGGACTCCAAGACTATGAAGATAGAACATTGAAGACTTCCCCCCGTGTCCGGATGGGACTTTCCTTGGCGTGGAAGGCAAGGTTGGCGATACGGATATGTAGATCTCCTACCATTGTAACCGACTCTATGTAACCCTAGCCCTCTCCGGTGTCTATATAAACCGGATGGCTTTAGTCCGTAGGACAACAATCACACCAACCCTTACAATCATACCATAGGCTAGCTTCTAGGGTTTAGCCACCTTGGTCTCGTGGTAGATCCACTCTTGTAAACATCCACAATATCAATATCAATCAAGCAGGACGTAGGGTTTTACCTCCATCAAGAGGGCCCGAACCTGGGTAAACATCGTGTCCCTTGTCTCTTGTTACCATCCGCCTAGACGCACAGTTCGGGACCCCCTACCCGAGATCCGCCGGTTTTGACACCGACATTGGTGCTTTCATTGAGAGTTCCTCTCTGTCGTCACCGATAGGCTTGATGGCCTCTTCAATCAACAACGACGCAGTCTAGGGTGAGACTTTTCTCCCCGGACAGATCTTCAGATTCGGCCAAGCCGCATCATGGGCCAACTCGCTGGCCATCTGGAGCAGATCGAAGTTACGCCCCAGTGCCGTCAGTCAGGTTTGAAGCCTAAACTTCACGGCCGATATCCGCGGGACTTGATCCTCGATGGATCTGAGCCACAGCCGAGCTTGCCGCGCTGTCACGATGGGCATGACCTAACTCTGCCGCCAGATAGCACCTTGGAGGCCGCACCCGGATCTGCTCCGACTCTTAGTCCGGAGCCGATCGCTCGAATCGAGGACGGATGGCTGGACACCGCCTCGGGAGCCGCAATCTCTACGGTGATGGAGCCGAACACTTGCCCTGTCCCACATAAAGCCCATGACTCCGAGGTGCCGGACTCCTTGCCGGACTCCACACCTCCTCCACCCCTGCCAGTCGAATCCGATTGGGCGCCGATCATGGAATTCACCGCCGCGGACATCTTTCAGCACTCGCCCTTCGGCGATATCATAAATTCATTGAAGCATCTCTCGCTATCCGGAGAGCCCTGGCCGAACTACGGCCAGGACGGTTGGGACGCGGATGACGAAGAAATTCAGATCCCACCCACCACCCACTTCAGAGCCACCGCCGATGATTTAACCGACGATTCGACTCACGACTCAAGACATCGACGGTATGGACGATTTATCTCGAGACTACCAGAACCAGTGCCCACAGACACCGGAAGACCACCTCGACATACGACATATACATCATGGACACCCGAAGGGAAGCGATAACGAGGAACAACGGACGCGGCAGAGGATAATCTCGCGATAAAGAACCAAACGGCGACACAACGCCGCCCTAAGTCCCGCCGATCAAAGCAGCCTTCCTAACGACTCCAGCGATAGAGCAGGCAAGCCAGCGGACGACGAACAGGACGAGCCGGATAGTCAACCCTTCACGGAGCAATCAACAGTCCGCCACAACACCAGAGCATAAGAACATACGCGAAAAACTAGTCGCCACTGCAAGAAGTTTGAAGAAGGCGAAACGGAAGCTCAAAACAGCAGAAGACACGCTCAGAATGAAGTGGAGCAAAGTATTCAAAACCGAAGACAAATATGGCAATGGCCATCAAACCAAGAGCTACCCGGCGCAAGTTGTTGCCAGAATTTGACGAGGAAGCCATCGAGCCTTCACAACAAAAATAAAGAGGCCACTGGCGGATAGACGCCGATGACAGCCCAAAGCGACAAATGGGGCTGCACACAAGCCGAATTATAATCCTGGTAAAACGGACGGCCCAACTAGGTCCATCTACGGGCCAAAAAAGAGGACCCCAGGAAGCAACACACCACGACAAGTGTTCGAAGACAACGGCACACCCAAATACAGGGGCGCCACACACCCGCTATGTTTCACCGATGAGGTGCTGGATCATGAATTTCCAGCAGGTTTAAACCCATAAACATAGAGGCATACGACGCACAATGAGACCCGGAGTCTGGATAGAAGACTACATACTACACATACACATGGCTAGAGGAGACGATCTCCACGCCATAAAATACCTACCCCTCAAGCTCAAAGGGCCAGCTCGGCATTGGCTCAAAGGCCTCCCAGAAAATACTATTGGAAGTTGGGAAGAGCTTGAGGACGCGTTTAGAGCAAATTTTCAAGGGACTTATGTCCACCCTCCGGATGCAGACGATTTGAGTCATACAACCCAACGGCCCGGAGAATCAGCGAGCATATTCTGGAACAGGTTCCTTACCAAAAAGAACCAAATAGTCGACTGTCCAGACGCTGAAGCCCTAGCAGATTTTAAACACAACGTCCGTGATGAATGGCTTGCCAGACACCTCGGCCAAGAGAAGCCAAGAACAATGGCCGCGCTAACAAGCCTCATGACGCGCTTTTGCGCAGGAGAAGACAGCTGGCTAGCAAGATGCAGCGCCAGCGACCCGAGTACATCCGAGATCAGAGATGGAAACGGAAAATCACGGCGCAGGAAAGATCAGCGCCGGAATAAAGAAAAAAGCCCGCAGGGCACAGCGGTCAACGCCGGATTCAAAAGCTCGCGGCCAAACAATACAACACGGCCTCTTAAAGAGAACAGAGACGAGCTATCAAATTTAAACAAAATTTTAGATCGGATATGTCAAATCCACAAGATACCTCGGAAGGCACGCAAACCATACCAACCAAATTGTTGGGTTTTCAAACAGTCCGGCAGACTCAACGCCGGACACAAGGGGCTCGATGCGCCAAACAAGGACGATGATGAGCCCCACCAGCAGAGCACCAGAAGTCAAAAGACTTTCCCACAAGAAGTCAAAACAGTAAACTCGCTTCACGTGATAGTACGGAAAGCCAACACGGCACTCTCCAAGACAAGTGTCGGACGATCCACTCCAGTGGACCGAGATTGGATGTAAAATCCAATCACTTTTGACCACCTGGATTAGTCCAGAAGTATCCGGAATGCAGGATAGACTGCCCTGATATCGGATCCCACAATAGGCGGACTGGACTTAACGCAGGTGTTGACGGACGGCGGCAGTGACTTAAACCTGCTATATCCGGACACAATCCGCAAATGGGGATAGACCCTATCACAACTCGGCATAGCCGCACTTCCTTCAAAGGAGTGGCGCCAGGCCCTTAAGCCAGCTATCAAGCACCACGGGATGGGAAGCTCTCGTCCGCTTCAATGCAATACCACATTACGCGTCTCTTACGCTTAAAATGCCCGGTCCACGTGGCATCATTTCATTAAAAGGTCGCTTGAGACCCGGACACGGCTGGGCGAGTCCGGAATAATTACGCTTAGGGCTACCTAGCCGCACATTCCTTCACAAGGGTTTGCACATATAAGCCATAATGAGCTAGCATAGGCTCGGCTTCCTTAATCCCTATTTTCAATTTTTATGCACTTTCTCGCATCGATTTTTCCAACCAAGTTCTTCTCTTTTTACAGATGAACAGTGTGCACACCGTCCGTGATATGGCACAACGGAGACACAGCGCAGACGTGCAAGAGGGACCCGCTGCAAGGACTCTTTTCGGACTAAGACCCTCGTAAACCTTTCTTCTGTCTCTTGTTGCTATAATCCCTGGTTTATCATTATAACCAGAGTGGAGACTGGCGTTTTGGGATCGGCCGCGCCAGAAGAATCTGCCGGTACCTGGACACAAGGGGCTTAGGGCTTTGTTTTTGCCCGCTATTATAAAGAGCGAACACATTCGGGAGTGTTCGGCGTCTCGAGTTAGGCCTTATATGCATCAGCTCCGAATCATGTCTTTGGTCAAATGTTGGGTTTGCCCGCCTCGTGTTTTGCTGCCTTACGTTCCGTATCATCGGCTAACGCTGCTCGGGAGAACTACTGCGATTGTGCCCGATTCGGCTGGGCGAAGCCTCGAGAGAAAGCCAAAACTGATCGTCATGATACAGCGAGACTGGTCAACCACTCGATCGACTATGGAATGTTTAGGATTCCTCCGCTTTGACGAAGGCCGTTTCGGCCAGCACATATGCACCCCGATTCGGAGAGCGCGGTGCCCCTGGGGCTATGTCGTAGCCCCACCTCGAACTCCATGGCTAAGTGAAAGTGATAAAGCATTATAGTCCGGTTGCCTCGCTTGCTACGCTACCACCTCCTTTACAGGACCGAGACGTCCGGATTAAGTGTGAAAATGCGCTATTTTTGCGAACACCCCCGCACCTTGTGCGTGGGGGCTGAAGCCGGCGATCGCCATCTTTCAAAGTTATACACACGATACATGAACGGCCGCAGAGGAGATACTATATTACTTGAACGCACAAGTATAAAAGGCGCTTACATCATGAATAAAATTTTACAAACGTTCATTTGAATGTAACATTTTTCGAGCACTGCGACTCTATTACACGAGCACCACGCAGCACTTCGCCAAAATAGTGCTCGGCGGGTAACCGTTATCATCCGAACCGGGTCGCAACAGCGTGGCATCCATCTCGCCCAATGTGTCTTCACAGGCGAGCGCCATCCGCGCACCCTCTATGCAGGCCGACCGCTTCGCCGCTTTGATATGCGGCACCGCCCCAAGAAATTGCTGCAACAAGCCAAAGTAACTCTTGGCTTGGGCCTATCCGCCAGATATGGGTCACTATATCCATCATAGCAAGCCCGACAACCTATTTAGCTCAGCCCACTCGGCCAAACGGTCGGTCACGGATGTGAACGCTCCGGACTATGGAATTGAGACCAAAACAGCTCTTCCGTCTTGTGCTCCTTCCGACTCGAAAATGCACAACGGCATCCGCCTTTTCGCTGCTAAGTCCATATAAGGGTCCTCTGAACCCCACAGCTGGCCCAGTGAGCATACTTTGATCCATAAACCTTGGCGCAGCGTAAATGGCTTTCGGCTACAATATCTCCAGCCTGGCGCAGCTCCTCCTTTATAGCCCGCATTGCAGAGCGGGCATCCTTGGCTTTGGCGGTGGCCTTCTCAAGGTCTTCTTGCTCCGCTAGGCGCTCCTTCACAAGAGACTCATTGCGGTCGGTAGCATTTTTAACTTCACAGCCATTTCGGCTATTCTTTCCCTGCTCGGCGATGTAGCGGCCCTTTCGCCGCTAACTCCTCGGCCGCCTTGAGGCCGCCAGCATTACTCCTTCCGCCTGCTCCTTGGCTTGAGCAAGTTCGCCCAAGACTCTCCACGGCAGCGACACTATCTACATTTCACGCACATATTGTAAGGAGTTGGCTTCGGCTCCCTTACCACGTGACCGCACAAATAACACTTACCTTGCGACTCATCAAGTCGCTTTGCTGATCGCAGCGATGTATTCATCCGCCACATTGAGTTGCCGCTTTAATTCAGCAACTCCATCATCCGCTGGCCCCGAATCGACCGCCACCTGCATCGGCATGACGGAATTTAAACCTGCGATTTTGATCCTCGACGCGCTGTCGATATCGACAACCTACCGAGTCTCGAGGCTACTATCTATACAGGGCGCATTCTATATGCAAAACTGTTAAAAGGTGTGTCATTTTTACGTACATCGAATCCCGCCAGTAAACTCCTGACGGCATCATGCAATCCGCCTTCGGCGGACGCAATCCTTTCAATCACCATGCTCATCAATGCATGCTGATCTTCTGAGATAGACGCCTTCTCAAGCAGATCCTTCAGCCGTACACCAGTTGGCGCCGAACTATCCGACTTTGCCGCACCCGGGGGCTCCCTCCGTGACGACACTTCAGGCTCGTCCGCCCTTTCCGACGACACCCCGGACGGAGGCGTCTCGCTCTCCATCATCTCCGGAAGAAGGTCCCCCGAAGACGAGCTCATTTGCGAAGGACGGAGATCCGAACTACAAGGTAAACACTTTAGTTATCCTCAGAAGCACAAATAGGGATGTCCCTTATTACATAACTCCTTTCTTTCTACTTACGGCTCGCTGGAGGGCTGACCCATTAAGGGAGATTGTGCGGCCGGGGCCTCCCCGGACGCAGGACCCTCTGGCGAAGATTTCTTCCCCCGTTTAGGGGCTTTTGCCCCCGGGTCCTCGGAGGCAGTCCTCTTCTCCCCTTGGAGGGAGGGATTCTCGATCCCCCCTCTTTCAAGAGCCTCCTTAGGCGGGGCAGTAGCTCCCTTGCTTTCCCCTTCGCCTTCCTCTGAAGGCGCAACCTCCAGCATCCGGACCAGCACGGGATCCGGCACGGTCTCGGGGATTGGGGCCGGACACCGTATCAATTTTGCTTCCGCTCTCCACTCCTGTGTAGAAGGAGATCGGTCATAAGGCGGGTCATCTAAAGGCAAATAAACGGTATGTCCGGACTTGGAACTACTTACTTGAGTATCCGGGCGATTACAGCTTAGTCCAGCATCCTCGGTCAATTCCGGACGCACCTCTTGCGATCCGAAGAATAAGCTATACATCTCCAGGGGTGTCATACCCATGAAGTGTTGAAGAATCCGTGGGCCCTCGGATTGAACTCCCATAGCCGGAGAGGACGGCGTTTGCGAGGCAGGAGGCGCCTAATTAGCATAACCTGCATCACCACCACCATATCGATCTCCCTCGTTAAGAGATCTTGAATCCGCCCCTGCAGTAGGGGCACGCCCTTTGACGGCCCCTAGTTGAGCTCCTTGGTTGACCCACGACATCAATCGTCGCGAGGTCCCGGCGGAATAGGGCGGCGGCTGTTGTCTGCGGCCCCTCGAACGGTAATATAAAACCACTCTTGCTGCCACAGGCCGAGCTCCTCTTGGAAGGAGCCAGCGGGCCCTGGCATCGGCCCTCCTACTTATGGCCGCCCCGCCACACTCCGCTTGACGCCCCCCGATCATCTTCGGCGCCACATTGAAGGTCTTCAGCCACATACCGAAGTGAGGGGTGACGTGGAGGAAGGCTTCGCAGATGACAATGAATGCGGAGATATGGAGGATTGACTCCAGAGCCAAATCGTGGAATTCCAACCCGTAATAAAATATGAGCCCTCTCACAAAAGGATCCATCGGGAAGCCTAAACCCCGACGGAGGTGGGATACAAAAACGACATACTCGCCGGGCTCGGGGGTGGGGATGGCCTGCCCGTCGGCAGGCAGCATGTGCGAAATCTCAAAAGACAGGTACTTGGCATCCCGCAGCTTCAGCACGTCCTCCTCCGTGACGGAGGAGGGCATCCACCGGCCCTGGAGGTCGGAACCGGACATCGTTGAAGGTCCGAAGCGCTCGAATCTGGAGCTCTAGGTGCTGGAACTTGGAGCAGGAAAGGATTCGATGGAGGATTGAAGAAAAGAAACGAGCCTTGGTCCCGTTTTAAAGGGGGAGAATACCAAGAGCCGACTCCGTGACCGTTTGGGACTCGCCGATAGAGGCGTGGCGGCGGACGCGTTGGGTTACCCACGCCCGTATTGATGAGAATCCCGGATTAAGGGAAACACGATCTCGCTCGACAAGACGTGCCAAAAACCGCCGCTAAATGCGCTGAGGTGGTAAAGTAAAAACGATTCGAGTAATGGCTTGGTAGTGGTGTGACATCATGCCACGGAAAACGCCAATGATTGAACTTGTGTATATATATTATTATTCTCTCTACGGTGGAATGTGGAATTTATTTTGCAGAGCCGGACACTATCCTGGTGTTCACCATCTTATATCATTTGGAGGAGGAACCCGCCTTGCAATGCCAAGCAATACACACGCCGGACTTATCGTCATTGAAGCCTGGTTTAGGGGCTACTGAGGGAGTCCTGGATTAGGGGGTGTCCGGACAGCGGGACTACCATCATCAGCCGAACTATCATTTGCCGGACTATCATCATCATCCGGACTCCAAGACTATGAAGATAGAAGATTGAAGACTTCCCCCCGTGTCCGGATGGGACTTTCCTTCGCGTGGAAGGCAAGCTTGGCGATACGGATATGTAGATCTCCTACCATTGTAACCGACTCTATGTAACCCTAGCCCTCTCCGGTGTCTATATAAACCGGATGGCTTTAGTCCGTAGGACAACAATCACAACAACCCTTACAATCATACCATAGGCTGGCTTCTAGGGTTTAGCCTCCTTGGTCTCGTGGTAGATCCACTCTTGTAAACATCCACAATATCAATATCAATCAAGCAGGACGTAGGGTTTTACCTCCATCAAGAGGGCCCGAACCTGGGTAAACATCGTGTCCCTTGTCTCCTGTTACCATCCGCCAAGACGCACAGTTCGGGACCCCCTACCCGAGATCCGCCGGTTTTGACACCGACAGTCGTCAACTAGTAATGATCAAGAAGTGATCCTGAACTCCTACTTACGTCAGACATAACCCAGAAACCGTGTTCTCCTCTCGATCAACCCCGAAAAGAGACACTCACGATTCGCACACGGTTGGTGTATTTTAGAAGAGTTTACTTCAAGTTTACTACAACCGACATTAACAAATTCCCATCAGCCACATAACCGCTGGCACGGCTCTCGAAAGTTTATACCTGCAGGGTGTCCCAGCTAAGCCCATGATAAGCTCTCGCGATCAACGGGATATTCCTTCTCCCGGAAGACCCGATCAGTCTGGAATCCGGCTACAAGACATTTCGACAGCAATAAAACAAGACCAGCAAGACCTCCCGGCGTGCCGACATCCCGATAGTAGCCACGCCAGATCTCGCCTCGTGCCACGACCGGATGAGCGATCACGCATAACTAGAACCAGCCCTCAAGTTTCCCGAGGTGGCACCGCAAGTGGCTCTAGTTTGGACCAACACTTAGACAAGCATTGGCCCGGGGCTAAAATAAAGATGACCCTTGGGATGCGTGACTCCCAAGGAAAAAAGGTAATAGGTGAGGCAAATGGTAAAACCAATGTTGGGCCTTCTTGGAAGAGTCTTATTCAAAGCGAACTGTCAAGGGGTCCCATAAATCACCCAACCGCGTTAGGGACGCAAAATCCGGGAACATAATACCGACATGACAGAAACTAGGCGGCAAAAGTGGAACAAAACACTGCATAAGGCCGAGCCTTCCACCCTTTACCAAGTATATAGATGCATTAATAATATAAGAGATATTGTGATATCCCAACATAAACATAATCCAACATGGAGCAATCTTCATCTTCACCTGCAACTAGCAACGCTATAAGAGGGGCTGAGCAAAAGCGGTAACATAGCCAAACAACGGTTTGCTAGGAAGGGTGACAAAGGTTAGAGGTTCATGGCAATTTGGGAGGCTTGAGCAGCAAGTGGTAGGTAAAGCAACATAGCGATAGAATGAAGCAACTAGCATAGCAATGATAGTAATGAGATCCAAGGTGACGGTCATCTTGCCTGAAATCCCGCTAGGAAGAAGAACGAGTCCATGAAGAAGACGCGCGGAAGTAGTCGAACGAAACCTCACAATCGCAACATTTCCGGAACTAGGAAGCAACACCGGAAAGAAACAAACAACATGGTAAATGCACAAGCATAAACATGGCATAATGCACAATCAAGTATGATGCATGTCCGGTTTAATGAGGCATGGCAAAGTGCAACAAATAATGCTACAAGTTAAGTGGAGCTCGATATGCAACGAGTTGCATATTGACAAAACACCACATAGACATATTTAGTTTAATCTCGTTTAAGCTACAAAACAATGTTAAATGTTGTTAAACATGGCAAGAGGTGAAGCATAAATAAACTAACTATTTAGGAAAATTTAAATGAGGCCGGAACAACAAACAACAATTCCGGAAAATCCTCATGTCCATATTTCGAATTTGGTACTGTTCTGTCCTAACGCATATTTTAATGTTGTTAAACAGGAAAATAAACTAGGCATTTTTCCACCCCATTTACATATAAAGTTTATTTAAAACCGAGCTACGGTTATTTAGTTATGAAATAAAGCATTTTAACATGGCATTTGAGCAAATTTAATCAAACAACATTTTAAACATTTAAACCATGGATGAAAATGGCATATTATGAAACTAGATAAAATTCTAAGCACTTTACATGTTTAAATCATTTTAAACCGATGCACGATTTGTGAGTTATTAATGCATGAACATGAGGGGTTTTTCTGTAAATATGCAGTCTCTGGATAAATAGCTAAAATCGCAGAACAGGAAAAAAACGTGCTCTGGGCTGAAACTGCTGGGCCAGCGGCGTACAGGAGAAAGGGTGGACGGGCTGCTCACCCATGGGCCAAGCCCAGGACTGTGGAGAGGGCGCTGGAAGGGGGGCGCTGGGCCTGGCGCGACCCACGCGCTGGCGCTGGTGCGGTGGAGGATCGGGTCAACGCGGGCGAAGGGGCGGGCGAGCTGCTGCTGCTCGTCCCTAAAGAACAGAAACAGCAGCACGTCCACGGCAATGGAGAAGACGCCGACAGGGGGGGTCATGGCGACGAGGTCGTCGAGAACCGGCCGGAACGAGCGGAACGGAGTGCGGGGAGGCCGAGCCTGGCGCATATCCATGGCGACGAGGAGGGGCGCGATCAACGCGGCGACCGGCTGCGCTTGCGGTCGTCTCGCTCGGCCACGGTCGAAGAAGAGGACTTGGAAGCGGCGAGGATGCGTCCTCCGGCGACAGGGATGGCGTGGATGCAGCGGAGGCAAGCGGATCTGGGCGTTGGGAGCCTACCTCCTGCGATGGTAGTGACAGTTGGTGCTCCTTGTCAGAGAGAAAAACGAGAGGGATGAGCGACAGAGCGGAGGTGAGAAGGAGTAGGACGGGAGGAGGAGGCACGGCGACCTGTGGTGCTCCGGCGTCGCGCTCGCCGGCGTTGCGGAGGAGGCCAGGATGGCGAGGTCGTCGGGACCCTGGACGACGTCGGCTTGAGGAGCTCGGATGGCGGCATCCATAGCGGCGAACAGAGGAGGCTTGGACGAGCGGGACGGAGACGAAGCGCGAGGAAGCAAGGGCTCGCGAGGGAGATGGCTACTGCTGGCGCTCGGGCTCTCGTGCCGCACGGACGAAGGCACCTACGGCTACGGGTGCCCGGGTGGATGGGTGGATCGAGGGGACGGCTCATGAAGGCGGCGTGGTGATCTGGGAGGAGCTCGAGGTGGAAGGTGCTCGGTGGTCAGGGTTCAAATGATGGTTGGCTGGGTTTGCAAATCGAGGAGTTTGGTTGATCGGGAGGGATCCCGATGAAGATGTTGAGTGGGTGGCGGCGCGGCTAGGGATGGATGGGATAAGGGGGCTAGATTTTAGGGATTGGTTAGGGTTGGACTATTTATATAGGTAGGGGAATAGGGTAGGGGTTAACGCAGTCCGTCCGATTGTAATCGGGCGATCGAGAATAAATAGGTAGGGAGTCCAAATAAGAAAACGGAGATACTTTAGGGATGTTTGAAGATGATTCGAACGCACTAGTCACGACCGAGCGGTTCGGGTTCGGAGCAGTTTTTGGACGCGCGCAAAAAGGGGCTGCGAGCTGGCAAGAGAGGTTAGGTGGAGACAAGGGGCCTGGCAAAAGGTTAACAAAGACAAAGAGAGAAGGGGCAACTGCGAACGGCTACGAGTTTTATGAAAACATGCGGATGCAATGCGCATGATGCCATGAGATGAGATGCAAGACATGAACAAATAGCAAAACAAAAGACAAAAACCCAACCACGAAGGAAATAACATATCACATCTCCAGAAAAGGCAAGAGTTGGAGTTACAAATATGGAAAATTGTATCCGGGGCGTTACAACACTCCACCACTACGAGAGGATCTCATCCCGAGATCTAGGGATGGCACCGGAGAGAAACAGAAGAGGAAGAGGTAAAACAAAGTTGCTTCTTTGAGAAACGAGTGAAACCAATGAACGTTGAGAGGTTGGAAAGTTGAAAGAAGAAGACAACAGAGTTGAACGAAATTGAGAACACTCCGATAGAAAAGAGGAACAAGGAACATTGCAAGAACCTTGTAGGTTGAAAGACAAACAAAAATGATTACGATGGACAAGAAGTACATGCAAGCACTCCGGTTGAAACAAGATTTACAAGGAACGATAAAGAACAATTACGACAACACTCTGGTTGTAAATGGAAGGGATAGAATATGGACTTGGTAAAATGAAAGCACTTGGATGAGACTCCGGCTAAAAGAGGAATGATAGACACAACACTTCGGTTAAATGGATAAGCCATAAAAGAACATGATCTTGACAAAGCGATATGATGGGTGAAGAGAGCAACATCACAAAGCCTCCGGGGGAAAGAATAGAAGATCGGTCATTGGAATAAGAATGGAGAAGAAAATGCCAATTCTGCCACAAAAGAGCTTGGAAAGCACCCTTCCAAGAATGTTAGAACGGAATTGTTGGAAAACCAACAACGAAAGGATAAGCTTGTAGTGGGCTTATGGAAAACATCTCAAGACTATGAGGTGACAACCGGCCAAAAATGGAAACCATTGATTGGATTGAGAGCACCGAAGAGATGAAAAACTTCTTCCACCAAGATGATAGAGAGATAACTTGGATCATTGATAAACACCATAATAGCAACATTCCATAGGGAAGGCTTTAGGTGAAACATGACACAAGATGACTCCAACGAAGAGATTGGTGGATTTAAAATATCTCATTCTTGACAACATGTGAATCATGAAACACGAACTCAAATTGTCAAGAATGACATAACACCACCTCAAATGATAAGGTAGAACGAATTGCACTTTGGAATGCAAGATGAAGAATGCTTGAACTCCTCAAAACAAAACATGTGTTGAGCACCATGTTTATTTTGAAGTATGGCTTGACGGATCATAACTTCGAGAGAAATCTTGAAGAACAATAGAAGAATGACAAGAATCCTTGACGAACCATCATGTAGAGCCTCCATGAAGAACTCCGGTAATAGAAGGATGATAAAAAGACAGAGAAGTTGAAGACACAAGGTGAAACCTTGCAATGATTTAGATGGAGCTTCGCGATTATATAACCGAGAGGACTTGGAACTCCGGAAAAGAAAAGATGAAAACACTTAACTAGAATTACTTCATCATGAACAATCTCCGGAAGAAAAGAATTAATCAACTCGAGGAAATAAGAATAAGATTTATTGTATGCTTATCCTTCATCAAATTAAATTGATGACAAGCAATGGATTTGGCATACTACTTATTCCCATAGAAAGGATTAAGAGAGATATAGCGCAAACTTGAGAAGGTATTGATGGAACCACCGGTGGAATTTGGAAACAACGAATGAATTAATATGATAACGAAGGAAGTGAAATCTTGAACGAACCACCATAAGAATTGAAAATGAACGTAGCAAAGGCACAATTGTTGGGTAACGTAGTAATTTCAAAAAATTTCCTACGAACACGCAAGACCATGGTGATGGCATAGAAACGAGAGGGGAGAGTATCCGTCCACGTACCCTCGTAGACCGAAAGCGGAAGCGTTATATCAACGCGGTTGATGTAGTCGTACGTCTTCACGATCCGACCGATTCAAGCACCGTTACTCCGGCACCTCCGAGTTCTTAGCACACGTTCAGCTCGATGACGATCCCCGGCTCCGATCCAGCAAAGCGTCGGGAGGAGTTCCACAAGACGACGGCGTGGTAGACGATCTTGATGTTCTGCTGTCGCAGGCTTCGCCAAGCACCGCCACAATATGACCGAGGTGGAATATGGTGGAGGGGGCACCGCACACGGCTAAGGAACGATCACGAAGATCAACTTGTGTGTTCTAGGGTGCCCCCTGCCCCTGTATATAAAGGAGCAAGGGGAGGGCGGCCAGCCCTTGGGGCGCACCAAGGGGGGGGAGTCCTCCTCCTAGTAGAGTAGGACTCCCTTTCCTAGTCCTACTAGGAAGAGGGAAGGAAGGAAAGAGAGGAGAGGAGAGGGAAGGGGGCTGCGCCCCCTAGTCCAGTCGGACTCCCCATGGAGGGGGCGCGCACCTCTGGTGCAGCCCTCTCTCCCCTCTTGGCCCAATAAGGCCCATAACTTCCCGGGGTTCCGTAACCCCTCCGGCACTCCGGTTTTCTCCGAAACTTCCGAACCTTTCCGTGTCCGAATATAACCATCCAATATATCAATCTTTATGTCTCGACCATTTCGAGACTCCTCGTCATGTCCGTGATCACATCCGGACTCAACTCCTTCGGTACATCAAAATGCATAAACTCATAATATAACCGCTATTGAAACCTTAAGCGTCATGGACCCTACGGTTCGAGAACTATGTAGACATGACCTAGAACCATTCTCGGTCAATAACCAATAGCGGAACCTGGATGCCCATATTGGTTCCTACATATTCTACGAAGATCTTTATCGGTCAAACCGCATAACAACATACGTTGTTCCCTTTGTCATCGGTATGTTACTTACCCGAGATTCGATCGTTGGTATCCAATACCTAGTTTAATCTCGTTACCGGAAAGTCTCTTTACTCGTTCCGTAATACACCATCTCACAACTAACTCATTAGTTGCAATGCTTGCAAGGCTTATGTGATGTGTATTACCGAGAAGGCCTAGAGATACCTCTCCGACAATCGGAGTGACAAATCCTAATCTTGATTCATGCCAACTCAACATATACTTTCGGAGACACTTGTAGAGTACCTTTATAATCACCCGATTCGCGTTGACGTTTGGTAGCACACAAAGTGTTCCTCCGTAAACGGAGTTGCATAATCTCATAGTTGCAGGAACTTTGTATAAGTCATGAAGATAGCATAAGCAACATACTAAACGATCAAGTGCTAAGCTAATGAAATGGGTCATGTCAATCACATCATTCTCCTAATGATGTGATCCCATTAATCAAATGACAACACATGTCTATGGTTAGGAAACATAACCATCTTCGATTAATGAGCTAGTCTAGTAGAGGCATACTAGTGACTATCTGTTTGTCTATGTATTCACACATGTATTATGTTTCCGGTTAATACAATTCTAGCATGAATAATAAACATTTATCATGATATAAGGAAATAAATAATAACTTTATTATTGCCTCTAGGGCATATTTCCTTCAACAATTCACCGGGAAGGATTGGAAAACGAATGAAGATGCTTGAGAGAATTTAGATACAAGAGAATGAAGAGATCATGAACTGATTAGAGGATATTTGAACGATTCACCGATAAGATTTGGAGAATGATAGCTACACGCCGAGAATGAAGAATTATGACATGATGGCCTTCGGAGGAAAGAAATGGAAACAACTCATGAAATGCTTTGGATGGGTGAAAAGAATTCCCACAATCGAAAACAATTATGAGAGAATGGCATCAAGCTAGAACCATGAATCATTGAAGAGAATGGAGCAAGATTTAAGAGAAACTCTTCTTCGGTCTTCAAATGTTGAGAATGACGATGAAAAACATCACCATGAATTGTTGAGGCACTCCGGAATGAAAATTAGAAAGGTTGAACCAATGATGAAAAGAATTTGGAAGATCTTGGAGAAAGACATTTGACTGATGATAACTCATTCTTACGTCAAACTTTGAAAACAATTTTAGAAGCTCCGGGAAAATTAGAAGAGTCAGGTAAGATCCTAGGAAAAGACCTGTGGGTTAGGTCCCACTCAAAAGAAAACACCGTTGAACAATTTTAAAGAGAGGTTGCACCGGTTGAATTAAATGGCTTGAAAGAGATAACATGCTCAAAATAACTTGAACGGATCTGGAATGAAAAGACGAGCCTTCCGAGATATCTTCAACACTCCAGAACAAATGAATAGCGAGAAGTGAATGATTAAGAGGTGCATCGCCAAGAGAAATCATTAGAAACGAGGAAAGGAATATGATGAATATCGGAATTTTGAATTGGATCCACCGGAGAAGAAACAACAATGAAGGATGATGAACTTGAAACTGTTGAGCATCTTCATGGGAAATCACCGGATAAGAACATTGAAAGAAAAGAATGAAGAGACTTCCCACAAATAAAAGGATACATGATTAAGAAATCTGAGTCCTTGAAGAAAAAGGGTGGGAGGGCGGGAAAACAAAACAACTTGGGACGGATGAAACAAACACCGTTGAGAAAACTTAGAATTGATCTTGCAAACGTTGAAATGATCGGATGCACTTGAAGAGAAGTACACCGGTTGGGAAAAGAATTAACATGACGACCTCGATGATCAAGAAGGATTAGTATTCACATAGCAATATGAGAACACCGTTTAGGGAAGGTATGGATTCAACATTTGACTTCGAAGCAACTCGAATACCACAAATAAAACAAAACAAAGGATTTGGCTTGTAGAATAAGCCGAAACAAATACATATGATAGAGATTTACCCAATCTCATATCATGCATCTGTCAGAAAGATATTCCAGGAGCTACTTGAATTCCCACCTATAAACTCCCAAAACTTTCTGGTTATGCAATCTGGTGTTGGGGATACAGGGGACACAAAATATATCACCCAAACTAACAATGCCTAGATCCAGCTGTATCCATCCTTCAACACATAACCAAGAAACCTTCGGAAATCGTGTACCTCAACCTTCGAAAAGCATCCGTTATACAAGTTATGGAAATACTCCCGAACTCCCCAGTACTGGGTGACGTCGAGGTTATCTCACCAACAACTGCATAAAAGAGATTTTCGATGTCGGCAAAACTCAGGTATTCCGAATCTGCAACGATAAAATTGTGACGACAACACCTAGGAGCTCAACTCCACGACACCGCCACAACCCCTAAATGTCAGGAGGCACCAAGAACAATGTTCTCGTCACAAGACTATCGGAACGATCCCAAGATACCCGCGTGATCCTAAATAAATTTCGTGAAATTTGAGGAGAGGAAAGACAAAACATCTACGTCAGGAGGCCTCACCAGAGTGACGAAGGGACTGAGGAGTAAAAAGAATCCTACTCTCCGATATATATAATCCTAAGACTCAAAATAGTTTTCTTCTAGACTCAACAACAGCCAACAAACAATGGGGCTCCTATGGTCGGTCGAGGCTCTGATACCAACTTGTCACGCCCAAGATGCGACCCTATCCTAAAGGAACTCGAAGGTCCCACCAAGGATAGAAGCGCATCTTGAAGACGCTTTTGCAAGGTGGATATCATTACATCAACATTACATAATAGTGGGGATACATCCAATACATACAATGTCACATGAATACAACAATACAACATACAAGATCAACATCCGACTACGGATGTAACATAAACAGAAACTCAAACAATATCCACCACTAGCCAGGCTGCCGACACGAACCTATCCCCGATCAAGAAGAAGCGTAAGAAGAACTCGAGAACAAGTAAAATCGCTCTCGCGTCAAGATCATCGCATAACCTGTACACTGCAACTGGTGGTGTAGTAATCTGTGAGCCACGAGGACTCAAAGAATCCCATTACCATGGGTATCAAGACTAGCAAAGCTTAATGGGAAAGGAAGGGGAAAGTGGTGAGGTTGCAGCAGCGACTAAGCATATATGGTGGCTAACATACGCAAAAGAGAGCGAGAAGAGAAACAAAGGAACGGTCGTCAACTATTAATGATCAAGAAGTGATCCTGAACTCCTACTTACGTCGACATAACCCGAAACCGTGTTATCCTCTCGATCAACCCGAAAAGAGACACTCACGATTACGCTTACGGTTGGTGTATTTTAGAAGAGTTTACTTCAAGTTTACTACAACGGACATTAACAAATTCCCATCGCCACATAACCGCAGACACGGCTCTCGAAAGTTTATACCTGCAGGGTGTCCCAACTTAGCCCATGATAAGCTCTCGCGATCAACGAAGGATATTCCTTCTCCCGGAAGACCCGATCAGTCTCGGAATCCGGCTACAAGACATTTCAACAGGAATAAAACAAGACCAGCAAGACCTCCCGGCGTGCCGACATCCCGATAGTAGCCGCGCAGATCTCGTCTCGAGCCACGACCGGATGAGCAAGATGCACAACTAGAACCAGCCCTCAAGTTTCCCGAGGTGGCGCTGCAAGTGGCTCTAGTTTGGACGAACACTTAGACAAGCATTGGCCGGGGGGCTAAAATAAAGATGACCCTTGGGATGCGCGACTCCCAAGGGAAAAAAGGTAATAGGTGAGGCAAATGGTAAAACCAATGTTGGGCCTTGCTGGAAGAGTCTTATTCAAAGCGAACTGTCAAGGGGGTCCCATAAATCACCCAACCACGTTAGGGACGCAAAATCCAGGAACATAATACCGATATTACGGAAACTAGGGCGGCAAAAGTGGAACAAAACACCAGGCATAAGGCCGAGCCTTCCACCCTTTACCAAGTATATAGATGCATTAATAATATAAGAGATATTGTGATATCCCAACATAAACATAATCCAACATGGAGCAATCTTCATCTTCACCTGCAACTAGCAACGCTATAAGAGGGGCTGAGCAAAAGCGGTAACATAGCCAAACAACGGTTTGCTAGGAAGGGTGACAAAGGTTAGAGGTTCATGGCAATTTGGGAGGCTTGAGCAGCAAGTGGTAGGTAACGCAGCATAGCGATAGAATGAAGCAACTAGCATAGCAATGATAGTAATGAGATCCAAGGTGACGGTCATCTTGCCTGAAATCCCGCTAGGAAGAAGAACGAGTCCATGAAGAAGACGAACGGAAGTAGTCGAACAAAACCTCACAATCGCAACATTTCCGGAACTAGGAAGCAACACCGGAAAGAAACAAACAACATGGTAAATGCACAAGCATAAACATGGCATAATGCACAATCAAGTATGATGCATGTCCGGTTTAATGAGGCATGGCAAAGTGCAACAAACAATGCTACAAGTTAAGTGGAGCTCGATATGCAACGAGTTGCATATTGACAAAACACCACATAGACATATTTAGTTTAATCTCGTTTAAGCTACCAAACAATGTTAAATGTTGTTAAACATGGCAAGAGGTGAAGCATAAATAAACTAACTATTTAGGAAAATTTAAATGAGGCCGGAACAACAAACAACAATTCCGGAAAATCCTCATGTCCATATTTCGAATTTGGTACTGTTCTGTCCTAACGCATATTTTAGTGTTGTTAAACAGGAAAATAAACTAGGCATTTTTCCACCCCATTTACATATAAAGTTTATTTAAAACCGAGCTACGGTTATTTAGTTATGAAATAAAGCATTTTAACATGGCATTTGAGAAAATTTAATCAAACAACATTTTAAACATTTAAACCATGGATGAAAATGGCATATTATGAAACTAGATAAAATTCTAAGCACTTTACATGTTTAAATCATTTTAAACCGATGCACGGTTTGTGAGTGATTAATGCATGAACATGAGGGGTTTTTCTGTAAATATGCAGTCTCTGGATAAATAGCTAAAATCACAGAACAGGAAAAAAACGTGCTCTGGGCTGAAACTGCTGGGCCAGCGGCGTACAGGAGAAAGGGTGGACGGGCTGCTCACCCATGGGCCAAGCCAGGGATCGTGGAGGGGCGCTGGCTCAGCACGACCCACGCTACAAGGCCAAAGCGGTGGAGGACGGGTCAACACGGCGAAGGGCGAGGCGAGCTGCTGCTGCTCGTCCTCAAGAATGTAAACAGCAAGATGTCCATGGCAATGGAGAAGACGCCGGCAGGGGGGGTCATGGCGACGCGGTCGTCGGGAACCGGCCGGAACGAGCGGAACGGAGCGCGGGGAGGTGGAGCTTGGCGCGGATCCATGGCGACGAGGAGGGGCGCGGTCAACGCGGCGACCGGCTGCGCTTGCGGTCGTCTCGCTCGGCCACGGTCGAAGCAGAGGACTTGGAGGCGGCGAGGATGCGTCCTCCGGCGACAGGGATGGCGTGGATGCAGCGGAGGCAAGTGGGTCTGGGCGTTGGGAGCCCATCTCCGGCGATGGTAGCGACAGTTGGTGCTCCTTGTCAGAGAGAAAAACGAGAGGGATGAGCGACAGAGGGGAGGCGAGAAGGAGCAGGACGGGAGGAGGAGGCACGGCGACCTGTGGTGCTCCGGCGTCGCGCTCGCCGGCGCTGCGGAGGAGGCCAGGATGGCGAGGTCGTCGGGACCCTGGACGACGTCGTCTTGAGGAGCTCGGATGGCGGCATCCATAGCGGCGAATAGAGGAGGCTTGGACGAGCGGGACAGAGACGGAGCGCGAGGAAGCAAGGGCTCGCGAGGGAGATGGCTGCTGCTAGCGCTCGGGCTCTGGTGCCGCACGAACGAAGGCACCTACGGCTACGGGTGCCCGGGTGGATGGGTGGATCGAGGGGACGACTCATGAAGGCGGCGTGGTGATCTGGGAGGAGCTCGAGGTGGAAGGTGCTCGGTGGTCGGGCTTCAAACGATGGTTGGATGGGTTTGCAAATCGAGGAGTTTGGTGGATCGGGAGGGATCCCGATGAAGATGCTGAGTGGGTGGCGGCACGGCTAGGGATGGACGGGACAAGGGGGCTAGATTTTAGGGATTGGTTAGGGTTGGACTATTTATATAGGTAGGGGAATAGGGTAGGGGTTAACGCGGTCCGTCCGATCGTAATCGGGCGGTCGAGAATAAATAGGTAGGGAGTCCAAATAAGAAAACGGAGATACTTTAGGGATGTTTGAAGATGATTCAAACGCACTAGTCATGACCGAGCGGTTCGGGTTCAGAGCAGTTTTCGGACGCGCGCAAAAAGGGGGCTGCGAGCTGGCAAGAGAGGTTAGGTGGAGACAAGGGGCCTGGCAAAAGGTTAACAAAGACAAAGAGAGAAGGGGCAACTGCGAACAGCTACGAGCTTTATGAAAACATGCGGATGCAATGCGCATGATGCCATGAGATGAGATGCAAGACATGAACAAAAAGCAAAACAAAAGACAAAAACCCAACCACGAAGGAAATAACATATCACATCTCCGGAAAAGGCAAGAGTTGGAGTTACGAATATGGAAAATTGTATCCGTGGCGTTACATTGTCCCCCCCCCCCCTCGATAGACGTGGTTCCGACGATGTGATCGATGACACTGATAAAGAGCTATATTATCTTCGGAAGTGCCAGGCAAGCAAAACCCCCTTGTTCATTCCGATACAATCCCACTCTCTCGCACCTGCTCACTTTTACTGCATTAGGACAACATCGATTCAATTGTTACATGTTGCAGTAGTTGAACCCCTTTCCTCTGCATGACCTGTCATTGCCACAGTAAATAGATGAAACCCACTAGCATGAGTAGGAGTTGTTTGAGCCCTGATGTGCCTACTCATTCATGCTTGTTTGTCATGCCTGCTATTGCTTAGAGTTGTGTCAGGTCTGATTCATCGGGAATGAATTGGAATGTGGTGAACATGTCCTACTGTTGAGAGCTAAGTGTGTGAACACGATTTGGTAAAGGTAGCAGTGAGAGGCCATGTAGGAGTACATGGTGGGTTGTCTCATTGAAACCGTCCTCAGGAACTGAGTTCTGTGTTTGTGATCCATGAACAGTTACTACCACACATTGGGTTCCGGTAACTCGACCCCTCTCGGCTTATTAATCGCCTCGATCTCTGTCCAGGAGTTGCAACTAGTTTCTGGTGTTTGTAGGTAGTGTTAGTAGTCTACCAAGTGGCACCCGGTACAGGTGGGCTTGGGACAGACTAGGCACAGTGGCCCGGTGTACCAAGTGGCACCCGGATGGTGGACTTGGGAACCCTGCACACATTGTTTGGGGCCGTGAGCGACACCCCGGCCGGATCTCCTTGCGGATGGAACCCGAATAGGCGATAAACCTGGACTAGAGACTTGTGTGGTTAGTCAGGTCGTGGCCGACTCCCTCGCCAGGCTTCCTCTTGAAGGTTGCCGAGGTACATGACGTGTACATGGTGGTAAGTGGCGAGAGCGGGTGTGAAGAAGTACACCCCTGCAGGGTTATCATTATCTATTCGAATAGCCGGATTCCTCGAATATGGAAACTTGGACCCCTTGCATAGTTCATAGACAAGAGAAAGTGGATACCTTAAAATATGCAAGATAAGCGTAAGTGCTATGGATGGCCTTCTCGTAGGGAGACGGGAGCGGATCCATAGTGGTGTATTGATATGGTGAATATGTGGACTCGTGTGCGCCACCTCAAAAGAGTTACTTGCAGTCGTAGTTCAGGATAGCCACCGAGTCAAAGCTGGCTTGCTGCAGTCAAACTCCACCACCCCCTTGTTGATAATGATGCATATGTAGTTAGTTCTGATTTAAGTCTTGCTGAGTACAATTGTACTCACGTTTGCCTATTTTATGTTTTTGCAGAGAGACTTCAGTCTCGCTAGTAGTTCCGCGTGGACTTCGACGTTTAGCTTGTTACCTCAGCTACGATCTTGTGCCCTCAGCAGGATCTGGTAGATAGTCGGGCTTCTCAGCCTTTTCCAATTGTAGATGTCTCAGACTCGGACATGTTAAGCTTCCGCTTGTGCTTGTTGCTTGTATGTTTCAGTATGTTGGGTCATGAGACCCATGTTTGTAATATCTCGCTCCTCGGAGCCTAATGAATAAATACTTGAGTCGTAGAGTTATGTTGTGATGCCTTGTTGTATTTACACATATCGAGCATATTGTGTGTATGTTTGAAATGCTTGGTATGTGTGGGATCCGACAATCTAGTTGTTTATCCTTGGCAGCCTCTCTTATGGGGAAATGTAGTCTAGTGCTTCCCGAGCGATAGTAGTCCGCTACAGCCCGGTTCACCGGAGTCCTGCTAGCCCAAAGACTACTGCTCGACACTTGACTGGCGGCATGTGTTTCACTTCGTTCGTGTACATCCTTCGGGAAATGTCACGCGTGACATCCGAGTCCTGCCTAGCCTGCTACAGCCGGGTTACGGAGTCCTGTTAGCCCAGTGCTACAGCCCGGATTCATACGTTGATGACCGACATGCTCGATGTGATTCATGTATGCCTGTCCCCATGGGTTAGTGCCGCTTTGGGTTCACGACTAGCCATGTCGGCCGGGTTCTCTTATCATATGGATGCTAGCGACACTATCATATACGTGAGCCAAAAGGCGCAAATGGTCCCGGGCCATGGTAAGGCGACACCCGTGGGAATACCGTGCGTGAGGCCGCAAAGTGATATGAGGTGTTACTGGCTAGATCGATGTGACTTGGAATCGGGGTCCTGACATGCTTACTAAATTCATCAACTTCATACCTCTCAAAAATGATTCATTAACAAGGTTGATCAGGTCTTATTAACAACCACTTTCGATTAGCATGAAACCGAAGAACTTTCGTAAATCACTAAGTTACCTCAATGGGGATATGCATTTCCCCAACAATAAGCATTTCATATTTCTTTTTGATAGTAGGTAGAGGTATTTGAAAACTTCCAATAGTGATTGTCGGAGATTTTTCAATAACATTAATACCATTCACTTGGAATTGTTTCTTCGGAAAGTACATTGTGTGCTCATTACCATTGATATGAAAAGTGACCTTGCTTTTATTCCAATCAATAACAGCCCCTGCAGTGTTCAAAAAGGGTCTACCAAGGATAATCGACATGTTGTCGTCCTCGGGCATCTCAAGTATAACAAATTCAGTCAAAATATTAACATTAGCAACAACAACGGGCACATCCTCACAGATACCGACAGGTATGGCAGTTGATTTACCAGCCATTTGCAAAGATATTTCAATAAGCGTGATTTTATTCAAGTCGAGTCTTTTATATAAAGAGAAAGGCATAACACTAACACCAGCTCCTAAATCACACAAAGCAGTTTTCACATAATTCTTCTTGATGGAGCAAGGTATAGTTGGTATTCCCGGATCTCCAAGTTTTTCAGGTACTCCATATTTAAAAGTATAATTAGCAAGCATAGTGGAGATTTCAGCTTCCGGTATTTTTCTCTTATTAGTGATGATTTCTTTATATACTTTGCATAAGCAGGCATTATAAGGATATCAGTCAACCGGGTACGCAAAAAGAATGGCCTCAGCATTTCAGCAAAGCGTTCAAATTCTTCATCATCTTTATTTTTAGTTGACTTAGGTGGAAAAGGCATAGCTTTTTGAACCCACGGTTCTCTTTCTTTACTGGGTTTCCTAGCCATGAAGTCTCTTTTATCATATCTATTATTCTTAGGTTGTGGGTTATCAAGATCAGCAGGTGGTTCTATCTCAACATCATTGACTGGTTCTTTATCATTATTTAGTTGAGTGTCTTCATGAACCTCATAATTATCTTTTTCATTATCACTAGGTGAGTGTTCATTACCAGACTGATTTTCAGCATCAGAGATAGAAGTTTCATTTTCATTATCAGGAGGTTTTTCTACTTCAGGTTCACTAGAAGTGTGCAAAAGTCCTATCATTTTTCTTCTTCTTTTTCTTTTTAGAAGGACTAGGTGCACTAGTGTTATTTCTTCGTGAATCTTGTTCAATTCTTTTTGGGTGTCCCTCAGGATAAAGTGGTTCCTGAGTCATTTTACCTTCTCTAGTTGCAACTCTAACAGCAAAGTCAGACATATTATGATTCATTTCATCAATTAATTCTTCTTGTGAGTTAGCAACTTGTTCTAACTGAGTTTGAACCATAGAAGCGTGTTTTCCAGCACCTCTAACATCATTTGAGATTCTAAATAAGAAGTCACTCAAGCGAGCAATAATATCAGAATTATATTTCAATTGTTTCATAACATTTGTATTGAAGTGATCTTGTTTTCTAATATAGTTTTCAAACTCATAAAACCATTGGTTAGGATGCATATTGTGAGGATTGTCATTATCATTGGACTTCATAAGAGAATTTACCTCTACCACCTTAGGCACTGGTGGTGTATTAAGCCCATGTATTTCTTCAATAGGAGGTAAATTTTTAACATCTTCAGCTTTAATACCTTTTTTCTTCATAGATTTCTTTGTCTCTTCCATATCTTCGGGACTGTGATATAATATACCCCTCTTCTTCGAAGTGGGTTTAGGAGGTGGTTCAGGAAGAGTCCAATCATCATAATTTTTCAATATATTATTCAATAATTCCTCAGCTTGCCCAACAGTTCATTCACTGAAAACACAACTAGCACAACTATCTAGGAAGTCCCTAGAAGCATTGGTTAGTCCATTATAGAAGATATCAAGTATTTCATTTTTCTTAAGAGGATGATTAGGCAAAGCATTAAGTAATTGGCAAAGCCTCCCCCAAGCTTGTGGGAGACTCTATTCTTTAGTTTGCACAAAGTTAAATATTCATGTAAAGCAGCTTGTTTCTTATGAGCAGGAAAATATTTTTCAGAGAAGTAATAAATCATATCCTGGGGACTACGCACACAACCAGGAGTAAGAGTATTGTAACAAGCTTTAGCATCACCCTTTAATGAGAAAGGAAATAATTTGAGAATAAAGTAGTAGTGAGTTTTCTCATCATGAGTAAAATGGGTGGCTATGTCATTCTACTTTGTAAGATGTGCCACAACAGTTTCAGTTTCATAACCATGGAAAGGATCAGATTCAACCAAAGTAAATAACTCTGGGTCGACAAATAATTCATAATCCTTATCATCAATAAAGATAGGTGAAATATCAAACTTAGGATCACATTTCATTCTAGCCTTCAGAGATTTTTCTTTATACTTGCATAGTAATTTCTCTAGATCATCTCTATCCTTACAAACAAGAATATCTCTAGTTGTCTCCTCATTCATAACATAACCTTCCAATACCTTAAGCAATTCATATCTAGGAAGGCTAGTTCTAGCAGGTGTTTCAAGAGTTTCAGTTTCAAGCTCATCATCAGATTCAACAACATCATGTTGTATTACTCTAGCAATTTGTGCATCAAGAAAATCACCAAGTGGCACATCATCATTATCAAGCAAGGTACTAGCATTATCCGTAGCAGAAGTAGCATCATCAATACCTTGCGACATATCAGAACTAACATCATTGTGGTGGTGTTGCCAGTTTACTCATAACAGAAGGTGAATCTAAAGCAGAACTGGATGGCACTTCCTTACCTCCCCTCGTCCTTGAGGGAAATATCTTAGTCTTAGGATCCTTCAGATTCTTCATAGTGATAAATTGGTAATAATCCCAAGTGACTCAACAAATATAGATATGCTCCCCGGCAATGGTGCCAGAAAAAGGTCTTGATAACCCACAAGTATAGGGGATTGCAACAGTTTTCGAGGGTAGAGTATTCAACCCAAATTTATAGATCCGACACAAGGGGAGCCAAAGAATACTTGAAGGTATTAGCAGCTGAGTTGTCAATTCAAGCACACCTGGAGATTAATTATCTGCAGCAAGTAATTAGTAGCACAGTAATACGATAGTTTTGATAGTGGTAGCAGTAGTAACGGTAATGGTAACAGTGATAGCAATAGTTTTTTAGCAAGTGTAACAGTGATGATAGCAGTAGGCATTGGATCGGTGACTCGTTGGATGATATTCATCATGTGACAGTTATAACCTAGGGTGATATGGCACTAGCTCCAGTTCATCGATATAATGTAGGCATATATTCCGTAAATAGTCATACGTGCCTTATTAAAAGAACTTGCATGACATCTTTGTCCTACCCTCCCGTGGCAGCGGGGTCAATATTGAAACTAAGGGATATTAAGCCTCCTTTTAATAGAGAACCGGAACAAAGCATTAACACATAGTGAATACATGAACTCCTGAAACTACGGTCATCACTGGGAGTGGGCCCGGTTGTTGTCACACCGGGTTTGCCGGATCATAACACGTAGTAGGCGACTATAACTTGCAAGATCGGATCTAAAACATGAATATAAATATGATAACATAAACAGTTCAGATCTGAGTTCATGACACCCGGGCCCAAAGTGACAAGCATTAAGCATAGCAAAGTCATAGCAACATCAATCTAAGAACATAGTGGATACTAGGGATCAAGCCCTAACAAAACTAACTCGATTACATGATGAATCTCATCCAACTCCTCACCGACCAGCGAGCCTATGAAGGAATTACTCACTCCCGGTGGGGAGCACCATGGAATTGGCGATGGAGATGAGTTGGTGATGACGAAGAACAACGATCCCCCTCTCCGGAGCCCCAAATGGACTCCAAATCTGCCCTCCCGAGGAAGAATAGGGCTTGGCGGCGGCTCCGCAGTACAAAAAATACACTTCCGTGATGATACTTGTTTGTCACAGTAGGTCACGTTTTCTGTCATGCATGTAGATCTATGACAATTTTATGACAGTATCAAGATAGTCATACCTGTGCTGTCATAGAAGTGTTCCATGGCATTACCAAAATTATCATCACGGAAGTGTCCACTTCCATGACGATAAATCCCGCGTCATAGAAGTGCTTTCGTCAAGGGTGACCGACACGTGGCATCCACCGTAACGGAACGCCGTTAAGCTATCGGGTCCGGTTTTGGATCTAATATCCCGTTAACAGCCCCGACTAATGGGGACTTTCCACGTGTAAAATCATCATTGGCTGGAGGAAACACGTGTCGGCTCACCGTTGGGACAGATGTCATCCACTCATTGGACCCAAAGCGCCTATGATACATCGACACGTGGCACAGCCCAACAGAGGCCCATTCTTGTGAAAAGGCCGGCCTGTTTGACTTGGTCAAAAGGTGGCGGGCCGGCCCACGGCAAGCCTGTTAACGGCATGTTCACATATAGCCCATTTACAGCCCGCTATCCCAGGGCCCGTTTACAGCCTATCCGAATTAGGCCCAGTAGCGTCATCTAGGCCGTCCAATATAATTCTAGCATGTTTTAACTTTTGGCCCATGTATGGCCCATGACGTCTTTCGGCCCATATGAGGCCCTTAATAACCCTCGGCCCCTTAATGACCCGTGGTAAAACTGGCCCGTAATGAACAGTGTATCACACTATACCCATTAACGGCCCATTATTCCGTCGGGCCGTTTCCAGCCCATGTTATCTTTCGGCCTTCTCAGGGCCCATTTATTCTTGGGCTCATTTTCAGCATTCGGTTACTTATGGCCCGTTACTATCATTTTCTGCTTGTGGGCCAAATTCAGCCCGTGGTTACATTCGGCCCGTTTGTGGCCCGTTAATACGTTGGGTCGTTTTCATGCCGAAAAAACCCGTTGGGCTGTTTTCATAGAGTTATCAAATACGGCCTATTAACGACCCGTTATTTTCCACGAATAGTACGGCCCATGATTGGCGAAATGATGATACGCCCCGTAGAAGGCCCATGGATCCTACGGCCCGTGAAAGGCCCATGGATCCTACGGCCCGTAGAAGGCCCATGGATCCTATGGCCCGTATAGAAGGCCAATGGATCCTACGGCCCGTAGAAGGCCCATGGATCATACGGCCTGCAGGAGGCTCATGGTTACAACAGTTCGTGTGTTGCCGTGATTATTTTGGCCTAGTTTCCAAAAATAGGTTATTGTGGCCACTAGAAAAACACAGAAAAAGAACTGCAGTGACTACAAGCAAACAACTAAACAAGACAATAAGGAAATAAATAAGCAAGCAATTAACGCTAGCCTATTACCGCTATTACACATATTACATCCAAGGGCATCAAAGTTCGCCACCAAAGGCAAATATAGGGAACAAAGCAGCATATTACATACACCGGCAGTCAAAATTGGCCACCAGTGCAAATATACGCGGCAGTAAAACAAGAGCATAACTGAAACAACTTCAAAAGAGCTCAAGAAACGTGGTATCCACCATGCTGGCAATAAGGTTAGCAAGCTTATTAGCTTTGTCCTATTTGGCGCTAAAATCCCCGAACGCTTGCTGTTGCACTAGAAAGTATGCATCTGAATGCTCCAGGGACTTCCGCAGTCCTTCCGCTTCTTGTCGCAGCACAGCTGATTGATGTCTTTCAGCTTGTAGTTGAGACTCAAGAAACCGAACTGATTCAGACAGTGAGTTTGAATAGCATGTGCAAGCGGTAGTGGCCAGTAACTCGAAAACTAAACCAAGACAGGACTTTGGGGTTGTCTCACTGTCTTTGAGATAGTCTTTCTTAGCTGTTTTATCAGCTTTGTTGGAAACCAACAAGATGTCTCACTATCCTGAACCTTATCTGCATTACTTCCTTTACCATTGCTTAATAAGGCACTCTTCCCCAATATTATGTCAACATTCTAAAAGAAGAAACAAGCAGACACATAACAGGTTTAGCATGTACTAGTATATGAAACTCATTTCGGTGAACCGGTTCATTAGTAAGGTGGACAGGATTAAACTACCAAGTCTTCTATTGCCAAGTACTAGTACATAATAAAAGCATCAAACAAACATATATCTATGTCCTATGGTCACTGCATTTTCTTGCCAAATCAAAATAGAGACACGGTTCAAATCATATCAGTTCAAGACAAAGCAGTAGTGAAAGAATACAAATCGTGGGAAACTACACTGCACAACAAGATTTTAGATGGGTACCTATCGGCGTTCCGGGAACGGGGGTCCCCAGACTTGCCTGCCTGCGGCCTGCAGTGTGGCTCAAAGGGGGGCCCAACACGGCCCATCTTCACCAACACGAGCTCAAGACCCTCGCGAGGGGCCAAGCCTCACGGGGCGGACGACAGGAGCTTCTCGCACGGCCTCGCCAGTCTGGCTCACGAGGAGGCGGAGAGATCAAGGCGGGTACCTCACGAGGTGCCCGTGACGCAAGCCATGACGACCAAGGGCGCTTAGGCGGGCGCCAGCCCGCTGCAGGTCCTCCTTTCCTCTTTGGTGCAAAGGGAGCAAGCGCAGCGAGAGCATCAAGCAAAGGCGCCCATTTCGTGCAACAAGACCAAGACCAGCCCAACGGCAGGAAGGAAGTCATTGTGGAGCCCAAGCCAAGGCCACCACCAGAGCCTTTGACAAAGCGAGGACCAACTTTAGTCAGATAAGTGTACCAGATGTTCCCTTCAAATGGCCAATTGTTGGCGCCTTCCCGCCAATATTTGGGACGAAGCCTGTGGCCTCTGCCTATATAAGTAGAGCTAGCCACCATAGTAGAGACATCTGATCAGTAGCTGGATGCACCTTGGACAGAGAGAGAGAGAGAGAGAGAGAGAGAGAGAGAGAGAGAGAGGCGATCAACTCCCTAAGCAGTTCATGGCCCCGGCCAAGAACAGACCCTCGCGAGGCTGTTCTTCCTAGTATTGTTCATCACCATCAGCCCAAGAGGCAATCCGCCACACCACAAACTAGAGTAGGGTATTACACCACAACGGTGGCCCAAACTAGTATAAACCTTGTGTCTCTTGTGTTGTTCCTTTCAGAGTTTAGATCCTAGTGAGGCGGCGGAGTGTGTAGGTAGAGGGTGAGATTCTCGCGCACCCAAAGTGTTCGAACCTCAAGGGTCTGCGGAACCCGAACCGACATTTGGCGCGCCCGTAGGGTGCGCTGAATTGCCTTCCGCCGCCATGTTCTCCGTCGACCCCGCATCCATGTCCGACGCTTGCCTGCTGCGCCGAGCGACGAGCCGCTTTGCTTCCCGCTCGCCAGACGGCTCCCATCGGGCGGGCGCTCGTCGTTCCCGTCGCCGCCGCCGTCAACGCCGCCATCGGCCCGGCGGGAACGAGCAGCAAGCATCGCCCCAAAGATCCTCCGTGAGGCAAGACGGCCGACTTGCTACCCTCGCCGCCTGGCTGGTTCTTCATCTCGCGATTCCGCGCGCCCATGGAGGCTCGAGCTGCGCTCATCGCGGCAAACGAGCTCCTGCGCTACCATCCCGTCAACAACATCTACGAAGACTGGCTCGACTGCGTCGCTGAGCTCTTCCGCGCCGCAGGGGCTCCCCGCACCGCCTCGTCCCCGCTGCAACGCATTCCCGCCCCGCGTGGGCGACGAAGCTCGGGCGCCTCCGCCGCCTCCCCAAGAAGACGCCTGGCCCCAAGGCATGTGGTCCCAGGTGGAACCCGCTCCGTCCAGCGCCAGCAAGGGCAAGAGCAGAGCTGCCGAGGTCCTCGCCGCAAGAAGCTGCCCGAGTGCTCCCGCCCAGCTCGCCGCGACCACACTCCTGCTCCGCACGCCAAGACCCGTGCTGCTCCCAGCTGCAGCGCATGGGGACCCGCAAGACCAAGCTTCTTCGTCACCCAAGGCCCCCGTGGCCAGCAGCTGCCGAGCCTTCACCCCCGAAGCTGCTTGCGTCGCGTCGCGGCCCGACAAGTTCAAGCCGGACCTGCCTCCTCGCTACGACGGTACGGCCGACCCCGGAGAGTTCCTTCAGCTCTACGAGCTGGGCATCAAAGCCGCCAATGGAGACGAGAAGGTCATGGCGAACTGGTTTCCCATGGCGCTCAAGGACGGGGCCCGCACCTGGTTCCTGAACCTGCTTCCGAGCACGATCTCCTCCTTGGACGAGATGCGCACCCGCTTCATCGCCAACATCCAAGGTACTCGTGACCGGCCACCCGCCGTGAGCGACATGCGCCACATCAAGCAGCAACCAGGAGAGACCCTGCAGAAGTACATCCAGCGCTTCAACAACGCAAGCCTCAAGATTCCCAAGGTGACCGAGGAGGCCGTCATCTCCGCCTTCTCCGACGGTGTGCGCGACGTCAAGATGAAGGAGGAGCTGGCAATGCATGAAGATCTGTGCACTTCCTTGGAGCTGTTCAACTTGGCGACCAAGTGCGACAGGGCCGAGGAAGGGCGTCTCTCCCTCCTCGAGCTGCCTGTCGCGGATCTAGAAAAGAAGAAATCCAAGGCCAAGGACGTGAAGCGCAAGGGGGCTGCCGTGCTCGCGGCAGAACCAGACACCAAGCGGGGCAGAGATCAGCCCGAGTCTTCCAAGAGCAGCTGGTACTGCGTGTACCACGACCTCCACACCCACAACACCAGCGAATGTCAAGAGCTCCGAGCCGTGCGAGAAGGGAGGACCGGCCGACGTCCCGACTGCAGCGACCGGGGCTACGGCCGAGGAGGAGGAAGGAACGTAGGACGCTGGGGAGACCGCGACCCTCGCCAAGGATGGCGCGACCAACCTCGCGAGGATCGTTGGCAAGACCCGCCTCGCGAGGGAGGCTGGAGGAATCAGCCTCGCGAGGATCGCCCGCAAGGCAACGCAGGCCTCCCTCCTCTGCCGCTGCAGCCAAGGAGAAATGAAGACCATCATCAGGACGAGGGGGCTAGGGGCTTCCAGGAGCCTCGCGCGATCGCCTGCATCCTGGGCAGAGCTCAAGCCCCATCCTCTCAACACATCTTCAAGCAGTTCGCCCGCGAAGTGAATGCAGTCCTCCCCAAGCTCGAAGCCACACGCCCCCTCAGGTGGTCGGCGTGCGCCATCACGTTGAGTTTAGCGGATCAGCTCAAGTGTGATGCCACAGCCGGAGTCCTCCCGATGCTTTGCTCCCCAATCATCAGCAACGTGCTAGTCACCAAGACCCTCATCGATGGCGGGGCAGGGCTCAACGTCCTGTCTATGGAAACGTCCAACAATCTCCAAGTGCCTTACAATCAGCTTCAGCCAACCAAGCCTTTCTCCGGAGTCACCGATGGCTCCACGGTCCCGATTGGGCAGGTTCGCCTCCCTGTCACCTTCGGCGCACGCGACAACTACCGCACCAAGCTCATCGACTTCGACGTCGCCCACATTCACCTGCCATACAACGCCATCCTCGGGTACCCAGCGCTGGCCAAGTTCATGGCCATAACCCACCACGGCTACAATGTCCTCAAGATGCCAGGAAGTGGCGGAGTCATCACAGTGCCCTACGAAGAGAAAGATGCAGTGTGCTCCCTGGAGCGAGCCTTTCAGCCGCATCACCGAAGACCCGGATCGCAAGCGGGAGGCTTCCCGAGACCGCCCCAAGAAGAAGAAGACATCGTCTGCCCGCCCCTCAGAGGCAAGCCCTCGTGGTCCGCGCCGCTCAGGGGGAACCTCCTTCTATCGCATAGGAAAGCGCGCCCAGCGCCCTCCTCAGGCAGGGCTCGGGGGCTCCCCCTGGAGGGCCACCGACCTTGCTAAGGTCACGAGGGAGGCGCTTGGGCACCACTTGGAGGCGTGTTTCGAAGCATGTTTCCCTCAGGAAGGAACAAGTCAAGGAGGGCCAAACCCTCAGGAGTTCCTCAGCAAGGTCATTCAGGAGCTGCAGGAGTCAAGAGTCATGAGTGGCAGCCGCCGCTTACCTGCCGTAGCACCCCATCCAGCGAGGATGGTGGGCTGCACGTCTGCATCGACATACCGTGGCTCAACCGAGCCGCCACTCAGAGCGCCTGCCCTCACGCGTGGGGGCCATGAAGGTCCACCCACAGCTACATTTGCATGCCTTACGGCTTGCCGAACGCTGCTGCCACGCGCCAGCGCCTCATGAGGAGCATCCCGAGGCTCAAGAGGCCAGCGCCCGCAGCCCCGGCTGAGATGGAGATGGTCCACGAGGAGCCACCAGCGCCCGGAGCCTCCCGGGCCCCCGAGCCCGGGATCGTGAGGATCGCTCCCGCAGCCCACCGAGTCTGCTACACCAACACCCTTTCGCCTTCAAGGCTACCAGTGACATCTTTCAAGTTTCATTTAATCGGGCGCCCCTGTGGCTGCATTATTCCCGAGCCGCTGGGTCCGCCCTCGCGCGGTATCCTCTTTACTTCATGTTCCTAGCTTACCTTTGTTGGGGCGCCTTCGGCTGCATCATCCCAGTGTCGCCCGTCCGCCGGGCGATGTTCGCCTTCTTTGCGCTTATCTAAATGGACTTGCTCCTTCGTGACTAACATGCTTGACCTAGTTGCCCGCTCAATCGACACCAATCGATGGAGCTGCTCCCTAACGGCACGACGCTGCGCATGGGTCCGCCCTCGCAACGCCGACAAACCTGAATGGCTGAGCTCGCCGCGGCAGCCCCGCGCTAGCGCTACTCGCTGCCTTCGTGCCTCGTCACCCCTCCGGGGCAACCAACGGCTGACTATCGGTCGTGGCGGCGAACTTTCGTTCTTTCTGTGATGAGCCCGCAGGATCTCTTTAAGGAGCAGCGTCAAGCGAGGCCCCCGTGGTGTCTCCTTCACTCTCACCCGCGCGAACCTCTTGCACATTAAAGGGGGGGTGCCTGAGCATTGCGACTCAGGTCTCCTACTGGCTCTCCAGCCCTCACCCTCTGGCCTTGTCCACGGCATCACGACATGGCATACCAGCGATGGCTGAGACTCGCTCAAGGGCCGGGATCCGAGGACGTAGAGCAGAAAGGGGAGCAGAGGCGAGAGGGGAGGGACACGTGAGGACCTCGCCAAGTGACCCCTCGCCTGCCGATGCAAGGACCCGGCAACGCACCAGGAAGCGACTCCTGATTCTCGAGATAAGTCACCCTCCGGAAGCATTAACTAACACGGCACCGTCCCCTCACCAAACGCAATCCCGAGTTAGCGACATCGCTCTCCTTTCTCATTGAACGATGGCTGCTTGAGCGCTAAGGGGGACCTCCTGAGCATCGCGACTCAGGAGCTCTTACCGGACCCCGGGCCGCTCACCAGCTGGCCTTGACCACGGCATCGCGACCTGGCATACCAGTCACGGCTGAAGCTTGCCTTGGGACTGGGACCTGTCGGCGCAGAGCATCAAGCCCTCGCAAGGTTCGAAAGGGAGAACTGAGCTAAGGCGGAATGAGCAACTCGCGCTGTTTCACAACAAGGATCATATTAACAAACAGGACCACAGGCACCTTACAAGCCCCCACGGGGCGCGCTTTTGATTCCTCGCAGGGAGCAGATCCTAAAGAACGCTAACTACACGCGCTCCTGCAAAAGACGCCATCATGAACAGTGGCCCGTCGGGCACCGGCTCCAACCCCATCCAGATCAGGGGCGGTGATGGCCTGCGGAGCCCGCCCTGCTCCGAGAGCGACGCAGGCTCGGGGGCTCGTAGCTGTCGTCGCTCGTCTCCGGAGTCGCGAAGAGCTCGGCGGAGTCGCTAGATCCTCCGACGCCTCCACCGCCTGAGGAGCTGCCGAGGGAGCGGCCGGCGAGCCTAGCCCTCACCGCGGCAGGGCCTCGATCACCTCTCCCGGGGCAGCACTCCAGCCAGCGCCCTTTCGCATCGAAGACCTTGAAGAGCATGACCGAAGCGTCGTCGTATTCCAGGTGTATCGCGAGGGCGCCCCTTGTCCCGCAGACCCGGGCGATCTCGCCCCAGCCTCGAGTCATGAAGATCTCGCCCGGGGCAACGACCTCAACCTCTGCCCCGGTTGCGAGGGTGCTGCAGCCGGCGTGCTGCAGCCAGAGCTCCAAGGGTCCTCCCCGCGGAATCGCGGAGGCGAAGAAGGGAGGAAGGCGAATCCAAGACCGAGGAGGCATGGCGGCATGGAGTACGAACTCCCGGGAGGAGCCCTCGGCGTGGACTCCAGGGGGAACAACGCGCACCTTCGCGACCCGCCGACGCTGACGGCGGAATCGCCCGTGGCATTCGGCATCAACCCCTTCAGAGCCCTCGATCTGGGCGTACAAGGGATGCGGAACCCCGTGGTGGCCGCCGCACTGTGGCCTCGACACCACTGGTGCGCACCTCATTCCGATGGCAGAGGGTTAGCCGCTTTCTTGGCAGAGCAGGTCAGACCCTCTCGAGGAGCCTTTCTTCTCTCTGCCGCGGAGAACCGCGGATCGGAGCCATTGCAGCAAGACGGAGCAAGAACCGGAAGAAGAAGAAGCAAGCGTAAACGAACCGAGGAGCGCCATCGTTCCGCATTTTAAAGCCGAGGAGGCTAATCGCCGACCTCCATGATCGCGGTAGTCATGACCCGCTTTGCATGCAGGACTTGTCGACTCGCGCAGCTTGTCGACGCTACCATTATCCAATCACCGCCACGCAGGTGCCCAAGGTCGCAGTTGTTAGGGCTCAGGCGCCCGCACTTGCCCTTCGCCTCTCTGCTCGCCAAGTCCGGCGCGCTTTGGGCCCGGGGGCTACTATCGGTGTTCTGGGAACGGGGGTCCCCAGACTTGCCTGCCTGCGGCCTGCAGCGTGGCTCAAAGGCGGGCCCAACATGGCCCATCTTCGCCAACACGAGCTCAAGACCCTCGCGAGGGGCCAAGCCTCGCGGGGCGGACGACAGGGAGTGTCGGTGTACTAGAGTAGGGGTACCCTAGTATCCCGAACTCGTGCACGGACAGTTGCAGCACCCCGCGGCGGGGCTGACTTGGTGACCGCCAAGATCCTCAACAGCCCTTTGGAACCATTCAAGAACAAAGTATCAAGACCCGGCAAGAGGAGCTTGCCGAAGGCCACTCGAGGCACGGCGAATAAGACCCCGGCAAGAGGAGCTTGCCGGGAAGGCTTGGTGGACGCCGAGCCCCCAAGCGCGACAAGGTTTCTGCCGCGGCAAGGCACTTGCCGGGGCGGGCAACCTCTCTTCATCTCCGCTCCAGCTCGTCCGCCAACGTGTCGCCACGGGGCTTCCCCAGGCACGCGTGTCGACGGGCTGTGCAGCCAGCGGGGAGCAGCGATAAGCGGCGCTGACAAGCCACCATCGTGGCAAACCGAGGCGCGCTTGACGGTCCCTATTACACTATTCAGGCGACTGAGACGGGCATTAATGACTCTTGTCCCTTGCCGTCAGAGTTAGGTATAGATAACTGTACACTGTACAAAGCGGTGTACCAACCTATGTTGTTACTATCTTACCCTTGTCTACTTGGCACATGTGGTGACCCTTTCCGAACCACAAGGGACCAGGTCCCATAGGTGATCGCGGGACACGATCAGTTCTCCCCGACATCTTTGGCGCGCCAGGTAGGGGGCGTCGAGGCTGTGTGAACCCGATCCGCGCTCACACGGCAGTTTTTCATTAACATCTTCGTCAACATGGCGCCAAGAAGAAGTCTTCGCAGCAGCAGAGCCGTCCGCGCGAACCCACCATCACCGAGCTATCGTGTGGTGGGGAACGCTCATGGAGGAACGGCGTCGCCGAGAGAGCCCTAACGCCGCCAAGTCCAAGGACATGGCAGCGCAGCGTCGGCGTCGAATCCGCACCGCGTCCTTCTCAGAGGCGCTGAGACCAACAGCGCCATGATGCTCGCGCACCATACGCCATTGGATCAAGGCCAAGCCGGGATCCAGAGGCCCTCGAGACCCGCATGCTCACCAAAGATGCGAGATTAGTGGAGTACGGTCGCTTAGGCGGGATGCTGCTCCTCCTAACTTGGTTAGAGTCCGAGCACATCCCGCTCTCGCCACGCACGCCATTTCCACCCACCACACCAGCAGAAGCCTTGGCGAGAGCCCAGCTACTTCTAGACTATCTCCAACGGCCGGCTGTGGTCGACGTAATGGAGGGCCACACCAGAGCCTCATCGGCTTTGCCAACGGCGACGTCCCGCGGCAACCAAGCGCCTCGCAGCCACGGCAAGACGACAAGGCACGAGCCGATGGCGACGAGACTTGCGGGGGAGCAGCTACCGTACACTCCCCTTCCCGAAGGCCATGATCGCCGACTCGCCGGATCCACCTCGACAGCGGCTCCACAGCGTCGTCGGATCCGCGAGCTCGTCGGGACCAGCGCCAAGTTCTTCGAGAACGGCAAGAAGAAGACGCTCGAACCCGTATCGAGCGCCGAAGAGAAGCGCGTCGTCAATCCGACCAGCGCGCCGGGCCCACCGTCGATATGCATGCGCCAGGGGAACTAGGCGAATTACCGTACGCGGTAGGTTGCCCTGCGTTCACCCGTGAGCTGCGGCAAGTCCGGTGGCCCGACAAGAAAAACTTCAAGCCAGATGTGCCGGAGAAGTATGATGGCAGGACACACCCATCGGAGTTCCTCAGCATCTACACCATCGCGGTGCAGGCTGCGGGGGGACGAGACGACAAGATCCTCGCCAACTATTTCCCTCTGGTACTCAAGCCAAACATCAGGTCTTGGCTCATGCACTTGCCGGACAGCTCTATTTCTTCTTGGGCGGATTTGTGCCACCAGTTTGTCGGCGCCTTCACAGGCGGCCACAAGCCTCATGGCCTAGAGAGTGACCTTCACCTACTCGCCCAGAAGGAAGGAGAGTCCCTGCGCAAATTTATCCAGAGATTTAGCCGTGTGCATTACAACATCCCAGATGTCCACCCTGCCGCGGTGATCGAGGCATTTCATCGTAATGTGCGAAACAGCAGGATGAGGGAGGAGATGGCGATGTGCAAAGTGAAAGACGCCAACGAGCTCTACGCCTGGCCGATAAGTGCGCACGCTACTGAAGAAGGAAGAAGACTCCTGGAGAGAATGTGGGAGCAGAGTCGATAGTGAGGAGATCGCCTCGCAAGGAAGAGCCACGCGTAAACAACGAAGGAAGAAAACCAAGAAGTACTAGTTGTCGAGCCGTCCGGCAAGGATGGTGCCGCCAACAAAGCCAAGGCTAGTGGCTCCGCAAGGATGTTGTCACGACACCGACCGCCAAGCTGTGGCGGCCACCGACAAGCCCGACAGCTCCAACAAGCAAGATCAGAAGATCCACCGCACTAAGGGCCACGATCTCCGAGCTGCAAGAAAGTCGAGCAGCTTGTTGAGCTACAGAGAGCTGAATACGAGCGGCGAGACAAAGGAGAAAGCCCAGGAAGGTGCAGGTACAGCAAGTAAGAAGAGACCCGGCCGGGGAGGACGCCGCGGCAAGGAGACAGACCTCCCCGCGGCCGCGACAAGGAAGAAGACGAGGATGAAGACGATGAAGACATGGAAGATGATGAAGCTGATGAGCAGGAGTTTCAGAAGGCGACAGAGGTCCTTTGCGTTGACGGTGGTGCTTCCCTGCATAACTCGCACCGCCAACTCAAGCAGTGGATGCGTGAGGTTAATGCAGCAGAACCATCCGTAGAGTCGCGCAAACCTCTGAAGTGGTCCAGCACGCCCATCATTTTTGACATTGAGGATCACCCTGATCGCATCACTGCGGTCGGGTGTTTGCCGATGTTGGTATCACCAACTATCCGCAACCTCAAAGTCACAAAGATGTTGGTTGACGGCGGGGCCGGCCTGAACTTGATCTCCTCTGCAGTGCTTCAGAAACTTCAAATCCCTGACAGCGAGGCTCAAGAGACTGGCACATTCCAAGGAATCAACCCAGGAAGGAGCAAGCCGAAAGGGAAGATCACATTGCCGGTAACATTTGGCAGTGATCTAAACTTCAGAACTGAGAAGGTTACATTCGACGTTGCCGATTTCCCATTGCCCTACAATGGCATACTTGGCCGTCCAAATACGCCAAGTTTATGGCAGCCTCTCACTACGCCTACAATTTACTCAAGATGCCCGGCCCGATAAGCGTCATTTCTGTCCATGGCGACAAGAAGGATGCGCTTATCTGTGCCGACAAGATTTACCGGGACGCAGCAGCCGCAACAGATAGCAAACCACTTGCCGCTGAAGCTCCCGGGGGGAAGAAGAAGACCACCAAGTCCGGCAAGAGTTCTGATGCCCACTCCGCAAGAGCACCTCTTCGAGTGCTGCGCCACTCACGAGGACGCACCATCGAGCTCCACCGCAAGTGCAAAAAGATGATGGCAGCTCCGCCAAGACCAAGAAGGTGCCCGCCAAGAGGACAGCACTGGTGGTACCTTTACCATCAGTGCCACACTTGACCCTAAATAGGAAGGCGAGCTCGTTGCTTTCTGCGGGCGAATGTCGATGTGTTTGCATGGCAACCATCCGACATCCCCTGTTCCTGTGAAAGTAATTGAGCACCACCTAGCTGTCTGTCCTCACGCGCGGCCCGTCAAGCAAAAAGTTAGGAAACAGGCAGTGGAGCGCCAAGAGTTCATAGCAGAAGAAATCAAGAAGTTGGAAGCAGCAGGCCTTGTCAGAGGAGTCCTCCATCCCACGTGGTTGGCCAATCCGGTAGTTGTACGCAAGGCAAATGGGAAATGGAGACTTTGTATTGACTTCACAGATGTTAATAAAGCTTGTCCCAAAGACCCGTTTCCCTTGCCACGTATTGACCAGATTGTTGACTCCACGGCTGGATGTGATTTGCTTTCATTTCTTGATGCATATTCAGGATATCATCAGATCTTCATGGCAGAAGAGGATGAAGAGAAAACCGCGTTCATTACACCATGTGGCACGTACTGTTTCATACGGATGCCTTTCGGTTTAAAGAATGCTGGTTCAACTTTTGCAAGAGTAGTCCATGATGCCTTTGAGCCACAGATACACAGAAATGTAGAAGCCTACATGGATGATATAGTGATCAAGAGCAAGGACAAAGCAACTCTGATTCATGATTTGGATGAAACTTTTGTAAATCTGCGCAAGATCAACCTCAAGCTCAATCCCGAGAAGTGCATGTTTGGAGTCCCTTCCGGCAAGCTTCTCGGGTTCTTTGTGTCTCAACGGGGAATCGAAGCCAATCCCGACAAGATCAAGGCCATTGAGCAGATTGAAGCACCAAAGCGCGTCAAGGATGTCAGAAGGCTTGCCGGTTGCGTGGCTGCTCTCAGCAGGTTTATCTCTAAGTCTGCTGAGCGCGCCCTGCCATTTTTCAAAATTTTGAAAAAGGCAGGTCCAATGAAATGGACTCCCGAGGCGGAGGCTGCGCTGCAAGACTTGAAGAGGTACTTGTCCTCTACTCCAATACTTGTCGCACCTAGGCCACAAGAGAAGTTGCTGCTGTATATAGCAGCGACCAATCAAGTGGTTAGTGCTGCGTTAGTAGCGGAGAGGGAGGCAGATGATGAGCCGGCAACCGAGGCAGACGCTTCCAACGACAAGCAAGGGGCTTCGCCGTCAAGCTCTGGTCCCGACAAGGATAGATCAGCGCAGGGTTGCGACAAGATACAGAAAAGGATGGTGCAGCGCCCAGTCTACTTTGTCAGTTCCCTTTTACAAGGGGCTAGGTCAAGATATTCCGGTGTGCAGAAGTTGCTTTTCGGCCTCCTCATGGCCTCGAGAAAGCTGCGCCATTACTTTCAAGCACATGAGATAACAGTTGTCACTCGCTTTCCGCTGAAGAGGATATTACAAAATCCAGAAGCAACAGGCAGAATTGTCGAGTGGGCACTGGAACTGTCAAGCTTTGGTCTCAAGTTTGAAAGCACTTCAACTATCCAAAGCAGGGCATTGGCAGAATTCATAGCAGAGTGGACGCCAACGCAAGATGAAGAAATTTCAGAGACGAGCATCCCCGTCAAGGAGGAAAATAAAGAGTGGCTGATGTACTTTGATGGTGCCTTCCCACTGCAAGGCGCCGGTGCCGGCGTGCTGCTTATCGCACCCACCGGAGAGCACCTCAAGTACATAGTCCAGATGCACTTTCCCAAGGAACAAGCAACAAATAATACTGTAGAGTATGAAGGTTTGCTTGCCGGTCTCAGGATTGCGGTAGACCTTGGGATCAAGAAGCTCATTGTCAGGGGGGACTCGCAACTTGTCGTCCGCCAAGTAAATAAAGATTATCAAAGTCCGTTGATGGAAGCCTACGTCGATGAAGTGAGAAAGCTAGACGAGCACTTTGAAGGCCTACAAATGGAACACGTTCCAAGAGCTCAGAATGATATAGCTGATGGCCTCTCCAAATGTGCCGCACTTAAATTACCTGTGGAACCAGGAATTTTTGTGCTCAAGCTGACTCAGCCAACCGTAACACCATCAACAGATGAGCAAGAAGAGAAAATTGGTTTCATGACTACTTTCCGCAGAGAACTCCCCGAGCCGCCGCCAAGAAAGTCCCTAAAATCAACGCAAATATCATCGAGGAGCAGTCTCGTCCGACAAACCCTGTGGTTTGTTTCGTTGAAGCAGACGCTGCCGACAAGCTTTGCTCCGGTAAGCTTGCCGGGGATCATCAAGCTCCGGCAGAACCACAGATTCTTGCCGTGGAAGCTAATGTTCCCGCAGTGATAGATGAGCCTTTAGTCCTTGTTGTCGAGCCACAGGCTCCAAGATGGGCACAGCGAATCGTCCATTTCCTTCAGACGGAGAACTTCCCTAAGAGCAAGAAGAAGCGGAAAAAGTAGCCCGTGTCAAGTATGTACCAGTTTGTTGACAACATCCATGCGGTAAGAAGACTCAACAACAGGTGAAATTGAAGTGCATTTGCCGGGAAGATGGACAAGCTGTTGGCGAGAGATACATGGAGGCATATGTGGTCACCACATTGGCGCAAGAGAACTTGCCGCAAAGCTTTCCGCAAGGTTTCTTCCGCGAAGCCCTCCGTGATGCAATCGCACAAGTAACAAAGTGTGAAGCGTGCAGTTCCATTCCAAACAGATACACCAACCAGCCCAAGCTCTCCAGACGATCCCTTTATCCTGGCCCTTTTCGGGTGCTGGGGCTCGACATCTCGGCCCCTTCCCCGAGCTGTCGGGGCTTTGAGTACTTGTACGTCGTGAATCGACAAGTTCACAAAGTGGCCGAAGTGGAACCAGTGAGGAAGGTGACAGACAATCAGCAGTCAAGTTCTTCAGTCAATTGTTTGCCGCTTTGGGATTCCTAACAGAATCATCACCGACAACGGCACACAGTTCACGAGCGAACCTTCATGCGAGACGCCCAAGATCTTGGCGCCAAGATCTGCTTTGCTTCGTTGCTCATCCGAGAAGCAATAGTCAAGCGAGAGAAAACGCTGAAGTGCTGCGGGGACTCAAGACCAGAACTTTCGACGAGGCTGCGCAAGCGCGGAAGAAATCGGATCGAGGAGCTGCGGTGGTTCTTTGGTCGATCAGACGACGCCAAATCGAGCCACCGCCGTACACCTTTTGCTCTAGTCTATGGAGCAGAGGCAGTTCTCCCCACGGAACTCGTATACGGGTCACCTCGAGTGCTTGCTTATGATGAGCTTGAGCAAGAGCAGCTGCGACAAGATGATGCGCTGCTCCTCGAGGAGGATCGTCTTCAGGCTGCTGTATGAGCTGCTCGTTACCAGCAAGCTTTGCATCGCTACCATAGCCGCAAAGTTAATGCCAGAAGCTTCGAGGAAGGCGACCTTGTTCTTCGGCGTGTTCAATCCGCCAAGAATTCCAACAAGTTGACGCCGAAGTGGGAAGGCCCTTATCGGGTGAAACGAGTCACTAGGCCCGGCGCTGTCCGCCTTGAGACCGAAGATGGCGTTCCGGTGAGCAATTCCTGGAATATAGAGCATCTTCGCAAGTTTTACCCATAAAGTATGATTTGCCGAACCTGCTCCGCAACCACCCTTTTGTACAAGTCTTGCCGCTGTTGCATGTAATCCTTTGTACAAAGCGGCGCAGACCACATGCATCAAGAAAAGCCTATGTGTTGCACACAACTTGTCAATACATGCTCTCATAATCTTATATGCATGTGTTCACTAACATTTTGTGCAGCATCCACACCGAAGCGATGACGAGCCACTATGCTCCATAACTTTATTTTCTTCTTTCTTCTCAAACAAGAAGAAGGTTCATCCACCCACAAGTTAACCGGGGAAGAGAAGATAATGGTGGGCCGCCAAGCGCCACTCGAGGAACTGTCGCTTGCCGAAATGGACAACGAGAGAAGCTAAGTTGCTAAGTTTAAACGACCAGTTTTAAATTTTTTAAGTTATCTTCCTCGAACGATAGTACTTTGTATGGAAAACCTGTGCGCGGAGGAACCGACCCGTGACTAGCTTGCGCCCTTACTTTGTTTCGAGTCCGCTCAACAACTTAAGTGTGCTGCAACTAGTTGCGACAAGGTTACTTGTCGGAGGCGGCATCGCCAGCAGGCTGCTGAAGTTCCGCACTCAGCGCTTGCGGCAAAGATGTTCACACTGACAAGTTCACCTAAAAGCGTAGGGTATAAAAATACAAGGGAAGAAATCAAGTAAAGGAAATAACGTTGCATTCGATTGCCTAAGATAGTGTATATTACAAAATAACTTGTCACAGATCTAATAGATTTTCCGCCTAAACATGATCTACAGCGACAAGAGAGAGATAAACTTGGCGGCCTAGTCCACGCGGTCGCCATCGAGCCTCTTGACTCCGCTCACCCCGTCCACAATGGTGCGATAAGGGCCTTGAGCGCTTCACGCCGCGGATGGAGGCAGGGACTTGAGGACTTTGGTGAAGTCGACGCTTGGGTTGCGGAAGGCCACTTTCATCAACACCTTCGAGAGCCCCGGCGCAGACTTGGCGCGACTCCTCCGCCACCGCTTTGGGACCTCCTCCGGAGTCATTGAGACCCGTCAAGACGCCTTTGAAGAATAGGCTGAGCTTGACGCTGGGTTGGAGGTTCTCGCCGGTGGAGTACCCAAGATCCGCTATCCCAGCCCATCACTCATTATGGATGCCGGCGGCGGTGTCCACAAGACCTTCATCCGATGCATTATGCTGTCTACGAGATTGTTCAGGCGGTCACAAGATTCGACAAAGAACTCCTCGGTGGCCTTGATCTTTTCCAGCAGGCCGCTTCCCGCCTCCTTGGCGCCATTCAACGCCTCTGTCAGGGTGGTCAGTTTCAACTCCAGATCCGCCTTGGCATCCTTGGCGGCATCGAGCTCTTTGATCTTTTCAGCAAAACGACCCTGCAACTCGCCGAGGATGTAGGCGTCCTTCTCGCGCTTGCGCTTCAGCCCGGCGACCTCCTCGGCGCTCTTTTGGAGAGTGGTCTCCAGCTGAGCCACCCTCGTCTCCAATTCCCTCTTGGCGGCCTCCGCAGCCGCAGCAGCATCCTTTGCCTCCTGAAGTGGACCGCCAATCGCTCGCTGCACAAGCGAGATCTTCCTCGTAGCTGCCGAGGTTGATCTTCGCTGCGCCACCACCTTCTCGCTGGAGAGCTTCTGCCGGCAAGCCTCTCTGCTCCTCGACCTCGCCCTTCTCCAAGATGAAGGCCGTGCGTTCCTCGACAAGCTGCTCCCGCGCCTCTGCTATATCACGGAGAGTTTTTTGTTGGCGCCCGAGCTCCTCCGCGTTTCCAAGTCAGCTCCGCCCTCGCGACAAGCGCCTCCACAGACTCCAGCTTGGCTTGGCGGGCGCGATAGGCGACAACAACCTCCTTAGCAGCTGCTCCTTTGAGCTCACCGCTGTTGCTACTCGGAGCATCGACCAGCGACAACCCGGCGGAGGCAAGCAGTTCAGCGTCGAAGGTCTCCCCTCTGCCGGTGCCCTGGAGCTTGATGCCCATGGGAGCTTGATAAAGACACCCTCGCCGGCCTTCAGATAGGCGCCGGGCTGGGGATCTTGGATTCAGGTGCGGTGTCGATGGCGGAAGGATCGGCGATCGGTCTGCAGCTGGCGCTCCTGCGGCCTCGGGGCCGTCGGTCGATCGTCCGATTCCTCCCAGCCTCTGCGCCCAAGAGCCTTGGCGGCCTCCTCCTGCCGCCGGGCCCGTCGGCCAGCCTCCTCCTCCATGTTGGCGGCGTCGACATTGTCGCCAGCGGCGCCCTCCTCGCCAGCAGCCTCGGTCTCCATCGGATCTCCGGCAGATGGATCTGATGGTCAAGAAAGAACAAGTCAAGCAAATGTTCGAAAAAGAAGAATAGAAGAAAAGAACCCAAGGGAAATTCTCAAACGGAAGATTACCTGCAGTAGGGTCTGTTGCCGCGGTCTCCACCACCGGAGGGTTATCGGTGCTGCCCCTTGCCGGAGAAGATCCCCTTGTTGGAGAGGCCTCCCTTGCCAGAGAGCGCTCCCTTGGCGGAGAGTTCTCCCTTGGCGGCGTAGTTGAAGCAAGCAGAACTTCGGGAGTGACCTCCGGTGCTTCCTGATGAGGCTGCTCTGCTCCTACATAATTCAACAAACCAGATATCAGTGACGGAGAAGCACCCAAGAACACCTAACCATGAGAAATGAACCAAACACTCACGCTGGGGGCTGTGCTGGGGGCTGCTCTGTTGAAGGGTTGCCGGATCCGGCAAGGGAGTCCCGGACGTGCCCCCTGTTGCCACAGGGGAGTCATCTGAGACGACAACCACCGGAGTCTTGGCCCTCTTCGACGCCTCCGAGCTAACGTCCCCAAGAAGGAGAAGGTTCAGAGTGAAGCCACGAGATATAAGAAAAGCAATAAATTGGAAGATTACAAGTAGCAGCGGCAAGATCTTACTCTTCCTCTTTTTCCTCGGAGCTGACGGCGAGAGATCAAACTCCGCCCGGCGCGATTTAATTGGGGGAGAAGATTCCCTCGACGCTTGGCGGGTGCAGGGCGCGACTCGAAGACCCGCGCCCGCCGCCGTGGCGGAATGAGGCGCCCCGCGCAACATAATTGCCGCGGTGGAGCGCGCGTCGGGCGGCGAGGCGGTTGTTGGACCGTATGCCGCCCGCCACTTCTCCAGCTTTATGGCGGCTCCTTGGCGGGGCAGCGGGCTCCTCCTGCGGCAAGCTACTTGACGGCGGAGGAGAGGCGCCCCCGGCAGGCTCGCTCGGCTCGTTGACGGGCTCGGTCTGCTCCTCCTCACCGACGAACTCTTCTCAGTCGGCAAGGCTTGCCGCCTCGGCCGTCTCCGCCTCCTCGACAGTGAACCCAAATACGCCGGCGGCAGCAGCCTCTGCAGCCTCCTCCAACGTCGTGGCGATGCGCGCCATCTCCTGATCGGTGGTGTCGCGGGTGAGCCGCCTCTGCTCGTCGGCGCGGATCGGCACCTCCACCAAGTTGTCGAAGAACTACTGCACGACGTCGTCGGCGGGCTCTGCCAAGTTGGAACGATTCCATGGGAATCGCTGGCAACGGCATCATCGCTCGGATGCTGTCAAGCGACGAGTTGTTGCACAAGGGCACGACTCCCCTCGGCAACATGCACCACTCGGGGTTATCCGCTTCAGGCTTGAACAACTCCCGCAGCATGCCGTCCAGCTCCAGGGTAGAAAAATTCCAATTCAAACCCGGGCGCAGCCTCATGATGTCCGCCGCGTTCTGGAATTCCCAAGCAGGCCTCCCCCTCTCCTGCAAGGGCGCGATGCGGCGGTGAAGGAAGTCCGCGCCAACTGCTCCTACGGTAAGCCCTGCTTGCCGGAGACGCAAAATCCTAGTCACGGCAATCGTCAGCTTGTCGTCCTCCGGCGCCAAGTTGCTCCAATCATTGCCGCTAACTATGGGAGTTTAAGCGCAGGCGGTGAAAGGTCTGTGGCTCCTCCTCTAAGATCCAACACCAGTCAGCTCTCCACTCCTCCCACTTGCTACGCAACTCTCCATCAAGGTACGCTTCCTTCTTGCCGATCCTAGAGGTCCATGCAATTCCTCCGGCAAGCGGCTCTCCTCTCTCTACGCGGGGTGTGAAGTAGTGGCGGAAGAGTACGACATTTGGGCGGACCCCGACAAAGTTCTCGCAGAGGTGTGCGAAAACGGCCATGGTGAGGACGGCGTTGGGGGTGAAGTCAAGGAGGCGGAGGCCATAGGTATTCATGACATCGCAGAAGAACTTCGAGAAAAGGGGGCGAGCCCGCAGATGGAAGAAAAGCGAAAAAGGGTACCCGATGGAGACCTTATCGGACGTGGCGGCGGAGATCACCCTCGTCTTGTGCGCCAGCGTCGCCGCCGACCGAAAAGGTAGTACAGCTCCGCAGCTTCTTCTGTCGGCGAGGGGATCGAAGAGGGCCCGCTCCTTCCATGCCATGAGCCGCTGCGCCTCGGCCGATTTCACGCCTTTTCCCTTGTCGGCCTTCGGAGCCATGGGGAGAGGTGGTGGAGGAAGTCGACGGCGTTGGTGGCACCGGTGGCAATGGAGGGGGCGGAGCGTCGCTCTCTTTGGGCTCGAGAAGAAAGGGGAAAGCGACGGGGGTTTCTGATGTGACAGCAATGGCAAGTGGGCGTCCTGCCCCTGTTCCCCCTGCTTATAAAGGGGAGAGGGGACGGGCGTTCCGATTTTTCCCATTAAAGAAAGCCCCACGATCTCCCCCACGACGCCACGTCCGGTGCGTGCCGTTCGTGGGAGACGTGGTGGGTCCAGCGCGAGTAATGGCGCAATCCAGACCGCGCGTGCCCGTGCACTGTTTTGGGCCTGGCCCAACAGAGCTTGGCGCCGTGTGTGGCCCAGGCCCGGGGGCTCCTGTCGGTGTACTAGAGTAGGGGTACCCTAGTATCCCGAACTCGTGCACGGACAGTTGCAGCACCCCGCGGCGGGGCTGACTTGGTGACCGCCAAGATCCTCAATAGCTCCTTTGGAACCATTCAAGAACAAAGTAATCAAGACCCCGGCAAGAGGAGCTTGCCGGGAAGGCCACTCAAGGCACGAAGGAAACAAGACCCCGGCAAGAGGAGCTTGCCGGGAAGGCTTGGTGGACGCCGAGCCCCCAAGCGCGACAAGGTTTCTGCCGCGGCAAGGCACTTGCCGGGGCGGGCAACCTCTCTTCATCTCCGCTCCAGCTCGTCCGCCAACGTGTCGCCATGGGGCTTCCCGAACGCAGCGTGTCGACGGGCTGTGCAGCCAGCGGGAGCAGCGATAAGTGGCGCCGACAAGCCACCATCGTGGCAAACGGAGGCGTGCTTGACGGTCCTGTTACCTTTATTCAGCGATCGAGGCGGGCATTAATGACTCTTGTCCCTTGCCGTCGAGTTAGGTATAGATCATCAGACATCTGACAAAGTGGTGTACCAACCTATGTTGTTACTATCTTACCCTTGTCTACTTGGCACATGTGGTGACCCCTTGTGCCTATAAAAGGAGGCCCAAGTGCAACGTAGAAAGGGTTCGGTTCGGCTCCGGCTTAGTTCATCCCACTCATACGAGACCACACTCAGGCTAGGATTTGTAGCTCCCATTGCTCCCTAGCAAGAACATAAGATAATCCACAAAAGCAGCAGTAGGAGTATTATCTCTCCGGAGAGGTCCGAAGCTGGGTAAATCTGCTCGTGTGCATCGCCTCGATCCGCTCTTTGTGCATCCTCCGCTCCCCCTCCGAACCACAAGGGACCAGGTCCCATAGGTGATCGCGGGACACGATCAGTTCTCCCCGACAGGGAGCTTCCTCAGGCACGGCCTCGTTAGGCTGGCTCGCGAGGAGGCAGAGAGATCAAGGCGGGTACCTCACGAGGTGCCCGTGGCGCAAGCCATGACGACCAAGGGCGCCAAGGGCGCCAGCCAGCAGATGTGCTCCTTTCCTCTTTGGTGCAAAGGAGCAAGCGCGACGAGAGCATCAAGCAAAGGCATCCATTTCGTGCAACAAGACCAAGACCAGCCCAACGGCAGGAAGGAAGTCATTATGGAGCCCAAGCCAAGGTCACCACGAGCATTTGACAAAGCGAGGACCAACTTTAGTCAGATAAGTGTACCAGATGTTCCCCTTCAAAATGGCGGTTGTTGGCGCCCTTCCCGCTCAATATTTGGGAAGAGGCCTGGGCCTCTGCCTATATAAGTAGAGCTAGCCACCATAGTAGAGACATCTGATCAGTAGCTGGATGCACCTTGGACAGAGAGAGAGAGAGAGAGAGAGAGAGAGAGAGAGAGAGAGAGAGAGAGAGAGAGAGAAGGCGACCCTCCCAAGCAGTTCATCGCCCCTCATGAGGCTGTTCTTCCTTGTATTGATCATCACCATCAGCCCAAGAGGCAATCCACCACACCACAAACTAGAGTAGGGTATTACACCACAACGGTGGTCCGAACTAGTATAAACCTTGTGTCTCTTGTGTTGTTCCTTTCGTAGTTTAGATCCTAGCGAGGCGGCAGAGTGCAGGTAGGTAGAGGGTGAGATTCCGCGCGCACCCCAGTGTTCGAACCTCAAGGGTCTGCCGGAACCCGAAATCCGACAGTACCACGGGTCTACATGTACAACAACACTATTGGCTCTGTTGTGATGCTAGTAATGTGCATGATATGAGAAGTCAACTGTATACACAATTGAAATTGAAATCAACAGAGCTATTGATAAGAGCAAGCCTGTTAAAGAAACATATGTGACCATACCTGTTGTGCCATTGGAGTTTCAATTGGATCCTTCAATTTAACAATAAGTTTGTATGAGTAAATACAGTGATACAAGAGCAAAGCAGTATGCACGATAGCAATCATAGTTAAAAAAGGCGCGCCTAAGCGAGCGCTTAAGTGCGCCTAGGCTCTAGGCATTAGCGAAACACATTGTGCTTAACTACGCTTAATCTGTGCATAACTGCGCAAAGCATGCGCTTTGGTCAGTAAAGCGCAAGGCGGTGGAAAAACGCGCAATTAATGCCTAGCGCTTTTTTGAACTATGATAGCAAATGGAATATTAAATTAGAACAGTTGTTCTTCAGGTTTAGGCACTTGTTCTACATGAACATAGTACAGTAAGATGCAAGAATATAGTACTTAAAAATAGAAAATGAGCTCATAGACCTTACCACATTCTTGGTTCGGGACCAATACAGAACAAGGCGTTCTCAGTCAACATCCAGTAAATGTGTCTCAGGAGAACGTAAGGGAATTTGATGAGTTTCTTTGCCGGTGAAGTACGTTTTCTTCAGGTAATTCCGATACTGCCACCAAGCATTCTTGAAGATAGGAGAGGTGTTGCAACCCGACCTCGGACGGTCAAGTCTCTTTGCTTAAGTGTCATCCCTGGATCGGTATGCTGACACACACAGTACTCGAGGATTTATATCAGAGGTAAATCACATGTATAAAGTAACATAAATACTATTACCTCAATCCATATAGCGGAAGTAACAAAGGTTGTGGATTCCCATCAACACCAACGGCAAAGTTGAGTGTAGAAATCATAACCCTAACGTATCACTTACTCGTCGTAAGAATCCGGCAACATGAGACATTGCAGCCACAAAGGGTCAGTACATTGAATGTACTGGCAAATTCACATCATAGGATAATGATGAATAATAGCTATCACTACATGCATATATGGCTGGTGGAAAGCTCTAAGTTTATTTTTTCATAAAGCCAATTTTTCCCTACTGCAAAGGAATATATTTTATTTAACTACAAGGTTTGTTGAAAATATTGAGAAGGTTCCTCCAACTCAATCCCAAAGTAATAATTATAACCCAACAAATTAATTAAGTAAAGTGATGAGATCAACATGATAATCCAAGTACCAGAGACTCAAGATGTCCATAACCGGGGACACGACTAATCACTTTTCCCCACAAGACTCGATCTCCTCCGTTGGATTTATCGCACTACATGGTGTTTGAGAAATGGATGACCAAGACACAGTCTTTCCGAAGCATTAACTCTAATCCCGGGTAGACAGTACCAACCTACATCCTCTACATGTGCTAGCCTGCCACAGGAAGAGGTCATGCAACCTACTCAACTATGCTAGAGCCCATAATAGCTTGTGGCTGCACACGGAAGTTTCTAGCATGAATAATCTTATGATCCCTTTGAGCCTGGGTGGCATTCCATAGGGTGATCACATGGGTCCTCCGGGATCCCCTTGGGCAAGCACTAGGTTCTCCAGGTGCCCAGGCAAACCACTGCGTGCTCCAGGGTGCCCCATCCAATCTACCCAGATGTGTATTAAAATAGCCACCTTAAGTTAACCATTAATGATAACTCTCACATCTGTTATGGATACACTCAACCAATCCACGTCGACGAGCATAGCAGAGCAGTATAAGCATAATGTAGAAGTAACTCCCAAGGTTTGAATGCAGGACAATAGGTTCCTACCTCATCAACTACTTCCCAATACCCACAAGTTATCTGTCCTACTCATGCAATGTTTGAGGGTTGAAACTAATGCATAAAAACTGGGTATGAAAGGGATATGGTCAAAGTGTGAACTTGCATGTACTGTTGAAGAAGATGATTCGCACTCATAACTCCTGATAGTTCTACTCGTCACACTCCGGTCAATCTAGCGTAAGCAAGCAGTAGTAACCACACCTAAGCAATCACTCAAAAGACCAGAAAGAACAAAGAAGACAATTCGGAAAACATCAAAACCAGACAAATAACTCTTCCAATAGAAAACAATTTCTAACAGTACCAAAATTAAGTGAATTTGGCCTTATCAGAAAGTTTAGGTCAAGAGCTTCGAATAGCAAAAAGAATCAACTACATTGGAGTTATAAAACTCAAGTTATGATCAAAAAAAAGATTCAAATTCAAATCTGTTTGAAAACAAATTTTAAATTTTCAAAAACATGTTTAAGTTGTTTTACTGGATAGAGGCGATCATAACGAAGACGTGGGCATTGGTTTCGTTGGATTTGGACAAACGAGTAAAAAGTAGTGACTGTTTGAAAAACAGGGACTAATCTGTAAATAAAATATTCATGGATGGGTCCCTGGCCGAAAATTAAAATAAAAAGAAAAAACTATCGAGCGAACGCTCGCTAACAGAACCTAATCTAGCGAATCTGTTCACTGAAGAACCTAAACGAACGAACGATCTTTAAATAAATTAACCTAAACAAATAAACCGAAACCAAAAAGAAAACCGGCCAAACCGGGGACAGTTTTATATCAGACCGGGAGAACCAGCGGGTTGGGCGCTGGATCGGGCGACGGGCGGTTCCGGCGACGGCGGCGGTTCCGGCAATCCCCGGCAACGGCGGGCAGCAACTCCGGCGGTGACAGGCTCGCCCGGCGACGGGCGGAGGCGGCTAGTGCGGCCAAGCGGCGGCGCAAGCGAGCAAGGAGGCGGCGGTGCACGGCAGCGGCGATGACGGGATCTGCGGCGGCGGCGAAAACGGGACCCAGGGATCCCGGGGCGCGCTTTATAAAGAGGCCGGGGTGAGGGGTGGCTTGGGGAAGGAGGCAAGAGGAGGTCGGCGGTGGCACGGAGGCGGTGGTGATGGAGCGGAGTCCCGAGCTAGGGAACGAGCGGCGCAGCTGGGCTGGGCTTGGCCTGGCCCGGTTGGCTGGGCTGGCCTAGTACGGCGAAGGAAGTTTTTTTATAAACATTTTTGCAGACAAGAAAACAAACAAAAATAAAATAAAATAAAAATATAATATAGGCATATCATATATTAAAATTTTCAGAAAAACATTTTCTACAATGTGGACATTTTTCTATCATTAAATAAAATACACAAATTCAAATAATTCAAACATTGCTCGTATTCTTATAAAATCCAATAAAAATCATTTTAAAAATACCAAAATGATTTCAAATTTATTTCTCTCAATTTTCTATTATAGGAATCATGTTACCCTATTTTCCATATATTTTATTTTTGGAGAAAATAATTTGAATAAAAACCAAATAACTCCAAATTGAAAATAATTTCCAAAAGGATTTTAAATTTGATCCTTTTAAACATCCAACTCATATTTCATATGTTTTGAAGAAGTCATTTTATCTTCTCTCATGAAAATCATTGAGTTGCTTGAAGTTTCCTAATTTGAAAATATTTCCAAATGAAATTCAAATATTTTCGAATACCCTTTTCATTTAATTAATTGGAAGAAGTCATATCATCTTCACTCAAGAGTTTTGTATATGAAATGTATTTGAATTCACGGAGATGCAAAATTGAAAGTTTGGGAAAGTCCTTTTCTTCCCTCTCATTTAACTTTCAGAAGTTTCAAATTTCACTCACTTTCAGTCAATCAATCACCCAACAATCAAAACTATTTATTTATTATAACATTCCAAAATTTATAATTTTGGGATGTTACAAACCTACCATCCTTAAAATGAATCTCGTCCTCAAGATTCAGAGAGGCTAGAAAGAAATAGGTTAGGTTTGGGGTCTTCTCAAAATCCATCGATCGTCACAGGGGGTCTGGGGTGCTACCACCCTTAGAAACATCGTTACGGTCCCATCAAGAACTCTGATACTCCATCCTTATTCTTGACAATGTCGGTCTTCTCAGATTTTTGGAAAAAACAAATCCTTCTCTGGGCTCTTCCGGTAGTGGCATAACCTTTACCGCAATTCTTTTGTCCTTTTTCTTGGTAAGGTTATTCCTGGACTGGGTCTTCTTAGCTAACAGGTCTGACGCCAATACTAAACAACTATTGATATCTCATGGTGGTCAAAAATTTATGATTTCTCCTGCAGGAAATGGGTCTGGGCTGAACCTCACCGTATATCCTACGGTTGGCAACAACTGCCTTGTACAAGGGAAAATACTTATACCATTCTAAGGTTCAAACAAGGTTTAATATCGTCGTCTCTCTACTATAGGCAGGTCACTCAGATTTACCATCCCATATAGCAAAGCGAACAATAAGAGTAAGTCGGTATGGTGATCAATCCATCCCGCACCCAAATCATTACCTTGTATACGGTTTAGCGAATCTCGCATTCTAACACTCGGTCATCCTCACATGCTTTGCAGAATTTCCCTTGTCGACAAACTGGGTTCGGAAAAATCCATTGATTCTGCAAGCCAAACAAACATCTATTGTTCCTTCACAACTCTCAGGTTTTGCATTACTCCTATAAGATCGTCTGTTGATAAAATTGTAACTTCTTCCAGGGTTTTCCTTCAGCAATAATGTGCTTGCTTTTTGGCAGGTCCTAGGGCATGTGGGTTATGGCACATCTCATCAATTGCAAACCTTGAACTCATCATTAGGGCAACTGATCCTTATTCCAACATCCAGCTTCCTAGCATTCTTAAATCCATCCAATTTTATTGTCCTTCTTCCTTCTATTGGCTCCAAGCTAAGACGTGATTACTCAGACTCATCATAGAGTCACCATTGCTCCATATTACCAACATCATACCTCCTTTATATCCAATAGTACTTCATCCCTTCATACCCTTGGGTTATCCCACATATCGAGGTAAAACTCGTACTTATTTTGTCCAAAGTCCACTCCGTGGAATATCATAATCCTTTCCAGAGGTCAAGTGTCCTCATAGGGTACTACCACCCTTGAAATGCACAAACTCATCCATAGACCATATTTCTCAAATCCTTGAAAATGGTCAAGATCTTTCTTCATAGAGTCACTACTCATAAAATCCAAATCTTTACCAATGATGCTAACTTTATTGATTCTCCAATTATTACAATCTCCTTCATTTCCTTTACATGCCTCCACTCAACACCTCAGTATAAAAGAATTGTTCCCACTACTACTACTACTATATTTCTTCTGTTGCAAACTCAACTATTTAGCACGAGCCTCCTTCTCTTTGGGACAATCTCTGGCAAAGTGCCCTGCTTCATTACAGCAGAAACATATTACTTCAGACAAGTCTCGTGGTTTCCTTATGACTACATAGCCACCTTGGGTCCTCAGCTTCCTTTTTGGGCAACTGCTGAAGTAGTGCCCTGACTCCTTGCATCTATAACAGGTGATATGAATCAGATCCTTCCTGGTATCCAATCTACTTCTCTTCTTGGACTTTTCCGTTCCAATCAGGGCTTCTATTTCCTATGGGTCATACTCTACTTCCTCTGTCGGGAATTCTACTAGATCCCCATTCAGACAATTTTGGGAGATGTGTCCTTCTTGTCCACATGAATAGCAAGACTTGGTGCAGGGTTTAAATAGGTCTTCTTCGGGCGTGTCCTCCACCTCTTCCTTCATCACAGGTTCTTCTAAAATTTCCATATGGTCTCCTTTCATTGCTTCTTTCTTCTGCTGGATGTTTCTTTGAACCACGGGGTAAATGTGACACTGAGCAGGGTAGTGGGTAGTTCCTTCACACAAGAAACAAGTAATCTGCCTAGTTGGGCATTCTTCAGCTGGGTGACTTCCTTCACAATTAGGGAATTCATCCTTGTGTTCTTTATGGTTGTTTCCTATTTCTCCACAAAGCTTGCATGCACAAGGTTTCTTCATATCCTTTCCATAAGGCTTCAATTTCTGGGACACAAACCGAGACTTTGGTAGAGTGTAACACCCCGAGAATCATGCTACAGTGATCTCCCTCTAATGGCGGTCATGTCATTATGATCACTTAGCTAATCTTCCACTTGTCCAAAATCGAAGCCAAATTCCAATTTGTATTGCATGTCAAATATTTACTTCTTCTGTCATGCAATTAAAATAGTTCATTATTTGGAAAATATTCTCTAAGTATTTGTAATGTTGTAACCAACCTCACCTAAGTTTCCAAAATGCCCCTGGGAATTATTTGAGTGGTCCAGCAGCAATTAAATTTGCCTTTTCAATTTCCAAAAATAGTTTGACAACTCCAAATGGCCCCAAACTTTTTTCCATCTAGTATTGTTGTGTTTGGTTTATGTGCAAAGTTTCACAATTAACGAAAATTGTTTACTAGCTCATTTAAATAGAAACAGTAGCAAAAGGCATAAGCAAATTCAAAAAAGAAAGAGAAAAGGGTGCCATGCGCTTGGGCTCTAGTGCTACAGAACTTAGGCCCATCCCATCTCTCCAGCCCATCTCTCACTTATCCTCATCCTCACCTACAGGGGAGGCAAAGGCATGGCGTGGCGGCCATCCACGCCGCCGTGGTCGCTGATGCCGACGTGTCGGCCACACCGAGCTGCGCCACAGCGTGCCGGCGGCCCACCGTCGTCGTATCCTTCCTCCACTCCCTTCTATTCGCCACCAGGCCGCCGCCAAGATCGCCATCGCGGGTCTTCTCCGCCACGGCCGTCATCACCTCACTGCTTGATCCGCTCGTCTCCGACCAGCCCCGGTCTCCCCGACCTTGCCATCGAGCTCGCGATGAGCATCTCGTCCAGTTCCCCCTCGTCCCAGCCTCGATCCGTCGTCGTATAGCCCGCCACCGCGCTACGGATGCCATGGCTGAATCTCGCGGGTGCCCACGCGCCTTGCCTCGCCTCGAGCCACATTTGGCCGCGCCTGCCCGCCCTGTGTGCTTCTCCCTGACCGCGCCCACCGCTGCTCCCACGTTCCCTTGCCCGCCAGCCCGCAGCCGTCCGCTTCCCTGCTGCTCGCGCTGCTGCTGCTTCCATCGTTGTTGCTCCGTTGCTGCCGTCGCCGCTGCTTTGCTGCTGCTCATGCTAGTTGCGGCTGCTATTGTTGTGTGCTGCTGCCGTTGCTAGGACTGATGCTACTGCAGCCGCCTACTACTACCATCGGCCATGGCCATGGCCATGGCCGTGTGTGTGTGCGTGAGTGAGTGTGTTGTGTGAGTACGTGAGTGTGACTGCAGTGTGTAGCCGGCCCTTGTTAGTGTAAGTTTAGCTTAGGTTTAACATTAGTGCTAAGTTAGTCTAATACTCTAGATGGCATGTGAACCCACTTTTAGTTTAAAGAAAAAGCAAATTTTAAAAAATGTCTAAGACAATGAAATGTGGGACCCAACTACCCTATTCACCCCATGACCAGTCAATGTTGACTGGGTCAACTGGGCTCCCTAGCCCCACCTATCTGCCATGTGTGCATTGTTGGGTACACAGAAAGTGTACCCATAGCAATTTAACCTTTTTATTTCAAAATAAAAATGATTTCAGAAAATCTAGAAAAATGTTTAAAACTTTAATAATTCATAGAAAATAAATCGTAACTCGGATGAAAATGTTTTCTACATGGAAGTTGCTCACAACGACGAGACGAATCCAAATACGCGGTCTGTTTACCTGTCAGATGACTCTAACTATCTGAACATGGAACTTTCCCCCTCCGGTCTTCTGTCTGACACAGGCCCGGAACCGGGAAAACATTCCCGGTTGACTTCCCCCTTCGCCGGTATTGTGTAGCACCGCGTTAGAACACGTCTAGCTCTGCCTGTTGTCCTGTTATGCACTTTCTTGTTATGTATTTACTGTTTCTTCCCCCTCTTCTCTCACGGTAGACCCTGAGACTGATGTCGCCCCTGTGATCGACTACGTCGAGGATGACCCCTCCTTGCCAGAGCAACCAGGCAAGCCCCCCCCTTTGATCATCTCAATATCGCTCATTCCATTCTCTCATGCTTGCATTAGATTTTGCTACTGTTATTGTTTGCTCCTATTCCGATGCATAGCCTGCTTTTGTAGCCTGCTCATTGTATCTTACCTTCTTATCCTAAACTGCTTAGCATAGGTTGGTTAGTGATCCATCAGTGACCCCCACCTTGTCCTTGTTGCCCCTGCTTCATCATTGAAGACCCGATCAACAGGATCGAAGACCAGGCCCCGGCACCGCACATCACTTTCCCCTTAGTTGCTCGACACTATTGGGTTACTATCGAGTGCCGAGGGTGAGACCTCTACAACACTTCTGATGTTAACCTTGTAGTGTAGCTATTCGGTCGTGGTCATCGAGGGTGATTCCGCCTTAACCACTTCCGATACGAATCTGTCGTGCAACCCCTCAAGTGTGAACCTCGGGGGTGGTTCCTCTTACGTTCACCTTGATGATTGCATCGAGTGGAATTCATCGGGGGTGATTCCTTGGGTTTTCCCCTTGATGTTTGGACACACGGTTACTATGGTTACTATGACTTTACACTGAACCATGTTACTAAAGACGGGTCGGCCCTGAGGGGTACCGCGCGAGCATATTTGCGAGTGACGAGGAGTCGGGTTGACCTGGTGGGTGCCCGCGAGATAATTACGAGGCGTGGCCAGGCATTCCTATCCCTTGCCGCAAGTCCTCGAGACAGGGCAACGGGGTCACATCTTTCGTGAACCTCTGCTTGTTACCGCGTGCTCCTAATCCACTACGATTTGGATATTTGATCCGAGGGGCCTTTGGCCTGATAACAATAACCATCGCGTGGGCATAGTATGGGTGTTCTGCGTCGTATGCATCAGCCGAAGCTTAATAGACGTGAGCGACTGAGCGGCGCGCGCCGGGTTGGACTGCGTAAGCACCTGCCTTGTTGAAGGAGGTAGCTAGGTCTGCTCACCGGCCGCGTACGCAACGTGCAGGAGTTCCCGGGGAGATGGCCCATGACCCCTGGGGGCATAGGTTTAGTCCGGCGTGTTGGCCTCTCTATTAAGCCTAGGTCGGGTTGCCGCGTATTGTTTGGCCGAGGCTGGGCATGACCCAGGAAAGTGTTTCCGGCCGGAGTTAATCGAGCATGGTGGGTAAGTTGGTGCACCCCTGCAGGGAAGAAAACATCTATCGATAGCCTGTCCTACGGTAACGGACACTTGGAGTTGTATCCCGATCGATACAATTAGAACTGTATACTTGACATGAGACTTGGATATGAGGTGATAAATGGATAGTATGGCTCTGGGATTGCTTTCTCGCAGGGAGTCAAGAAAGGATCTCTGGCTGAGGTTGATAACACTATTACTACTTTACTTTATGCTACTCTACTCCCTCATGTTGCTGCAAGATGGTGGTTTCCAGAAGATGCTAGTCTTCGATAGGACTGGGTTCTCCCCTCTATTCTGGCATTTCTGCAGCCCAGTCCACATATACAGCCTTCCTTTGATAATGTTGCATATGTAGTGTAGATCCTTGCTTGTGAGTACTTTGGATGAGTACTCACGGTTGCTTTGCTCCCCCTTTTCCATTCTTCTCAGATGTCGCAACCAGATGGTGGAGCCCAGGATCCAGACGCCACCTTTGACGACAACTGCTACTACACTGAGGGTGCCTACTACTACGTGGAGGTCGCCGACGACCAGGAGTAGTTAGGAGGCTCCCAGGCAGGAGGCCTTGCCATTTCGATCGATGTTGCTTTTGTGCTGGCCTTCTTAAGGCAAACTTGTCTAACTCATGTCTGTACTCAGATATTGCTGCTTCCGCTGACTCTAGTGTATTCGAGCTTATGTATTCGAGCCCTCGAGGCCCCTGGCTTGTAATATAGAGCTTGTATTATTTTAATTTGTGTCTAGAGTTGTGTTGTGATATCTTCCCGTGAGTCCTTGATCTTGATCGTACACATTTGCGTGTATGATTAGTGTATGAGTGGATCGAGGGGGTCACACAAAGTCACCTTAAATTCTTTGCAAGTGGTTACTCTGCCATCCATTGATGGTTTGGTATATCCTCCACCAAGTAGCAGCACCTCTTTCAAAGCACTGAAGAGCATGCTGGGTCATATCCTTTCCGACTATAGGGTTATTCTTCATGTGATCCTCCATGTTTTGAATCCATCGGTCCGTCTCCCATTGACTCATCGGTCCAGAAAATTTATAAGCTCATCTCCGTTCATCCTCTATTGGGTCCATGGGTTTGGGGTGGGATAAGAGAGAGAGAGAGAGGGGTACACACAATGCAAACAATGGTTTTGAAAAGACAGATTTTATTTGTGGCTGTCGGGAAAAACATCAAACAAATGACAGCTCACAATCGTCGCATCTAACATAGGTATAACAGGGGTTTGGTATTCCAAAGGTCAACGTCGCCAAACTCTTCAAGTCTTGTTCATGTCTCCGATGGCTTCTACCGATCGTGCTTGTCCTTCTCAAGTTCTTTTGCCGAATCATCTCTGTTGACGTGAAGTCTCTCGTGACATCCTTTATTATTTCTGGAGTTGCGTTCCAAACTTCTGGGTTTTCAATATCCTTAGCATGAACCATGGTCCTACTGTCCTTCAGTTCCTGATGGTTCTCCTGTATACGGGGTTCTGCTTTTCCAGCTTGGTTACTTTGAGCTTCTGGGTCCTGAGTTCTTCACTAAATGCGTCCTTCTCAAATACAGCTTCCTGAAGGTTCCTCTTAAACTTACTGATGTAACACTCCAGATCCTGGCGATACTCCAGCTAAGGTTAAAACTGTATCCTTTGCTGATAGATGCTCCATCAGCTTTCTACCATCCGATCCTTCTGAAGAAATGTCTTCTTAACTCAGCACAGTGATAATAGCATAAGCGGGCGATAACATCATGGATAGCCGCGTTTCTCTCTTTGTATTGCCATGATTGATATCTCATGCCTTAGGGTTTTCTTGACAAAACTTTGAGTTTCTAACTCTCCATGTTCCGGGCTTTCTGCGACACACCTTGATCTCTGGTATTGACAGCTTCCATAGTCTGACAAAGTCCTTAAGGGTAGCCTTCCTATACCAATCTGGAAATTCTTCGCAGCCTTCAAATTCTCCTAGTCTTTGGAGTCTTCAACCGTTGTAGTTTCCATTATTATAATGCTCCGTAAAATCCTCTTCATTCCAAAGTGGTCTTAGTTATCAGATATCTTGTACTTCTTGGAGTGGTCTCATCAGTCGAATCTTCGTGGTCAAAATGGAAAAGGGTATGGTCTCACTAAAAGGGAATATTTGAATAAACTCAGAAGAGAAGAGAGGTAAAAGATCTTTTTGAAAATGAAGTTGTGGAGAAATCTTTCCTATGGGCTTGCCAGTTTCTACGGCCACGTCTTACAGTCAACATGTGCTTTGATATCATCTTGTAGCAACCCGACCTCAGACGGTCAAGTCTCTGTGCTTAAGTGTCATCCCTGGATTGGTATGCTGACACACACATTACTCGAGGATTTATAACAGAGGTAAATCACATGTATAAAGTAACGTAAATACTATTACCTCAATCCATATAGCGGAAGTAACAAAGGTTATGGATTCCCATCAACACCAACGGCAAAGTTGAGTGTAGAAATCGTAACCCTAACGTATCACTTACTCGTCGTAAGAATCCTGCAACATGAGACGTTGCAACCACAAAGGGTCAGTACATTGAATGTACTGGCAAATTCACATCATAGGATAATGATGAATAACAGCTATCACTACATGCATATATGGCTGGTGGAAAGCTCTAAGTTTATTTTTTTCATAAAGCCAATTTTTCCCTACTGCAAAGGAATATATTTTATTTAACTACAAGGTTTGTTGAAAATATTGAGAAGGTTCCTCCAACTCAATCCCAAAGTAATAATTATAACCCAACACATTAATTAAGTAAAGTGATGAGATCAACATGATAATCCAAGTACCAGAGACTCAAGATGTCCATAACCGGAGACACGGCTAATCATGATTAGTTTGTACACTCTGCAGAGGTTTGCGCACTTTTCCCCACAAGACTCGATCTCCTCCGTTGGATTTCTCGCACTACATGGTGTTTGAGAAATGGATGACCGAGACACAGTCTTTCAGAAGCATTAACTCTAACCCCGGGTAGACAGTACCAACCTACATCCTCTACATGTGCTAGCCTGCCACAGGAAGAGGTCATGCAACCTACTCAACTATGCTAGAGCCCATAATAGCTTGTGGCTGCACACGGAAGTTTCTAGCATGAATAATCTTATGATCCCTTTGAGCCTGGGTGGCATTCTGTAGGGTGATCACATGAGTCCTCCGGGATCCCCTTGGGCAAGCACTGGGTTCTCCAGGTGCCCAGGCAAACCACTGCGTGCTCCAGGGTGCCCCATCCAATCTACCCAGATGTGTATTAAAATAGCCACCTTAAGTTAACCATTAATGATAACTCTCACATCTGTCATGGATACACTCAACCAATCCACGTCGACGAGCATAGCAGAGCAGTATAAGCATAATGTAGAAGTAACTCCCAAGGTTTGAATGCAGGACAATAGGTTCCTACCTCATCAACTACTTCCCAATACCCACATGTTATCAATCCTACTCATGCAATGTTTGAGGGTTGAAACTAATGCATAAAAACTGGGTATGAAAGGGATATGGTCAAAGTGTGAACTTGCATGTACTGTTGATGAAGATGATTCGCACACATAACTCCTGATAGTTCTACTCGTCACACTCCGGTCAATCTAGCATAAGCAAGCAGTAGTAACCACACATAAGCAATCACTCAAAAGACCAGAAAGAACAAAGAAGACAATTCGGAAAACATCAAAACCAGACAAATAACTCTTCTAATAGAAAACAATTTCTAACAGTACCAAAATTAAGTGAATTTGTCCTTATCAGAAAGTTTAGGTCAAGAGCTTCGAATAGCAAAAAGAATCAACTACATTGGAGTTATAAAACTCAAGTTATGATCAAAAAAAAGATTCAAATTCAAATCTGTTTGAAAACAAATTTTAAATTTTCAAAAACATGTTTAAGTTGTTTTACTGGATAGAGGGGATCATAACGAAGACGTGGGCATTGCTTTCGTTGGATTTGGACAACGAGTAAAAAGTAGTGACTGTTTGAAAAACAAGGACTAATCTGTAAATAAGATATTCACGGACGGGTCCCTGGCCGAAAATTAAAATAAAAAGGAAAAACTATCGAGCGAACGCTTGCTAACAGAACCTAATCTAGCGAATCTGTTCACTGAAGAACCTAAACGAATGATCTCTAAATAAATTAACCTAAACAAATAAACATAAACCAAAAAGAAAAACCGGGCAAACCGGGGACGGTTTTATAGCGGACCGGGAGAACCGGCGGGTTGGGCGCTGGATCGGGCGACGGGCGGTTCCGGCGACGGCGGCGGTTCCTGCGATCCCCGGCGACGGCGGGCAGCAACTCCGGCGACAGACAGGGCTCGGCGGCGACGGGTGGAGACGGCGGCTAGTCTTGGCGCTGGGCGGTGGCGCAAGCGAAGGGAAGGCGGCGATCTTGGCAGCAGCGGCAACGGCGAGATCTGCAACGTGGCGTGACTCTGAAGCGGCGGCGATGGCATAAAACGGGACCTGGGGTCCTGGCGCGCGCATTATAAAGAGGCCGGGGTGAGGGGTGGCGTGGGGAAGGAGGCAAGAGGAGGCCGGCGGCGGCACGAAGGCGGCGGCGATGGCGTGGTGGCTCGGGACTCCGTCCCGAGCTCGGGGACGAGCGGCGCGGCTGGGCTAGGCTTGGCCTGGCCCGGTTGGCTGCGCCGGCACTGTACGGCGGAGGAAGTTTTTTTTTATAAACATTTTTTCAGACAAGAAAAGAAACAAAAATAAAATAAAATAAAAATATAATATAGGCATATTATATATCAAAGTTTTCAGAAAAACATTTTCTACAACGTGGAATTTTTTCTAGCATTAAATAAAATAAACAAATTCAAATAATTCAAAATGTGCTCCTATTCTAATAAAATCTAATGAAAATCATTTTAAAAATACCAAAATGATTTCAAATTTATTTCTCTCAATTTTCTATTGTAGGGAATCATGTTACCCTATTTTCCATATATTTTATTTTTGGAGAAAATAATTTGAATAAAACCAAATAACTCGAAATTGAAAATAATTTCCAAAAGGATTTTAAATTTGATCCTTTTTAAACTTCCAACTCATATTTCATATGTTTTGAAGAAGTCATTTTATCTTCTCTCATGAAAATCATTGAGTTGCTTGAAGTTTCCGAATTTTAAAATATTTCCAAATGAAATTCAAATATTTTCGAATACCCTTTTCATTTAATTAAATGGATGAAGTCATATCATCTTCATTCAAGAGTTTTTTATTTGAAAAGTATTTGAATTCACGGAGATGCAAAATTGAAAGTTTTGGGAAGTTCTTTTATTCCCTCTCATTTAACTTTCAAAAGTTTCAAATTTCACTCACTTTCAGTCAATCAATCACCCAACAATCAAACAAAAAATCAAAACTATTTATTTATTATATGAATTTTGGGATGTTACAAGAGGTATTAGCACATGTTACCTCATCCTGAGTTTCCAAATCGGTCCTTCTCTATAGAGAAAAATGGAAAAAAATTGTTGTATTATAACCATCATGGAGGTAGGATGTCTAAACTATGCAATGCAAGACACCATATGGATGATATGAGCAGTATAACTGTGCCAAGTTAGAGCATACACCTCGATGCGGGAATATGACTAGTCATCTGTCTCTGAATCCATCTCCGAGGAGCTATCGGGACCCAACAAGAGATCTGCTTGACGGTAGCACTGCTCTCTCAAGGCCTTGTTTTCACTCCAGATTTTCAATCTCCCACTCAAATGGCTGATTCACAGGAAGAGTAGTTTAATGTACAAACATTGTCGACAAATGGAAATGTAATGAAGAAAAGCATGGGCAAGATATCATTCAAATATATGATGCCTGGTTAAATAGGATGGCATTGCACATTTCACGTATATTATGGCTGGCTAAAAGACATGAGACTGCATAATTCCCATATATGATATAGAAACTAAACAGGTGGCATTATAGAACATGTCTAAACTAAGCAGATGACATATATGATGTCAAAAGTAGGTACTGCAAGGCAACATATGCATGATATGACTAACATCATCATGCCAAGGTAGAGAAAACACCTTGGGGGGTAAATAGGAGTGGTCAGCGGAGTTTGAATCCACCTCAGAACAGATATCTTCCTCTGGATTACAATCTGGAGAGGGGTGGGGAGGGTTTGCCATTGAACCCACTATGGAGCGATGTCTGCATGACATTGTATTGCCGCGCAAAACTCTTCTCTTTTTCTCTACATGTTCAGCATGACTGTGTACAATATCTGACATGCATACGAAAAAAATATGGTGAGATTATGTAATGAGAGCATGCAGAAATTTAGAGTGATGGTAACAACCAGTGGGTGTATCCAAAAATAATGATTTAGCAGGCTGATGATTGCTTTAATTTAATAAAAAGACAGATGATGATTGCTTTACTATTTGTTTCCCACCCAAGATGAACAACATAGGCATACCCTAGGTGAACCAGATATTAGACAGAGATACTATTCATTGCTTCCTAGATATGTGCCCCACAACTAATTTAGAACTCAAGTTTGAACATTAATTTGGACCTGACCTGGAGTCCAAGAGGTGAACAAGATGATAAAGTAGTAGGTAATTTTAAGCAATGCATAACATAAGCAGAAACAAAAGAGTGTGACCTCTCTTGTGGACGCGTCTACTCCTCAGGTTCATCTGCTGAGTCGATGATGGTGATGCCGTTGCTGTGGGTGCCTGCGGCTGGGAAGGAGATCTGAGGCGGCGAAAGACGGCCAGGAGTCGTCATGTCTGGTTTGGTGGATGTTTCTCTCGATGGAGCAGCTCAGCTGAGGTGGACGACGTCGCGGCAGGAGCAGGACAAACCACACAAAGTTCCCTTCGACACCTACCTGTAACTGAAGTAATTCTGTAAGGGCTCATTTGGCTCGCATGATTCTAAAAACGCAGGCATAGGAAAAACACCGGAATAGGATAGGAATGCACATGGTAAACAGAGCATTTGTAAACACAAGATTTCTGTCAACTAGAGTGTTTGGTTTACAGGAATTGGAAGAGCAGAGGAATGCAAAGAAACATGGCCAAAATAAAGTGAAACCATATGAAACATGTACAGTTAGAATGTTATTTTGCCACTAATGTACTTGGTCTTGTTTTCATGCATACGATTCTGAAAAGTAGGTCCAGGTGGATGTTTTGCTTCATTCCTTTCAACAAAATGCATGAATAATTGAATAGTAGAGTGCCATTGGAAAATTCCCTAGTGCTATGTTTTTCCGTTGAACCAAAATAGCCCTAATGGATCGACATGAATGTATAGTAATAAGTGATGCAACAAGTGTACAACCTCTTTGTCAGTAGCCGTGTTTAACCTCAAAGCATCATTGGGTTGGTCGCCAAGCGCTTGAGGCAGAGGTGGCTGTCGGAGGTGTGGAGGAATATCTGAGGAATCAGAGATTGGCGTCGTGGCACTGCCTGTTCGATGGATTGATCTGCCATTGGAGCAGCCTCGGTGAACCGTAAGACGTCAAGGCTGAAGCAGCAAAAGACAGACATCGTCAATCTCAAGTGAGATTCTAATAGCATCTCCAATAGCTGATGTAAAATAGATGTAAAATTTACATCACCAAAACCACCTGACCACAAAGATGAGGTAAAACTGTTGACTCTGAACTTAATCGATTTAAACTGAAATTTACTGTGGAATCTGAATGTTACTGTCGAAACTGAACGCAATGGTAGCAAAGAAGCACTTGCCATGTAGTTTAGGGAGGGCCTGCAGTTCATCTTCAACCTGCACCCCCCTGAGCCGCCAGCCACCATCGGCCGAACCGCTGCCCCAAGCCGCCTCGCCGCCTCAAACAATTCCCACCCGCCGGTCACCGCCTGCCAGCCCTATAGGCCCCCGCCCCACCCTGAACCCTAAGATAGATAGTGGGGTACCTCTCCGGTGAGCCCCGTCCCGCTGCAGGTGGTTCTTCCTTAACTCCGCGAGCCCCCACCCCTAAAAATCGATCGACCCCAAAAGTCAATTCACGATCAAGTGTAGCTAAATCGGAGCAGAGCAGCAGCACGAGCGAGGGGGAGAGCAGCAGCAGCAGCGCGAGTGAGCGAGCGAGAGCTAGAGCAGTAGCAGCTGGGCGAGCGAACAATCGAGTGAGAGCCGGAGCAGCAACAGCATCGCGAGCGAGCGAGCGAGAGCCGGAGCAGCAGCAGCAGCAGATCCGGCTGGTATGGATGCCACCGCCGATGGGGCCTTGCACTGGGGGAGAGCCACCATGGAGATGTCACCCGCGGTGCCAGCTTCAAGGTAGCCGCTCCATGGGGGCGCCGGGAGGTCAAGCTAAGGAGAAGGTGTCATGCGATGAGTGTACAACCTCTTTGGTGGCGCCGAGTAGGCCTCGGCTTCGTCCGAGGAGTCGGTGAGGATGCTACGGTTCTGGTGGAGCTGGTTAAGGCGGCGCTGTGGGGATGGAGCAGCCGCGATAGATGAGGTGATCGTCAGAGCAGCTCCTTGGAGGTGGAGGACGGGGCGGCTGAACCGGCGGGACGACAAGATGGATGACGGATCCTCATCCGGGGAGGTGGACGAGGGACGTCGAGCTGTTGCGGTGGACGATGTTGTCGGGGAAGAGGCTACGGCTGGGTAGCAGTGAGGTGGCGGACGGAGGACGGTGGGGTTTCGCGGCTCGAACGGAGAGGTTATGGCGTCTTGGGATTTCAAATGGCAAAAAGGAGGCAATGGGAGAGGGTGAACCATGACTTAGGGACGCGCTTGTCCAAAATGTAGGGTGTGTTACAAAAGTAACCCCCCACAGATTTGAACTAGCGGCCCTTTCGGCTCAGGGTTAGAAGGGGGATTTCGCATGTCGGGATTTGGCAGCTGGAGGGAGTTTTCGCGCGCGTTGTAATTTCGGGATAGCAAGGCGCGGGTTGTGAAGGCGCCAGTTTTGGGAGCACGATATCTGAATTTTCGCGATATAACAAGGCGCGGGTTGAATTTTAGGGACAAGCCTAACGTGTAATATTGTACTTGTACGTACCAAATCAATTCGCACTTCCCTCAACCAAAAAGAAAACGAAAAAAATAAAACTATTCACACCACACAAAGAGAGAGTCTTGCCCCGTTTTACTATAAAAATGCTATTCAAAGCTACTCGCTCCTTCCATCTATATAGGGCCTAATGCGTTTTTTGATGCTAACTTTGACCAAATATTAGAGCAATAATATATGACATGCAACTTACACAAAGCACACCGCTAAATTCGTCTGTGAAAGGTTCTTTCAATGATATAATTTTCACATTGTGCATGTCATGTACTATTAATCTTGTCAATAGTCAAAGGCGGTCTTAAAAAAGGCATTACGCCCTATATAGATGGAAGGAGGGAGTATGAATCCATGTTATGTCCAATTAAAAAAATTCGCTTGCTGTATAATGCATGTAACCTACTCATACCAACATTTTAGTGCATTCCAAATGTCTATACTTCCGCTGCAATTCGAACTGAATTTGAATTCGCTTCTCTATTTCAATAAGAATCCATAATAAAGATTGTTGCCAACTTCAACCATCATTCGTGTATTACCTTAATAACACACCACATGATTACTATAGAGATAGATATGAACTATGTGTACTACATGAACTCGAATTCTATTTTTTGAATACACTTGATGTTGATTCCAAATAATAGTACATTTGATGTACTAACTATATATTCATAATCTAAACCCTGTTCCATATGTGTACACCCTGTTTATCACACATAGTATAGTGCCCCGCCCCCTACATTATGACAAGTATTTAGACCTGAGCTGCAAAAGCAACACATTAGCCCAAATTATGATCAAGGTTATATATATTATACGTAGTACTAGCAAGAAGCCCATGCGTTCCACAGAACATCAACATGATCAAGGGGAGGCCTAATTTGCAAATATGGAGAGGGGTGTGGGTATCTTTTTTCAAAATTGCCATAGTTTCCTTCCTATCTGTCTGATATAAATCGGACGGCCTATATTGCAGGATGGCAGGCACACCATCATCAACAACTCTGTTTTTTATAAGAGTAGAGATAAAATATATTATATGTAGTATAACATGTTCATACCCACACCATGTGTATCACCATTATATATATTCACACGTGCGTCGGTTTAAAACACTGTGATAAATTCTTCAAATATCCGAATTCGCTTTTTATAATGAAGTATGATCTTTATTCGTCTTTTACACCCACACAATCCTCTTATCTTTGTAGCTAGCGAGCGCTAACTTTCTCTCGTGCATGCACACGCCCGCATCCCTCTCACCCTTCCTCAGCATTCTCTAGCTCCATCGCGCAAATTCGTCTTTTCACTTTAGGTCGTTCACCCACGGTGTGTGTAGACCCCCAGCTCCTTCTTTATGGCACACATCGATCGATATGCCTCTCTATCCAGGTGTGCCTAGCACAAACACAAGATTCCCCTCTTCTCTTATCACCGTCCATGCCTCACTCCCACCACTCTTTTCATCGATCTCGTACTCGCACACTCCTTCCCCCTCGATATAGTATGACTCTCGCACCACCTCCTAGATGCATCCCTCTCTCTCTATCCTTCTCCCCGTGCCTCATTTGCTTCTAACACACACATGCATGTATACTGGTCGATCTCCCAACATATACCTAGGTCGACTTTAACTATTCACCCGCCACATCGATCGACATACCTCACAAGTTAAGTCTCTCCTTTCTCTGACAAAGGACGATTGATCTTCCAATGTAGTTATGTCTGCTTACCACAGCCATATCGTCCCCCCTCATCATTCGTGCATGCCTCCTGACCCGTCTCTCACACGCACGTGCACAGACAGGCAGCCATCCCCTCTCTTATTTATATTGCAGGTGTGCCCTCCGGTTGTCTAGCAAGCCTATCCCACCATTTGTTAGAAGCAACTCCACTACCACCCCCTCCAACACTCTAGCTCTGTCTCTCTCCCAACTTTATTCCTCTCCTACACATATGCATGGATGCCGATCGATCTCCCTTAATAGAAGAGGTAGGCCTCTCTCCTCCTCCACACATATACTGCCGGCGTTCTGGGAACGGGGGTACCCAGACTTGACTGCCTGCGGCCTGCGGCGTGGATCAAGGGGTGGCCCATCAAGGCCCATCTTCATCGGCACAAGCTCAAGACCCTCGCGAGGGGCCAAGATTCATGGGCGGACGACAGGAAGCTTCTCGTGCACGGCCTCGTCAGGCTAGCTCATGGGGAGGCGGAGAGATCAAGGCGGGGTACCTCACGAGGTGCCCATGACGCAAGCCATGACGACCAAGGGCGCCAGGCGGGCGCCAGCCCGCGCAGTGTCCTCCTTTCCTCTTTGGTGCAAAGGGGGCAAGCGAAGGCAAGAGTATCAAGCAAAGGCATCCGCTTCGGTGCAACAAGACCAAGACCGTCGCAGCGGCAGGAAGGAAGTCATCGTGGAGCCCAAGCCGTCGTCACCACCAGAGCCTTTGACAGGCGAGGACAAACTTTAGTCAGGATAAGTGTACTAGATGTTCCCCTTCAAAATGGCCAATTGTTGGCGCCCTTCCCGCTCAATATTTGGGAAGAGGCCCAGGGCCCTTGCCTATAAATAGGACTAGCCACCCACAGGGTAGAGGCATCTGGAATCAGCAGAGAGAAAGAGGGACTGAACTCCCCCTAGAACTTCATCGCACCAGCCAAGAACAAACCCTCGCGAGGCTGTTCTTCCTTGTATTGTTCATCATCAGCCCAAGAGGCAATCCACCACACCACACACTGGAGTAGGGTGTTACACCACAATGGTGGCCTGAACCAAAGATAAACCCGTGTCTCTTGTGTTGTTCCTTTCATAGTTTTAGATCCTAGCGTGGCGGTGAGGTGCAGGTAGGTAGAGGCGAGATCTCCGGCGCACCCAAGTGTTCGAACCTAGAGGGTCTGCTGAACCCGAATCCGACATTTGGCGCGCCAGTAGTGGTGCGCGGAATCCGCTTCTGCCGCTTGGCGCCCGTCGATCGTCATCATCATGTCCGGCGACCAGGCGGGCAACCCCGATCCTGGGCGGCCTGGCCCGCCCACGCAGAGCCGCTCGCCCCAGGCGACCCCATGCCCCAGGCAGCTCGCGGTCCGCAGGGCGCTGCGGGCCGCGGGTGACGCGGACAGTCAACGACAGCTCTCACGCCACGGCAGGCGCGGTCAGCGGCGAGGGCCTCCAACCACGCCGCGGCCACGACGCCGTACACCCGACGGGAGTAGGCGAACTCAAGGGCCGTGCTCACGTTGGCCCGAGAGCTACTGCAATGCAGGCTACTGGAGGGCGGCCGCGACGTGCTGCTAGAATGGGTGGCAGAGCTCCTGGGCTTCGCCGCCTCGGGGGCTCACCCCTTCTGCACCCAACTCCCACCTCAGGTCCAGGGTGGCCCGCGCGGAGGCTCCACGCACGCCGATGCAGCTCCGAGCGGACTCCAAGGCCACCCCAACGCCAGCCAGGCCGTCAGCACCGGGCCAGCAGCGGCGCTGCCTCCGCCCCCGGCCAGCGAAGAAGGACTCGCCACGACCCACGGTCCCAGTGGGCCGCCGCGCTACCACCCCCAGGTGGGCGCCTCAAGCAGAACTACGTGGCACACGGAGCACTGCGGTGCAGCCTTCGGGACGGCGGCCCCAGAAGAGTACATGCCCCACATGATGGACCAAGGGCACACACATGAGGACGAACAAGGCTCGCTCCTCGGCCCAAGCTGGGGGGACGAGGCACTAGAAGCTGAGCTCTTCCAGGAGCCCCGGGAAGGCCCTGTCGGCCATGCTGGAAGCAACGATTATCGGATACAGCTAATTCCTCAGGAGCAGGCATACGCTAACCATGGATCGCATGAGGTACAGGTCGCCGCAGCGGGCGGTTGCCCCACTCCTGCAGTTTCCTACCCCTCGGGAGGAGGGCACCGGGGAATGCAGGAGAGGGGCCGAGATCCGGCATCACCACCGCGGCGTTCGGAGCAAGGCGTCCTCAGGAGGTAGGCCCTCTGCCGGGGAGGTGCCTCAGGGCCTGCCCCTGGCAGAGGACCCGTGGTCGTCGGGGGAACCGCTGGCGACCGCTCTACCCCATCGGCGCCGTCCTGGTTTCCGGTCGTCGTTGGTGGCACGAGAGTGTGGTGCAAGGAGGGGCCCTCGTCTGGCGATATGAAGCAAGGCCGGTACCTGTGAAGAAGGCCCAGTGTCTGTGAAGCTCGCCGCCCCGTGACACTCTCACATAATAATGAGTGGGGCTGTACACGCCCCGGAGTCTCAGGGGTGCCGGCCTCAGGCCCTGGGGCTCCCTCCCACGCCCAGTGGCAGCACTTAGCTCCACGGTGGCGAGAAGACGTCCAAGACTAGACTAGGTGCCGGACGCGGCCTTTTTATGCTTTCATTGCTTTTCCCCTTGGCTGTCGTTTTCCCCCGTTGGATTTAAGTTGGATTTGAGCTTGAGATTTGCGTGTGTTCGGGGAAGGGGTGTTTAGTCTCGTTCGAGCAATCTCTCGCATTCTGGTTACCACTTTGCCTTAGCTGCCTCCCCTCGTGAGCTCCTCATGAGCCGGGCCAAGCCTAGCTTGCGTGCAGCCCAGACTGCCGTCGCCGCACCCTCTCAGGAGGTTTTTATTACAGGTTCAATGGGCTCGTTCAGGAGACACTCGGGACATCGCAGCCCTCTGCAGGCTATCTCGGGGCCCACGCGGGTCGAAGGTAAACAAGCCAGCCAGCTCGTCGCAAAGCCAGCCACTTGGCGCAGGCGTACGGGTGATATCGCATCTACTAATACGCTGAATGCAAGTTTTTACATGAGGGGCTCCCCCTCCCAAAATGCACTTACAACCTTCAGGGCAAAGCCCGAACTCTATCTGCGCAGGGTAAGAAAGCAGGGACAACACGCGGTCAGTCGGATAAATCCCCCAATTCATCCTCACGGGCACCTCCTGAATCGCCGCTAGCATCGCTGGCCTCGCCATCGCTCTCCGCGTTGCCGTCAGCGTCGTCAGGGCCGTTCACCACGCTTCCCTCATCAGCAGCCACGACCATGCCGTCGTTATCATAAGATAAGGCCCTGATGAGGGCATCCACGTTGTCTTCCACCAGTGCGCCAGGTCGTCCCGGACGGCCTGGGGTACTGGGGCGATGGCGGCGTCAAAGTCGAAGTTGGGGTCCATGTTTCGAAGATGGCTGAAGGCACGAGAAAAGGCGCGCCCAAGCAGGGCGCAGCTCCTCTCCTCCACCAACTTGTTGGCCCTGACCGACCGCACCTCCAGCTGATCACCACGTCGGTGAAGAACTGAAGGTTGCCAGCATAGTTGACTGCGTGAGGCTCACCAACGGCCGCCTCGCAGATGTTACCCAAGGTCGTGTTAGCTCTCTCCTGGAGCATGGAGAGCATGGGGCCATGCTCGTGCTCCAGGATCCGCCGCTGGCATATCTCGTCCTCGTTCTGCCGCGCAACAGCCTTAGCTTCGTCCACCCGCCGACGGAGAAGAAGCGCCTCGGTGCGGGAGGTAGTCAGCTCCTCCTGCGCCACGCCAAGGGCAGCCCGGGAAGCGTCGGCCCGCCGCGTCACTTCATCCAGCTTGGCCCTCAGGGCGGCGGTCCTGCCTTCAGCCTCGACCCTGATCAACCCCAGCCTCTCTTCGAACTCGCGCTCAAGGTTCAAACGGGCCGTCGCCAGCCGGCGTCCAACCTCTTCCAGGACTCGGGCCTCCCACGCAGCGACATCATCCTCCGCCTGCGTCACCAAGCGCTCCCTCGTCTCCAGACGCTCAAGATCGCGTGCGTGTTCGGCAGTTTCCAGCGTCAGCGCCTCCTCAAGCCTCTGGAGCTCTTCCTGGTCGACCGAAGCCACCTTCATCGACGCAAGGGCCGTCTCACGCAGCTCCACCTGCTGCTCCAGGGAATGGCACCGGGCCTGGAGTTCCCGCGCCCGCTCCTCCGCCACCTCGCGCCGCCGTTCAGCCTCTCGGGCCTCCTCGACGACCAGGGAACGGGCCTCCCGAGAGGCCGCCAGCGACGCCTCGGCTTCCTCATTGTCGAGGTCGCGCTGGTGGTGCGCAACGGCAACAGCCGCCTTCAGCTTGCGCCTCTCTTCAGCCAGGCGCAGGCCCTCAGCCTCAAGGCACGCGTCTTCGTTAGCAAGCTCTTCACCAAGCATGCTCACCGCGTCAGCCGCCCTCTGGAGAAACCCTTGGCGAAGAGCACGACGCTCCCGGGCGCGCTCGAGCACGTCTTCTGCGTCGTCATCCGCCCCAAGTAAGCGTGGGGGGCCACGAATCAGCACTCCTCCTCTGGGCAGGGGGCTGGGGGCTGGCGCCCTCACGATGGCCGGGCATGCCTCGCCAGAAGCCCGGCTAGGAGCCAGCCCATCCCCAAATGAAGAGCGCAAGGCCGACCTCAGCCAATCTCCATCCACGACCAGACGAGAAGCTCAAGGCAGGCTAGCTATGCCCTGAGAAGGCTCGCGAAGGAGGGTCGCGAGGCGCACAGAGCCTCGATGCGCCACAGGATGGCTCACCTCTCCGACCGGCCTCACCACAAGGGCTCTGCTTGAGCTCGGAGCGCTCGAAGACAGTGGAGAGGACGAAGCCTAGGGGGATGGCTCCTCAGCCATCTCCGTGAGCTCGGCAGGAAGGGCCCTACAGAGCAAGGATCAGCCAAAGCAACGGGAAGATCAGGAGCTAGGAAAAGGGAAGGCTTACTCATCAATGGCGAAATACTTCCCGCGCTTCAGCAGGCGGCAAGGGTAATCGTCACCCAAGGCCTCCCTTCTCTTCCGGAGAGCCTCGAAGTCCACGCGGAAGCGGCCCAGGAGTTGAGCGCAGGGGTCGGCCTGCGACGAGGAAGAAGCACCAAGGTGGCCATCGTCAGGTGCGTCGTCCTGGCGCATGCCACCGGTCGCCTCACCAAGAAGGGTAGCTGGGGCCTCAGGGGCCCCAACCGCAGGAGCCGCGAGCAGCGGCTCAACGCCTTCAGCCGCAGCAGTACGGGCCTCACGAGCTGCCCCCTCAGGAGTGCTGCCTGGCGTCATCATCCCGGCGGGGGCCCCCTCAGCCTCCATCGGCCCATGCCTCCCTGCTCTGCCCCTCGAGGAAGGACCGCCGTGGGCGACTGGAAGGGCAGTCACCACCACTGGGTTCTCGCGAGGCCCCATGAGGCCTGCGAGGCGCAGCCCCCATTCGTCGAAGCTGGGCATCAGATTCACAAAGTCGCCCCTGTTTGAGCAAAAGTACAACAAAGCCCCACCTTGCCGGATGCTGCCGGGGGAAGGGGCCCCAGTCAAGACCAAGAGCACCTTTCTCAGCGCTTCAGGCGTCAGGCCCTCCTCCTGGAGCCTCATGCGATCCTCACGCCCGCCGAAGGCCCACATCCAGCGGGAGTGACGCTGTAGAGGGGCAATGCGGCATAGCAGGAACTCCTTCACCACCTTGGGCGCCGTCACGTCGAGCGCTCTCAGGAATGCAAAGCGACGCCAGACGAAGACGAGCCGGGGGCTCGTGAGCATCTCCTGGCCCCAGCCTGAATTGGGGACAACGGGCGATGTTGGCTCCGAAAGCAGGGGCTGGGCACACCGACATCCACGTACAGCCACCGCTCGCAGAACCCCGACGCGGGCGGAGGAAGGCTGAAATCAATCCCTTAAGCCGCCGTTTCAGGTGCGGCAATGAAGCTCATGCACCCGGAGCATTGGGTGGGGTCGATGAGGTGCAAAGAGAAGAAGTGACGCAGCAAGGCCACTGAAGGAGGGATGCCCATGATTGCCTCACAGACAAAGGCGAAGACGGCAAGAAGAGTAATGGATTCAGGACCCAAATGCATCATATGGATCTGGTAATGGGAAAGCACAGCGTTGAAGAAATTGGAAAAGGGGGGAACCAGTCCCGCCCACAGGGCGTCGGCAAAGTACCGGACCTCGGTGACTATTCTGTCGATGGAGAAGTGAGACGCGGGCCAGGCCGTCGTCCTCCCGCACTCGTTGAAGATAGTGGCCAGAGCAGAGCTGACCTTGCCCAAGCCTTCTCGGTTGAGTATGATCGACCGATCGACGGCAGGAGCCGCCGACGACGGCGAGCGAGGCGGAGGCACAAGTTTCTTCCCTTTCCCCTTCTTCATCGGAGCCATGGCGACGGAAGGGGGGAGGATTCGAGATTGGATTGGAAACGGAGACTGGAGCTCGAGAGGAGGAAGAGTAGGGGACGGTCGAGCAGCAAAAAGGGGAACGAGTATGTGCAACCACGGGTCCGCCTAGCTGGGCGCAAAATAAGGAGGCGTGGGGGAACAGGGCCGCCCACGTCCAATCAACCGCCACGCGGCGCCCGAGGCCGCAGGGTGTTAGGGCCCGCGGCGCTTCACACTTGCCCCTTCACTTCTCTGCTCAGCCAACTCCAGGCGCGCCTTGGGCCCAGGGGCTACTGTCGGTGTTCTGGGAACGGGGGTTCCCAGACTTGCCTGCCTGCGGCCTGCGGCGTGGCTCAAGGGGTGGCCCATCAAGGCCCATCTTCATAAGCACAAGCTCAAGACCCTCGCGAGGGGCCAAGCCTCGCGGGGCGGACGACAGGAAGCTTCCTCAGGCACGGCCTCGTCAGGCTGGCTCGCGAGGAGGCGGAGAGATCAAGGTGGGGTACCTCATGAGGTGCCCTTGACGCAAGCCATGACGACCAAGGGCGCTAGGCGGGCGCCAGCCCGCGCAGTGTCCTCCTTTCCTCTTTGGTGCAAAGGGGCAAGCGCACACAAGAGTATCAAGCAAAGGCATCCGCTTTGTGCAACAAGACCAAGACCGTGCAGAACGACAGGAAGGAAGTCATCGTGGAGCCCAAGCCAAGGCCACCACCAGAGCCTTTGACAAAGCGAGGACCAACTTTAGTCGATAAGTGTACTAGATGTTCCCTCCAAAATGGCCAATTATTGGCGCCTTCCTGCTCAATATTTGGGAAGAGGCCCAGGCCCTTGCCTATAAATAGGACTAGCCACCCACAGGGTAGAGGCATCTGGAATCAGCAGAGAGAGAGCGACTGAACTCCCCTAGCAGTTCATCGCACCAGCCAAGAACAGACCCTCGCGAGGCTGTTCTTCCTTGTATTGTTCATCATCAGCCCAAGAGGCAATCCACCACACCACACACTGGAGTAGGGTGTTACACCACAATGGTGGCCCGAACCAGTATAAACCCTGTGTCTCTTGTGTTGTTCCTTTCATAGTTTTAGATCCTAGCTTGGCGATGAGGTGCAGGTAGGTAGAGGGCGAGATCTCCGTGCGTACCCCAGTGTTCGAACCTAGAGGGTCTGCCGGAACCCGATATCCGACATATACCAGCCATTGTACCTCTATAGTTAATTAGGCCTCCCTCCCCCCCACCACCTACACCGATAGTCGCACTATAGGTAGGTATCCATGCCATAGAGACAAACTGCACCTGTCCCCTCTCTCGTTCTAGTAGGCCAGCCACTCTATATCTTTGACGTGGGCACACACAAATTCGATGGCACTCTTTATCGACCGGGCACGCACACACACACACACACGCATCATCCCTCTCTTCGATTCTATTGACACCTCAAGTCGATGATACCTCCACTCTCTTCTCGTGGATCGCCCCCTCTATATATATGATATATCCAGGACTCTATTTCACACACATTGCATATGTTACATTTTTTATTGACCCCCCCAAAAAAAACTCACGAACCCACACACTATATCTCTCTATGTTTGTATCTCTCTCAAACAACCCCATGTAGGTGGTGTACGTATACAAGAAGCGAATAGGTGCACCGTGCATGTAATCACGCTTCGTGCCCAGCCACACCCGCGCGGGTACACGGTGGAGCTCATTTCTGTATGAAATGGCAGCCCACTTGAAAATTTGAACGCGTGTAGCGGTTGTTTACCTACGGAGGTCGTGTACCACGCGTGCACGAAACAAAGTTCGACTTGATGCATTGGCGCCTTATTTTTAAATAAAGTTATATCGCTCAATGGCACGTACACATAATATAAAATGATTTTTATGGAGAAAAAGGTAGTCCGCTCCACTATATATAATGGAGCCTCCCTGCCTGGTTTGTCTCTCTTCGGAGTATCTCACACAAGGCTGCGGTGGCCTCTCTCTCTCTCAACGTTGGTCACTGATCCGGCCGCATCCCGTCCGCCGGCGGAAAGGGAGGACGTGCATCGTTTCTCCGTTCGACGGTGCTGAGGCAGCACATCCTGATCTGCGGTACACGTTGTTCTCTCTGACCAAGCTCTGGCGCGGTAGGGCCTACGCCACCTGCTCGTTGCCGCATTATGGGCAGATTCCGCCGCCGCCACCTAGTTACATCCCGACGACCTCCGTATCCCTCCGCCTTGCTCCACCGCCTGCCTTCCCACGCCGCTGCATGTGGATCTTCCATAGTTCTTGCACAAAACGTAGCTCATCCGGCGTATTTTCCATATTGCAATCTCGTCCTCACACTGCTTTTAGACAAACACAACCGTGTTGTTATCTTCCTTAGGACAAGGTATATGCTTCTTTTTTGTCGTCGCAACTGTCATCAACAATATTTATCTTCTTACAAATTTCAAATGGGCATATTTTAGAGTGTAGATTCACTCATTTTTCTTCAGTATGTACTCCTCCGTTTTAAATATTTGTCTTTCTAGAGATATCAACAAGTGACTACATACGGAACAAAATGAGTGAATCTACACTCTAAAATATGTCTATATACATCTGTATGTAGTAGTCCACTTGAATCTCTAAAAAGACAAATATCTGAGTAGTCACTCGTTGAAATCTCTAGAAAGACAAATACTGGAGTATATTTAAGAACCGAGGGGTATTGCACAGCCGCATGTGAGACTCAGACGGTCGCTATACCGCATTAATAGTGAGTAATGAGCAGTCAAATCATAAGCCCCACCTTTCCCACTGTAAGTTGCTCGAAAGAAGCAACCATCAATACGCTCTTCTTTGAATCCGCTCATACTACTCCATCTGTCACAGTTTATAGAGCGCGCTTCAGAAAAAGAGAAAATCTCTGGGACCAAGGCGACTAGCGATCTGCCTGAAAAAGAGCATTGGTAGTTATAGCACGGCGTCTATTACTAGAGGAAATAATGCGTACACACATGCATGCAGTGCTTCCACCCCGGGTACACACATGCATGCACTTACTCCACTCCGTAGTACTTCATCAAGAGGAAATTGCGGTTACCACGCCCTAATTAATTGAGCATTAAACCAAATGCGCCTAAAGTCTCTCTGGTGGTGGAAATGCGTTGAGAGAAATGCATCATAATGAAGCGCGCCCTGTAAATTGTGATGGAGGGAGGAGTAGTATGAAGGTGCAAAACCAAGTACGCGTATGGACAGTCGGTCAACGCACCTCCTCTTGGCATATCACTGACATGTGGGACCAAAGTGTGAGCAAACCGATCTCAATTGACGGCAAAATATCCAACCTGCCATTCCTTGAGAGAGACGAGGAGCGAGAACACACAGACGGGCTCGCACGGAGGCCAAGATATATTCGAGCATGGTTGATCGATATCATCATTACATGTTGGGCTGCCGTTTTCCGCCCTTCTCCGGAATAAATGTGTACTTTATCAGAGATTAAAAAACTAAGAGTACAGAGGCTCCACCATGCGGTTCTAGTAGTAGTACTGCTCGTACTACTAAACCTTGCGCTTGGCTCTTCGCCTCTTCGTGAAGTCGAACAATGATGGTACTCCGCATGTTTGGTACTACAGTGTATGCCTCTGGCAATCTGACACCGAATGCACTGATGCATGTCCACCACCTGGGCGAGGGTACATTGCATTAGTCAAAAGGCGTAAGCGAGCTTCACCTTGTTCTGCAAGCTTCTCCTCGTTCTGCGAGTTGACGGGACACACCAACAAGTAGTGCTAGTCCATACTCCCTCCCTTTCGGTTAATATGGCTTAATCTTTTTTGCGGGTAAATGAGAGAGCTTTATTCATATATAAGCATTCTTAGGACGATCAGCCAAGACACTGGTCACTAGGAAGCGAGTTACCCCGCAAAAAAAGAAGTAGGAAGCGAGGTGTTTCATCAAGCCAGCTCTCGGCCACATTCAAAGTGCAGCAAGCACGGTTCGCACAAAGATGCGCCGCAAGGTTTGCTGACTTGTTTACATGATGGATAACAAAAAAGAGGAAATATTACCGAGCAATCCTATTTGTAACAGGATATGAGCCAGAATTAAGCAAGAATTTTGGCGAGTGTTCCATGCAATCAACTTCCATTATCACATGCGAGAACCCTCGAAGAGAACCAAATGTGTTGAAGATTGCTTTATCACATTTAAAAAATATAATAAGAGTGCAGACGTTCCTCCTTCTAGTTCCTAGTACTAGTATAGTACATACCTCTATAGACTATAGTAGTAGTACTAGTACTAGTGAACTTTGCGCTTGGCAATCTGACACCGAATTAACTGTTGCACGTTCACCGCCTGAGCGAAGGAGAGCTTGCATTAGTCAAAAGTTTCTCCTTGTCCTGCGAGCCACCGCGCGCAAGCTTCTCCCGTCCTGCAAGCTTCTCCTTGTTTGGCAAGTTGACGGGACACAGCAAAGTAATGCTAGTCCATACTGCCCCCTCTCCGGTTAATATGGATTAACTTCAAACGAGATAAATACACTATCTGTCACTGTATATTTGTAAAAATACAGTCAGTGGACTTCATAATATGCTCATTGCTCTCAATATATACATTTTCCGGTGTTTATACGGTCACTAGCTCACCCTGGCTGGGTATGTGTGTGCATGCATGTGTAGGTTGAGCACATGAGCGTGACCGTGTGTGTTCTGTCGTGTGCTCGTACATGCATGCATTAGGGTGTCGGTGTCAAAACCGGCGGATCTCGGGTAGGGGGTCCCGAACTGTTCATCTAAGGCGGATGGTAACAGGAGGCGGGGGACACGATGTTTACCCAGGTTCGGGCCCTCTCGATGGAGGTAATACCCTACTTCCTGCTTGATTGATCTTGATGATATGAGTATTACAAGAGTTGATCTACCACGAGATCGTAGAGGCTAAACCCTAGAAGCTAGCCTATGGTATGATTGTTGTATTCCTACGGACTAAACCCTCCGGTTTATATAGACACCGGAGGGGCTAGGAATTACAGTCGGTTACAAGGAGGAGATCTACATATCCGTATTGCCAAGCTTGCCTTCCACGCCAAGGAGAGTCCCATCCGGACACGAGACGGAGTCTTCAATCTTGTATCTTCATAGTCCAACAGTCCGGCCAAAGGATATAGTCCGGCTGTCCGAAGACCCCGTAATCCAGGACTCCCTCAGTAGCCCCTGAACCAGGCTTCAATGACGACGAGTCCGGCACGCAGATTGTCTTCGGCATTGCAAGGCGGGTTCCTCCTCCGAATACTCCATAGAAGATTTTGAACACAAGGATAGTGTCCGGCTCTGCAAAACAAATTCCACATACCACCATAGAGAGAATAATATTTCCACAAATCTAATCTGCTAACGCATTTTGCAGCATGACATCATACCATGGCCCGGTCATTATTCGAACCGTTTTTCTCAACTAGAACTGCACATATCGCGAGGCGGTTTTCTTGGCACATATTGTCGAAGCAGAGATCGTGTCCCCTTATCGTGGGATTCTCATCAATACGGGTGTGGGTAACCCAACCGCGCCATCAATTACGGCGCGTGGGGAATAAGCGATTTTACCAGGCAAGTGAGGAGGCGCATCGCCTCTTCCGCCCTTATAAACGGACGAGGATTCACCCCTTTTTACCCATGCCTTCTTCCCCCTTGCTTATCCATTCTTGCATACTCGAGCTCCAACGTCCAAGTTCGCGTCTTTCTCCTCAAACCACTCCAAGCATGTCCGGAGCGGGAGGCAAGTGGATGGTCTCCTCCGTCATGGAGGAGAACATCACAAAGCTTCTGAGGCGGATATCGGCAGCGGACATCGCACACGGCTGCGGATGTGGGCAGATCATCCCACGCCCAACCCTATGAGAGGTGGTTTTCCTTACCCACTTCGTCCGCGGACTGGGATTTCCCCTCCACCCGTTTGTCCGCGGGCTCATGTTCTACTACGGGCTGGATTTTCACGACCTGGCCCCCAACTTTATCCTCAGCATCTCGGCGTTTATCGTCATGTGCGAGGCCTTCCTCCGCATCAGGCCCCACTTCGGCCTATGGCTGAAGACCTTCATTGTTAAACCGAAGGTGGTGGTCGGCTAACAAGCGGAGTGCGGAGCCGCCATGGTGGGCAAAATGCCTAATGTCACGTGGCTCAAAGGCTCCTATGTGGAGACCATAAAGGGGTGGAAATCGAGGTGGTTCTACATCACCGAGCCGCGTGACACCAACTGGGTGGCGGCCCCCGAATTCCGATCCGGAATCCCCACGCGGCTCACCTCCTGGAAAGAGAAGGGCCTGTCCTGGGGTTCATCGGTGGAGCTGACCGGACTCCAGAAATGCATCAGGAATATTATGAGTAAGAAAATCAAGCTTGTCAACGTGGTCCAGGTCATGCTCTTCCGCTGGATCCTCCCGTGCCAATGAAGGGCATTCAATTTATGGGAGTTCGACCCGGCCAAGCACCAGATGCTGCGAGAGCTCTTCGACACGACACACAAGGACGTCTGGAAGATGCTGTTCAAGGGCGCTGAGGTACCTCCTTCCCTTGCCGAGAACCGCGGACTCAGCGCAAAGCGCCATGCCAATCCGGTAAGTTTTTATATCTCACAGGATATTTATTTGCCCCAGTTTAATCATGTGCGGGATCTAAGCTTCCATGCCATTAACAGGACTGGGTAGAGACAGCGGAGCAGATCGATTGCCCAGCTCCCATGCTTGAAGGTCCTGCAGATGCTCTCCTAACGGAGATGCTGGTTCCGGCGCCTTACGATGTGCAGGTGAGGAAGGCCACGGGGACCCGGAAGGGTCTCCTGCGCAAGGTTATATCGGACTCATCGTCCGATAACTCCGAAGCGCACTCCTCCCATGAAAATGAGGAGGAGGAAGAGGAAAGTTCTCCCCCCTAGCTGGGGTAGACAAGAAAAGGAAGGCCGCCCTAGCCGGGGGAGACAAGGAAAGGAAGGCCGCCCCAACTGGGGAGGCCGAAGGGTCCAAGAAGGGAAGGACCCTCCTTCCGGACTGTTCCACGACGGCCGCCTACAGCGACGAAGAGTGGTTACCCAGGGACAAGCCCTTGGCGAAGTCGTAAGTATCCGATACCATAGTAATTCATGATATGTTTTATTGCACTGCTTCCCTTCACACCGAACATGATTATGCAGTCCGTCCCGAGCCCATATCGACGTATCTTCGTCAGATGGTTCTTTGGACCTGTTGGATATGAATAGCGATTCACTTCCGACCGCCCACACCCCTCGCCCTTTGGACAACGTCGAGGTGTTGTCTTGAAAGGCACCGAGCCGAGGGGAGGTAGTCCTGGAGGCGCCTTGAGGCGACCTTCCGGATCCTGGGCGGAAAGGGAGCAAGACTCCAGTGGGCTCCAAGTTCGGCCCCCCAGCCGAACACTGTGCCGGAACCTCCGGTGGTTCCGGACTCCGGCAGGCGACCCCCCGTTGAGAGGGGCAAGCCGCCCGTGCCGGTGGCCTCTGTCCATCCAGAGGCACCGGACAACTTGCTGGAAGCGCTTCGCGGCACTTTCATCGACGAAGAGCACCGCACTACCATGAGTGCGGTGATCGAGAAGGTTCAGTGCGCCAAAAACTGACTAACTGAAGCTTGTGCGAGCCTCCTAACAGGCTTTCAGGTAAGTAATCAAAATATAGGAAAATATTACCGCATAGAGAGTAGCCCCTGATGCTCTGTTTGGCGTTCGCGAAGAAAGGCCGAATAGAGGATCAAATAATGACTCAGGAGTCTAATCAGAATATGTCTATGTGCATATGCAATCTTCACTGCTGGCCGCCGCCGCACGTACTGCGGAGGTCGCTGCACTGAAGCAGGACCATGAGCGGTCCGAAGAAGAGCTCGGCCTTGCCAAGAGGTAGCTCGAGGAGAGCAAAGGTAACCAATACCTTGTCTATATATTAGAAAGAAATTTGGTTGTAACATAATAGGATCATCATGAATTTGCCAGGGGCCACGAGCAAAGTGGAGACCCTGAAGAAGGCGCTATCCGAGGCCGAAGACAAAGCGGCCAAGGAGCGCACTGAGCGAGAAAAGCAAGAAGCCCGGGTAGGCGAGGTGCAGCAAGAGCTCGAGGCTCTCATAAAAAAACATGAGTCCTTGGAGCGTGACTCTAAGACGCGAGAGTCCGAGCTTGCGAAGGCGCTCGAAAGCGCACAAAACGCCAAGGCTGAAGCCCACAAGGCCCTCCAGGAGATTGATGCGGTGAAGAAGATAGCAGCGGGTAAGGCATTCATTATGCAAAGCAAGCATGTGAAGGAAACTTTCCTTTTTCTTACCTGAGTTCGGAGCTCTCCAGGAGCGTTTGCAGATCTTCCCCGCAGTGTGCTGGATGCCGCGGAGTTTTACCGAGCTGAGGAGGGGAGCTCGACGGAAAAGTTGTTCTGGTCTCAGTATACTGGGACCGAACACCCAATGCCCTTGAGCGACCAGCTGAAGCTACTCGTCGAGCTTCACAAGGTGGCCGAACAGGCCATGAAGGGTCTTATAGTCTGGATGTGGCCTGGCGATCCCCTACCTAACAGCTACTTCGGTCTGGTGAGGCAGCTTGTAGATGCCTGCCCATGGGTCTGTCTGCATCGAGGGTGCGCGCCGGGCATTTTCCCGAGCGAAGGTGCACTGGGCGAAGCTGGACGCCGTGAAGCTGGTGAAGGAGGGGCCGCTGGAGGGCAAGGAGCATCGCTGCCCCAAGATGTATTATGAGAGTGTCCTGAAGGGTTCCCGCCTTTTGGCGGAGGAATGTGCTAAAGATGTAATTTTTGAATGAACGTGCTCATGTGATCCTTTAATGTGAAACTAGTTCATTTGCACTATGCAACGCTTTTTGAATTTAAAATATTACCTTCTATGCGGCCGTTTATAAAATCTGAGAGTTGGCCAGTCGCCGACTTCTGCACCCATGTAACTAGTACTGGGGTGTTCGGGATAAACCTGAGCAATCTTTTTCGCAATTTTGGGTCCTTCGAGGGAGGTGTTCAGCACAACGAACCAGGCAATCGTACTATAAGGCTTTATCACTCTCACTTAGCCATAGAAGTCTACAATTTTAAATTTTGGTGAAGCCCCTAGTATTCGGAAGGACGAATTTGGGGTGCTATATACTCCTAAGTGGGGCAAGGCCGACTCCTCGCCCGAAGTGGAAGAAGTCTTTAAGGATTAGAGACCTCTCGAACAGCGACCAGCTCTCGCCTTATCATGACAGTCAGTTTTCAGCTTTCTCTACTGAGGTGCTCGTCCGGAAGAACCGGGACACAATCGCAGTAGTTCTCCCGGCGCTACCTTAGCCAATATAGCGGAATGTAAGGTACCAAAACATGGGAGCCGGGCAAACCCAACTATTGACCCAAGACATGATTCAGAGCTGATGCATGTAATGATATAAGTTCGGGATGCCGCACTGTCGGAAGTGTTCGGACTTCTCACGCCGTATTACGGGGTATACGAAAGCCCCTGGTGTACTGGTCGTACCCGAATGTACAGGTGCAAGTTGTCGTAAATAAACATATAAGAGAAAAGGATGAATAATGCAATAATAGACTAATGCTATGCATTGTTATTTAGATAATACGTCGAAGCATACTGATACAAGTAGTGCAATAAGCAAAAATAGGACTATTTGACATGTCCTATCCAAGGGCAGGCTGCGTATGGGTATTAGAAAACCGGTATGTCGATTGTTATTAGAGACAACCTGGGGGTTCCCTTGTACGACTTAGCTTCTTGCCTCCTTGGTTGTTGCTTCCCGTGATGTGTCCGGCAATCATACTGCCGGAAAGGTCTTCCAAAGAGTAAGGTCCTGAAAGAGAAAAAATGATAAAGGTATGCAGCCCCTAGGGCGGTTGAGCCGCACTGCGGGACGTGCCTTGATCGTGCCCCTGCCTATGCCCATGGTATTTTCAGTGCGTAATTATATGCACGCTGCACGGATTGGCGCCGCTTGATCGGGACTTGGGCGGGGCGAATTGCTAGGCGAGCTCGAACGTGCGAGCGATCCGCTGCAGCTATTCGGACTCGCTTGACGGTATCTCGGAGGCTAGACGCCGACTGGAAGTTTGCCTTAAAAGGTTGCTGTGCTTCTCCGCGAGGGCCGCAGTGTGCTCCTCCGTGTGGAGCGAGCGCCTGTGTTTCCATGACTGTTATGACCCCCTAGGTCCCGCATCTTGAGCTTGAGGTATGCGGTAATGCGGTACCGCATTGAATTTTGCAATGCGGTTCGCCAGCGGCGTCGCGTGATAGCCATCTGCGGAACGGGACGATATCAAGATTAACTCTCGCTTCGGAAGTTGTCCGGAGATCCAAGACCACTTCCAGTGTGATTGAGCCCGCAATGGGCATATACACTGGATGACACCCTTAAAGGTGGTTTTAGTGGGTTTGATCCGCGAGGATCTACACCCATTTTGGCGCCTTGATCCGACGATAGAGCAGGTTCAGGTTGCCGCCGTCCATGAGGACTCGAGTGAGGCGGAATCCGTCAATGATGGGGTCTAGGACCAATGCGGCGGATCCGCCATGATGGATACTAGTGGGGTGGTCCCTGCGATCGAAGGTGATCGGACAAGAGGACCATGGGTTGAACTTTGGGGCGACGGGCTCCATCGCATAGACGTCCCTTAGTGCACGCCTGCTCCTCCGGGAATGTGGGTTGCGTATATCATATTCACCGTCTTCACTTGTGGGGGGAACCTCTCTGTCCTCCCGTGTTCGGCGGCCGGGGCTCCTCCTCGTCATCACTATGCAGCCCCTTGTCCTTGTTTTTGGCATTCAACTTGCCGGCCTGCTTGAACACCCAGCATTCTCTGTTGGTGTGATTGGCTGGCTTATCGGGGGTGCCGTGGATTTGACACGAGCGATCAAGTATACGATCCAAACTGGACGGGCCCGGATTATTTCTTTTGAATGGCTTTTTCCACTGACCGGATCTAGAGCCTCTGAATCCGCATTGATCGACGATATCGTAAATCGTTAACGCCGTTGTTGCGGCGCTTGTGTCTGTTACGACGTGGTCTGCCGTTAGCATCTTTAGTATCTGAAGTGCTCGGATTCCTTGATGTGTTGTTGTTGCAAGCCAGCCAGCTATCCTTGCCCGCGCAAAAGCGGGTCATGAGTCTCGTGAGGGCTGCCATAGACTTCGACTTCTCCTGGCCCAGGTGCCGGGCGAGCCATTCGTCACAGATGTTATGTTTGAATGCCGCTAAGGCCTAAGCATCCGGACAGTCGACAATTTGGTTTTTCTTAGTTAGGAACCGTGTCCAGAATTGCCTGGCCGATTCTCCTGACTGCTGAGTTCTATGGCTCAAGTCATCAGCATCCGGTGGTCGCACGTAAGTGCCCTGGAAGTTGTCAAGGAATGCATCTTCCAAATCTTCCCAACTGCCGACGGAGTCTGCTGGCAAGCTATTCAGCCAATGCCGAGATGGTCCTTTGAGTTTTAGTGGGAGGTACTTGATGGCATGTAGATCATCACCGCGAGCCATGTGGATGTGGAGGAGGAAGTCCTCGATCCATACCGTGGGATCTGTTGTACCATCGTATGATTCGATGTTTACGGGTTTAAAACCCTCCGGGAATTCGTGATCCATAATTTCATCAGTGAAGCATAGGGGGTGTGCGGCTCCTCTACGCCGGGCTATATCACGACGTAGTTCATATGAGTCTTGTCTACTGTATTCGGCCCGGCCGGATTTTCTTTTAGTGTATCCGGCGTGATGATCATCGTCGTGTCTTGGTGCGCGCCCCCGTGATCCGTAGATCGATCTTGCATGTTTTGCCCTGCTTTCCAATACGTCTCGCAGGTCCTGCATGTTGCCCTGGGCCTTTGTATTTTTGTTTGAGTGGCGGCGGGGTGCAGGCTGAACTTCAGGCTGAAACGCCTCTCTGTCTCGGCCACGAGGTGGCCGGTCCGCTGCATCATACGCTGGTGATGTAGGTTTCAATGCTTCCTCCTCGAGTCGGGGTAGCAACCTGCGCTTTGGGTAACTCTTGGAGGGGCGTTCGAGTTTGTATTCCTCGGCCGCAAGGACTTCGGTCCATCTGTCTGCTTGCAAATCTTGATCAGCTCAAAGCTGTTGTTGCTTTTTCTTCAGGCTATTTGATGTGGCTATAAGCCGGCGCTTGAAGCGCTCCTGCTCGACGGGATCCTCAGGCACGATAAATTCTTCGTCACTAAGGCTCGCCTCGTCTTCGGAGAGAGGCATGTAATTGTCATCCTCCGCTTCTTCATCTGCTGCCCGTTCTAGAGGGCTAGCTTGTTCATCCTCCCGCTCTAAATCTTGCTGGAGGGGATTGTCGTTGTCTTCAGCACTATCCGGAGTGTTATCGTCTCTTGTGCCGGCATCACTACTTTTGCTATGGCGGGACTTAGAGCGGCGCCGCTGACGTCGACACTTGGGTTGCTTCTTGGAGGGGTCATCCTCCGTTGTCTTATCGCCATTGCCTTCTTTGGGGGTATCCACCATTTATATATCATATGATGAGGTGGCGGTCCAGTGCCCTGTGGGCGGTGGTTCCAATTCGTCTCCTGCATCATCGTCCATACCGTCGATGACTTCGGAGTTGAAGTCGAGCATGTCGGTTAAATCATCGATAGTGGCTACTAAGTGGGTGGTGCGTGGGGAGTGAATTTCTTCGTCGTCCGCATCCCATTCTAGCCGGACATAGTTCGGCCAAGGTTCTCCTGACAAGGAGAGGGACCTTAATGAATTAAGCATGTCGCCGAAAGGCGAGTGCTGAGAGATATCCGCGGAGGTAAACTCCATGATCGGCGCCCAATCGGATTCGATAGGCACGGATGCATGCGGCTCGGAGTCCGTGGCTGGAGATGAATCCAGTGGTTCGGCAACACGACTCTCGTAAGGGGTGAAGTTAGTATCCGGCTCTATCGCCACTGAGGGTGCGGCTTCCACGGTGGGGTCTATCCACCCGTCCTCGGATGGCGCAATTTGCTCCGGATTAAGGGCCGGAGTAGTTGCAGGTGTGATCTCCCGAACACCGTCCGGCGGCAGAGCTAAATCATGCTCGTCCGTGATCGTATGGCGACCGACATGGGCTCTTAATCCGTCAAGATCAAATCTCCGGATGTCGGCAGTGTAGTTCATGTTTCCAACCTGACCTGGTGGCCAGGGCGAGCTCTCGATCTGCTCCGTGATGGCCAAAGCGAAGTTCTTCAGCAGGCGAAGCCGCCCGAATACGAAGATCTGTCCGGGAGGAAAACTCACCTGACCTCATCGCATCGATGATCGAAGGAGCCATCAAGCCTTATGGTGACGGCACGTGGATTTCTCAATGAAAGCACCAATGACGGTGTCAAACCGCGGATCTCGGGTAGGGGGTCCCAACTGTGCGCCTAAGGCGGATGGTACAGGAAGCGGGGACATGATGTTTACCTGTGTTCAGCCCTCTCTATGGAGGTAATACCCTACTTCCTGCTTGATTGATCTTGATGATATGAGTATTACAAGAGTTGATCTACCACAAGATCGTAGAGGCTAAACCCTAGAAGCTAGCCTATGGTATGATTGTTGTTGTCCTACGGACTAAACCCTCCGGTTTATATAGACATCGCAGGGGCTAGGGTTACACAGAGTCGGTTACAAGGGAGGAGATCTACATATCCGTATTGCCAAGCTTGCCTTCCACTCCAAGTAGAGTCCCATCCGGACACGGGACAAAGTCTTCAATCTTGTATCTTCATAGTTCAACAGTCCGGCCAAAGGATATAGTCCGGCTGTCCGGAGACCCCCTAATCCAGGACTCCCTCATAGGGCGTCGCACGCGTTCTTGCGTCCATGTGTACGTGTGACTTTTGCATACACGTAGGGGGAGTACATGTAGGGGCCACTAAAGGAGCAGTCAAATCACACAGTAAGTTAGTCGAAAGAAGCAACCATCATTTCACTCTTCAATGATACGTACGCAATATAAAATGGTTGATATGGAGAGAAAAAGAAAACCACTATATATACACTAGCAGGAGCCTAAGCTACAAGCCTGCTTGCTTGGGTTGCTCTCTTCACAAGCATAGAAGACAGGTGGCCGCACCGCTGTTCACATATATGGCCTGATCCCGCAGCTGGGTGAAGGGAACAATGTTCTACATAGACGCAGTCGACATCGGCGAGGGAGAAAATCCACAGTCGGTGCATCCCAATCAGGGGTCACCGCGGTATGGGCCGATGCCGCGTCCCAACCGCCCTTCTAGCTACAGCCCGACGTCAGTTTCGAAAATATTAGTGCATGTCAACAAAAATTATACTATTATCTTGTTCCGTTTCAAAAAAAGCATATAAGTTGTTACTTCGTACCCAAAGGATCTTTATATCCAACAGGCACAAAATATCCATTGAACTGTTCGAAATTACTTTCACTGTTGATCTGATGTCGAGGTAATTGCTGCATAGCCACCAAAACCCACCATCTCTTAAGCTAAAGTAGACCGAGCTAACCCCTATATTTGCATATTACTAAGATAAAAAGAAGGCAATGTAGAATCATTTAGGACATGAGCTTGTTAATCTGAATGTGGAGGGACACCAGCTTAGCCCCGGCCAGCAGCTTGGGCGGAACTGTGAAGAAGGTCAGCTCCTGCACGGCGATGTCGCCGGCATCCCTGCTGCTTGTCACCTCCATTTCCACCTTGACGGTGTCGGTCCTGCCTTTGGGCTCCCTCGGCGGGCCATTCACCCATAGCTTGGCCATGTAGTGCGGTAGTGGGGATGCCCCCGCTCTGACGCAGACGACCGACACAGTGATAGGAGCGCCGATGTCGAGCATGCCGCCAACCAAAAAAAACATGTGGCCGTCCACCTCCACGAATAGCAAGAGCCGTGGCTCCGACACTGGCACTTGCAGCTGGAGCGCTTGTCAGATCGGATCTCGTGCACGAGCATGGGATGCACGGTGCCGATGTGGTGGGAGAGCACGGCGCAGTATTCGTGAGCTGCCGTATGAGCACGGGCATTTGCAAGGCGCGAGCGACACACGCCTGGTGATCGCGGAGCTTGTGGTAAGTGACTAGAGCCCACATCCTTCGTGGCGGCACTCCACCTCACCGAGGAGAGGACGGCGCCCACCACCGCAGTTCCGCACGCCGAAGCCACCGCGCTGCATTTCCGCACCGCCGCTGATTCCTCGGGCGCCGATGCGGCAGCCCACGCAAGCCAGGTGCCCTCCCTTGCACTGCACAAATCAATCGAACAACACATCAATCAAAAAACCTGCACCTTGCTCGATCAGCCGAACGGACGAGGTGTATTCGAACCTCATACACTGGAGGCTTCAAGGGGCGGAGGCACAAGGGGCAGTGGAGCAAGGTGAGGTCCATCGAGACCATAGAGAGCTCCATCGTCGGGTCATGTTCCGTCTGTATGACCTCGCCCTCCTCGTGCACAACCATCTCTCACTTTATTAGGGCCGGGGCATTACAAAGCTTTACCGTCACATAATCATACTACTTCAAGGTGCATTAAATCAACACATGCAAGTATCAAAAGGAGAGTCACTGCATGCATGCATGCGTTGTAATTAATGCATCGGTAAACGCAAATTATTGAAATATATCGAGAGCAGTGCTTTGATGTGTCGCGTCAACTCGTACAAGACCGAGAAGTTTGATTACTACAATGCCCTCTCGCCTTAACCGCACCTGCCTTTGGCTGCATGACAGGTGGGCGACCGACCTGTTGGGCCCACCTGTCATGGGCGCAAAGGCAGGAGCAGTAAGTCAATGAAGCTGCGTCCCTCCCTTGCCCATGAGCATGGTGGCTGGCAGGACTAGGAGAAGCTTTCGTTTGCTACACGCTCTCCCTCCCGTATGAGGTGGACATGCAGTAGTTCAATCAGTGTCAGATGGCCAGAAGCATACTGTAGTACTCATCCACTGCAGTAGTACTCCCGAAGAGGCGAAGAGCCAAGCGCAGCCCGGACGCTCGTGTGGCAGTTTCATGTGTATAGTAGTCTAGGATAGCGTGTATCGTGCTTGTAAGCTTAAAATCATTGGGGTCGGCTCCATGCGATATTTTTTTGATTAAAATAATCTTCTGGCCCCACCTGTCATCCTGGTGATTCTAGTTTACACGCTCATCTGGTCAAGACAGGAATATATATTTTAATTTGTGGTGGGGTAAATGTTGGAGGTTGCAGCAAATGGAGTATTGTGCACTAAGGGTCTTTCAGCCAAGTTTAGAGGCAACCATGTGGGGCTAGTGCTATGATGTGTCGCGTCAACTCGTACAACGAGGAGAAGCTTGATTTTACTACAACACGCCTTCTCCCTCGCCCATGCGCGTGGTGGCTCGCAGACGAGGACAGGCTTTTTCTTATAGTACTACAACAAGCTATCCCTCGCCATGTGGACGGACATGTAGCAAAGGATTCGAGTAGTGTAGAAGCAGTAGTAACATCATTGTTCGCCTTCTTGAAGAGGCGTAAGAGCCAAGTGCAACCCGAACGTGGCAAGGGCGAACCTTGGAGCACGACATATCCGTGCTCTTGCATGAGACAAAATTGCTATGTGAGCTTACTCATCGAAGATATTCGTTCGAATATTGTCATCAAAATGAATAAAAGGGGATGTATCTAGATGTATATTAGTTTGAGATACATATTTTTTATCCATTTTGATGACAAGTATTTTCGGACGGAGGGAGTACTTGCTAGTATAGCCCTGCAAACCAGAAAGGAGTATTTGCCTTTCTAGAGATTTCCACAACTGACTAGACTACACCGAGATGGAGTACATATGGAGCAAAATGAGTGAATCTACACCGTAAATAAATACGTAGTTCTCTCGTTTTCCTCTCGGCCTTGGTCGCGGTGCACAATATTGAGTATATTAGTACTATCATCTTGAAATTTATGAAGTCACCATAGGCACCTCATCGTCGATAGGAACGTCTCCTGACACGCGATAGACGCGAGCAGCAATCGCCTCCATAGGTGCTTGAATGCCAAGGAGGGAGAGGGTAGCGGTTCCCGAGACGTTGAACGGTCAATGATGCATCCTCAAATTACTCTACATGTAGAGCGAATTAATTGGAGAAGCAGAATAGAGCCAGCACGATGTGAATGCAACAGAGTTTGGATTCTCATATAAAGGCGCCCCACAACTCCAATCCATCTCCTCCTTAGTCTCTGCACAACACTACTCACTCCTATCCAAGACCAAGTGACCAGAAGCCATAAGCACCTATGGAGGCGATGGTCGCGAGCGGCAGTCGGCTGTGCCAAATCATCCAAGGAGCCAACCTGCGGCCCTACACCGTGCAGCATTTCTAGACGGTGCTGGCAACCGCCAGCGTCGTAGCCCTCACAGACGCTGGCTTCGCCTCTCGCATGGACGACATGATGGTCAACTCCATCCGCAAGTTCACCGCCGTCAAGAAGCGTGTAGCGAAAGCTCCTACAAGTCCTACCAGCCACCATGCTCATGCGCGACGGAGGGATGCAGCTTCATTGACTTACTGCTCCTGCCTTTGCGTCTATGACAGGTGGGCCCAACAAGTGGTTGGACCACCTGTCATGCAGCCAAAGGCAGGTGCGGTTATGGCACCGGAGCTCAGTCCATGAGGGAGAGGGCATTGTAGTAATCAAACTTCTCGCTCATGTACGAGTTGGCGCGACACATCAAAGTATTGCACTCGATATAAGTCTTTTTACACATTTCAAATGGACTACTACATACGAATGTATGTAGACATATTTTGCTTCGTATGTAGTCACTTGTTGTGATCTCTAAAAAGACTTATATTTGGAAACGGAGGGAGTACAACGCATGCATGCATGTCGTGACTTCCCTTTTGATACTTGCATGTGTTGATTTGATGCACCTTGCCAAATTTGACTATAAGTTAACTAACCAAATTTTCATACATGTCACAAAAAATTACGGGGCTGTTAGGATTGTGACTATGTTTGTCTTATGTTGCCACATTATTTTTCCCACACTTGCCACACTTGCCTAACTTGAGTTGCTCAAATTGTTAGACACACTTTGGCTTGCCTAAGGGAATCTTGCCACACTTTTTGTGTCTATGACATGTGGGGTTCACTGCTATTAAAACATTTCTTGTCTTAGGTGTGGCTAATAAAAAAGACTTATATTTAGGAATGGAGGGAGTGGAAAATATAAATAATAATGCATGTTGGGGCAACCCACGTTTCCGATAATTTTAGCTGTGGGCTTGTTCACTATTTTTATGAGGGGGTGGTTGTTCATTTAATGGAGGGACTTTTACCAGACTTGAACGATACAAAGTGTGACCTGGCACACCGTAACACCACTTGGAACAAGCGAGTAGCTATCTCAAAAAACAATCAGCAACTAAAAAAATGGCGACCTGGCACGTAGTACACAATTTTAAACGATTGTTTTGATGAAGTGAAAAAGGAAAACTACCCCACTATGTATATATAGGCCGGAGCCTCCGTGCTTGCTTGCTAGGGTTGCTCTATTAACACACTCTCATCCTCTCTAGATCTAAACAAGATAGGGGTGGTAACACTGTCTTTCTCCCTTCAAAAAACACTGTCTTTCTATCCTCACCGCTGGTTACAGATCCGGACGTATCTCCCTCCGCCGGTGAAGGGGGGAGGGGCAGCGTTTAGGCCATCGTCGATAGCGAGGTAGGAGACCCACTACCTGCCGCACCATTATCTCTGGCCAAGCGCCGGCGCGGGAGGTCCTCCGATCCCTTCGTCGTTGCCCTAGTGTGGGCAGATCCGGCCTCCCGCCGCCCACCTATCCATATCCCGAGGACCTTCAGGTATATCTTCCTTCGAAACCGCCTTAGCTCTACTTCCCCAACTCCCTACGTTGCTGCATGTGCATCATTTTCTACCTCTCAGACCCTCTCGATCGGATGGTCCAATGTCACCTATTTTTTTCTTCTATTGTTAGCGGTAAAGCTACTTCATGGAGTTGAATCTTGTACTTGGTTCAAACAAGAAATAAAGTGGGGGTGGGGGAATTTAGTATGTAGTACATTGGACTTGGTACAAACAGGAAGGAAAGGGGTGAAAGTAGTACAGACTGGTCATCCAACTAGTCTCTTGGTCAAAAAGGGAAATATAGGGGTAACGCTGAACACAGTGGTATGAACAGGACTAGATTTGCTATCCACACATAGGAGTAGGTGGCTAGAGTGAACAAAAATGGGACCAACCCAGATATGTTTCTTGGATGTTTGTTTCTCAGGGCAACAAACTATGAATCACCACTTTATGCCCCTGTTTAGGTACATGGTGCTGGACTGCTGGTGCACCCACTGTCCCATGCCCTTATACCAAATATTTAGCTTTTCTTAATCTAATGTCCCTGGTAAAAATGAAGCCATGCCATTGTTATAAGCCATGCCAAGTTCAACCAAATGTTTTTGCCTGTAATTGTTTGAGACTCTGACTGTTTCCTCTGTAGCTTTTTGTGTAAACAGGGTTATCCATTTCACCTAGTTGTCAAGTGACCTTTTATGCAATCGCACAAAACTCTTCTTAAAAGAAGTGACTTTTGTGCTGTTTAACTGGAATGTCAGAATGGAATAGTTGGTTCATTTCGGTGGAACTGCACAAAGGGAGATCTGTGTTCCAATCCTCATCATCCATATTGGCACCATAACCTTCCTTTAGGTAAGAATGTTATTTAATGCATGTGTTCATCTCTATTTTGCGAATGCCATGAGAAAATAATACTACTTTTTACTAGTTGTCGGTGTACGAAAGTAGGGGCTCACCTTTCGACCCCTTTACTTGCGCACGGGCAGTCAGAGCCGCTCGCCACGACCACGCATAACACGGAAGGGAAGGGAAGCCGGAGGGAAGCCGAAGGCACAAGACAAATAAAGCAACGACAAGGACCAAGGCCACAAGGATCGATGGGCGGCAGGTTTCCGGCAAGGACCCTTGTCAAGGCAGCCTCAAGCCCCTGCAAGACCCTTGCAGGGCAGCTCACCCCACGCCACCGAGCAAGCCACCCTTGAGCCCACCAAACAGACGCCTTGGGACAGGGCTCGGGAGGCACCTCCGTGGTGGCATGTAGATCTTTGTGAAGACAAAGAATAGTCAAGATCAAGTGAGGATAGGAAGGCAATCATCCTCACCGAAGAAACCCACAAGACCCCCGGCAAGATCCTTGCCGGGGACGCCAACGCGCCACGGCAAGACCCTTGTGGGGCCACCCGGCAAGACCTCGCCAAGCACGCCAAGTGGCCATCGCCAGTTCGCATCCAGCCTAAGTTCTCGCTGTCAAGATGCGGCCGCCGACCCAACCAGTCGGGCAGGCACCTGCGTGGCCACATGCAAACCTTCCCGAGGCTCCACCACGACGCCACCTCAGCTGCCTGCCTGCCTACATGGCATCGCATGCATCGCTGGCTGTATGCCGGTCGGGCAAGAAGGAGCGGCGACGGATTGACGGGCCTCGCCCCGCCCCCGATAAAGCGAGAGGACACCTGCCGATGCATTAAATGCATCTTGTTCTGTAATACGACGGATAACCTCGCTGCATCGTATTCTTTCCACCTCCTGCTGCCACCGTATGCACCCCTTTTCCTATAAAAGGAGGCCCGAGGCGCCAGAGAAGGATTCGCTTTTTGGAGCCCGCTACACCCCGTAGCTAGCTCAAGAACTGAGAATACATCCACCAAAGCAGGACTAGGTTTGACACATCCTCGCGCCCAACTCGGATAAACGAACCGCTGCATTTTGTCGATCCGCTTCTCTCAACCCCGCGCTCCGCAACCGCAGTAGGGATCCTTGTGGTCCCATAGGTGTCGTTCCCACTGACATCTTTGGCGCGCCAGGTAGGGGTGGCGCAGTTGTGAGAATCGGCTTTAACAGCTAGTCCGGAGTTTTCTTCATCGCCATGGCGCCCAAGAAGAAGATGACGATGGCGGTCGACTCGTCGGGAGCCGAACGGCCTGTCCCGACGTGAGCGAGCAGCGGACCGGTCGTGAAGAGGACCAGGGGCGCGACTCGCGAGCACCAACACCACCCCAGCAGCCGGAGCTTGGAAGGCGGCGATGTTCGTGTGCCTGGCAACGGGCCACACGTTGCCAAATACAAAGATGGAGCCAGGCCCTCCGCAGGCGGCGCGGGGCCCTCCAAAGGCGCCGCCCCACCGCCTCAAGGCGGCGCGGTGGCTCAAGACACCCACGCCGTGCCCACAAAGACGCCTCTCTCAGGCCACGCGCTGGCGAACAGATCATCATGCCAAGATCCCGGGCGCCATCACGGAAGAGTCTCAACGCCACCACGGACGCAGAAGATCCGCCGCCGCCGAGGCATCGCGAAAATGGCATGCGCATCGCTGACCATGATAGAGCTCCTTCTAACGTGGTTAGAGTCGGCGCATCGCGTCCGCACAGGTTTTGCCACCACCGACACCAGCAAAGCCCTTCTAGCGGCGCAGCTTTCTCGACTTTCCTCCCGCAAGGGGAAGCTCACGAATGGAGAGCCACCATCCGAGACTTGTTTCCATCACAAACAAAGGCGAACTAAGGTCGGTTGTTCTTCGGCCGACGCCTGGGGAACATCACACACCGGTGGCGGAGGACTGGGGCGCCATGCCACGGTACACTCTCCTCCCCGCCAATTGCCACGGACGTTGACCCATCACGACGATTATCGCAGACGACATTTCATAGCGCCCTCCCACCCACGGACCCGCTTATTTACCAACACCAAGTTCTTCGAGCGAGCCCATGAAGACGCTTTGAACCACCATTATGCGCCGGCGAACACGCCACCAGCCGACAGCGAAAGTGGCCTGCTGGAACTACCCGCCCGTAAGCCCCGGAGGTTTACCTTACGAGGTAGGCTGCCCGGCTTTTACCCGTGAGCTGCGGCAGTTCCAAAGTGGGCCCACTCACCGCATTTTTCAAGCCCGACGCTACGTAGAAGTACAACGGCAAGACCCACCTGCCGGAGTTCCTTAGCATCTACACCATCGCGATGCAAGCTGCCGAGCTCGCGACGATAAGGTGCTTATGAACTACTTTCCATTGGCCCTAAGCCCAACGCCATGTCATGGTTGATGCACTTGCCGAGATTCTATTTCTTCTTGGTCGGATTTGTGTCATGAGTTTGTTAGCGCCTTTACGGAAGGTCACCAAGCTCATGGCCAAGCAAGCGACTTGCATGTCATTCCCCAGAAGGAAGGTGAGAGTCTATGCAAGTACATACATAGATTCAGTCGAGTACAATACAATATCCTAGATGTTCATCCTGCCGCCATCATCAGTGCGTTCCATCAGAACATGCGCAACCGCAAAATGCGCGAGGAGCTGGTGATGAACAAGGTGAAGGATGTGGCGGAACTCTACATTCTTGCCGACAGATGTGCACAGGCTGAAGAGGGAAGGAAGTACCCCGGCGAAGATGCCGGCGTGGAAACCGACTCTTCAGACGAGGATGCTGCCACCCCGATGAAGAAAAACCGGCGCCATAACAGGAAGCGTAAGGGTAAAGCTGTGCTTGCCGTCAAGGGATCTGATGACACCGGCACCGCCAAGAAAACCAAGGCAGACGACCCTGGCAAGGAGATTGCCAGGTGCATCACCTGCCGGGCCTTGGTGACTGCCGAGAAGCCAAGGAACTCCGACAAGCAATACTGCAAGATCCATCGCACCAAGGGCCATGACCTCCAGAACTGCCGACAGGTTGAGCTGCTCGCCGAGAAGCAAAAGGCTGAATATGAAAGGCGGGACAAGGAGAAAGGCCAGGATGGTGCCGAGGGATCCGGCAAGAAGCGGGACGGCCAAGCAAGCCGCCGCGGTAAAGATAAATAGCAAGAGAGGCCTGCTAGGGGCCGCGACAAGAAGCAGGAAGACGATGATCATGACGAGGACGACGAGTCCGGCGACCACGAGTTTCAGAAAGCCACAGAGGCCATGTGCGTCGATGGTGGCGCCTCGCTGCATTCATCCCACCGCCAACTCAAGCAGTTGGCGCGTGAGATTACAGCGGTGGAGCCATCGTTCGACGCACGGAAGCCGCTGAAATGGTCCAGCACGCCCATCATCTTTGACACCGAGGACCACCCTGACCGCACCACTACGGTCGGGTGCTTGCCGTTGTTGGTTTCACCAACAATCCGCAACCTCAAGGTGACAAAGATGTTGGTCGACGGCGGGGCCGGCCTGAACTTGCTCGTCTTATGTGGTCAAAAAGTTGCAGATCCCCGATGGGGACCTTGAGGAGACGGGTACATTCTAAGGGGTTAACCTGGGGAGGAGCCAGCCAAAGGAAAGATCACGCTTCCCGTGACATTCGGAGGCGAGCTGAACCACAGGACGGAGAGGATTGTTTTTGATGTAGCCGAGATCCCCTTGCCTTACAACGGGATCCTCGGCCGCACGGCACTGGCCAAGTTCATAGTGGCTTCACACTACGCCTACAACATGCTGAAGATACCCGGGCCGATGAACATCATCACCGTCCCCTTCGACAAGAAAGATGCGTTGATTTGCATCGACCAACTCTACCGGGAAGCAGTTGTAGCAGCTGCCGCTAAGGTACCTGCCCCTGCCGACGGAGCCCCGGGGAAGAAGACCGCGAGACTCCTAGCACCCACTCCGCAAGCGCACCTCTTCGGTGTTGCGCCCCGTTGAGGACGTGCCAGAGAGCTCCGCCGGCAAGAGCAAGAAGTCCAGAGCCACACCATCAGAGACCAAGAAGGTGCCTATCAAGGAGGACGGTTCGGGGGGAGTTTTTACCATAAGCTCCACCCTCGATGGCAAATAGGAAAGCGAGCTCGTCGCCTTCCTGCGGGCGAATGTCGATGTGTTTGCATGGCAAGCCTCCGACATCCCCTGCGCTCCTGTGGAGGTGATTGAGCACCACCTGCTGTCTGTCCTCATGCACGCCCGCCAGGTAAGGTCGAAGCAAGCTCTGGAGAGACAGGAGTTCATCACGGAGGAAATCAGAAAGCTAGAGGCGGTAGGTTTGGTGAGAGGAGTACTCCATCCAACGTGGTTGGCCAATCCGGTAGTGGTGCGCAAGGCGAATGGGAAGTGGAGGCTGTGTATTGATTACACAGACATCAATAAGGCCTGTCCAAAGGATCCTTTCCCGTTGCCGCGCATTGACCAGATTGTTGACTCCACGGCTGGGTGTGACCTCTTATCGCTCCTAGACGCCTACCAGATACCACCAGATCTTCATGACAAAGGAAGACGAGGAAAAGACAGCATTCATCACCCCATGTGGTACGTATTGCTTTTTACGGATGCCTTTCGGGTTGAAGAGTGCTGGCTCGACCTTTGCAAGAGCAGTCCAAATTGGTTTTGAGCCCCAGCTACATAGAAATATGGTACCTTATATGGATGACATAGTGGTCAAAACCAAGGACAAAGCAACGCTCGTGCAAGATCTGGAGGAAACATTTGGGAACCTGCGCAAGATCAACCTCATATTGAACCCTGAGAAGTGTCTCTTCGGTGTCCCGTCCGGAAAGCTTCTCGGGTTCTTTGTGTCCCAACGCGGGATTGAAGAAAACCCAGATAAGATCAAGGCTATCGAGCAGATTAAGGCACCCAAACGGATCAAGGACGTGCGTTGGCTCACTGGCTGCGTTGCTGCCATGAGCCGGTTCATCTCCAAGTCCGCGGAGCGTGCCCTTCCTTTTTTAAAGATCTTAAAGAAAGCAGGGCCGATGGAGTGGACCCCAGAGGCCGAGGCAGCACTGCAAGATTTGAAGAAATACCTCTCCTCTACCCCAGTGCTGGTTGCGCCCAAACCACAAGAACCGTTGCTGCTTTATCTAGCGGTAATGAATCAGGTGGTTAGCGCCGCACTAGTGGCGCAGAGAGAGGTTGATGAGGAGACAGTAGCAGCGGCAGAGTTGACGGTTGGCGGGCCGGAACCCTCCCCGGCAGGGCTCAGCCCCGGCAAGACTGAGTCCCCGGCAAGCCTCGGCCCCGGCAAGCCTGGCACCCGTGCGACGGGACCCATGCGACCAGGTGAAGAAGCGCAGAAGAAGAAAATGGTGCAGCTCCCAGTTTACTTCGTCAGCTCCCTTTTGCAGGGGGCTAGGTCGAGGTACTCAGGTGTGCAAAAGCTGGTCTTCGGCCTCCTTATGGCTTCGAGGAAGCTGCACCATTACTTCCAAGCGCATGAGATCATGGTGGTCACCCGCCTCCCATTGCAACAGATACTGCATAACCCAGATGCAATGGGGAGGATCGTGGAATGGGCCCTGGAGCTGTCAAGCTTTGGTTTAAAGTTCGAAAGTACCTCGACGATTCAGAGCAGACTCTTGACGGAGTTTGTTGCGGAATGGACCTCGACGCCCGACGAAGAGGTACAAGAGAACACTCTCCCCGGCAAGGAAACGAGTCACAACTGGACCATGTACTTTGATGGTGCCTTCTCGCTGCAAGGCGCCGGCGCTGGTGTGCTGCTTGTCGCACCCACCGGAGAGCACCTCAAGTATGTCATCCAGATGCACTTCGCCCAGGAGATATCAACCAACAACACCGCCGAGTACGAGGGTTTGCTTGCCGGTCTCAGGATCGCGGCGGACCTCGGAGTTAAAAAGCTCATCGTCAGGGGTGACTCACAGCTCGTCGTCAGGCAGATCAACAAAGATTATCGAAGCCCGTTGATGGAAGCTTACGTAGATGAGGTGAGGAAACTGGAGGAACGCTTTGACGGTATACAAGCGGAGCATGTCCCTCGGGCGGAGAACGATATCTTCGACTACCTGTCAAAGCGTGCTGCCCTCAAGCTACCTATGGAACCAGGTACTTTTGTGCTTCAGTTAACCCAGCCATCCGTTGAGCCGTCGACCAGGCAGAACAAGCGGAGGAAGCTAGGCCCCGACAAGTACTTCCCTACCGAGCTCCTCGGAGCCGCCGGCAAAGATCTTGCCGTGGATGCCGATCCTGCCACGGGGCGACCAACTCCGGCAGGACCTCAGGTCATGGCCGTGGAAGCGCCCGCTCCCGTAGCAGAAGAAATTCCTTTGGTCCTTGTCGTCGAGCCACAGGCTCCGATATGGGCACAACACACCGTCTGATTCCTTCAGAAAGGAGAGCTTCCTGAGGAGCAGGAAGAGGCGGAAAGAGTAGCCCGCCGGTCTGCCCTGTACCAGTTCGTTGATAACGAACTGTACAGGAGAAGACGAATGGGGTGAAAGTGCATCTCCCGGGAGGAAGGACTAAATTTGTTGGCAAAGATACATGGAGGCATATGTGGCTCCCACATTGGGTCGAGGGCCCTTGCCGGCAAGGCTTTCCGGCAAGGTTTCTTCTGGCCCACCGCCCTCCAGGATGCGACGGCACTAGTAACCAAGTGTGAAGCGTGCCAGTTCCATTCGAAGAAGCTCCATCAACCAGCTCAAGCCCTTCAAACTATCCCTCTCTCCTAGCCCTTATCGGTCTGGGGGCTCGACATATTGGGCCCTTTCCCCCGTGCTGTTGGGGGCTTTGAGTACTTGTACGTCGCAATCGACAAGTTCAAAAGGTGGCCAGAGGTGGAGGCAGTGAGGAAGGTGACAGCGCAGTCAGCCATCAAGTTCTTCAAGGGACTAGTGTGCCGTTTTGGGGTGCCCAATAGGATCATCACCGACAATGGCACGCAGTTCACAAGCCATGCCTTCATGCAATACATTGAGGATCTCGGCAGCAAGGTCTGTTTTGCTTCCGTGGCACATCCATGGCCAAGCGGAGATGGAAAATGCTGAAGTCCTGCGAGGCTTAAGAACGAAGACTTTTGACAGGCTGCACAAGAGTGGAAGGGGCTGTATTGACGAGTTGCCGGCGGTTCTTTGGTCGATCAGAACGACGCCAGATCGAGCCACCGGCCAGAAACCCTTTGCCCTGGTTTACGGGGCAGAAGCAGTTCTCCCCACAGAACTCATATACGGGTCACCTCGAGTGCTCGCTTATGATGAGCTTGAGCAAGAGAGATTGCGCCAAGATGACGCGACGCTCCTTGAGGAAGATCATCTCCGGGCGGCTGTGAGAGCAGCACGCTACCAGCAAGCCTTACGCCGCTACGATAGCCACAAGGTTCATGCCCAGAGCTTTGAGGAAGGCGACCTTGTTCTTCGACAAGTTCAATTAGCCAAGAATTCCAACAAGTTGACGCCAAAGTGGGAAGGCCCTTATCGGGTAACACGAGTCACCAGGCCCGGCGCAGTCCGGCTGGAGACCGAAGATGCCATTCCAGTGAGCAACTCCTGGAACATCGAGCATCTCCGCAAGTTTTACCCATAAGGCATGGCTTGCCGGGCCTCCCGGCATGCTACCCTTTTGTACAAGCCTTGCCGGCAAGGCATGTAACCCTTTGTACAAAGCCAGGCGCAGACCCTGAGCATAAATAAACGAAACACTGGCGCCCTAAGTTATAGCATGCATGCTAGGTTGAGTCTCGTCCTTGGTTAGGGTCGATAGTGCTTAGAGGTGGCTAACCCCTAGCTTAGAGGTCGAGTGCACGTCTCTCTGTTCTTCTCTATCTTCTTTGGTTCGCAGGACCATTGAATATCCTTGCCGAGCTGCTTTGGAAGAAAGGGGACGGACCGGTGTACGGGTCCCGGCAAGCCAATACTGTCGGGTGATACAAGGGCGAAGATCCACCCGCGGCAAGCCAAAGTTGCCGGGGGCTGCAGATTCAGATAAGTTCTCTATCCCTTATCATGCGTTTCGCTATGGACTGAGGGATGTGAAACCTCGTTTTATCCTTAGGCTACCGTGCTCTCCTCATTCTGGACCCTAGGACTCGTCTCCTGGGACTGAGTTTGGTCGTAGTCGTGACAGCAAGGAAATAAAACAAGGAGCCTAGGCCCACCTCATCCCTGCCTCCGCCAAGGGCGTGAGAAATGTCGAGCGAAGTGGGGGGACGGCAAGGTTTGTTCCTGGAAAAAAAACGTTTATCTTAAGGATAACGAGGATTCATTCCTTGTCGTCGGTTCCACCCGCGAACGAAAATCCCGGCAAACATCCCTTTTTCATTAAAAAACATCCCGTACAGGTACAGTTCATACGAAATAAAAAACATGAGCAATGGGATTACAAGATTTAAATTCTACTAAGGCCCGAATGCTTACAAACTAAAAAGAGATAAGGTGCCCATCATCCCTTTCTTGTCCCTCTCCTCGGGAAATGGAACAAGAAAGGCAGGAGGGCAAAAGGGGCGCCTAGGCGAGCTACAAGTGGCAGAAGACACCAAGAGAACATCTTGGTGGCCGTCCAAGGGCTGGATGGTGATGGCGGTGCCGGAGGCGTAGCTCAAGACGAGGCGGCAGGATCGCCAAGACGCTGACGAAGGCGCCGGTTCGCCATCTTCCTCTTCTTCAGCCTCCCAACGCCAAATACCAAGGAGACGACCCGACAAGTTCAAGGAGCCGGCGACGGATGATGGGGTCGCCGGTGCCGCCTCGAGCGGGCGCCCGACGCCTATTCGACCCGTCATCCTGCCGCCCGCTGGCCTCGCCCACATCGCTGCTGCTGTCCTCCTCATCACTCTCTCTCGAGGAGGAATCTTCGTCATCAGAAGAGCTCTCCACGCAGCACCTTACGCGAGTCCCTAAGTGCCCGAAGATCTTGACGGAGAGGATGCCACCCTCCATTAGTTTGAAATGGAGAGTGAGCCCATCCGTCAAGCTGTGGAGGCGAGCGAAGGTCTTCCACCCTCGATGAAGATACATGATGTGAGGGGCGGGGAACTCGACGTCGGCCCATGTGCCGCTGTTCCCGCAACCCCTCATATGCAGCTGCAACGCCTGCGGCGGATCCAGCTCCATCTCCCGCGCGAATGGGGTCGGGAGGCGAAGGCGACGACGCGGTGGCCGGTGCAGCCTGATGAGGAATTCACAAGGGTTGTCCCCGGCATGTCCCTCCATCGGAGGAGGGGCTGCTGGCGGAGGCGAGGCTGATCTGCCGCCCCGTCCTCCTCTCCCTCAAGCACCACGACAGCCTCGACCTCGCCCCCTCCTCCTTTCTCTAGCGGTCGGCTCCGCCGCTATGAGCTCTTGGGGAGGAGCGACGCGTTGTCTGGCCGAAACCCTCGCCGCCATCGATGAAGCGTCACCACGCCCCCTCGCCATGGCAGAAGGAAGGAAGAAACAAAAATGGGGAGAGGCAGATGGCGGAGGGTTGAGAGGCACCGTTCCTCCCGCTCCCCTCTTTATAAAAGAGTGGGGGCGAGACTCGGCCGCCTCCTCTCGGCCAATCCGACCCGCTGAAGTGACAGTGAGCGGGGCCGTCGACCGCCCTCCCCGCTCTATTGAAGGCGCATGGGAATCGACCCACACGCGCGCACGACTTCCCACGTCCCGCACACCTATCATTTGCTCTGCATTATGCATGCAGCGAACGTGGCCCAAGGGGCAGGCGTAGTGGGACGCGTGGAGCGACGGTTCCCAAGCGGGGGCAGTAAATGGGAGGCGGCCCTGCAGTCTCAAAGAGACACGCAAGCCGCCTCTTTACTATCCACCGCGAGGTGACGCCAGCATGCTTCCGCCACGCGCGTGCATAACCCCCACGTCGCGCGTTCAGCGTAGGCCGTGGAAAAGCGCAGCGGACGGACCAGTTACCGCAGTAAAACCCGCCCCTCCTACCCGCGCACCGTTCTGGGCCTGGCCCAACAACGTGTCATGCTTATGTGTGGCCCAGGCCCGGGGGCTCCTGTCGGTGTACGAAACTAGGGGCTCTCGTTTCGACCCCATTACTTGTGCACGGGCAGCCAGAGCCGCTCGCCACGACCATGCATAACACGGCAGGGAAGGGAAGCCGGAGGGAAGCCGAAAGCACAAGACAAATAAAGCAACGACAAGGACCAAGGCCACAAGGATCGGATGGGCGAAGCAGGTTTCCCGGGCAAGGACCCTTGGCGGGACAGCCTCAGTGGCCCCGGCAAGACCTTTACCGGTGCAGCTCGCCAAGGTTAGCCGAGCGAAGCCACCCTTGAGCCCACCAAACAGACGCATTGGGACAGGGCTCGGGAGGCACCTCCGTGGTGGCATGCAGATCTTTGTGAAGACAAAGAATAGTCAAGATCAAATGAGGATAGGAAGGCAATCATCCTCACCGAAGAAACCCACAAGACCTCCGGCAAGATCCTTGCCGGGGACGCCTGCGCGCCACGGCAAGACCCTTGCCGGGCCACCCGGCAAGACCCTCGCCAAGCGCACCAGCAGGGCCACTGCCAGGCCCACACCAGCCAAGTCTCCACCGCCATTCGCATGCGGCTGACGACCCATGCAGCTGGGCAGGCACCTGCATGGCCACATGCACACCTTCTTGGAGGCTCCACAACCACGCCACCTCAGCTGCCTGCCTGCCTACATGGCACCGCATGCATCGCTAGCCAGGGCGTGTGTCGAAGCAAGAAGGAGCAGCGACGGATGGGACGGGCCTCGCTCCCGTCCCCGATAAAGCGAGAGGACACCTAAGCGATGCATAAAATGCATGTTTTCCTGTAATACGAGGGATAACCGCGCGGCACTGTACCCTTTCCACCTCCTGCTTGCCACTGTGGTGACCCCTTTTCCTATAAAAGGAGGCCCGAGGCGACCAGGAGAAGGATTCGGCTTTTTGGAGCTCGTTGCACCCCGTAGCTAGCTCAAGAACTCAGAATACATCCACCAAACAGGACTAGGGTTTTACGCATCCTCGCGGCACGAACCTGGATAAACGAACCGCGTACTCTGTTAGATCCGCTCTTCTCTCAACCCCGCGCCCCGCAACTGCAGTAGGGATCCTTGTGGTCCCATAGGTGTCGTTCCCACCGATACTAGTTCACTTGTACTCCCTCACTGACAAAACCAATTCTGAAATAGAAGGCTGATCATGTACTTGGTTTCACCAACTGGTGAGGAGAATGAGAAACAGAGCATGAAGAGGAAGAAGAAGAAGAAGAATAAACAGTGCCAAGGCGATCTTGCTGAAGCCAGAGGCCTCAGTCGAGGCCATTCAAGGGCTCCGTTAATGACTACCTTACATGTGAGACGATCCTCTAGGGAGCCCTTCCACTTCTGCTATCTCACTTAATTAATTAGGAGTACTTATGTACCACTAATTTATTGCTGCCCAATTTTCCTGTCGGAGTTAAACAAATCTTTAGTAGCACCCTATGCTGAATCAAGTACGTGTGTATGTTTGTCTATGGAGGTGAATCATGTGGTGGAGCAGGGAGGGAATATTATTAGTGTCATGACATAATAGTGCTATTGTTTTGCATGTCAATTTGTTGCCATTGGTTCAATGAGGCAATGTTTTGCGTATTGTCCATCATGAATTTGATGCTACTGTTAGAGTAATATGCTAATGTCTTTCTATCCTTTCTCACTAAGCTAATGAAGGTTTCACCTTGTTCCTACTTGTGCAAACATGGATCATGTTGTGCCAATCATACATTTTAGTGGAACTACACAAGATAATACAATGAACTGTATCCCAGCCTGTGCTTTAATTCTGCTGGAAGTTCTTGATAATTTTTCGATATAATCTCAGCACTGGTAAACAAGAGTGATTTCAACCATACATTTGAAGTGCACAAAAATATATACTATTGAGTGATTCCAGTGAGTGCTTTATTATCTCTTATGGGACTACATGAATAAGCTTTTTTCCTTAGGTTGGTATGGGCCTAAGGCCTTCATCCATATTAGTTTGTTGTCATCTCTATTTGTATCGTGCTACTGTCATGAGAAACTCCTTTATCTTTGCACGTTAAAGTTTTGCAACCTATGATACATGGCAATGCTTTGAGTGTTGAGCTAATTGGCACTGATTAAATAAACTAATACCTCTCTTTAAGCAAGACTACTATGTTGCTAACTTTACCCATTAAGATAATGAGGGTGCTTCTATTTGTTAGTGTATGTTTCATCAACTAGTCCCACAATTACAGTAATCTCACTCTCTCAATATATGTGCCAACAGGGATCCTCGATTTCGGTGGAACTGCACAAAAACTTTGGGTGCTTCATTGCCTCGACAACTTCTGTCCTTTCCTGTTAGTCGCTAATCTGGGCCTGCTTTCTTCCTTTGATGTCAGTCGCTTCGCTTATCTCTGCTTCCAGTCAAAGGAAAAAGTAATTGATATGCTACCTCACACAGGTTGGTACTGGTCTTTATCCTGATTATTGTGCTTGTCATGTATTGGTAATTTGGTATTGTGCTACTATTTGCCGATTTTATAAAGGAGTAACTTGGAGCCTGAACTCGCAGCAAATCATTGCATTGGGTGATTTCAGAGAACTGCACAAAAGATCGATGGATGATACTTATGCTGCTGCTATATACTCCAAAGTTCACTCAGACAAGCATCGATGTTGACAAGAAGTGCCTATATTCATTCGAGTATCAACCGACTTCAACCAGTTGTCAAACTCCAAGTATTAGGAGAGTGAACGCTAAAATACTCCTTGGCGATAGCCCGTAAAAACACATGATCCAGCCTTTTGGTCCCAACTTGTGCCTTTTGGTTATCGGCAGATATGGTAGCGAATCAGATGGCATGGAGTCTAAAGATTCCGCAAGTTGGTTGACGCGTATATTCATCTGGCATTTAATCATTCTGCACGCCAGGGATGCTCCATTTCAGTTGAACTACACAAAAATTTGGGTGGTTCATTTTCTCAACCGCCTCCTTTCTCGTCTGCAATGTAGAATTTTGGCGAGCTACAGGACCAAGATGAGCCAGTCAACTAGTTGGATGAAAGTAGTGGCCAAGTTGCTCAAACCTCCCTCGGCACAAGGCCACTATTAGAGGATAAACCTACAAGCAATGTTCAGATTGTCTGTGTTGCCTCTTATGTACTCGAAAGTTTACTCGTACAAGCATTAATTTTAGCAAGAAGTACCTCCGACTGAACACCATTTACCAGTCTGCAATGTAGAATTTTGGCGAGCTACAGGACCATGATGAGCCAGTAAACTAGTTGTATGGAAGTAGTGGCCAAGTTGCTCAAACCTCCCTCGGCACGAGGCTACTATTTGAGGATAAACCTACAAGAAAAGTTCAGATTGTCTGTGATGCCTCTTATGTACTCGAAAGGTTACTCGTACAAGCATTAATTTTAGCAAGAAGTACCTCTGACTGAACACCATTTACCACTCTGTACCCTAGGTAATTAAAGTTCGTCCATGGATCATATTGGTTGTGATCTCAATCATTTGGATGCATAAACATACTGAACATGTGTATATCTGATTTTTTTGTGAATTATCTATTGATATTGTTGTGTGATCTATCAATCATTTGGATCCATAGACATGCTGAACTTGTGTACATATGAATCTTTTGAGTTGTTGATAGTGAATGTTGGTTATGAATATGAACGTCTCCTGTGAACCTGAGTTTGATACGAATGTTTACCTTTTCAGTTGTGCTTGTGTGTGAACTTGTTATTATCCCTTCTATGGGGTATGTGACATGTGGGTGTCAACGGCACACCTTCTTCCCGAGAAGAATTGCACCTGCTTTGTTAGGGTAGCAACGGTGCATCAGCTCTTTTTAATCTTTTTGCTCTGTCTTGCCCCCTCCCCCGCTCAGCCCCTGCCGTAATGTTTTCGGCCTCAAAACAAACATAGTACTGCGTTGTTTTTCGGGCTTGATGAAAAATCGAGTGCTGGATTCTGTAGGTTGGCCCGCCCAGTAAATGATCTGCTGGTCGACCACGGACTGGGAGGCTAAAAATACAAGTTGTATGGTGTAGAGGCAAGTAAAAAATGCCATCGAGAGCCATCCATCAAGAAAAATATCGCCTCCGATGTGCTTCTTCATTCATCACTGCCCCTCTATAATCCAGTTCCTCGTGGATCTCGTATCATTTGTTCTAGAGGGCGAACAAGTATCAGCTAGGCCTAGGTTTTGTATTTTAACATGCGTAGCCCACTACATACGGTGACAAAGTGGTTTCAACTTATTTTTGAGGTCCATACCGCCTATGGGCTTTTTCTTAAAGATTGGCGCCCAATGTATTTTTTAACCACATTATATATATTTATATTATTACTATTATCGATATTTTATAGAGACTTATATATCCATTATAAAAACATCCCACGTGTTATTAAATTATAAAAGTAAATGTTTAATAGAAGTTGGCAAGGAAAATCCTGGTGATTATGCATAAAAGCTATGTAAGATTTTAAGGACCAATGTAATAATAACGCTACCATTTTTATTTTGAGCAATAACTCGCTAATTTGTTAATTATGTATATAAAAATGTGCCTGTCCGGTTTATTTTTGATATTAATTCCTCCTTCTAACATAACATTATGTATATAATGAGCCCAGCTAATTCGTGTATTTGAAGGAAGTACAAATGGGCTGGGATTTCTTAGATAATATAAATGGGCCGCATTGACGTGAAATTATTTGTTCACCCAGCCCAGCAAATGGACTGTACATTCTAGAAAACATGGGTTAAATATATGCCACATTTTGCAGTCGACATGTGGGCCAATAGGTCGGCGCTCACGCAGGCGTTGTCAACTTGGTCGGCATGCACCTTCAATCTCTTGTCTTCTTCCTCCAGCGCCGCCAGACCGCTGGTCCGCCTCCGCGGCTAGCAGCTCGCTTAGCACGCATCGCCGCGGCGCTACCCCACCGCCGCCGTGCTATCCCTCCACCCTCCACACCTCATGTTATTCTCCACCGATCGCAGCCCCACGCCGCACCAGAACCAGTTATAACCCTTTTCCTCCACTCAATCTGTGACTCCACTGCCATGTCTTCCCATCTCCGAGTCGTTCCCGTCCGGGCCTCGGCGTCGTCCACCGCCTCGCTGCGCACGGTGCGGCGTGGTCAACAAACGAGAGTCATCGGAAGAGGACTGTACGTGGAGAGCCTGACGGCTGGGACCCACGAGGTCCATTGTCGCACGCAAGGAAAGTTCCTCCTTATTAAGCTGAAAAAAATGTTTCCTCCACCTGACAGCTGGGACCCACCGGCTATATCTTCGCATGGAAGGAAGTGCCTCCTTGTTATGCGAAAAAATTATTCCTCCCGCTGACACCGGGACCCGCGACGGTGGGTGACTTGTGGGCCTACTAAGCGACGGTACGCAGGGCTTTGTCAACTTAATCAACAAATGATTCTAGTAGCTGGACCGTTGGATGTTAATCCAACACCGTGTTCTTCTTCAACCTCTCGTTTGCTCCTGCCTCCGTGGGCGGCATCAAGGCTGTGCTGCTGCAAGACCAACCACCAAGTTTCCCACTCTTCCATCCGCGACTCCACCGCCTGCCTTCCCCATCTCCGGTTGTTCCAGCCTAGGGCCTTGCCGCGCCCACCGCCCTTGGTGCGCCAAAGACGGTGTGGTCAACATGGTCAACAACCGAGGGTCATCGGAAGATGACTGTACGTGAGAGGCTGACAGTGGGGACGCACCATGCCCATGGACGCATGCACGCAACGGAACGTGGCATGGTCAAGGAACGACTTCCATCGAAAGTGTATCAGACGTGGAGAGGCCGATACCGGGTCCACACCGCAAAGAAGGAAGTGCCTCCTTATTACGCGGAAAATAATGATTCCTCCACCTAACAACAGGGACCCACCGGACGGGCCACCGTATTTTGTGAAAAAATAACGTCCCCCCCCTGACTTATGGGACCCACCGGACGGGTCACTGTATTTCGCGGAAAAAATGTTCCCCCTGCTGTCAGCTCAGACCCACCGGAAGTGCCTCCTTATTATGCACAAAAAATGAATACTCCCCCTACTAGTTGGGACCCACCTTGGTGGGTGGCTGACTTGTGGGCCTACTAAGTTGACGGGGATGGAGTGCTTTGTCAACTTAGTCAATATGAACGATTCTAGCTCCAGTGACCGTACGATGTCCATCCAACGGCCGTAGTGCTTGTTCAACCTCTGGTCTTCTTGCTCCAGCCGCCCAAAGCAGCGCCGGTCGTGCCGCATGCTCTTGCCTCCCGTGACCGGCTGTGCTACCGCGGAGGCCTCACGGCCCCATACTATTCCGACCACTGGCCAAGCCCTGGGGCGACGGCAGCCTCACACCACAGCCGAACCAATGAACCCTCGTACTCCTCTCCTCGCGGGCTTCCACTGTCGTGTCTTCCCCGGCTCCGTGTCGTCCCCTTCCTAGGCCTCGCCGCGTCCACCGCCCTGGTGCTCTCGGCGCGGCGTGGTCAACGTGGTCAAGGAATGACTTCCATCGGAAGAGTACTGTACATGGAGAGGACGACAGCTGGGTCCACGGCCACAGCAAGGAAGTGCCTCCTTATTACGCGAAAAATAATTATTCCTCCACCTGACAGCGGGGACCCACCGGACGTGCCACTGTATTTCATGAAAAAAAACGTATCCCCTTGACTGCTGGGACCCTCTAGCTACATCTTCGCACGCAAGGAAGTGCGTCCGGGCAAAAAAACGATTCGCCTCCCTGACTGCTGGAACCCACCAGCTACATCTTCGCACGCAAGGAAGTGTGTGACAGTCAGGACCCACCTGGTAGAAGCGTACGTAGCATTGTCATTCTGGTCGTGAACGTGTACGTATATACTGGTCGATGTAGAGGCGCACACGTGTCGTAGTAGAGGCGCGCACGTAGCATGTACACGTACGTACATCAGCCAGTGTGCAAGAAAGAAAATACGGCCACATACATACATACGGGCAGGGTATCGAACGCCTACAAGTGCATACATACGACCAGGGCTCGTGTACATGGCTGGGTCGGAACAGAGACACATCGTCGCCGTCATGTTCATGGGGAGCCAACCGCCTAGGTCGGAACGGAACGCGTCATCGTGTTCATCGGGAGGGCTTGGACGGAACAGCCGATGGAAACGAGGCCTAGTGTACCACAGAACGGAGGAAACGGCCTTGTGTTCGATTGGCCATGTTCGAAACTCCTGTTCATCGGGAGGGGTCTGGCGTACCGCAAAACAGAGGAAACGGACCTCCTACGGTCGATACGGGGGTCCTGTTGATCAGGAGGGGTGTGGCGTACCGCAAAACGGAGGAAACAAACTTGTGTTGGAGCGCTACGGTCGAAACGGGTGTCATGTTCATCAGGAGGGGTGTGGCGTACCGCAAAACGGGACTCCACGGGATACTGTTCATCTCCACCGTCGACCCCCTCCAGCCTCCACGGGCTACTGTTCATCCACCGTCGACCTCCTCCAGCCTCCACCTCCGACTGTTCATCCACGGGCTCCTGTTCATCCAGCCTCCACCGTGCTACTCCACCGGCTACTATTCAACCAGCCCTCTCCGCGGGCTCCTGTTCAACCACCCCTCCACGGGCTACTGTTCATCCAGCCCTCCACTATGTACTGTTCATCCTGCCCTCCATGGGGTGGTCCTGTTCATCCTTCCCTCCACGGGGTCCTGTTCATCCAGCCCCAACCGGCTCGACGATCGGGGTCCTATTCATCCAGAGGCAACACCACGGGTCCTGTTCATCCACCCCCACCGGAACTGCTCATCTAAACCCCCAAAGAACGCCATCGCTCATCCAGAGGCAACATCGATCGGCTTCAGCTTAGCAGCAGAGCGGCGAATCGCCGATCGGGTTCGCTTAACAGCCATCAATCGATCGCCGGGTTCAATAACGCGTAGCTGCAGCAGTAATCGCCGGGTTCGCTTAGAGCCCAACGCCTCACTCGGGTTCGCTAGAGCCCAACGCCGCACCCACGCTGCAGGCACGCACGAGAGAAACGCACATCGCCCGGCCCCGACCACCCACCGTAACCGGGAACACCCCGATATTTTCCTCGCCCTCGGTTCCACCACGGTTTTTTCTGTCATGGAGGGCCCAAAGAATGTCATGCAGCTGCATCTCCGGCCCGCCCAGGATGAAAAGCCCATTTTCTGTCATGATTTTTTGTCATAGAAGTAGGACCCCACCACATCTATGATGATACCGGGTTTCGTCACAATTACTGTCATAGAAGTGTCATAAGTATGATAGAAAAAAAATTCGTTCGGCCCAAAATGTCATGGCTGTGTCTTTTTTTTGTAGTGTCGTCTCGTGGATCACGATAATTCTTTCTCCCTGATTTTTTTCTGGAATAATGTGATTTTATAGCTTTGGAATCAGGTTCTGCGGGGCCACCAGGTGGGTACAACCCACCTGGGCGCGCCAGGAGAGGGGGGCGTGCCCTGGTGGGTTGTGCCCACCCAGGTGCCCCTCTCCGGCAAGTCTTGGCTGCAGAAATTCTTATTATTGATATAACAAATCCTCGCAAAGTTTTGTTCCATTCCGAGAACTTTTATTTCTGTGGAAAAACAACACCATGGTAGTTCTGCTAAAAACAGCGTCAGTCTGGGGTTAGTTTCATTCAAATCATGCAAATTAGAGTCCAAAACAAGAGGAAAAGCGTTAGGAAAAGTAGATACATTGGAGACGTATATGTCCCCGCTAAACGTTTCCGTTCGTATATACATCCCACACAGTCACTCCAAGGAAAACGTTTGCGCAAGGTGGCGTAATGCAAACAGTTTTCAAGAGAACGTCATGTGTGATTGTTCATTGATCCAACATGGTTTATTCCAAGAAACTGTGTCCGTTGCGTGAGGTCATCGCCCACGGTGTTTTCTCAATAACCGTTTCCAATAGGAAAACCCAATTAACAGGCTAATTGGCCTATTATTAATAATCCATTTATTAATCTAATTGACATTCATATTAAGCACATAATATATTTCATTTCCATATTATGGAAGCAGGATTTCATAATTGAAATACATCCGAGTATAACATGATATAGCTTCAGCACTCAGCTACCCCATTACACAACTGCACTAGCACCAAGTTTCACATGCAACATCTAGAACCTTTCGAAATTAGCATCATAGATGGTACATAGACAGATGCATCTCATCTGGAAAACTGCTGAAGCGGAAGGCGAATATTGAGCCTTCATTCATGTTGATGGTCTTTGCAACTTTAGGCCAACGCCTATGGATGGTTGACCATCCATCCTTCGTCCTCTTCAGGAACACTTCAATATTGAACCGTGGGTGTTGTATGAAAACTTTCCTTGCCTCCTGACCATAGAGGTGGTTTCAGAGGTAATCATCGGTGAACTGCTTTGTATAGGCCTGAAAACAAGGATGTGCATAAATATCTTCTCTATATTGGAAGCAAAGGAATAAAAAAAGGCAAGGTATAATAGTTAGTACCATCTTGTAAACCACGGTGCTTCCCATTGTTTCCCTGCAACACATATAAGGTAGTTAGTCATCAGGTTAAGTAAGGGTTCGCATGCTATCAGTAAAATATGTTGATGAAAAATAAGCACATTGCAGATTCATCAAATTAATTCAAGCCACATGGAAAACCCATTTATCCAAACCAAGCATGATTAAGAACTAGGAAATATAACACTTGTATATGTTTCTCATGTATTAAGTGCAGCCAAATTCGATTTATTCCTCACATGGTATACAATAACAGAATGCAGCCACAACAATTAAACAACGCATTGCAGAATTGAACCAAGCAGTTAACTAAACACCACAACAAATGAACCAAGCGTTAACTGAGCACCACATTGCACAATATAACATACTCCTAATAGAAGATCAGACGGTTAACCAAACCAAGCATGCTTAACAACTTGGAAATATAGCAATTGTATTTTTTTTTTCTCATGTATTTAGTACAACCAAATTCGATTTATTTCACACATGGTATACAATAACAGAATGCAGCCACAACAATTGAACATCGCATTGCAGAATTGAACCAAGCAGTTAACTAAACACCACAACAAACGAACCAAACGTTAACTGAGCACCACATTGCACAATATAACATACTCCTAATAGAAGATCAGACGGTTAACGAAACCAAGCATGCTTAACAACTTGGAAATATAGCAATTGTATTTTTTTTCTCATGTATTTAGTACAACCAAATTCGATTTATTTCACACATGGTACACAATAACAGAATGCAGCCACAACAATTGAACCTCGCATTGCAGAATTGAACCAAACAGTTAACTAAACACCACAACAAATGAACCAAACGTTAACTGAGCACCACATTGCACAATATAACATACTCCTAATAGAAGATCAGACAGTTAACCAAACCAAGCATGCTTGGCAACTTGGAAATATAGCAATTGTATTTATTTCTCATGTATTTAGTACAACCAAATTTGATTTATTTCTCACATGGTATACAATAACAGAATGCAGCCACAACAATTGAACATCGCATTGCAGAATTGAACCAAACAGTTAACTAAACACCACAACAAATGAACCAAACGTTAACTGAGCACCACATTGCACAATATAACATACTCCTAATAGAAGATAAGACAGTTAACCAAACCAAGCATGCTTGGCAACTTGGAAAATTGCACCCTGGAGAATTGAACATCACATTTGCAGAATTGAACCAAACAGTTAACTGAACACCACATTGCACGACATATAGAACATATACACTAGAGCAGAAGATTGCATGGTAAAATTAGATAGCACAATTCACTAGAATTTGTTAAGGAAAGGCAGTAGCTAGCAAACTGAACATGGGTCCTTGTAGTGAGCTAATAAGACAAGCTACTCCTCATTGTCGGAGATATCGATAACGATTGGCTCCTTGGACATGGAAGAGGGCGAGGCCTCTGCATCGTGGGTGCACTCGTTACAGTGGTGAGTTGCCTGAGCCGCTCCGGGCACCAACTTGCTGGCTCTCGAGATGAGGTAAGCACGTGAACGCTGAGAAAACACTTCATATTCTTTGTCGAAGGCACCGACAGTGCCCTCGAGAAAACACCATGAACTGTCGTTTAAAGCAGCCAACCGTGTCGCGGCGTCGGTGCGTGAGGCATTGACGGCCAGGTGCTCCTCCAAAATCTGGGGGTCGACACGAATGGCAGCCATCGCGACCTCATCCGCGCGTGCGGCCGCGATTTGCTTCTCCGCTGCCAAATGCTCCTTGAGATCCTGTCTATACTGCGTGCACCATGGCTTAGGGCGGCGCTTATTTGGTGGAGGGGTCGGTGATTTGGGTGGAAGGTGTCACGCAGGCGGTCGGGGCATGTGGGATGTGGAAGGAGGAGGAGGATGGGGGTCGGGTGTGGATTACCTGCCTGGATAGACGAGGCCGAGCATCGTGAAGGAGGGTCGCCAGCAAGGAGGTGGCGCTGCAAGCAAGGAGTGAAGGTTTCAACTTGGAAAGGAAGGCGGAAACAGGGGAAATGTGTATTTTGGTAAGGGGGAGGGGCGGGGAGGTAGATATTTCCGCGGAAGCTAAAATTTGGAATCGCTTCAACTAAAAAACTGGCGCGCAAAGTGTCATCAGACATGGCCCCTTATTCAGAGCAGGCTATGGACTGTAGTCGTCGCACCTTCTCGCGTAAGCCGTATGCGTACTATACTCCGACGGTGCTCCAAGATATTTTCTGCTGCATCTCACACGGTTGGTTATAGTAAACTGTGTGGGATCTACTTGATTTTTCGTCTTGATTTGAAATACATAATGGGTCACAGCGGCAATGGACGTTGTTTGAATTGCTATACCTTTTATCTGCAGTGAACATGCAACTATATGTGTGTCGTAAAAGAATTCGAATTATTCAGGGTTCGTTTGGACATTTTATACATTAAATTGGTTTTCTAGCCATTTCAGGTGCACAACTCAAAATTAAACTACATGCACATGCTCCGGTGCACCAACATGGGTTGTAAAATCGTATATGTGTCCATAGGTTTATGCTTATGTCCCATGCAAGAAATGGGGATGAATTTCGAACACCACGGCACCGTGGCTCTCCGACAAACGTCGACGTATTTGCTTTTGTAATTCTAGTAAATCCAAAAGTCGTCCGAAATTGAAGAAACTTGGCATGCTATCATGGAGCGGCATCAACATGCCATGGTAAAAAATTTGTCCCATTTGGGGCATGTTTGGGTATAAGCTTCTCATAAACCAGAGCTTCTCACAACAAGTGTGATGGTTTCGGTAGGGAATGTTTCACCTTTCTGGACGAAACGGTATCCATTGCCTCTTCTCGATTTCAAATTTTCCCCTAGTGTCAACATAGAACAACATGAGTGTTTTGTCAATTTTTGGGATTTTTCGGGGTTCGCTTGGACATTTTTATACATTAACTGAGTTTTCTATGCATTCATGTGCATAATTCAAATTTGAACTACATGCACATGCTCTAATTCATATAAATTAGTTGAAAATTCAAATATGTGTCCATGGTTGCATGCTTATGTCCCATGCAAGAAATGGGAATGAATGTCAAACACCCTAACACCGTCACTGGGCCGCAAACATTGAGATACCTGGTTTTTAAATTCTAGTAAATCCAAAGCTCGTCTGAAATTCATGAAACTTGACATGTTGTCATGGAGCGGCATCAACATGCCGTGGTAAATTTTTTGTCCCATTTGGGGCAGGTTTGGGGATATGCTTCTCACAAACCGGAGCTTCTCACAACAAGCCTGATGGTTTCGGTAGGGAACGTTTCACCTTTCTGGACGAAACAATATACATTGCCTCTTCTCGATTTCAATTTTTTTTCTAGTGTCTACGTAGAACAACAGGAGTGTTGTGTCATTTTTTGGGATTTTTCGGGGTTTGCTTGGACATTTGTATACATTAACTGAGTTTTCTATGCATTCATGTCCATAATTCAAATTTGAACTACAGGCACATGCTCTAATGCATATAAATTGGTTGAAAATTCAATCTGTGTCCTTCTTTGCATGCTTAGGTCCCATGCAAGAAATGGGAATGAATGTCAAGCACCCTGCCACCGTCACTCGGCCACAAACATTGAGATACCTGGTTTTTAAATTCTAGTAAATCCAAAACTCGTCGGAAATTCATGAAACTTGGCATGCTATCATGGAGCGGCATCAACATGTCGTGGTAAAAAATTTGTCCCATTTGGGGTAGGTTTGGGGATATGCTTCTCACAAACCGGAGCCTCTCACAACAAGCCTGATGGTTTCGATAGGGAACGTCCCACCTTGGGGACGAAGCAATATCCATTGCCTCTTCTCGATTTCAATTTTTTTCCTAGTGTCAACATAGAACAACAGGATTGTTGTGTCAATTTTGGGATTTTTCGGGGTTCTTTCGGACATGTTTATGCATTAACTAAGTTTTCAATGCTTTCAAGCGCATAATTCAAATTTGAACTACATGCACATGCTCTAATGCATATAAATTGGTTGAAAATTCAAATATGTGTCCTTGGTTGCATGCTTAGGTCGCATGCAAGAAATGGGAATGAATGTCAAACACCCTGCCACCGTCAGTCGGCCGCAAACATTGAGATACCTGGTTTTTAAATTCTAGTAAATCCAAAACTCGTCTGAAATTCTTGAAACTTGGCATGCTATCATGGAGCGGCATCAATATGTCATGGTAATTTTTTTGTCCCATTTGAGGCAGGTTTGGGGATATGGTTCTCACAAACCAAAGCTTCTCACAATAAGCGTGATGGCTTCGGTAGGGAACGTCCCACCTTTGGGGAGGAAACGATATCCATTGCCTCTTATTGCTTTCAAATTTTTCTCTTGTCAACATAGAACAAGAAGAGTGTTGTGTCAATTTTTGGGATTTTCGGGGTTCGTTTGGACATTTTTATGCATAATTGAGTTTTCATTGCATTTATGTGCCTAATTCAAATTTGAACTACATGCACATGCTCTAATGCATATAAATTGGTTGAAAATTCAAATCTGTTTCCTTGGTTGCATGCTTAGGTCCCATGCAGGAAATGGGAATGAATGTCAAACACCCTGCCACCGTCACTCGGCCGCAAACATTGAGATACCTGGTTTTTAAATTCTAGTAAATCCAAAACTCGTCTGAAATTCATGAAACTTGGCATGCTATCATGGAGCGGCATCAACATGGGTAAAATTTTTGTCCCATTCTGGGCAGGTTTGGGTATATGCTTCTCACAAACCAGAGCTTCTCACAACAAGCATGATGGTTTCGGTCGGGAACGTCCCACCTTTGGGGACGAAATGATATCCATTGCCTCTTATTGCTTTCAAAAAATTTCTCGTGTCAACATAGAACAACAGGAGTGTTGTGTCACTTTTGTGATTTTTCGGGGTTCGTTTGGACATTTTTATGCATTAACTGAGTTTTCAATGCATTTATGTGCATATTCAAATTTGGACTACATGCAAATGCTCCAGTGCAAATAAATTGGTTGAAAATCAAATCTTTGTCCTAGGGTGCATGCTTAGGTCCCATGCAAGAAATGGGAATGAATTTCAAACACCAGGGCACCGTTGATTGTCGGCAAAACGTTGAGATACTTTGTTTTTAAATTCTAGTAAATCCAAACCTCGTCTGAAATTCATGAAACTTGGCATGCTATCATGGAATGGCACCCGACATGTTGTGGTATTTTTTTGTGTCAATTTTGAGAGAAGGCGCACTCGAATAATAGTCAACAGAGGCATTTTGAAAAAAATAGCTGCCACTTTAATATCTCAAACGTTTGTATAATTCAAACCGTGTGCGTTCTGTTAACCATTCACGTGACATCACGTGTGCTGAGGCTTGAGTAGTCATCAGATGGGTGACCAGATGGGAAGTGGCCTCGATGTTAAATTAACTGATGTGATGGGTCACTATAAACATTTAATTGCATTGAATGTATATAGTGCTCCAGCATATTACTTGAATTAACCTCGAGGTCCTTGTTTTGTAATTTTTAACATTTATGGTTTTTTGTACACATGTTGATTAGCTTGAAGAAGGTCTATCTCGTTACTTTTTGATAAATTTTTTTGAACACATGTTGATTGGCTTGAATGAAGGTCTATCCCGTTACTTTACGACATGTTTCCAAAACATGGACCTCGAGGTTAATTCAACTAATAGGACGGAGCACTATATACATTCAACGCAATTAAATGTTTTCCAAAAAAAGTGATATGATTTCTGTGAAACTTATAAGTCATGTATGTCAAATTAACCTCTGTGTACTTGTTCTCGAATTAACCTCCGTGCCTTTTGCCGCGTATCACACACATCTTGTTAAGTTGAACCATTTATGTTCTCTTCCCTAATCGAAAACAGTTCATTCGACTGAACCGTATGCCGTATATCACACACACCTTGATTTGGCTGACCATTTCTGTTGCTTTCCCTAATAGCAAATAGTTCATTGGAGCGAACTGTATGGCGTATATCACACACATATTGATATTGCTACCCGTTTCTGTTGTTCTGTCTAATCGCAAACAAGTCGTCTGGATCAATCGTATGCCTACTTGGCACACGCAACTAAAATCTAAACTGTGCTTGATGCATCCGTCATCGCAAACGTTTTGCACCTTTTTTGAAGGTTTTTTTACACCACCATTTGCGATTATTGCATCGCACACAGTTTCGTCGAAGGGTCTCTGATCGTAGTGTCGTGTTAGCATCATCCTGAAGTAGTGTAGGCCTAACAAGAAAATGGGCTTTAATAAATAATAAATGGGATGTAATTATAAAAACTGGGCTGTAAATATACAAAAATGCACCAAGCAGGTAATTAGTTTCAAAAATATTATTGTTTGAATTTGGAAATTTTAATTTCATTACTTATTGCGTGCGCAGTATTTCTTTAGATTTTTACCAAATACAAATTCATTTTGAAATTATATTTAATCTGACTCGAAATTTTGGGATAATTTTTTTTTGGATCCCATCAAAATGTGGGATTTTTGGTTGAATTCTGTTTTGAGAGGTTGGTTTAAATTATTAATCGTTGTCCTGGCTAGAAAATGGGCTGTAATTTTAACAGACTGTAAATGGGTTGCAGTAAATTCCATTAGAATTCAAAAATGGGTTGTACACTATTACAAATCGCAAATGGACTATATGTTCTCTGCCATAGATGTGATGCTCACTCGTGGGCCTACTATTTTTTTGAGATTTATAGTCAGTGACGCGTACGGAAGGCTTGTAGGCCTACTAAGGCGTACGGAAGGCTTCGTAGACTTATAGTCAAGACACGATTCTAGTAGCAGTGGCCGTTGGATGTCCGTCTAATGGTTGTAGTAATTCTTCAATCTCAGATATTCTTGCTTCAGCCGCCCAAACCACCGCTGGTGCTACCGCCTGCTACCGCCTCCCGTGGCCGGCTGTGCTGCCGTGCAGGCTTCACCGGTCCACTCTACTCCCAAACGCCGTCCAGGCCATTCCTCTACTCACCAACACCTCATGTTCTTCACCGGCAACGGCAGCCTCACACCGCAGCCCAACCAGTGAACCCTCGTACTCCCCTCCGCGTGGGCATCCGTTGTTGTGTCTTTGCTGGCTCCGGGTTGTTCCCTTCATAATACTCGCCATCGTTCACTATGTTGGTCCTCTCGGCGCGACGTGGTCAACTTTGTCAACAAATGACAGCCATCGGATGAGGCATGTACGTGGATTGGCTGACAGTAGGGACCGACATGGCCCATGGCCGCACGCAGCAAGTGCCCCCGTATTATGCAAAAACAAATAATTTCTCCCCCTGACAGGTTTGACCCACCAGCTACATCTTCGCACGCAAGGAAGTGCTTCCTTTATTACGCGGAAATAAACAGTTTCCTCTCCCTGACAGCTGGGACCCACCAGCTTTATTATGATCCTTTTCATGAAAATATAGATCGTACTGAAGATCCTAAATTGTTTTATTTTTATTCTAACTCGAAAAAGAAGAAATAAAAAACTAGAAAACATCTTCGCACGCAAGGAAGTGCCACCTTATTATGCGAAAGAAAAATTGATCCCCCTGCTAGCTGGGACCCACCAGATTTGGAGGCTGACTTGTGGGCCTACTAAGTTAACGCGTATGCAGGGCTTTGTCAACTTAGTTAATAAATGATTCTAGCTGCACTAACCATTCGATGTTAATCCAACGGCCAAGCTACATCTCCAACCTCTGGTCTTGTTGCTCCAAATACCAAACATCCGCCCGCCGTACCGCCTGCTCCAGCCTCCCGTGGCCGGCTGTGCTACCGCGCAGGCCTCACCGCCCGACCATACTACTACTGGCCAAGCCTTCCCTCTACTCACCCACACCCCCTGTTATTCTCCGAAGACGGAAGCCTCAAACCATAGCCGAAGGAGTCAACCCTCGTACTCCCCTCCGTGTGGGCATCCACTGCCGCGTATTCCCCGGATCCGGGCCGTTCCCTTCCTAGGTCGCGCCATCGTCCACCACCTTGGTCCTCTCGGGCGGTACGGCGTCGTCAACGCGGTCAACGAATGAAAGCCATCAGAAGAGGACTGTAAGTGGAGAGGCTGACAGCTGGGTTCATGGCCGCACGCAAGGAAGTGCCTCCTTATTACACGCAAAATAATGGGTTCATGACCGCACTCAAGGAAGTGCCTTCTTATTACATGCAAAATAATGATTCCTCCACCTGACACCTTGGACCTATTGGAAGGGCCTCTATATTTCGCAAAAAAACGTCCCCCTGACAGCTGGGACCCACTGGCTTTATCTTCGCACGGAAGGAACTGCTTTCTTACCCCCCCCCGACAGCTGGGACCCACCAGGTTGAAGCGAAGGTGTACATACATAGCGGTCGATCGGTGTGTCTACAGCGATGTACCGTTGCCGAGTAAGGAGCAGCACGTGTTGAAGTAGAGGCGTGATACGTCTCCGTCGTATCTATAATTTTTGATCATCGATGCTAGTATTCTACAACTTTCATATACTTTTGGCAACTTTTTATATTATTTTTGGGCCTAACATATTGATCCAGTGCCCAGTGGCAGTTCCTATTTGATGCATGTTTTTTGTTTCGCAGAAAATACATATCAAACGGAGTCCAAACGGGATAAAAACTGGCGGAGATATTTTTTGGAATATTTGTGATTTTTGGGAAGAAGAATCAACGCGATACGATGCCCGAGGGGGCCACGAGGCAGGGGGCGCGCCCTAGGGGGTCAGGCGCGCCCCGGACCCTTGTGGCCACCCCGTAAGGCAGTTGGTGCCCTCCTTTCGCCGCGACAAAGCTAATTTCCAAATAGAGATCGTGTCCAAAATTCAGCCCAATCGGAGTTACAGATCTCCGGTTATAAAAGAAACGGTGAAAGGGCAGAATCCAGAGCGCAGAAACAGAGAGAGACATAGAGACAGATCCAATCTCGGAGGGGCTCTCGCCCCTCCCACGCCATGGACACCAAGGACCAGAGGGGAAACCCTTCTCCCACCTATGGAGGAGGTCAAGGAAGAAGAAGAAGAAGGAGGGGGGCTCTCTCCCCCTCGCTTCCGGTGGCGCCGGAGTGCCACCGGGGGCCATCATCATCACGGCAATCTTCACCAACAACTTCACCGCCATCATCACCAACTCTTCCCCCCCTCTATGCAGCGGTGTAACCCCTCTTTTACCCACTGTAATCTCTACTTAAACATGGTGCTCAACGCTATATATTATTTCCCAATGATGTATGGCTATCCTAAGATGTTTGAGTAGATCCGTTTTGTCCTATGGGTTAACTGATGATCGTGATTGATTTGAGTTGCATGTTTTATTATTGGTGTTGTCATATGTTGCTCTCCGTGTCGCGCAAGCGTGAGGGATCCCCGCTGTAGGGTTTGCAATCTCTACTCCTATAAAAATCTAAGTTGGTGGTGATGGTGTGCCTGCCATCTACAATTTTCGACCATCGGATCTGTATCCGACGCATGGCAGGCAGCCCCACTTCACATTTGCAAAAGAGCCCTTATGCTCCATGTCCTGCTCCATGGATCCCCAACTCACCCAACCAATAAACTAGAGGCATTCGATCCTTCTCGAAGAAGGGAGAACATAGTGGAACCGAACTGGCCAACTGCCGCTGTCACTCACACACGGCCGGCGCCGGCCGCTCCCAATTCCTCTTCGGCAGCAGCCCCACCACTCATACCACCTCCACCTCCTCCTCCCCCCTCCTCCCTGTTATCTATTCATCCCCCTACCATGTCTCCTTGGATGCCAATGTCGGTATGTACGCCGCCGGCGCCGTCTGTCCCTGAGGTCAGTAAAACCTCTTCTGTCTCATTCTTTGATGCAGAAGCCCGTCCGCCTGCCATATCCCCCTAACGCATCTCATCTGGCGACGACATCGGCAAGTACATTGTCCGCCCCCTGATTCAGCAATGGCTCTCATGCAGCAGCGCCGGCACCCACCAGCTTCACCTCTTCCCATCGATGCGCTCCATGCCCGTCTAATTCGAGTATGAGCAGCTCCCCAGGACCTCTACGCCAGTTGCAACTGAAGCACTACCCACGAGCTCCACAGTCCAGACTCGCATCCTCCTCCTTCCGTCTTGAAGATGGAGATGGCAAAAAAATTTGGATGACACCTATAACAGGTCTCTCTGTCATCAACGCCTCTCCTTTGTTTGGTAGCTCCAAATCCAAATTTCAGGTCAGACTCCAAATATTTATTTCCTTGTTGTGTGTGATCAGCATCTTTTTCTGGCAGAAACCTGGTTGATGTAAGAAAGTTACAAGAGGTCCAGTACAATTTTTATGTGTGTGTATGCAGATTCGTTTTCTTTGCTTGGTACAAAATATATTGCAAGGGAAGTTCTTTTTTTGCTCCATTTAAATATACTACATACCATCTACAGTCTCAGCTTATTTTCCTTTTTCCGAATATAACACAGACGATTTGTATGCAGTAGTTGTTGGAATTCAGTAATGTTCAGGCTTGTTCCAGTGTTAGTTTTCTTCAGGCTTCTAGTGTTCCTTTTTCTGAAGAAAGTTACAAAGGAACTTCTTGTAAATTTTGGTTGTTATTCGTTGAGATTGTATCCCGTGTTTTTGTTTGGCTAGCTGGACAGGTATATCTTCTGCGATTGTTCTAATGGGACGCCTCTCAACATGATCCTCTATTCATTTTTTTTGTTATGGCTTTGGTTGTTTGAATCGCTTTGCTTTCAACTGTACGTGCTACATAAGGACTCAAATATGTCCTAATATTTCGGCCAATGAATTGAGCTTGATAGCTTTGAAACTTGCTGGCCAAGAGATAAGATCTTCTTGTTAAGGATGAGTCTATATATAAAGCCATGTATGGTAGGTCCTCTGCATCAATCTCATCTGGTGTTCCTCCACATACATCTGAACCTTTGCATAAAGAGAGCTTCGTTGGTGAGAACCTGCTGGTTCATCTCCTCTTGAGTGCACAACAGGAGATACGAGATCACTGTATCTTGGATGAGAGCCATGTTTAACTCGTGCACCACGGCGAGGGCGTGAATCTCCTTGAAGATAGCGCCTACCAGTGTGCCTTGATCCAGTCGAGCTGCTGCACCACGATCTGCTGCGACCACATCTTCAACAACATACGACATCGCCGACGCCAACAATAGTGGTTGTCTAATGTCTTTTTAGGTGAGCAGATAAATGAAGAGAAAACCCCATAACTAATATTGTTGGCATATATATTTGAGCAAGAAGGGTATACTATGCTTGTCAAATGATTCTATGGCCTGATCCTGATATAGATGACTAATGTATATAACTAATTAAGTGGAACTAGCTGTGCGAGTTATGTCTAGAATATTTCTTTTCTTCATCGTAGTGTTGTAGGCAGATTCATTTTTCTTGTGCATATTTAGCAAATCGTTCTGTTAAACACTTCTACTTCATTCTTGTTTTTCCTGGAACAATTCATAATTGTGTGTTCAAACTATAGTATGTATGTTATAGATATATTAGTTTCTGCCATTTATCTTCACAACTAGCCGAGATCAAGGTTTTCACCCGGATCTGCTCGAAGAACCTCCATCAAAAACCGTGCACATGGGCCACCACGAATCATTGTTGGTGGTGGATGGTGAGGATCTAGCCAGCCGCCGCCTGGCTCGCCCCCGACACCACCATGGTGCCTAGCAATCGGCGTCGTTAGGCATCACGGCCCTAAACCACCAGCACGCCCAAGCCCATCTGGGCCAAGCGGGACCCAAGCTCCCAGCCTCCACAACAGGGGCGCCTCCGCCGCGGGGAGGTTGTGCCTCCACTGTCACCGTTGGCTCATGCTCATCGTCAGAATCCCAACACTCCTCCCTGCCGTATCTTCGCCAGTCCATGCGTCGCCGCCACCGGGGAGCTCGCCATCACCACACGAGGGAGAAGGCCCAGCAATTGCCGTCACCGCTCGGGCTCCGCCCGACAAGACCCCTGGCGTTGGTGGGGAGGGGACGAGGGGTGGTAGGGCCGGAGGCAGGCGGCGTGGTCGCCCCCTGTGTCGCCTAGGGTTGTGCTCGATGTGTATCTATCGGAAATTTAACATCACTTCGATCAATGTAAAGGCAGTGTATCAGTACATAATTATTATTCATAAGATCATACAGGTTCCTAACTATGTCTCAGTATATATACTTCTTTATTACCATAGCAACATACAGGTTCATGACCATGTCTCGGCATGTATTCTTTTTATGTAGGGGTTCCTGACTATAACTTAAGTCTACGTAATCTTGTGTGACCCCGTAGCGTAGCACGGGCATCTTACTAGTATGTTCATGATTTGCTTATGGTGAGTGGCGTGAGTGACAGAAGCATATACCCAAGTAAGTACGTTGTTTGCGTATGGGAATAAAGAGGACTTGATACTTTAATGCTATGGTTGGGTTTTACCTTAGTGATCTTTAGTAGTTGCAGACGCTAGCTAGAGTTCCAATCATAAGTGCATATGATCCAAGCAGAGAAAGTATGTTAGTGTAACGCCCTCGATGCGGCTATATCTCCCACGTGTCGAAGCACGACTTAGAGGCATAACCGCATTGAAAGCAATGTCGCAAGTGAGGTAATCTTCACACAACCCATGTAATACATAAGGGAAAGAGATACATAGCTGGCTTACAATCGCCACTTCACACAATACATGAGTAAAACATTACATCATACAGATACAAACAAGGTCCGACTACGGAACCAAAATAAAAGAAGACTACCCCAAATGCTACACAGTTCCCGATCGTCCCAACTGGCTCCACTATCGATCAACTGAAACGAAACAACACAAAGCACAAGATCTTCATCGAGCTCCTCCTTGAGCTCAGTGCATCACCTGCACGGTTTCATCGGCACCGCAAACTGGTTTGAAGTATCTGTAAGTCACGGGACTCAGCAATCTCACACCAGCGAGATCAAGACTATTTAAGCTTAAAGGTAGGACAGGGTAGTGAGGTGGAGCTGCAGCAGCGACTAGCATATATGGTGGCTAACATACGCAAAAGAGAGCGAGAAGAGAAGGCAAAAGCACGGTCGCATAACTATGATCAAGAAGTGATCCTGAAACTACTTACGCCAAACATAACTCCAACATCGTGTTCACTTCCTTGACTCCGAGAAGAGACCATCACGTAACACACGCGTTGGTGTATTTTAATTAAGATCAACTTCGGGGTTTCTACAACCGACATTAACAAATTCCCATCTGCCACATAACCGCTGGCACGGCTTTCGAAAGTTCAAAACCCTGCAGGGTGTCCCAACTTAGCCCATGATAAGCTCTCGCGATCAACGAAGGATATTCCTTCTCCCGGAAGGCCCGATCAGTCTCGGAATCCGGCTACAAGACATTTCACAGCAATAAAACAAGACCAGCAAAGCCGCCCGATGCGCCGACAATCCCGATAGGAGCTGCACATATCTCGCTCAGGCAACACCGATGAGACATCCTACGAGTAAACCAAACCTCGAAGTTGCCACGAGGGGCCCCGCAGTCTACTGGTTCAGGCCAGCACTTAGAGAAGCACCGTCCGGGGGCTAAAATAAAGATGACCCTCGGGCTCCGGAAACCCAAGGGAAAAGGGCATAGGTGAGGCAAATGGTAAAACCAATGTTGGGCCTTGCTGGAAAAGTCTTATTCAAAGCGAACTGTCAAGGGGGTCCCATAAATCACCCGACCGCGTTAGGGACGCAAAAAATCCGGGAACATAACACCGATATGACGGAAACTAGGGCGGCAAGAGTGGAACAAAACACTGTGCATACGGCCGAGCCTTCCACCCTTTACCAAGTATATAGATGCATTAATAATATAAGATATATTGTGATATACCAACAAGTAAACATGTTCCAACAAGGAACAACATCTCCATGTTCCAACAAGGAACAAACTTCATCTTCACCGCAACTAACAACGCTATAAGAGGGCTGAGCAAAGCGGTAACATAGCCAAACAACGGTTTGCTAGGAAAGGATGGTTAGGGCTTGACATGGCAATGTGGGTGGCATGATATAGCAAGTGGTAGGCATCGTAGCATAGGCATAGCAAAAGAGCGAGCATCTAGCAAGCAAAGATAGTAGTGATTTCGAGGGTATGGTCATCTTGCCTGAAATCCCGCAAGGAAGAAGAACGAATCCATGAAGAAGACAAACGGACGAAGTCGAACGAATCCTCACAACTCCGGAACGGAACCGAAGCTAACGAGAGAAGCAAACCGGAAACAAACAAACAACATAGTAAACAACCAACACATAAACATGGCATGATGCACAAACAAGTATGATGCATGTCCGGTTTAAATAGCATGGCAAAGTGCAACAAACAACACTACAAATTAAGTGGAGCTCAATATGCAACGGTTGCATATTGACAAAACTTCACAACATTTATTTAGTTCACTCTTGTTTAGGCTACCCAACAATATTAAATGTTATTAAACATGGCAAGAGGTGAAGCAAAATTAAACTACCTATTTAGGCAAGTTTAAATGAGGCCGAAACAACACCAACAATTCGGAAAATCCTCATATGCAAATTATGGATTTGGAACAGATCTGACCTAAAGCATATTTTAGAGTTGTTAAACATGCAAAGTAATGCTACCATGTTAAACTAGGCATTTTTCTACCCCATTTACATATATAATTTATTTAAATCCGAGTTACGGTTATTTAGTTATGAAATAAATCATTTTAGCATGGCATTTTAAGCAAATTAATGCAAACAACAATTATAAACAATTAAATGTTGTTATCATGATGCGGATGACATGTGCAAGTTTATGCAATATTATGAAAACGTTAACAAGAGCATTATATGAAGCATTGGGTCACCGTGGTGGAAGAAAGGGGTGCCACGGCAACGAATCCGAAAATGGTGCCACGGCAACATATCGGTTCCGACAGCTCATTGAGATATCGGTGCAAAGGAAAGTGTGGACGTGAGCGAGTCATGCGAGGATGGTGGGGTGATCCCGGATACCGGGTTCCCACGGAACGGTGGCATGGCAAAAGAGGGGCATCGCAAGGATGATTCGAACACGGTGCAAACATATGGGTGGTTATACCTCCGAATCGAGAAATCGGGACGGTTCGCGTTTCGTAGAGGGAAGTAGACGTTCACGGGTCGTCGAGGGAAGTAGAGGAAGTAGTCGTTCACGTTCGTTTGTAGTGGTACATCTCGTCATCGGAAGTAGTTGTTCATGTTCGATGGTAGTGGTACACATGAAGGTAGTCGAACTTGACGGTTCCGTTACACAGGTCTTCGGCGACGGTAGTTGTACACGTTTTTCGTAGATGTTTCGAAGAGGGACTTGGCGCATCCGATGACTCCGGGGTCGACGGTAGTGGTACAAGACGCATCATGTAGTCGAACTTGGCGCATCCGAAGGGGTTCTTGTCACATCCCCGGGTGTAGCTGTACAAGTTTTGTAGACGAACTTTGACGGAACATGAGTGTCGTGGTACTTGGCGAATCCGTGGAGCTCGCGGTCTGTCGTGGTACTTGACGGTCTCACACGGGGCAGCAACATGGCAGTCATGGCGTTCCTGGTTCGGTGGTTGTGGAAGCAGTGCGGACTTCGGGAGGAGTACGGGCGCGCGAGGAGGCACTGCCTCGTGGCTGTGGACGCGAGCGAGGAGGATGGAGGAGCTCTGGATCGGGAGGAGCTCGGCTCCCCTCGGGCGCTGCACGGCGCGGAAGGGAGGGGAAGACGCGCACGGGGCGCCATGGGTCTTGGGGAGGCGCCGGACTTGCTGGATCCAGGCGAGGACGACGTTCCCGGTGACAAACGAAGCAGGGCGGCGACGGGAGCCGGCGGGGTGCAGGCGAGGTCGCGGGGCAGCGACGGGCCGGCTCGAGGCCACGGCCATGGCGCAGAGGCGACATGGTCTACGGGGAGGCGCGGTGAGGTGACGAGGAGGAGGCAGAGGGGATCGGGCGAGGGGAGCTCCTCTCCCTGGCGATGTGTGGAAGAAGGAGGGGGTCGAGGGAGAGAGATGGGATCGAGGGATGAGGGGTCGAGGGCACGGGCGTTCCTGGCAGCGGGGGAGGAGAACGAAGGAGAGGGAGAGAGCGAGGGGATCGGGCGAGGGTCTCTGGTGGCGGCGCTAGGAGGAGAACCAGGTGCGGGCTAGGGTTAGGAGAAGGTTAGGTGGGCTGGGGGGAAAAGACGGGCCTTGGGAGGCCGCGGGCCTGGTGGAGGAGAAAAGGCCAGGGGCCGGCTGGGATCTCTTCTCTCTCTCCTCTCTTTAAACTCTTAAAACAGAGAAAAGAAAGGAAAGGGAAGAAAAGAAAAAGATTAGAGAAAGAGTTTGGCCTGGGGATTATTTTCCCGAGCTCAAAAAATGTGAGGAATTTAACAAAATGAACCAAGGATTTTTGGTGGAACTCCGGAAAATGATAGAATAAAAATGGCAAGGTTTGGAGACCAAACTTGAAGCAGAAAAAGGAACGAAATTATTTTGCAAGTGTGTTAAGATCAATTCCAAATAAATGGAATAAATTATAATAGCTCCATAACTATTAGGAGGATATGTTATAAAGAGAAGTCACCATGTGAATTCCCTCGATTTAAATGGATCGAAAAATCCATACAATTTATTTAGTTGAGTTTTAAAAATTAAATGGCATGAAGGCATGATGGCATGATGCAATGCAAAAACAAAACAAATCACATGGCAAAACTCGGAAACCCTGGAAGGCAACTGAAGCTCCGGTCTTGGGGCGTCACAACACTCCACCACTACGAGAGGATCTCGTCCCGAGATCTAGGATGGCACCGGAGAAAAACGGAAGAGGAAGAGGTAAAACTAAGTTGCTTCTTTGACAAACGAGTGAAACCAAAGAACCTTGAGAGGTTGAACGAAATGAAAGAAAGAAAACAATGAAGATGAAGAAAGTTGAAAACACTCTGTTAGAAAAGAGGAACAAGGGATACGACGAGAACCAAGAGGTTTAGTGATAAGATAAATACTGAAACCACTCCGGTTAAAACTAGATCGAGAAGGAATAAGAATGATATAATTTTGGGCAGCACTCCGACTAAAAATGGAAGGAATTAGAATCATGAACTTGGCAAAACGAAAGCACCTGGATGAGACTCTGATTAAAAGAGGAATGATAGACCCAACACTCCGGTTAAATGGATAAGCAAGAAAAAGGACATGATCTTTACAAAACGAGGTGAAATTCTGCCACCAACGGAAACAAACGATTGGATTAAGATCAACAAGAAGATGAAAACTTATTTCGCCGGGAGGACAAATGAAGAACTTGGGTCATTTATAAGCACCATAAATAGCAACAATCCTTAGGGAAAGCTTTAGGTGAAATATACCCCAAGATAACTCCAATGAAGAGATTGACGGATTTAAAATACCTCATTCTTGACAACATGTGAATCATGAAACACGAACTCAAATTGTCGAGAATGACATAACACCACCTCAAATGATAAGGTAGAACGAATTGCACTTCGAAATGCAAGAAGAAGAATGCTTGAACTTCTCAAAACAAAACATGTGTTGGAACCATGTTTATTTTTGAAGTATGGCTTGACGGATCTTAACTCCGCGAGAAATCTTGAAGAACAATTGAAGAATGAAAAGAATCCTTGACGAACCACCATGTACAGCCTCCATGATGAACTCCAGTAACCAAAAGGGTGATAGAAAGAAAGAGAAGTTGACAACACAAGGTGAAGCCTTGCAGTGATAAGATGAAGCTTTGAAATGATATAGCCGAGAAAACTTGGAACTCCGGAAAGAAAAGATGAACAAATGAAATCAAGAATTTTGACGATCCTCCGGAATAAGGAATTGAACTTACTCGATGAAACAAGAATAAGAATTATGTTATGCGTATCCTTCACCAATTAAATTGATGACAAGCAATGGATTAGGCATACCACTTATTCCCATTGAAAAATGATTACAGATAGAGATATAGCGCAAACTTGAGAAGGTATTGATGGAACCACCGGTGGGATTGAAACAACGAATAAATTGATATGATAACAAAGGAAGTGAAATCTTGAACAAACCACCGTAAGAATTGAAAATGAATGAAGAAAAGAGAACGAATCACCGGGAGGAATTATAAAACGACGTTGATACTTGAGGGAATTTAGATACATGAGAACGGAGAGATCCTGAACTGATTAGTGAATACTTGAATGATGCACCGGTAAGATTTGGAGAACGAGAGCTGAAAGCTGGAATGAATAATTCTGAGATGATGGGCTCAGAAGAATCAAACTGAAAAGACTCCTGAAATGCTCCGGGTGGGTTAAAAGAATTCTCACAACCGAAAATAATTATGAGAGGATGGCATCAAACTAGAACCATGAATCTTGAAGAGAATGGAGCAAGATTAAAGAGAAACTCATCTTCGGTCTTCAAAATTCGAGAATGACGACGAGAAACATCACCATGAATTGTTGAGACACTCCGGAATGAAAATTAGAAAGGTTTAACCCACAATGAAAATAATTTGAAAGATCTTGGAGAAAACCAAGACTGATGATAAGTCATTCTTACGTCAAACTTTGCAATGAATTTGAGAATAACTCCGGAAAAATTAGAAGAGTTAGGTAAGATCCTGGGAAAAGACCTGTGGGTTAGGGCAACTTGACTTAAATCCACCGGAGAAGAAAATTAGAATGGAACAATGATAAGGTTGAAGCTTCCTTAGCATCTTCATGAGAAATCACCGGATAAAACATTAAAGGAAAAGAATGAAGAAACTTCACTCAATAAAAATGGATACTTGATTAAGAAATCTGAGTCCTTGAAGAAAAAGGGTGGGAGGGCGGGAAAACAAAGGCAACTTAGGTCGGATGAAACGAACACCGTTGAGAAAAAGCTTAGAATTGATCTTGCAAATGTTGGAATGATCGGATTCACTTGAAGAGAAGCACGCCGGTTGAGAAAAGAGTTAACATGACAAGCTCAGTGATCAAGAAGGATTAGTATTCACATAGCAATATGAGAACACCATTTAGGAAAAGTATGGAATCAACACTTGGCATTGAAGCAACTTGAATACCAAAAATAAAACAAAACAAAGGATTGGCTTGCAGAATAAGCCGGAACAAATACATATGATAGAGATTTAACCAATCCCATATCATGCATCTGTCGAAAAGATATTCTAGGAGCTACTTGAATTCCCACCTATAAACTCCCGAAACTTTCTGGTTATGCAATCAGGTGTTGGGGATACAGGGGACACAAAATATATCACCCAAACTAACAATACCTAGATCCAGCTGTATCCATCCGTCAACACATAACCAAGAAATCCTCGGAAATCGTGTACCTCGACCTTCAAAAACATCCGTTATACAAGTCATGGCAATACTCCCTTTCGCCACAATCTTTGGCTATCGGGTTATCTCACCAACAACTGCACAAAAGAGATTTCGATGTCGGTAAAACTCGGTATTCCAGAATGCAACGATAAAATTGTGACGACAACACCTCGAGCTCAACTCCCGGGACACCGCCACAACCCCTAAATGTCGAGGCACCAAGAACAATGTTCTCGCCACAAAACCATCGGAACGATTCCAAGATACCCACGTGATCCTAAAAAAATTTAGTGAAATTTGAGGAGAGAAAAGTCAAAACTCTACGTCGGGATACCTCACCAGAGCGACGAAGGACCGAGGAGTAAAAAGAATCCTACTCTCGATATATATAATCCTAAGACTCAAAACAATTTCCATTCTAGACTCAACAACGCCAAAGAAACAATCAAGTAGGGGCTCCTAAGTCGGGAAGGCTCGATTACCAACTTGCAACGCCTCGATGCGGCTATATCTCCCACGTGTCGAAGCACGACTTAGAGGCATAACCGCATTGAAAGCAATGTCGCAAGTGAGGTAATCTTCACACAACCCATGTAATACATAAGGAAAGAGATACATAGCTGGCTTACAATCGCCACTTCACACAATACATGAGTAAAACATTACATCATACAGATACAAACAAGGTCCGACTACGGAACCAAAATAAAAGAAGACTACCCCAAATGCTACACAGATCCCCGATCGTCCCAACTGGCTCCACTCTCGATCAACTCAAACGAAACAACACAAAGCACAAGATCTTCATCGAGCTCCTCCTTGAGCTCGGTGCATCACCTGCACGGTTTCATCGGCACCGCAAACTGGTTTGAAGTATCTGTGAGTCACGGGACTCAGCAATCTCACACCCGCGAGATCAAGACTATTTAAGCTTAAAGGTAGGACAGGGTAGTGAGGTGGAGCTGCAGCAAGCGACTAGCATATATGGTGGCTAACATACGCAAAAGAGAGCGAGAAGAGAAGGCAAAAGCACGGTCGCACAACTATGATCAAGAAGTGATCCTGAAACTACTTACGCCAAACATAACTCCAACACCGTGTTCACTTCCCGGACTCCGCGAGAAGAGACCATCACGGTAACACACGCCGTTGGTGTATTTTAATTAAGATCAACTTCGGTTTTCTACAACCGACATTAACAAATTCCCATCTGCCACATAACATGGCACGGCTTTGAAAGTTCAAAACCCTGCAGGGTGTCCCAACTTAGCCCATGATAAGCTCTCGCGATCAACGAAGGATATTCCTTCTCCCGGAAGGCCCGATCAGTCTCGAATCCGGCTACAAGACATTTCACAGCAATAAAACAAGACCAGCAAAGCCGCCGATGCGCCGACAATCCCGATAGGAGCTGCACATATCTCGCTCTCGGGCAACACCGATGAGACATCCTACGAGTAAAACCAAACCTCGAGTTGCCACGAGGGGGCCCCGCAGTCTACTCGGTTCAGGCCAGCACTTAGAGAAGCACTGGTCCGGGGGGGGCTAAAATAAAGATGACCCTTGGGCTCCGGAAACCCAAGGGAAAAAGGGCATAGGTGAGGCAAATGGTAAAACCAATGTTGGGCCTTGCTGGAAAAGTCTTATTCAAAGCGAACTGTCAAGGGGGTCCCATAAATCACCCGACCGCGTTAGGGACGCAAAAAAATCCGGGAACATAACACCGATATGACGGAAACTAGGGCGGCAAGAGTGGAACAAAACACCAGGCATACGGCCGAGCCTTCCACCCTTTACCAAGTATATAGATGCATTAATAATATAAGATATATTGTGATATCCCAACAAGTAAACATGTTCCAACAAGGAACAACATCTCCATGTTCCAACAAGGAACAAACTTCATCTTCACCTGCAACTAACAACGCTATAAGAGGGGCTGAGCAAAGCGGTAACATAGCCAAACAACGGTTTGCTAGGAAAGGATGGTTAGGGGCTTGACATGGCAATGTGGGTGGCATGATATAGCAAGTGGTAGGCATCGTAGCATAGGCATAGCAAAAGAGCGAGCATCTAGCAAGCAAAGATAGTAGTGATTTCGAGGGTATGGTCATCTTGCCTGAAATCCCGCAAGGAAGAAGAACGAATCCATGAAGAAGACAAACGGACGAAGTCGAACGAATCCTCACAACTCCGGAACGGAACCGAAGCTAACGAGAGAAGCAAACCGGAAACAAACAAACAACATAGTAAACAACCAACACATAAACATGGCATGATGCACAAACAAGTATGATGCATGTCCGGTTTAAATAGCATGGCAAAGTGCAACAAACAACACTACAAATTAAGTGGAGCTCAATATGCAACGGGTTGCATATTGACAAAACTTCACAACATTTATTTAGTTCACTCTTGTTTAGGCTACCCAACAATATTAAATGTTATTAAACATGGCAAGAGGTGAAGCAAAATTAAACTACCTATTTAGGCAAGTTTAAATGAGGCCGGAAACAACACCAACAATTCCGGAAAATCCTCATATGCAAATTATGGATTTGGAACAGATCTGACCTAAAGCATATTTTAGAGTTGTTAAACATGCAAAGTAATGCTACCATGTTAAACTAGGCATTTTTCTACCCCATTTACATATATAATTTATTTAAATCCGAGTTACGGTTATTTAGTTATGAAATAAATCATTTTAGCATGGCATTTTAAGCAAATTAATGCAAACAACAATTATAAACAATTAAATGTTGTTATCATGATGCGGATGACATGTGCAAGTTTATGCAATATTATGAAAACGTTAACAAGAGCATTATATGAAGCATTGGGTCACCGTGGTGGAAGAAAGGGGTGCCACGGCAACGAATCCGAAAATGGTGCCACGGCAACATATCGGTTCCGACAGCTCATTGAGATATCGGTGCAAAGGAAAGTGTGGACGTGAGCGAGTCATGCGAGGATGGTGGGGTGATCCCGGATACCGGGTTCCCACGGAACGGTGGCATGGCAAAAGAGGGGCATCGCAAGGATGATTCGAACACGGTGCAAACATATGGGTGGTTATACCTCCGAATCGAGAAATCGGGACGGTTCGCGTTTCGTAGAGGGAAGTAGACGTTCACGGGTCGTCGAGGGAAGTAGAGGAAGTAGTCGTTCACGTTCGTTTGTAGTGGTACATCTCGTCATCGGAAGTAGTTGTTCATGTTCGATGGTAGTGGTACACACGAAGGTAGTCGAACTTGACGGTTCCGTTACACAGGTCTTCGGCGACGGTAGTTGTACACGTTTTTCGTAGATGTTTCGAAGAGGGACTTGGCGCATCCGATGACTCCGGGGTCGACGGTAGTGGTACAAGACGCATCATGTAGTCGAACTTGGCGCATCCGAAGGGGTTCTTGTCACATCCCCGGGTGTAGCCGTACAAGTTTTGTAGACGAACTTTGACGGAACATGAGTGTCGTGGTACTTGGCGAATCCGTGGAGCTCGCGGTCTGTCGTGGTACTTGACGGTCTCACACGGGGCAGCAACATGGCAGTCTTGGCGTTCCTGGTTCGGTGGTTGTGGAAGAAGTGCGGACCTCGGGAGGAGTACGGGCGCGCGAGGAGGCACTGCCTCGTGGCTGTGGACGCGAGCGAGGAGGATGGAGGAGCTCTGGATCGGGAGGAGCTCGGCTCCCCTCGGGCGCTGCACGGCGCGGAAGGGAGGGAAGACGCGCACGGGGGCGCCATGGGTCTTGGGAGGCGCCGACTTGCTGGATCCAGCGAGGACGACGTTCCCGGTGACAAACGGCAGCAGGCGGCGGCGACGGAGCCGGGCGGGTGCAAAGCGGTCGCTGGGCAGCGACGGGCGGCTCGAGGCCACGGCCATGGCGCAGAGGCGACATGGTCTCGGGAGGCGCGTGAGGTGACGAGGAGGAGGCAGAGGGATCGGGCGAGGGAGCTCCTCTCCTGGCGATGTGTGGAAGAAGGAGGGGGTCGAGGAGAGAGATGGGATCGAGGGATGAGGGGTCGAGGGCACGGGCGTTCTGGCAGCGGGGAGGAGAACGAAGGAGAGGGAGAGAGCGAGGGATCGGGCGAGGGTCTCTGTGGCGGCGCTAGGAGGAGAACCAGGTGCGGGCTAGGGTTAGGAGAAGGTTAGGTGGGCTGGGGGGAAAAGACGGGCCTTGGGAGGCCGCGGGCCTGGTGGAGGAGAAAAGGCCAGGGGCCGGCTGGGATCTCTTCTCTCTCTCCTCTCTTTAAACTCTTAAAACAGAGAAAAGAAAGGAAAGGGAAGAAAAGAAAAAGATTAGAGAAAGAGTTTGGCCTGGGGATTATTTTCCCGAGCTCGCAAAAATGTGAGGAATTTAACAAAAATGAACCAAGGATTTTTGGTGGAACTCCGGAAAATGATAGAATAAAAATGGCAAGGTTTGGAGACCAAACTTGAAGCAGAAAAAGGAACGAAATTATTTTGCAAGTGTGTTAAGATCAATTACAAATAAATGGAATAAATTATAATAGCTCCATAACTATTAGGAGGATATGTTATAAAGAGAAGTCACCATGTGAATTCCCTCGATTTAAATGGATCGAAAAATCCATACAATTTATTTAGTTGAGTTTTAAAAATTAAATGGCATGAAGGCATGATGGCATGATGCAATGCAAAAACAAAACAAATCACATGGCAAAACTCGGAAACCCTGGAAGGCAACTGAAGCTCCGGTCTTGGGGCGTCACAGTTAGCTTATGCCTCTCCCTCATATAAAATTGCAATAGTGATTACCGATCTAGTTATCGATTGCCTAGGGACAAATAACTTTCTCCTGACAAAAAGCTCTTTACTAAAACTAATTTAGTTGTGTCTTTATCTAAACAGCCCCTAGTTTTTATTTACGTGCTCTTTACTATCATGCAAACCTATCCCACAACACCTACAAAGTACTTCTAGTTTCATACTTGTTCTAGGTAAAGAGAACGTCAAGCGTGCGTAGAGTTGTATCGGTGGTCGATAGAACTTGAGGGAATATTTGTTCTACCTTTAGCTCCTCGTTGGGTTTGACACTCTTACTTATCGAAAGAGGCTACAATTGATCCCCTATACTTGTGGGTTATCAAGGCGCCGACGTAGCATGTCACGCAGTCCCGTCTATATCGTGTACACGTACGTACGGCCATGCTGCAAGATAGTAAATACGGCTATGTACGCACATACGAGCGGTGTCTCTAACGCATACAATGACTAAACATGTTCATCGGAAGCCAACCGAACGGAGAAACTGCATAGTGTTCACGGGGAGGCAACGGAATGCGTCGTGTTCATCGGGAGGCAACGGAATACGTCGTGTTCATCGGGAGCCAACCAGCTTGGACGGAACAGCCGAAACGAGGTCTGGCATACTGCGGAACAGAGGAAACGGGCCTTCTGTTCCACCGCGTACGGTCGAAACAGGGTTCTGTTCATCGGGAAGGGTCTGGCGTACCGCAAAATGGAGGAAACAGACTTGTGTTCGACCGCATACGGTCGAAACAGGGTCATGTTGATCGGGAGGGGTGTGGCGTACCGCAAAACGGAGGATACAGACTAGTGTTGGAGCGCCTACGGTCGAAAGCGGGTCCTATTGATCGGGAGGGGTGTGGTGTACCGCAAAGGGACTCCACGGGCTACTGTTCATCCATAGTGGACTTCCTCCAGCCTCCACCTGCTACTATTCATCCACCGTCGACTTCCTCCATTCTCCACCAGCTACTGTTCATCCACGGGTCTTATTCATCTAACCTCCTCGGCTACTATTCATCCAGCACTCCACGTGGTCCTGTTCATCCAGCCTCCACCGGCTACTGTTCAACCAGCCCTTCACGTGGTCCTGTTCAACCAGCCCCTCCACGGTGTCCTGTTCAACCAGCCCTCCATGTACGGGGTCCCTCCACCTGCTACTGTACATCCACCCCCCACGCCTCCTCGATCGGGGTCCTGTTCATCCAGCGGCAACGGCCTCTACTACCATAGGATCCTGTTCATCCAACCCCCACCGGGAACTGTTCATCAAGAGGCAGCTTCGATTGGCTTCAGTTAGCAGCAGTAGCGAAGGAATGACTCGGGTTCAGTTAACAACAAGGGATCGATCGGGGTTCAGTAACGTAGCTAGTGCAATCGCTCAAGTTCAGTTAGAGCCCAACGCCTCGTTCCAGGTTCAGTTAGAGCACAACACCTCGCACACACGTGCGTACGTGTACGAGAGAAACGCGTAAACCTTCGTGCATCGCTCGGCCCCGACCACCCACCGTAACCGGGAACTCCCCAATATTTTCCTCGCCCTCGCTTCTACCATGATTTTTCCATCATGGATGGACCAAAGAATGTCATGCAGCTGCGTCTCCGGCCCACCCAGGACGAAAAGCCCATTTTCTGCCATGATATTTTGTCATAGAAGTAGGAGCCCACCACATCTATGATGATATCGGGTTTTGTCACAATTATCGTCATAGAAGTGTCATAAGCATGACATAAAAAATCGTTCGGCCCAAAATGTCACGGATGTGTCTTTTTTTGTAGTGCCCACGAACCCACTCGCCCTCGCTAGCGCTCGGCCACGTGGCTAGGCCGGCCCCGCGCTTCAGCGACCGCGCCTGTAGCTGCACCCACTTTTTCTTCCTCCTCGGTCCCCTCTGTGTTCGCCGAACTTGGTCACGACCGAGGTCGTCACCCTGGCCCCCCTTATAAGCAACCTCCTTGTCCAACAAAACCCTAGGGTTCCCCTCTTCCTCCTCCTCCCCCGCTGCCAAGTGTGCTCCGGCCGCCAGATCCGCCATCTGCAACACTTCCCAAGCGCATCCAGGAGCTCGTCGTCGTCGCCGGCGTGCTCTCTGACGGATCTAGCCCCCACGAGCGCGTCCTAATTCTTCCATGACATCAACTGTGTCCACGACATCCACTTCGTGGAGCCTAAACTCGCCACTGCGTCGTCTTCTTCCTCGTCTTCAACTCTGGCTGCCGTACGTGTTCGAGCGCCGCCGCGCTCGTCTCCATCCACCTCCCGTCCATCCAAGCGCACCACCGTGCTTGTGGTACGTTCGCGAACCGTCCCGTGCTCTTTTCCCCTTCCTTGGTGTGCTTCTTCATGCTTACCATGTGCGTCCGTCGCCGCCGCCATCGGGCCTCGTCTCTGGCAAGGACCCCGACCTTGTTCGCCGACGCTAGCAAGTCTGTCTAGTTCCCCTTCGTGCGAAGGTCCTTCTCCCCCATGATTTAGTCGCATTTAGCCGTCAAGTCGCGGGCGTCGCCTCCATCGACGTCTCATGCCTCAAGTTGCACACGCGCGTGCGGAATCCTTTCGTCGTTCCATCCGTGCCATCTGCCATGCCGTAGAGTCACCGGAGCCATCTCCAGCGAGCTCGCCGCCGCGCTCCAATCGCCGGTGGTGCCCTCCTCTGCTTCCCCTGTCTTACACACATGGCTGCAATGGAGCCCTTTGGACAACCCCACAGTGTCCCTGGGGCCACCGTCATACACACGCATTCACAGGACCCCACCTGTCATCCTCTAGCAACCCCTCCCTCCTTTTATTTTATTATTCTATTTTTATTTTAGCCCAGCGTATTCCAAATCTGGACAGATGCCATAGTCCATTTGGGGCAAGTCCAATTCTGGACATTCCATGGAATTTGCCTATTCTGTCTTTTGCCATTTAGGGCAGGATTTCATTTTGTGCATTTGTGGGTATTTTTCTATAGTGACCCCCACTTATTATATATGTTTTTTGGGGTAGAAAAATCCCACAAATCCATCTACGGCATCCCTTTCATCATCTGAGCAAGTTGATGAACGTGTTATCTATGCAGCATATGCCATTTTGTCATTTTTGTGTATTTAATTTCATTTATGTTATGTGGTAGTTTTGCACATGGTTAGGTTCATCATCATGTCTACTTGCTGCTGTTTTTTATTCCATGCCATGATATGTCGTGTAGTGAGTGAAACAAGCTTGCAAACATGCCTACTCAAGTCTATTCATGCCATGCCATGTTATTTCACCAAGTCTAGAACTTCTTATAGGGCTTGCCATTTTGCATTGATGCTATCATCTTATGTATGTGTTTCTGGAACATGTTCAGTAAGGAAGTTTTCTTAAGTGCATTTAGTACATGAATGCCATGTTCTTCTTTGCCACAATAAGTTCCTGTAGTACATAGTTTACTAGCTCTAAACATTGCAATCCAGATCTGTTTTCTGCCATGACCAGTATTTTGCCAAGTCTGTAGAACTGCTATCATTTTCCTTTTTACCATGTTGTTTTGATGATGATCTAATGAGTTCTAGAATTAGCTCATTAATCAAATTTTGTAGCCCATGTTATGCACTATCTTGCCATGTCATTTTTTTCCATGTTTAGGTTTTGCATCTTAATTAAATGTTGCATCTAAAGTGCCATGTTGCTGTTATTGTCAGTTTTGCATTGCATATTGTTTTGCTCACCGTGTGAACTCCGTGCATCCGTTCTCGGTGATCTTTATATTGATTTCAACCGAAATCTTACAATATTTCAAGTGGCATGCTTGGGTTACCAAGATTCTTCCCATATCCATCATGTCATCACCTTTGTCCTTCCCGGCATCCTATCCCTCGTACCGGTAGCCCCTTAGCTCCGCAGGTTGCATTCTTCATATGCATTCATTTTCATCATGCATGTAGCATGTGTTCTTTTCCATGTCATGTGTATGCTTGTGTGTTTACCATGTCATTTGCTTCTTTCCGGTGTCGCTTCTTAGTTCCGGTAACATTGTGGATTGTGAGGATTCGTTTGACTACGCCCGTTCGTCTTCTTCATGGATTCGATCTTCTTCCTAGCGGGATTTCTGGCAAGATGACCATCACCTTGGATCTCACTACTATCTTTGCTATGCTAGTTCTCTCGATACTATCGCTATGTCGCGCTTCCTACCACTTGTTTAGTAATCCTCCCAAATTGCCATGACAGCCTCTAACCTTTTCCACCATCCTAGAAAACCGTTGTTTGGCTATGTTAACGCTTTGCTCAGCCCCTCTTATAGCGTTCCTAGTTGCAGGTGCAGATGCAGGTTGTTCCATGTTGGGACATGGATATTATGGGATATCACAATATCTCTTATTTAATTAATGCATTTATATACTTGGTAAAGGGTGGAAGGCTTGGCCTTTTGCTTGGTGTTTTGTTCCACTCTTGCCGCCTTAGTTTCCGTCATACCGGTGTTATGTTCCTTGATTTTAGCGTCCCTAACACGGTGGGGGTTAATGGGTCCCCCTTGACAGTTTGCTTTGAATAAAACTCTTCCAGCAAGGCCCAACTTTGGTTTTACCATTTGCCTAATAACAACTAAAACTTGCATAGGGACCGGCTAGCACCCGAGGATTCTTAATCAACAACCTGGGACAGTGCTCCTAATGAGTGTTGGTCCAAAGTAGAGCACTGTGCAGGGCAGCCACGGGGCAACCTGGGTTATTTTGGCACTTGTACACATAGCTCATCCGTCGTGGCCTGAGACGAGATACGCGCGGCTACTATCAAGGTGTCGGCACGTTGGGAGGTCTTGTTGGTTTTGTTTTACCATTGTCGAAATGTCTTGTGAACCGGGATTCCGAGCCTTATTGGGTTGTTCCGGGAGGAGGATTTTCCTCCGTTGATTGTGAGAGCTTGTGATGGTCTAAGTTGTGACACCCCTGCAAGGTTTAAACTTTCGAAAGCCATGCCCGCGGTTATGTGGTAGATGAGAATTTTTAATATCCGGTTGTAGAAAACTTAACATCAGATCCGAATTAAAATACACCAACCGTGTGCATAACCGTGATCGTCTCTTTTCAATTAAGGTCTAGAAGAGAACACGGTGGGGTTATGTTTGAACGTAAGTAGTCCAGGATCACTTCTTGATCATTACTAGTTTGCGACTGTTTGCGTAGTTTCTCATCTTATTCTTGTACACATAAGTTAGCCACCATACAATGCTTAGTCGTTTGCTGCAACCTCAGCACTTATCCTTTTCATACCCATTAAGCTTTGCTAGTCTTGATACCCATGGTAATGGGATTGCTAAGTCCTCGTGGCTCACAGATTACTACAATAACAGTTGAAGGTATAGATAATGCAATGTCATGACGTGAGAGCGTTGCTTGCTTATTTTGGAGTTATTCTACTTCTTCTTCTTCTTCTTCTTCTTCGATCAGGGGATAGGTTCCTGGTCGACAGTCTGGGCTAGCAGGGTGGATGTCGTCTGAGTTTTTCGTTTGTGTTTCCTCTGTAGTCGGATGTTACTCTTCTGTATGATGTTTTCTGTATTCGTGTGGCAATTGTATGCCTTTGAATGTATCCCCAAGTGTGTTGTATATGGTACGATGTAATGATATCCACCTTGCAAAGTGCCTTCAATATGCGGCTCTATCCTTGGTGGGATCTTCGAGTTCCTCTCGGAATGGATCGCATATTGGGCGTGACAGGTTTGTATGGATAGGTAAAATAGGAAGTGGGTTACAAATCTTTAAGAATAGAGGATTTATGTATGATTAAAAATCTGTTTTAAGATATCTCTTCTTCTCTCTCTCTCAAGTTTGAAAATAAATTTTCAAAAAAAATACATAATTTGGTCAATGGAAAAAATATTGCGTCATGTGGTAAATATGTTGCTCATAACCCAATATTATTAGTCCTATATGTCTACTTGTGCATCATGCAATATCTTGTCACTTTGAACTACGCCCCACCCTTTCATACACTTATGTTGGTATTGCCATTTTCATGAGATCATTCCAGCCATTAGAAGGACAATTTCATGCCTTATGTCCCAAACATGGTTATCACAATGTCTATCACAGAAGTGCATTTCACCATCGATGAATTGTTTGATCGGAGTTTCCATGTTAAGGAATCATTAAATAGGAATTATACACTCAATGCGGCACATGTAGAATCCAATAAACCAGAATCCGCATCGTAACCAAAATTAAATCAACAAAAAATCCAGATTTCAGTTGTTATTCTGTCAGCAATAGTGATCAACCAAAATGACCTTGATTTATTATTTTTAACCTTCAATAAAAAAATTAATCGAGTAAGACTCAAGCGACGAGGCCCCAATCCATGTTATATATCCTAGCCACCCAACTCTATTCAGCTTTTTCATGCATATTTTAATTTCCCGGCCCCAACTCGTAAAAACGATAATCCCTGTTAGTTATAATGCATTGTCGCCTGCACTAGTGGGGTCCCCAGACATAGTGTCCTAGCACCTTGCCCCTCGAGGCTTTTATCCATCGGGTCCACATACCGTGCTCTTTCTTGTGCGCCCACCCTTGCTTGGTATACTCCCATCGGTCAGCCGTTTCTACGTGATCGTCTCTTGTCGGGTATGAACGTGGCAAAGCGACATGGGTCCGGTGATGGACTTTGTCCATTTTGCACGGTTCCTAGATCCATACCCATATATTCTTCACTTGTCCTACCGCCTGGTTCCTTTGGAATTATGTATCTGAGGCTCTAGGGTCTAAGTGGTAGGCATCAGATCTAGGGGAATTCCTGGAGACACGACTGCGGTGGTAGTAGCTAGGAGGCGACTCTTCTGGTTGGTGTTTGCGTCAATTATCTAGATCCTATGAACTATTTGTGACAAGATGATTATCGCGTTGGGCTTCTCGCAACGTGCTTCTGACTCAGTATTTACATTTCTGGGATTTATACAACGGTGACACCCGCTATGTCGGCAGTGGGATAGGGCTTGCAACATGTTGGATGGTCTTTCGGAGGTCGGCTGTCAACTCACTTCGTCCCCCTAGCAGTTGACTCCTCATCTCTGAGGAGTCGTGTATCATATTTTGTTTCCGGTTTTGGGCATGTCCTATGTCCTTGCCCAAGCTGACCTTTTATTTTTGTCCTTTGCACTTGGATAACTTGTTTGGGTGTGGTTGTGGTTCATGTGAACGCCTATTTTGAGAGCGCACTATCGCCACCGACAATGCAACTCTATCTCTATAGATGTTAGTGCTCTACTCTGGTTGGACAATAAGGCATTTTTCTTGGCCACCCCTCTATCTCCATGCTTCTTCCCTGACAGCTAGCTTCCTACCTACAATGACGATCTAGCTTTGAATCATGGCATGCAGTGACATTCGGCTCTAGCTAGACGACCCTTTCTTAGTCACCCTTTTGTGTGTGTGTGTGTGTGTGTGTGTGTGTTACCCCAACTGCCATCCTCTAGCCACATATCCCGACTAATGACGTACCTCCATCGCAGTGGATCGTGATAGTGCTTGTTCTCTCAATTGTATGAACTTTGAAGTAGCAAATTGTTTTGCAAATAGAATATCAGTACATACATGTGAATGTTACAGCGCCATGTTTGGCTTAATCGGAATTGAGTGTTTGGTTAAATATTTTGATCTAATGGATTTGATACTAGTTTTGGTTGTCATTTCAAACAAACTGAATTTGTGAAAAATGAAAAACAAAGTTCTAGTTATAACTTAATACTCGCCCCTAGGCACCGTGTAAATGAACGGCATCGAAGTTTCAAAATCTGAACAGTAATCTTACATGGGTTAATGGAACTAGTTAAGAAAACATGGTACCTGGGAGGGTGGGGGCGTTCAGCATTATGGTAGAAAAAAATATAACACTTCTGGATATATGGGCATCTAATTAACCTAGTACAAAATATACACAATAAATACAATCACAACATACTATAAAATACAGTAACATAATCATTTTGTCATGGTTTTAGTGTGATGTATTTGCTCAGTAGGTAATGCAAACTAATAAATGTCATGAAAATTGATGTTCGAATGATTAATAATCTTATGTGGGTTAAGACTTTCCCCCGACTCAATTTTTCAAGCACTAAAGGAGACTAGTTTAAAAAATTCACTATGATAAGGTGATCAACATTACCACTAGCATTAAATTAGCATTTCTTCATAAATTGGCATTTAGTTAACTTGGAACAAAATGTAAACAAAAAATAAAGTACCTCTTATTGTAATATTTCTGAATAATCATGATTCACACAGCATCTACCACCAAAGTATGTTTCGGCACATTTAATATAACATCACCATGAATCATCCATTTGCATCCCCGCAAATCGCTAGCTATTAATTGTATACATAATAATATATTTGTTCACCAATAAAAAGAAGATCTTAAGACATAATACAAGAGATCCAACAGGTATAGATGGGAGAAAAATTAAATTTATAATATATCATGCATATAAGACTTTAGTTTGTACAAGAAGAAACTCGTGATTCGAATATTACTCTGGAATGTTGTAAACTATTTCCTCCGCCCCAAATAAGTGTAGATGATTAGTACAACTTTGTACTAACTTTGCATTAAATTAGCGATGTTTACTAGGGACAAAGGGTGTACCGTATATGAGGAATTATATTATGAAAACCGTAGCAGTCATAACACAAGGCAAGGTTAACATTGCATGCATATACTATTATATTATTTAGTTATTCTATACCGCATGTGTTGGGGAATGTAGTATTTCAAAAAATTTACCTATGATCACACAAGATCTATCTAGGAGAAGCATAGCAACGAGCGGGGAGAGTGTGTCCACGTACCCTCGTAGACCGAAAGCGGAAGCGTTTAGTAACGCGGTTGATGTAGTCGAACGTCTTCGCGATCCAATCGATCCAAGTACTGAACGCACAGCACCACCGCGATCAGCACACGTTCAGCTCGGTGATGTCCCTCGAACTCTTGATCCAGTTGAGGCCGAGGGAGAGTTCCGTCAGCACAACGGTGTGGAGACGATGATGATGAAGTTACCGGCACAGGGCTTCGCCTAAGCACTATGACGATGTGACCGAGGTGTGTAACTGTGGAGGAGGGCACCGCACACGGCTAAAAGATCAACTTGTGTGTTCTAGGGTTCCCCCCTCCCCCCGTATATAAAGGAGGGAGGGGGAGGCCAGCCGGCCCTATGGGCGCGCCCAAGGAGAGGGAGTCCTACTAGGACTCTAGGTCCAAGTAGGATTCCACTTGGTGGAAGGGGGTAGGAAGGGAGAGGGAGAGGGAAAGGGGGGCCGCGCCCCCTCCCCTAGTCCTATTTGGACTCCCCATGGGGGGCGCCTCCCCTATGTCGGTTGTCCTCTCTCTCCCCTATGGCCCATGATGGCCCATTGCTTCCCCGGGGGGTTCCGGTAACTCGTCCGGCAATCCGTTTTTACCCGAAACTATCCGGAACACTTATGGTGTCCGAATAACATGGTCCAATATATCAATATTTATGTCTCGACCATTTTGAGACTCCTCGTCATGTCCATGATCTCATCCGGGACTCCGAACAAACTTCGGTCATCAAAACACCTAACTCATAATAAAAATCGTCATCGAGCGTTAAGCGTGCGGACCCTACGGGTTCAAGAACTATGTAGACATGACCGAGACACATCTCCGGTCAATAACCAATAGCGGAACCTGGATGCTCATATTGGCTCCTACATATTATATGAAGATTGAGGGAGTCCTGGATTAGGGGGTGTCCGGATAGCCGGACTATAGCCTTTGGCCGGACTCCTGGACTATGAAGGTACAAGATTGAAGACTTCGTCCCGTGTCCGGATGGGACTTTCCTTGGCGTGGAAGGCAAGCTTGGCGATACGGATATGTAGATCTCCTACCATTTTAACCGACTCTATGTAACCCTAACCCTCTTCAGTGCCTATATAAACCGGAGGGAGCTTCTAGGGTTTAGCCTCTCTGATCTCGTGGTAGATCTACTCTTGTACTGCCCATATCATCAATATTAATCAAGCAGGAGTAGGGTTTTACCTCCATCGAGAGGGCCCGAACCTGGGTAAAAACATCGTGTCCCTTGTCTCCTGTTACCATCCGCCTAGACGCACAGTTCGGGACCCCCTACCGAGATCCGCGGTTTGACAACGACATTGGTGCTTTCATTGAGAGTTCCTCCGTAGCCGACATCTTTAGGCCCGATGGCTCCTCCGGTTATCAGCAACGATGTGCTCGGGTGAGACTTTTCTCCCGGAAAGATCTTCGTGATCGGCGGCTTTGCATTGCGAGCCAATTAAGCAGCCATATGGAGCAGATTAAAGCTCGCCCAGGCCACCAGGTCAGGTTTGGAGTTTGAACTACGGCTGGCGTCCGCGGGGACTTGATCTTCAGCGGGTTCGAGCCACAACCAAGCGCGCGCCTTTATCACGAGGGCATGATCTAGCTCTGCCGCGAGCAGGTGTCACGGAGGCCGCACCGATGTCGCTCGACCTTTTTAGCTCGGAGCGATCAAGTCAATCGAGGACGGGTGGCTGGACACCGCCTCGGGGGCTGCGATCTCTACGGCGATGGAGCCGTACACCTACCCCGTCCTTTGTGAAGCTCGTAACTCCAAGACGCCGGACTCCTCTCCGGACTCCGAGCCTTCCGCACCCCTGCCAATCAAATCTGATTGGGCGCCGATCATGAAATTCACCGCCGCGGACATCTTTCAGCACTCACCCTTTGGTGACATCCTGAATTCACTAAAGTCTCTCTCTTTATCAGGAGAGCCCTGGCCGGATTACGGTCAGGAAGGCTGGGATGCGGACGACGAAGAAATTCAAAGCCCACCCACCACCCGCCACTACACCGCCGATGATTTAACCGACATGCTCGACTTGACTCAAGACATCGGCGGTATGGGCGGCGATGCAGGAGAGCGAACAGGAACCAGCGCCCACAGGGCACTGGAAGGCCACCTCGTCATACGACATATACATGGTGGACATCCCAAAAGATGGGAATGGCGATGGAACAGCGGAGGATAACCCCTCCAAGAAACAGCCTAAGCACCGGCGTCAGCGGCGCCGCTCTAAATCCCGCCACAGCAAAAACGGTGATTCTGGCATGGGAGACAATAACACCCCGGATAGTGCCGAAGACAACCCCTCGGCAGGATTCAGCGCAGGGAGGATGGAGAAGCCGCCCTCATGAGAGAGCGGCGAGAAAAAGAGGTGAGGGCGATAATTACATGCCTGCCTCCGAAGATGAGGCAAGCCTCGACGACGACAATTAAATGCGTGCCGAGATCCCCGTCAAACAAGAGCATTTCAAACGCAGGCTCATGGCCACAGCAAGCAGCCTCAAGAAAAAGCAGCAACAGCTTAGAGCTGACCAAGACTTGCAAGCTGACAGATGGACTGAAGTCCTTGCGGCCGAAGAGTATGAACTCGAGCGCCCCTCCAAGAGCTACCCAAGACATAGGCTGCTACCCCGATTAGAGGAGGAAGCACGCAAACCTACATCACCAGCACATGACACGGCTGACCGACCACCTCGTGGCCGCGACAGAGAGGCCTCTCAGCCCTCAACTAAAGCCGCACCCCGGCTCCGCTCAAAAAATACCAAGGCGCGGGGAAACGCGCCAGACCTGCGAGATATATTGGTGGACAAGGCAAGGCAAACAAGATCGATCTACGGATCACGTGGGTGCCCCGCGACAGGTGACGATAACCGTCACGCCGGATATAACAACTCGGCGGGCGAACCACGATGAACAAAGCTCATTTGAGCTGCGTTGTGATATAGCCCAATCTGAGCGCCGCACACCCACTATGCTTCACGGATGAAGTGATGGATCATCAAATCCACGAGGGTTTCAAACCGTAAACATTGAATCATACGATGGCACAACAGATCCTGCGGTTTGGATCGAGGACTATCTCCTTCACATCCACATGGCCCGCGGTGATGATCTACACGCCATCAAATACCTCCCACTCAAGCTTAATGGACCAGCCCGGCATTGGCTTAACAGCTTGCCAGCAGAGTCAAATGGTTGTTGGGAAGACCTGGAAGCCGCATTCCTCGACAATTTCCAGGGCACATATGTGCGACCACCAGACGCCGATGACCTAAGCCACATAATTCAGCAGCCAGAGGAATCTGCCAGACAATTCTGGACACGGTTCCTAACCAAGAAAAATCAAATCGTCGATTGTCCGGATGCGGAGTCCCTTGCAGCCTTCAAACACAACATCCGCGACGAGCGGCTTGCCCGGCACCTAGGACAGGAAAATCCGAAATCCATGGCAGCCCTCACAACACTCATGACCCACTTTTGCGCGGGAGAGGACAGCTGGCTAGCTCGCAGTAACAACATGACCAAGAGCCCTGGTAATTCGGATACCAAGGACAACAACGGCAGGCAGCGTCGCAGCCAACCAACACAAGCGCCGCGTGCGGCGATAATGCTGAGGATCGGCGATCAATGCGGACTCGAGAGCTCTAAACCGGTCAGCAGAAAAATCCATTTAAAAGAAATACTCGGGCCCATCCAATTTGGACCGAATACTCGATCGCTCGTGCCAGATACACGGCACCCCCAAAAAACCAGCCAATCACACCAACAGGGATTGTTGGGTGTGGCAGGCAAGTTAAATGCCGAAAACAATGACAAGGGGTTGCATAACGATGAAGAGGAGGAGCCCCGGCCGCCGAACAATAGAGGACAGAAGGGCTTCCCCCCGCAAGTGCGGACGGTGAACATGATATCGCAACCCACATACCCAAAAGGGAGCGAGCGTGCACTAAGGGGCGTATATGCGATGGAGCGAGTCGCCCCAAAGTTCAACCCGTGGTCTTCCTGCCCGATCACTTTTGATCGAAGGACCACCCACTAGCATCCGCCATGGCGGATTCGCGCGTGGTTCTAGACCCAATAATTGACGGATTTCATCTCACTAGAGTCCTAATGGACGGCGGCAGCAGCTGAACCTGCTTTATCGGGACACGGTCGCAAAATGGGCATAGACCCATCAAGGATTAAACCCACGAAGACGACCTTTAAAGGCGTCATACCAGGTGTAGAGGCCAACTATGCAGGCTCGATTACACTTGAAGTGGTCTTGGATCCCGGATAACTTCGAGCGAGAGTTAATCTTGACATAGTCCCGTTCAGTGGCGGCTATCACGCACTGCTCGGGCGAACCGCATTTACAAAGTTCAAGGCGGTGCCGCACTCGCATATCTCAAGCTCAAGATGCCGTTCCTCGAGTCATTACGGTCAATGGAAACACGAACGCTCTCTCGAGCGGAGGAGCATCTGGCGGACCCTCGGCGGAAGTACAAAGCAGCCTCCTAAGGCAATTCTCGAGTCCGGCTATTAAACGTCCGGACACCGTCAAGCGCGCCCAGAGTAACCTACAACAAGACCGCCTGGCACGTTCCAAGCACGCATAGCAATGCGGCCCAAAGCCCCAGCCCTCGCGAAATTGCGAAACTAGTACTACGCGTACATAATTACGCTCTGGAAATACTATGGGCATAGGGGAAGGGGCACGACCATGGCATGCCCAGAATGCGGCTCAACCGCACCAGGGGCTCCCGATTGTGTCATTCTTTTCTTTTCTTCTTTTTTTTACTTTCAGGACTCCGTTCTCACGAAGCCCTATCTGGCAATAGAATCGCCGAACACACGATGGAACAGCCAGGGTAGCAGAAAGCTACGGCGAGTAACCAGGTGGTGTCTATTACGAGCAGTATACCTGTTTTACACACCATCCCACAGCTTACCCCTGGAGGTGGACATGTTAAAAAGTCCCGTCCCTTGCTTATCGCATTATTTGTATCGTTTTGCACTTACTGCAGCCCTTTTTGAATAAACAATACATAGCTTCTGCCTATTATTGAATTCCCTTTTTTCTATATATATGTTCATTTATGACATTGTGCAACTGTACACTTTGGTACGGGCAATTCACCAGGGGCTTAAGTACCCCACAACACGGTGTGATAAGTCCGAACACTTTCACAAGTGCGGCACCCCGAACTTATAGCATTATATGCATCGGCTCCGAATCATGTCTTGGGTCAATAGTTGGGTTTGCCCGGCTCCCATGTTTTGTTACCTTACGTTCCGTTATATCGGCTAAGGTAGCGCTGGGAGAACCACTGCGATTGTGCCCCGGTTGAGCTGGGTTAAGTACCTCAGTGGAGAAAGCTAAAACTGACCGCCATGATAGGGCGAGAGCCGTTCGCTGTTCGAGAGGTTTTCGAGTCCCTAAAGACTTATGCCGCTTAGAGCGAGGAGTCGTCATTGTCCGGCCTAGGCGTGGATAGCGCCCCGAACTCGGTCTTCCGAATACTAGGGGCTTCGCCAAAATTTAAAATTATAGAATTCTATGGCTAAGTGAGAGTGTTCAAGCATTATAGTCCGGTTGCCTTGTTCGTTGCGTTGAGCACCTCCCTCGAAGGACCCAAGAATGGGAACAAGAGCGCTGAAGTTTATCCCGAACACCCCAGCACTAGTGGCATGGGGGCTGAAGCCGATGACTCGCCATCTCTCAAATTTAATACACGGCCGCACAGAAGGTAATATTTTAAATTCAACAGTGTTGCTTAGCGCATATGAACACGTTTTCAGCGTACAGAATAACAAATGCAAGTCTACTGAAATATTACATCTTTGGAACATTCATCCGCTATAAGGCGGGCACCCTTCAGGACGCCCTCATAATACATTTCAGGCTTGCGATGCTCCTTGCGTGGTGGTGGTCCGTCCGTCACAAGCTTCTCGGCGTCCATCTTGCCCAGTGCACCTTAGCAGGGCAAGGGCCCTCGGCACCTTCGATGCAGATGGAGCGCTTGACGGCGTCCACCCATGGACAAAGTCCACCAGCCGCCTCACCAGCCAAGTAGCTCCTGGCATGGCTTACCTGAGCCACAGCCAAGCTATGAGGCCCTTCATGGCCTGTTCGGCCACCTTATGGAGCTCGACCAGCTGCTTCAACTGGTCGCTTAAGGGCACCGGTGTCCGGCCTCGACATCTTGAGACTAGAACACCTTCTCCGTCGAGCTTCCCTCCTCGGCTCGGTAGAATCGGCAGATCGAGACACTGCTTCAGGGGCAGATCTGCGAATGCTCTGGAGAGCTCGGATTCGGGTAAGTAACAGATAATTCACTTTCACATGCTTGCTTTGCATATAGAATTCCTTACCCGCCGCTATCTTCTTAATCGCCTCAATTTCCTGGAGGGATTTTTGGGCTTCGGCCTTAGCGGCTTTGGCGCTCTCAAGGGCCGAGGCGAGCTCGGAATCTCGAGTCTTTGAGTCACGCTCCAAATTCTCGTGTTTTTTCACGAGAGCCTGGAGCTCTTGCCGCACCTCCGCCACCCGCGCCTCCTGTTTCTCTCGCTCGGTGCGCTCCACGGCCGCATTGCTTTCGGCCTTGGACACCGCTTCCTTCAGGGTCGCCACCTCATTCGTGGCCCCTGCAGTATTCACGTTATTCCTGTCATCTTTTGCAACCACATCTTTTAAATACTCTCATAAGGTATTACTTACCTTCCTTGTCCTCGAGCCTCTTCTTGGCAAGTCCGAGCTCGTTCTCGGACCGCTCGAGGCTCTGCTTTAATGCATCAACCTCCGCAGTCAGTACGGCAGAGGTCAGCAGCGCAGCCTACATTCCCATATTGACATACTTATGTTAGACTCCTTCGTATATCTTTTTAGATCCTCAGTTCGGCTATTTCTTTCCGAACACCAAATTGAGCATCAGGGCTACTGTCTATGCGGTAATATTTTTACATATTTTAAATACATACCTCAAAGACTGTTAGAAGGCTGGCGCAGGCTTCAGTCAGCCCGCTCTTGGCAGACTGAACCTTCTGGATCACCACACTCATAACAGTGCGGTGCTCCTCGTCGATGGAAGTGCTGTTAAGCGCCTCCATCAAATCATCCGGTGCCTCCGGTTGGACGGAGGTCACCGGCGTCGCAGTCTTACCCTTCTTACGAAGGGGTTGCCTGTCGGACTCCGGAACCACTGAAGGTTCCGGTACGGAGTCTGGCACAAGGCCGGACTTGAAGCCCTTCGGGGTATTATCCCCTTTGCGCCCGGAGTCCGGGAGGTTGCCTTGCGGCGCCTCCATGGCCACCTCCTCCTAGCTGGGCCCCTTTTGGGACTCCACCCCGGCGTCATCCGCGGCGAGAGGAGACGAGGCGGTCGGAAGTGAGGTGCTATTCACCTCTGACGAATACAGGGAGCCGCTCGACGAATCGTCGAGCCCGTCCTGGGACCGGCTGGATGGTTATACTCGGCATTAGAAGATGATGTGCGACAAATGGAACGCCATGAGTTATTCTGGTGTCCGGACACTTACGATTTCGCCAGGGGCATGGTCCTTGGTGACCAATCCTCTCTTCCATCACCGCCGTTGGTGGTGTAGTCTTGGACCCTTTGGCCTCCCTAGTTGGGGCGGCCTTCCTTTTCTTCTCTCCCCCCGCTGGGGGAGAGGCCTATTTTTTCTCCTCCTCGTCTTCACGGGAGGAGTCCGCCTCGGAGTCATCGGACGATGAGTCCGACAACACCTGGCGCCAGGAACTCCTCCGAGTTCCCGTGGCCTTCTTCTTGGCCTTCTTCTCCGGCACCACATAAGGTGCCGGAACCAGCAACCCCGTCAAGCGGGCGTCCGCTGGGTCTTCTGGCAAGGAGCCGGACAGTTAAACCTGTCCGTACGTCTTCAACCAGTCCTGGTAAAGGTAAGGGAGTTTTAGAACCCGCATAGAGTCAAACTATGAAAAAAGAGTCCCGTAAAGGGTAAAATAGCTTACCTCGCTGGCTTGATGCTGCGAGCTGAATCCGCGATCTTCGGTAGCGGATGCGGGAGCCTTGGCGCCCTTGAACAGCACCTTCCAGGCATCTTCGTACGTAGTGTCGAAGAGCCAGCTCAAGGTTCGGTGCTGTGCCGGATCAAACTCCCACAAGTTGAAGGCCCGTTGCGGGCATGGGAGGATCCTGCGGATGAGCATAACCTGGACTATGTTGACAAGCTTGAGCTTCTTGTCCACCAGGTTTCGGACGCAGGTTTGTAGTCCGGTAAGCTCTTCCGAATTACCCCACGTCAGGCCCGTCTCTTTCCATGAGGTTAGCCGTGTTGGGAAGCCAGATCAGAATTCAGGGGCCGCTGCCCATTTGGAGTCGCGCGGCTCGGTGATGTAGAACCACCCCGATTGCCACCCCTTTATGGTCTCCATGAAGGAGCCCTCGAGCCATAGGACGTTGGCCATCTTGCCCACCATGGCACCTCCGCACTCCGCTTTGCGGCCGCCCACTACCTTCGGCTTGACATTGAAGGTCTTCAGCCACAAGCCGAAGTGGGGTTGGATGCAGAGGAAGGCCTCGCACACGACGATGAACGCTGAGATGTTGAGGATGAAATTCGGGGCCAGATTGTGGAAACCTAGGCCGTAGTAGAACATGAGCCCCTGGACAAATGGGTGAAGTGGAAACCCTAGTCCGCGGAGGAAGTGGGGGAGGAACACCACCCTCTCATGGGGCCTGGGGGTGGGTATGAGCCGCCCCTTGTCGGGGAGCCGATGCGCGATGTCGTCGGACAAGTATCCGGCCTTCCGCAGCTTTTGGATGTGCCCCTCCGTGACGGAGGAGGCCATCCACTTGCCTCCCGCTCCGGACATAGTTGGACAAGGTTGAGGTGGGATGTGCGGACTTGGGCGCTGGAGCTCGAAAGCTTGGAAATGGATAAGCAAAGGAGGAAGAAGGCGTGTGTGAAAATGTGGATCCTTATCCCTTATATGGACGGACAAAGCTATGCGTCCCCACCGTCTGATAAAACTCGCTTATCTCCCAAGCGCCGTAATCAATGGCGCGGTTGGGTTACTACGCCCGTATTGATGAGAATCCGGAATAAGGGACACGATCTCTGCTTTGACAAGGCGTGCCAAGGAAACCGCCTCGCTAAACGTGCTGAGGTGGGACAGTAAAAATGATTCGAATAAAGGCTTGGCCGTGGTGTGATGTTACGCTGCGGAATACATCAGCAGATTGAACTTGTGTAAATATTATTCTCTCTACGGTGGTATGTGGAACTTATTTTTCAGAGTCGGACACTATCCTTGTGTTCAAAATCTTCTATGAAGTATTCAGAGGAGGAACCCGCCTTGCAATGCCGAAGATAATATGCGCGTCGGACTCGTCGTCATTGGCGCCTTGGTTCGAGGCTCTTGAGGAGTCTGGATTAGGGGTGTCCGGATAGCGGACTTTAGCCTTTGGCGGACTCTGGACTATGAAGATACAAGATTGAAGACTTCGTCCCGTGTCCGGATGGGACTTTCCTTGGCGTGGAAGGCAAGCTTGGCGATCTGAGATATGTAGATCTCCTACCATTGTAACCGACTCTGTGTAACCCTAACCCTCTTCGGTGCCTATATAAACCGGAGGGTTTTAGTCCATAGGACGAACAACAATCATACCATAGGCTAGCTTCTAGGGTTTAGCCTCTCTGATCTCGTGGTAGATCTACTCTTGTACTACCCATATCATCAATATTAATCAAGCAGGAGTAGGGTTTTACCTCCATCGAGAGGGCCCGAACCTGGGTAAAAACATCGTGTCCCTTGTCTCCTGTTACCATCCGCCTAGACGCACAGTTCGGGACCCCCTACCCGAGATCCGCTGGTTTTGACACCGACAAAGATATTTATCGGTCAAACCGCATAACAATATATGTAATTCCCTTTGTCATCGGTATGTTACTTGCCCGAGATTTGATCATCGATATCTCCATACCTAGTTCAATCTCGTTACCGCCAAGTCTCTTTACTCGTTCTGTAATACATCATCCCGCAACTAACTCATTAGTCACATTGCTTGCAAGGCTTATTATGATATGCATTACCGAGAGGGCCCAGAGATACCTCTCTGATACTCAGAGTGACAAATTCTAATCTCGATCTATGCCAACCCAACAAACACCTTCGGAGATACATATAGAGCATATTTTTAATCACCCAGTTATGTTGTGATGTTTGATAGCACACAATGTATTCCTCCGGTATTCGGGAGTTGTATAATCTCATAGTCAAAGGAATATGTATATGACATGAAGAAAGCAATAGCAATAAAACTTAACGACCATAAAGCTAAGCTAACGGATGAGCCTTCTCCATCACATCATTCTCCTATTGATGTGATCCCGTTCATCAAATGATGACACATGTCTATGGTTAGGAAACTTAACCATCTTTGATTAATGAGCTAGTCTAGTAGAGGCTTACTAGGGACACTGTGTTTTGTCTATGTATCCACACATGTATCAAGTTTCCGGTTAATACAATTCTAGCATGAATAATAAACATTTATCATGATATAAGGAAATATAAATAACCAATTTATTATTGCCTCTAGGGAATATTTCCTTCAGTCTCCCACTTGCACTAGAGTCAATAATCTAGATTACATTGTAATGATTATAACACCCATGGAGTCTTGGTTGATCATGTTTTGCTCATGGAAGAGGCTTAGCCAACGGATCTGCCACATTCAGATCTGTATGTATTTTGCAAATCTCTATGTATCCCTCCTTGACTTGATCACGGATGGAGTTGAAGCGACTCTTGATGTGTTTGGTTCTTTTGTGAAATCTGGATTCCGTCGCCAAGGAAATTGCTCCAGTATTGTCACAGAACATTTTCATTGGACCCGATGCACTAGGTAATACACCTAGATCGGATATGAACTCCTTCATCCAGACTCCTTCATTCGCTGCTTCCAAAGCAGCTATGTACTCTGCTTCACACGTAGATCCCGCCACGACGCTTTGCTTGGAACTGCACCAACTGACAGCTCCAATATTCAATATAAATACATATCCGGTTTGTGACTTAGAGTCATCTGGATCAGTGTCAAAGCTAGCATCAACGTAACCATTTACGATGAGCTCTTTGTCACCTCCATAACCGAGAAACACATCCTTAGTCCTTTTCAGGTACTTCAGGATGTTCTTGACCGCTGTCCATTTATTCACTCCTTGATAACTTTGGTACCTCCCTGCTAGACTTATAGCAAGGCACACATCAGGTCTGGTACACGGCATTTTATACATGATAGAACCTATGGCTGAGGCATAGGGAATGACTTTCATTTTCTCTCTATCTTCTGTAGTGGTTGGGCATTGAGTCTGACTCAACTTCACACCTTGTAACACAGGCAAGAACCCTTTCTTTGACTGATCCATTTTGAACTTCTTCAAAACTTTATCAAGGTATGTGCTTTGTGAAAGTCCAACTAAGCGTCCCGATCTATCTCTATAGATCTTGATGCCTAATACATAAGCAGCTTCACTGAGGTCTTTCATTGAAAACTCTTATTCAAGTATCGTTTTATGCTATCTAGAAATTATATATCATTTCCTATCAACAACATGTCATCCACATATAATATTAGAAATGCTATAGAGCTCCCACTCACTTTCTTGTAAATATAGACTTCTCCAAAAGTCTATATAAAACCATATGCCTTGATCAGCTCATCAAAGCATATATTCCAACTCCAAGATGCTTGCACCAATCCACAAATAGATCGCTGGAGCTTGCACACTTTGTTAGCACCTTTAGGATCGACAAAACCTTCTGGTTGCATCACATACAACTCTTCTTTAAGAAATCCATTAAGGAATGTAGTTTTGACGTCCATTTTCCAGATTTCATAATCATAAAATGCGGCAATTGCTAACATGATTCGAACAGACTTAAGCATCGCTACGGGTGAGAATGTCTCATCGTAGTCAACTCCTTGAACTTGTCAAAAACCTTTCGCAACAAGTCGAGCTTTGTAGACAGTAACATTACCATCAGCGCCAATCTTCTTTTTGAAGATCCATTTATTCTCTATGGCTTGTCGATCCTCGCGCAAGTCAACCAAAGCCCATACTTTGTTCTCATACATGGATCCCATCTCAGATTTCATGGCCTCAAGCCATTTTGCGGAATCTGGGCTCATCATCGCTTCCTCATAGTTCGTAGGTTCGTCATGGTCTAGTAACATGACTTCCAGGACAGGATTACCGTACCACTCTGGTGCGGAACATGCTTTGGTTGACCTACGAGGTTCGTTAGTAACTTGATCTGAAGTTTCATGATCATTATCATTAGCTTCCTCTCTAGTTGGTGTAGGCATCACGGGAACCGATTCCTGTGATGAGCTACTTTCCAATTCGAGAGAAGGTACAATTACCTCATCAAGTTCTACATTACTCCCACTCACTTCTTTCGAGAGAAACTCCTTCTCTAGAAAGGATCCATTCTTAGCAACAAAGATCTTGCCTTCGGATGTGTGATAGAAGGTGTACCCAACAGTTTCTTTTGGGTATCCTATGAAGACGCACTTCTCCGATTTGGGTTCAAGCTTATCAGGCTAAATCTTTTTCACATAAGCATCGCAACCCCAAACTTTAAGAAATGACAGCTTAGGTTTCTTGCCAAACCATAGTTCATACGGTGTCGTCTCAACGGATTTAGATGGTGCCCTATTTAACGTGAATGCAGCCGTCTCTAATGCATGACCCCAAAATGATAGCGATAAATCAGAAGAGACATCATAGATCTCACCATATCTAATAAAGTATGGTTAAGACGCTCGGACACACCATTATGTTGTGGTGTTCGGTGGCGTGAGTTGTGAAACTATTCCACATTATTTTAAATGAAGACCAAACTCATAACTCAAATATTCACCTCCACAATCAGATTATAGAAACTTTATTTTCTTGTTATGATGATTTTCCACTTCACTCTAAAATTCTTTGAACTTTTCAAATGTTTCGGACTTGTGTTTCATTAAGTAGATATACCCATATCTTCTTAAATCATCTGTGAAGGTCGAAAATAACGATACCCGCGTGCCTCAACACTCATCGGACCGCATACATCGGTATGTATTATTTCTAATAAGTCAGTGGCTCGCCCCATTGTTCCAGAGAACGAAGTTTTAGTCATCTTGCCCATGAGGCATGGTTCGAAAGCATCAAATGATTCATAATCAAGTGATTCCAAAAGTCCATCCGCATGGAGCTTCTTCATGCGCTTTACACCAATATGACCTAAATGACAGTCCCACAAATATGTTGCACTATCATTATCAACTTTGCATCTTTTGGCATCAATATTATGAATATGTGTATCACCACTATCGAGATTCAATAAAAATAGACCACTCGTCAAGGGTGCATGACCATAAAAGATATTACTCATATAAATAGAACATCCATTATTCTCTGATTTAAATGAATAATCGTCTCGCATCAAACAAGATCCAAATATAATGTTCATGCTTAACGCTAGCACCAAATAACAATTATTCATGTCTAAAACTAATCTCGAAGGTAGATGTAGAGGTAGTGTGCCGACGGCAATCACATCGACCTTGGAACCATTCCCGACGCGCATCGTCACCTCGTCCTTAGCTAATCTTCGTTTAATCCATAGCCCCTGTTTCGAGTTACAAATATGAGCAACCAAACCGGTACCAAATACCCAGGCACTACTAGGAGCATTAGTAAGGTACACATCAATAACATGTGTATCAAATATACCTTTGTTCACTTTGCCATCCTTCTTATCCGCCAAATACTTGGGGCAGTTCCGCTTCTAGTGACCAATCCCTTTGTAGTAGAAGCACTCAGTTTCAGGCTTAGCTCTAGACTTGGGCTTCTTCCCGGGAGTGGCAACTTTCTTGTCATTCTTCTTGAACTTCCCCTTCTTTCCTTTGCCCTTTTTCTTAAAACTAGTGGTCTTGTTAACCATCAACACTTGATGCTCCTTCTTGATTTCTACCTCTGCAACTTTGAGCATTGCGAAGAGCTCGGGAATTGTCTTTTCCATCCCTTGCATATTATAGTTCATCACGAAGACTTTGTAGCTTGGTGGCAGTGATTGAAGAACTCGCAATAAAACTATCATCCGGAAGATTAACTCCCGCTTGAGTCAAGTGATTGTGGTACCCAGACATTGTGAGTATGTGTTCACTGACAAAACTGTTCTCCTCCATCTTGCAGCTATAGAACTTGTTAGAGACTTCATATCTCTCAACTCGGCATTTGCTTGAAATATTAACTTCAATTCCTGGAACATCTCATATGGTCCATGATCTTCAAAACGTCTTTGAAGTCCGGATTCTAAGCCGTAAAGCATGGCACACTCGAACTATCGAGTAGTCATCGATCGAGCTTGCTAGGCGCTCATAATGTCAAGATTGCTCTCAGAAGGGTCTTGCACCTAGCGGTGCATAAAGGACATAATTCTTCTGTGTAGCAATGAGGATAATCCTCAAGTTACGGACCCAGTCCGTGTAGTTGCTACCATCATCCTTCAACTTAGCTTTCTCTAGGAACGCATTAAAATTCAAGGGAACGGTAGCACGGGCCATTGATGTACAACATAGATATACAAAAACTATCAGAACTAAGTTCATGATAAATTAAGTTTAATTAATCATATTACTTAAGAACTCCCACTTAGATAGATATCCCTCAAGTCATCTAAATGATCACGTGATCCATATCAACTAAACCATGGCCTATCATCACGTGAGATGGAGTAGTTTTCAGTGGTGAACATCTCTATGTTGATCATATCTACTATATGATTCACGTTCAACCTTTCGGTCTCCAGTGTTCCGAGGCCATGTTTGTACATGCTAGGCTTGTCAAGTTTAACCCGAGTATTCCGCATGTGCAAAACTGTCTTGCACCCGTTGTATGTGAACGTAGAAATTATCACACCCAATCATCACGTGGTGTCTCAGCACGACGAACTGTCGCAACGGTGCATACTCAGGGAGAACACTTACACCTTGAAATTTTAGTAAGGGATCATCTTATAATGCTACCGCCGATAAACATCACATGCATCAAAATATGTGACATGATATGGCCATCATCATCTTGTGCCTTTGATCTCCATCTCCAAAGCACCGCCATTATCTCCATCGTTGACACCTTGATCTCCATCGTGGCGTCGTGGTCGCCTTGCCAACTATTGCTTCTACAACTATCGCTAACGCATAGTGATAAAGTAAAGCAATTACATGGCGTTTGCATTTCATACAATAAAGCGACAACCATAAGGCTCATGCCAGTTGCCGATAGCTTTTATAAAATATGATCATCTCATACAATAACGTATATCACATCATGTCTCACTACAAAAAAATACACTTCCGTGATGATATGTGTTTGTCACAGTAGGTCACGTTTTTTGTCATGCATGTACATCCATGACGATTTTATGATAGAATCAAGATAATAATACCTGTGATGTCATAGAAGTGTTCCATGACATTACCAAAATTATCATCACGGAAGTGTCCAGTTCCATGACGATAAATCGTGTGTCATAGAAGTGCTTTCGTCAAGGGTGACCGACACGTGGCATCCACCATAACGGGTCGCCGTTAAGCTATCAGGTTTCGGTTTGGATCCAATAACCCGTTAACAACCCGGACCAATGGGGATTTTCCATGTGTAAAATCATCATTGGCCAAAGGAACACCTATCGGCTCCTTGGTGGGCGGATGTCGTTCGTCCATGGAGGAGACATGCCTATGATACGTCGACATGTGGCAGGGCCCAACAGAGGCCCATATGGGTTAAAAAGGCCGGCCCAGTCAAAGACCCATAGTACTTACTCAGGTACTAGTGGGCCAGCCCAATAACGACCTGTTTAAACATGGCCCATTGTTCGCCCAATAAATGGGCCCATTTACGACCGAAGTCGATCTGGCCCGTTAATTGTTCGCCTAATATTTGGGCCCATTTAATTGTTAATTGTTCGCCGAATATTTGGGCCCAATTACGGCCCCGTGACTTTTGGCTTGGTAGAGGCCCGATGTAGACATGGGCCCATTTTAGCCCGGTGTGTCTTTTGGCCTGGGATGGCCCGTGCTGCCCATGCGCCATATATGGTCCGACGCGACATCCGACCCACTAAAAGCCCCTGATAAAGGTGGCAACAGTTCAGCCCAACGTGACTTTGGTCCTGTTAAAGGCCTATCGTATAATTCGGCCCGTTGATGCCTGTACTAAGCTTTCGACCTCTTAGAGGCCCATGATATCAGTGGGCCAACTAAGGCCCGAGATATGTTTCGGCCTGGTAACGGCCCGTCATATAACTAGGCCAAAAAATGCCCAGTCTACATTTCAGCCTGCTGAAGGCCAGTCGACGACTAGTGAAAATTGAGGCCCAACATGCATTTCGGCCTGCTAAAGGCCCATGGTTTCTTCTGGGCCATAACAAAGCTAGCACAATATTCAGCTCGTTAATGGCCCAAAGCTACATGGGCCCAACTAAGCGCTAGGTCCACTAAAGGCCCAACTAAAATTTGGGCGATATAGGCCGTGTAAGTTTGGGCTGGCGCAAAGTGTGAAGGCCCCAATGGCCATTCGGGCCTAAGAAAGTTGCAGGCTGGCCCAATTGTGGCCCACTAATAACCAGTCCTATTAGAGGCGAATGTTTCGGCCCGGTCGACTATATCAGATTCTTTTTTCAGATAGCGAATGATGGCAATAACTAGTAGGAATTAAGAACAAACCTACTCTATACAATAAAGAAATTACGGCATAGTAACTTAGAACAAACCTACACTATAAAATAAAGGATTTATGGTATATTACATCCACTGGGCATCGATGTTCGCCACCAGTGATCATAAATCGCAATGAAGAAGCAGATTACAAAAACTGGGCACCATTGCAGCGTAACAAAATGATACTGAACCAAGACCACTTCCAAGACAGTTCAAGAAAGGTTAGCCTTGCACGGGAACTGCTGCGCAAGCTGCTGAGCAAGGCTGTGAGACCGGCCTAGCATGTCGGTCATAGCTTCCAGGTGTAGCTGTTTAGCAATGAGGTTCTCATTGGTGTTCTCCGCAATCTTTCTTAGAGATAGGACTTCAAGTCAAAGTTGAGTTGCAGAATGCCTTTCTGCTAGAACTTGGGACTGAAGAAGTCGAACTGATTTAGACATCGAATTCTGTGAGCTTGTCTGACTGCTAGTCTCAAGTAACTTGAACACTGCATCAAGACAAGACTTTGGGGTTGTCTCGCTATCTTCAAGATGTTTTGCCTTCTTTGCTGCAATATATGTTGGGTTTGTCTCACAGCCTTCAAAGAGACTTGTGCATGCCATCGGGCATATCACCTGAAACAAGCGAGAGATGACAAGTTTTTCACATGTGTAAACAAAGATGATAATTGTTACATCAATTCCATCCAATTTCAAATTAGAAAATAAAGAGTAAGTTCAAAATATCAATAGCATAATTTGGCATTGTTCATAATGCAGGGAGCTTCACCACACTACTCGATTACCATGTCAACATAACAAGCATAGATGAAGGGCAAAGAAAATCATTGTATCTATTTTGGATAATGTGCATGGCATGTTGTTCATATCATCACCCACATCAAGAAGATAAAACAGGAGATGACAAGGTGCAAACGTGGGCTGCTTCACCACACAATCGGATTATAGATCCACAAAACCAAGCATACATATAGGGAGTATTGAGTAATGTGCATGGTATGAATAAGGAATTTGGTTTTACAAGTAAAGCTTGGAACTTACGGTTGTTGTGAACATGCATTTTGATAGAAACAACAAGCTAAACATCAGTTAACGATAGGGAGTATGAGAAAATTAAATAGCAGTTGAGGATAAAGGCTTTAGAAGGACTGACTTACATTAATAGTTAACACCGGCTTTATAATGCCCTTCTCCATGCCAAGGGAAGGAAAACTCAAGAATTTCAGCATATAATCTTCTTCATAAGCATTGGCTGTACTCTACATTTTGTAGAGAGTAATTATAGATATGATAATACTGGAAGGGATAGAGGATAATGAAGATAAGGTGCAGATTGATGCTACATAATCAACTACCAATCCACGAAGTACAAGCGTTACGGGACAAAATGTCTTGACAAGAGCAATGGGCTACACTTCTGCACTGGCATTGTCTGTGTATTCAACTTTTTGGTAAGATTAAATATAGATCTGATATATTTTAGTAAATGGTGGGCGAGGGAGATAAGATGCAGAATGCTACACAATGAACAAATCCGTCTTCCCATAATACAAGAGTGTTTTGAACACTGGTGTACTATACAAAACGTTCTTATATTACGAGACGGGGGGAGTAGCTGTTAATGTAAGTACAGTGATAGACGACGTTCAGTCCTTACAAGAGGACTGCAAAGCTAAACCTCTTCAAAAGCATTGGCTTGATTCTAAATTTATGTAAGAGTCCATATAGATCTTATAATGTCCACCAAATGGACGATAACGAGGCTAACATGTGCAGTGATGCTACATAATCAACCAGCTATGAAAGTAAGTTGGTCATACAGGGCAAGAGGTACTCACAAGATCAATGCGATTATGCGGTATAGTTGCGAGATTCTGGTCCCTTGAGAATGAATGTTCTTACGCTAACAGTTTTCGTACAAGTGAGACGTTAAGGCAAATGCAGAAATGTAGTTCAAATTGTGATGTGATATCATAGACAGTACCTTACGCTGCAGATGAGACCAATGCGGAACAAGATTATTCCAGTCACTATCTGGTAAATGTAGCAGTGGAGACTTTACAGAAATTTCGTTTAGAGGCTTGCCATCGAAGTGCGCTTGCCTCAGGTAGGAACGATACTTCATCAACGAGTGCTTAAAAGCACAACCAACCCTTGCTCGTCTTGGAAATCCAGTTTGGTCCTCGCCTATTTAAAAGAATGAAAAATCGTGTGTCTTCTGTCAGCAAAAACATATGCAGTAATTACCATGACTAACATTAGTACATTACTTACGCGTAAGTTGTGAAGGAAGACTGGAAATTGTTCTGTGTCTGCGGTATAATCTTTCCATGAAGGAAAGATGTGCACAAAGTTCCTGACAATAATATAAGCTTCGTCTTCTAAACTGGGAAGAAATGGAACAGGGGTCCTGTTTGCTGCAATTGGGGCTCTCTCTGGTTCAAAAAGGGATTTGGCAACTGGATTTGGTATACTCTTTGCTAGAATGGGGGTTTTGCATCGTAGAGCTGGTGCTATGTCAACTGGTATCATCATACTGTTTGCTGCAGTTGGGGTCTGCTGAGTTGGGGCATCGGAAATGACCAGTATAGTAGGGCTAGAGTCTGCTAGAGTTGGGGCCGTGTTTTGTGGGTCAGGTGATATTGCAACTACACCTAATGGGCTATTTGATTTATCAGGTGTCACTACCTTTTCCAAATACTTCACTCGTGCTCCTCTGCGATCAGCAATCGCCCTCTTCCTTTTGAACGTCTGATACACAAGAACAACATTTGAATGGATAAATATGGTATGATGACAGATGGAATATGTACTGAAAATGGATAGGCAGGGCGTATTCACATACACGATGTGTAAACTAAGCTAATGGCAGTGCAACAAAGTAGAAGCAATGCAAAGCATCAGTTGCAAGATATGTGCGACCAATATGAAAGTTTGAGAAAGCACCTTGATGGGTGAATAAAATAGGGCATCTGCCTCTGACTCCTCTACTAGGGAGCTACATTGACTTAGGTCTCCCTCTAGCTCAGAATCACTGTTAGGATCATATTCTGAGCATGAATCTGTAGGCGGAGAGCGTTTGCATTGCATTGCATCCGGACTTGATTTCAGTCCCTTAATGCCAAGTTTGACAGCCATGGCATTGTTCTGCTTTATTCTTTTCATGCGCGCAAGCTCATAATCATTATGATGCTGTTCAGAATCTGAGATTCACGAAAACATAAAAAGTAGTCAGATTATCTATGGAATGCATTGCAGACTCAACTCGAAGAGTGTCTCCCTATAAACCCCTGCATATGCAAAGTTCACCCCCCCCAACCGTGCTGACCAGACCACACACAGAAATACAAACCTCTTATGTCTCTATAACAGGCAGACAAACATTTCAAAACTGAAGTAGGAACATTAGAATCATATCAAATTCGTATTTGAAAAAATAAACTAGGGAATTATGAGTGGCATAATGTTTAGCTTCAAGGGTGGAGTGCTAGTAGTGCGACACAAAGCAAGTAGGCATATTGTATTCCATGGAAAAGATCGTAGTTTATGTAAAAGGTGGAAATGACACTTTCTTTCTATACAATGCAGTGTTCATTGCCCACACATGATGGAAAAGATCACACAGAGAAATACTATTCACTCATTTCTGCGGTTCCAGTATTTTGAAATAGGGTGGTCCACCCTACAAGAATATTGACAAAAAATATGACAAGGCAAGCATAGATGTAGTGAATCAATCATTTACTTGTGAGCTTACTAGGACAAGTATGCAGAATTGTAACTGCGGTAAGAGACCGTCCAAAATCTGAATCAAGAAGTTTGTCTAGCACTTATTGTTTGCAACTAATCGACGTGAATAATTGGATATCATATCGAATGAGTAAAAAAGACAAGTAAAATTGTCAACAAACCTGGCCCGCAGTAGTAATCTGGGTCAATGTCACTACGACCAACAATCCAAAATGATAGTTTACATTCCTAGGGCGAATTTTGAAAACCTTGTGAACTTTAGAGGTACTAAAGATTACTGAAATACATCTAAACCATTAAGTTTAGGTAGCACTCAGCACACAACAAACCCTAATGACAGTCCTGCCTAATGAGTAATGAATCAATTAGAAAATGGGTGACGAGGAGTGGCTGCTGAGTGTTGAGAACGTATCTCAAGATAAATCGGGTCTGCTTAGTGGCTGCTGCACGCCTGAGCCGTGAATGGACTGGGAAGGTAGGCACGGTGGCGCGCCCCGACAACAGTGACGCTATTGGGCGAGCGGCTCCTGGCCTCCTGTTAGTCCAGCGTCTCCTCCTAGAGTCATGTCGTCCGAGGACGGCAAGTCACCGGCGAGGCTGGTGGCCGGGGGCGAGTAGAGAACGGATGCACAGCAGAACAGAGGGGAATCAGGGCCTGGGCCGACCCAAAATCCCAGGGTGGGCCGCGGCCCACCGTCAGCACCCTGTAGAGATACACACCCGAGTGGCGAACATGAATTTTCAAAACTAAATTAGGAACATTTAACTGACCAATTAAACGACTCTGTTTTAATAATATTAGATTCGTATTTGTACAACTAAGCTTGTTTAGCTTGATGGGTGGAGCAGTGCTATTATGACACGAAGCACGTACGCTGATCATATAGTGATCATAAAAGGGGGAAACCCTAAGCTTTTTTTTTAGCAAAGGGGGGTTTCCCCTCCGATTTCTATTAAAGAAACCACCATGAAACCAACATGATCAATTAAACCCTAAGCATGATCAATTAAACCCTATTATGACTGTGCCATGGCAGATTTAAAGCTGCAAACCGGTGAAATGCTATTTAGCATCCATTGTTTGCTTCGAACTAAGAATTAAATTCTAAGAGCTGAAAAGAAAGTACAGTAACCAAGTTACGATCTATTTTCTGGTTGAGATCAAAAAGTTGAGGAGATATGAAGTACCACCTCTCTTGTGGCGCCGTGTAGCCATCGGGGGTGCGACGGTTGTCGGTGGCATTGAAGCAGATCTGCGACGGTAGACGGGTGCATCGGGGGATAAGTCCCATTGCGGTGGACGAGAAGGTCATGTGAGCGGCCCTGGCAAAGAGGACGACGACGCCGATGAAGCAAGAGGATGCGGTGCAAGGCTCTTGGTCCATTGCCGTGGATGAGAAACATCCATCTCTAGCAGTGGATGACACGGTCTTGGTAGGCGCTCCGGCATGGTGGAGGACGATGGCGATGGATGGGCTGGAGGATGGCGGCGATGGATGGGGTGGCGGACGGAGGAGGTTGGTGTGGGGATGGTGTTCTAGCGCGGACGGTGTATGAATGGGAAAATGGAGGGAGAGGTACGGGGAACCATGTTTTTGGGATGCGCCTGTCTGAAATATGGGAAAGTTACGAACTTAGCCCCCATTTAAAATTTGGACGTCTCGTTGGTTGGGGATAGGACGGTAATCTCGCATCTCGCCAATATTTGCCCAGAGCGATTTCAGGCGAGGAGAGGGTGTCTTGGCGCCCACGGTTGGTGCCCACGGTGTATGAACGGGGCTGACAGGTAGGGCAGTTGTGTCACGTCTGAGTGAAGTTACAAACCTGGCCCTATTGAAAATATTTGCCTACATCGATTTTGGCCGGTTCAAGTTTGTTTTGCTGCCCACCGTGTATGAATGGGGAAATGGAGGGAGAGACAAAGGTCTTTCGGACGAGCTTGAATCAAATGTGTTTTGCCGCCCATGTTTGGTGCCCACCATGTCGGAATGGGCTCAGAGGCGGTCGTGTCACGTATAATTGAAGTTACTAACCTACCCCTATTGAGAGCAGTGGAAATCGGGCCGATGGATTATCCGTGTAAGGGGTAGACAGTAATTTCCATCTCCCAAACACTTGGCTTCGGGCAGCCCGGCGTGGGAGTGGACATTTTGCAGCTTCTTTCGAATTTTGGGACAATAAGCATCCACGTTTACCACAGCAACTAAATTGAATCCATTTTGTATTCCTATATGAATCTTTATAAATCATTCTATGTGTTTTATATATCTTCAAAACCACGACAAAGATGTATTCCACTGTCATATATGAATATGATTTACAAATGCCGATACTCAAATTCAGAAACTAGAATCCAGTTTAAGGTGAATTGAATATTTGGAACACTTCATGTCCAACTCAAGTGTCACACGCAGCATAATGTGTACTCCCATTTAGATATGTACACAAGTGATGTATCAAGATTCAAATACCGAGTCAATCAACCAATAATGTACAAAACTAATGTACATATAAACACTTATAGAGTATATGGATCAATAATATCAACTAACATACATAAGCCAGGCCTCTGTACTTTTTTTTTGCTAGAAGAGCATCCTTTTTTAAGCTAGTACATCATCTTGGCCCTTTCCAATGCGTGCCACTTAAGGTCCATCTATACTACTATTATTGTTGAATGCACATTCAAGCCGATTGGCATATTTGTAGGTCTGGCACAACAATCAAAATGAAATGTCTCAGAGGCTTATCAATTAATACAGACTTGTGCTAAAAAAATACAAACCAAAAAACAAAAAAGCAATTATTACATGATCTCTAAAACAAGTGGTTTGATCGATTACATGAACAAACAACACAAAGGTTATTCAACGATGGAAAGAACATTTCACCTATGATTTACCAAGTGGGAATTTAGTTTCCTTTTTTTCCTTCAGGACCTTAACAATGCGGTCAATCTCAGCTTGCTTCGTTTTGAAATCCACCAAATATTTAATGGTTGTCTTGAGTAGTGCTTGTGATTGTGTTGTTTGCTTCCTCAACATGTCAACTTCATCACTAAGTGCAGAAGCATAATCTGTTTCTACCAATAGTTTAGCCTCTAGAGCATCAACAGTTGGCAATTCATGATGCATGATTGGGCCGGTGCCACTGCTGTGGGAAGATACAACGTCCATGGGGACCTCACTCTTTGATCTTGGGCTAACCTATTTTGCCATTAAAGTTCTGATTGGATTCCGAAAAGTTGAAGTTAGCAAAACGTCTCAACTGGAAGTTATAACAGCAAACCAGTTAAACAAACAAGGAATTAAAGAGTTTCAATTGGATGCTGAAAAGTACTCCCTCCGTCCCATAATGTAAGACGTTTTTTAACACTATGCTAGTGTCAAAAAACGTCCTATATTATGGGACGGAGGGAGTAGTTATTAACATCATTGTAACCCGCTGTTGCAGCAACAAAGCAGTTAAACAAACAAGTAGATATTTAAGTTAAGGCAAACAGGTAATTCTTAACAGTAAGTATCAAACACATAGATAGGCGCAGTCTACAATATGATTAACAGGTTGTGCCATTATGTAATCAGAGCAAACTAAATAAAGCCAAGCAACGTAATTGAACAATTTTGCAATAAGTGACTAACTAAAATTCGAGAAGCGTGTAACGAACTTACGCTAGTTCTTTGTGCAGCACACTGCAACTTCTTTTTAAACTACAAGGTTGTATAAAGGAGTCCATGGCATCAATTGCTTGGATACGCAGTCCCAATACTTCTTTCTTCCCACACTTTGCATGGGTAAGTCGAATGGTTAATCTGGTAAGATGGTGTGTCCTTGATATGTTATATGAGGACGTGTAGTCGACTAGTTGTAGCCAAACACATCACATCGGGCTTTTCTTGTATATTTCATGCGATTACTTTTGGCATATCGAGATCTAAGCAATCTACAATAGGATGAAAAGACGGCATCCTTCACATTATTGGCGAACTCAGTTCATAGAAACAAGCAATTCAACCATTCTATGGGTAATTCAAAAGCGCCATGGAATATTTTTCACTATCCAATCATACACGCAAAAGGGCGACGCCACCATAGGGGCTGGTATGGGCGGCCGCCTCGGTGGCTGGAAAGTGTGCCCTAGTTTGAGTCGTCCAGGTTGGCCCACGCTAGTTTTGTTCGTCCCAACGCACGAGCAGGCAATGTAAAAAATGAAGAAAAATGTTTGAATTTGGATGGGCCAATAACATAAGTGCAAGGTAGGCCATATAGCAGGCTCGTGGCCCAAGCGAGCGCCTCCATATCGATCGACAAAGAGGAAAAATCCCAATTCATTCGCTCCACCTCCAGCTTGGTTCGCTCCTAACCTAGCCGCCACCGGACAGACCGACACAACACTTCCTCGTGCCCTCGTTGGAGGCGGTCGCTGGGCTTCAAGCGAGCGGAAGGACAAGAAGATGAAGATCCAACCACAGGTGTAGCTCGTGGGAGGCAGCGGCGGCAGCACGGCATGGCATCGAGCTTGCATGCAAACGATCGCATCTTGCAAGAGTAGCATGCGCAATGAGCAGGAACATCACATCCTTGATTATATCTAATTCAACTCTTCAATTTCTGGCCAATAGTTAAACCTGACGGTGTTGTAAAACTACTTGTATGTAGGGAATCTATGAGAAAATGAAACCAATTTCTACTTATTTTATAACTCCCCAATCAATACTGAACTGATCAATCTGATGTATCTAATCAAGTTTCCGTGCAAACATACAAGCTCATGTTGTTCTTGAGCCTCAAGTGTCTAATGAACATACGCTAATGAAGGATTTGATGCAAACATTTTACATGCTCCTGGTGATGAACATATAGTGTCTAATGAGGGATCTAATGCAAGCATTTTGCAAGCTCATTGAAGGATTTAGTGTCTAATGATGATCTACTATGTTGAGAGAGAGAGATTTTCGGGCATTGATGACAAGCAAATTATAGTGCATTTTCATAGCTTGAGGAAACGTCGAGGCCATCTACCAGAAAGTCCCCGTATCATGACAACATAGCATAAATACTTTTCTAATCTGTTGTTTGAAACTATTGGCATACTTGTGCAGGATAGATATATTGGTATGCAGTTTGCGCACTGGTTATACGTGCAATTACACTTCGATATTTTCAGCCAGAGAACGAATAATTCAAGCAGGTATGCACCATGTTTGTAGTCCTTGTACACCATGTTGCATTTTGTGTTTTTTGGTGCTTGCATCATTTAGTGTTTATAATCTGAACTACTTTGGATCATTAGCTGGTTTTCAAAGTGCATGTAGCTTCACATTTCTCAAGTTATGTTGATTTCCGGAGTGCAAGTGCCTTCGTATATTTTAAGTTAAATGTTTGCCCCTGGTAACTTGAATTCGTGGATCAGCCACTGCACACAAATCATACACGAATGCTAGTACGAATTAAATGAAATGCAGGGACTTACGCTAGCTCGTTGTACAGGCTCGCTGTAGCTTTGCTTGCACTTGGGATGTTCCATGTACAAGTCCATGTTACCACTTGCTTGGATGTGCAGGCCTTGTGCTCCTTGCATCCCCCTCTGCATTTTTGACACGGCGAATGGTTGATCAAATAAGAGGAATCGACCTTGATGTTGTACCGAGGACGATATACTTACAAGGTTATCTGGTGTGCGGGATGTGTACCAGATCCCGTAGCCCGTCATGCTTCGCTAAAAATGGATTTGCTTGTTTGAGATGATATCTCCGGAAGAAATAAGAGTTAAAGTCAGAGTTGCATAGGCGTGTAAGCTAACAGAGTAGTGAAATGATATCCAAACATCGTCGGAACAGTGCACAAGGGAGTGATGTGTGGATACCTACTTGGGCGGCGTTTGGGCATGCTCTCCTAGCTGGAGTCTGGGTCACTTGAGCCGTTGAGGGTGATCTTGCTGGCGTTGGCTGGCCGTGCACGGATGCAGATCTTGAGTGGCAGCGGAGTGCTACGATGCGGTGGACGAGACCGTTGGTGAAGCCCCAACGACCTCGGGGGGGGGGGAGGGGAGGTGCGACGATGTGCTCGGTGAAGTAGCCCCAGTGAGCTGGGAGACAGCGTCGGTGAAGTGCACCTGATGTGGTGGAACTCGGTGTCTGTGAGGCACGTCGGTTGCAACGGCCGATGTTGTCGGTGGACCACCCGGTGCAGTGGACGAGGGCGTAGATGAGGTAGCTCCGGTGCGGTGGTGAAGCGCGACCGTCGTCTTCGTCATCGTCATCCGGCATAGAGGTGGGGAACGGTGGGGAAAGAGACGAGACGAGGGGCGATTTGAGGGATGGCGGCGAATTAGGGATTTGAGCAATCTGGGCGCGGAAGGGGACGGTGGAAAAGAAAGATTTTGCAGGGCTGGAATTGGGGCCGCCAAATATTTCAATCCGAAACGTGGAAGCGCGAACTTATATTGTCGTCGTCCTTTTTTGGGGGGGAGGGGGGTGGGTGGCTGGGTGCTACGCGTCCGTCCGACACACGCGACCACCCCGAGAGGACTACGCTTCGGTTCCTTAAGGCACCTTCCTTTGTGTCCATGACATGTGGGCCCAACAGGTGGTTGGCCCACATGTCAGTCACCCAAGGGTTGTTGCCTTTAAGGCACCGAAGCAGCGTCCACCCCGACACGACCCTGGTCTGCCTGGTGCGCCTACATTTGGTAATGCAAACGAATCTTCTTTCATTTGCAAACGAATCTGTATGTATTACCATGCCCGTGTTTTCCTTGCAATAATTAGTCATTCGAAACGAGATACTCCATCCGTTCACTTTTGTAATTCGTTTCAGACAACTTAAAATGAACTGTTTTGCACATTGTCTGAAATGTCTTCAAGGTCTTATAAAAGTGAACATAGGGAGTACTATAAATTAATTAATGAGGAGTTATTTGAAAAAAAATCGAAACGGTACCCACGCTAACGTGGATTAGTGTGTCACATAATTAGTTATTTGAATTAGAGTGTGTGTCACGTAGTTAGTTATTTGAATTAGAGTGTGTGTCACGTAGCGCTCTCCAATTCTAACGTGGATTTCGCATTTCACTGTATCTACGCTACTTTTTAATACAAATTCATATGTATATGATGAACACCATGGTAGTGAGAAAACTTTTGGATGGATTCAAACATATGACCTACAAAATAGCACAACAAATTGAGCCAATGTCAACTTTTGAAACTTAGTATGGCACGAATTCGAAATAATTACCCGTATGCCTGGTCCTCGGTTCAAATCTTACAATGTACACCGAATTGAAATATCGATATTAAGTCCCATACTATGTACATTCAAATGTTGTTTTAGCCCCCCTGCAAGACAAACGCTACATACTTCCTGTATCAGTCAATCTTCCTCTCCTAACCACCTTAGCAAGCTATCGGTTTCCAGCACACATTCATTCTTTCTCTCCATGTTTCGATCTCTAAGTCTCTCAACTACACAACCCCTTTTTCCACTCCTGTTACCAAATGTATTTACCTCACACACCCGCCATTGCACCCCATGCCGAGCTCTCTCTCTCCCCCCTCTCCCTCTAACCCTCTCGCACTAAATACATGCATTGCCTATCTAGCCCCCACCCCAACCTCTCGTGCGCACGAACGCACGTTGTATATCTAGGTCACTCCCTCGAGACTGTCTCACTCTTTCTTCCGCACAGCGGGCCACACTCTCTCAATCTCGCTCTCTTTATGTGAGTCTGGTTTAACCTCGTTTTCTTTCACACACAAATGATATATCTCCCTGTTCGGGCCTCGATCGACACACTCTATACTCTCTCACGCAGATTGTCTATCTAGGTCAGTCCATCCAAGCCGCTGCCACTCTTTCGACCTCATGGTGGGCCATGCTCACTCAATCTCTCTCTCTCTCTCTCTCTCTCTCTCTCTCTGTGTGTGTATGTCTCGATTTACCTCGCTCTTTCTCAGACAAAAACGATATATCACCATGTTTGAGCCCAATTCGACATATGCACATTGTATACTCTCTCACGCACATCGTCTATCTAGGTCACTCTCTCCAACCCGTCTCACTCTTTCGATCGCACGGCGACCCTATGTGATTGGTTGACCTTGCTTCCTCCCACGCACAAAATATATCTACACGTCTGTGACTGGATCATCTCTCAAGCTCTATCTTACAGCCCTCACCCTTACCAAAAGCTCAATCGGACAATATCTCTCCGGAGCATATATATATTTGTTCAATGAATGTCGGACCACACTCACTTTGTCACTCTATCTATATGTCTCTCGATTGACCTCGCTTTCTCATACCGTATCTTCCACGCGTTGAAGCTACTACCTCTCCATCCCTCGCAAAGCTGGAGCTATTTACATTGCGAGGGGCACTCCAACCTTGGATTAATTTGTGTAGGCATTTATTCCGGTCGGTTTAGATTATATTTTCGTAGCATTCGGCCCACAACTACTCCAAACGCCGTTGCAACCCACGCAACTCTCCTAGTTGATTTCCCTCTGGCTCGGTCATTGCTCTCTCGCACGTCCTTTCTCACCTTCAACATCGCACCATGGTATTATTGAAAAAACTATGTTGTTCTCTTCAATTATTATAAATAAGCTACAAAACTACACACCGATAGCCCGCTTGGAATGGAACAAATTTCGACCCACAAATTAAAGTGCTACAAACTACACACCAAGGGGCCCACATGTCGTGAAACAAATTTGGACCCATATACAAATTAAAAAATAAAGGACGAGGATCGAACATGCGACCGGGCCTTCAAGCCGCACGTCAATAGGCAACATACGTAGAATAGCAATGTTTGTTGTACCCCCTTTGTTCACATAAAGTTTTTATATTACCACAACCTATTTAATTGATAAGATGTAATATTATTTTTAGTACTATTCGCCTTCACTTACTGGTGGGTTCCATGTGTGCTCTCTCTCTCTCTCTCTCTCCTCCCCTTCTACGTTTAGACGCACGGGGAAACAGGAAGAACTCGCGGGCGATGTTGCCGTTGACCATATCTGGACGCGTTCACAACTCACAAGTCACGGCACCAGTTTCACGTACTAGCAGCACTAGTCAGTGTGTACGTGCAATGCATGTTAATTTGGAAGTATATTAAGTGCATGCGGATATTAACTAATAGGATATTATTTGCGTGTTATCATGTGATTAGCACTATTTTTGGCATGAAATTAACTGCACGGTAAACGTGTTGAGCGCTCGACATTGAAGCAGTCTAGGTCGTTGGATGACAAGGAATACATGTGGCTTGATGACGTTTTATATTTAATTTGATACGGCTCTAGCAGAACACTCAATCGATCAAACCATACATTTCGTTCAGTCTGACTCCGACTTTAAATTATACGACGATCGATTTAAAATAAACGGAAATGATAAACGTTCGGATTTTAAGCATGGCAATCCGAACGTTTTTCATGGCAAATTTAGATTACGCGGCGGCGGCGGGGGCGTCTCGCGGTGGGAAGCGGCTCCTCTGCCGTGCTCTGCGTGTCGTCGGGCCACTGATCGACGGCGACGGCGGCATCTTGCACCGTTGTTGGCGTACTCCTGGACGTTGGCCTAGCTTCAAGGAAGGCCAAAATGTTCTGGACTTCGGAGCGAGTCAACTGGCGGGAGGAGGCGACTGGCGTTAGTGCAAGGAAGCGGTCGACGACGGCCATCCATGCCGCTGAGAGGGGCACTAGCACCCGCGCGGGGACAGGCGCTGTCAAAGGTGCGGCGGAGACGTTCGTGTGCATGGGCACCGGCACGGGCGTGCACGTTAGTGCACGCGCAGCGCATCTTGCCGGCAGTGCACGAGCACCGCACAACGCGCAGCGCTTGCGTCGATGCCAGCGCGCATGCGCTGGCAGGTGCACGGGCGCGTGAAAGTCGGCGGGGACCTCGTGGAACCCCGTGGCATCAAGCTTGGCGACAATGTGTGGTTCCCAGCCCATCAATGCCATGGGGATGGGCGCTGGCACAATCGGGGCGACGGGAGCCGGAACGGGAGCGGGACAGGCTCGATGTCTTCCCGCAAGGCCAGTTCAAGCTCGTCCCAAAGCGCCTTATGTTCTTGAGACTCCGGCTGGGTGTCGTCCTCATGAAACTGGAACACTAAGGGCAGACCATCGTGATGCGGCATGGCGTACGTTTAGGTCAGGCTAGTTGGAGGTAGACGACAGGAGAATCGGAGAGGAACAGAGAGGATTGTAGCGATACCGGGTAGTGCGGGGTTGAGGGACATTAAAAGAGGGAGCAGTTGGGACCACGGAGGGCGGCGGAGCCTGGTCAAAGGGCTCGCCTCCCGGTGAGTCTGCACAGCGGTCTGCTCGCACGCCTCCCTGACAGCCGGCGCAACGGTCTGCTCGCACGCCTCCCGTCGACTCACATGCTTGCTGGGACGGCACCTGCCGATGAGAAGCGGGGACTCGTGGTGGCACGTAAACGCCCACGGTTTCAATAGTGAAAGTATTCGCCTTAACGTGACAGGTCTTTTCCCTCAAAAAAACATGACAGGTCGTTGTTCCAAAATACCTTGGCTCTTCATTTGTGCAACTTGTCATAAGCAGCTTGTCTCGAATTGAAGAAAAAACTTACGAAGTAATATTTGTGCCATATCACGTGACCATGCTCAGTTTCAAGAATTTATGCTCCCTTTTGGATTTTCTGAAATTTAAGACCCAGGATTCAAAACAATGTCATAACCTGCATCATGCAATAAATTTTCAAGCCGTACATCTGTCCTGTTGTATTTCTTAAGAAAGGATTTGGTCAAACATTTTGCTTAGTTAAACCTCCTTTCCAGTTTATAGGGCTCAATTCAAAAATCTCACCAACCAAGGTAGATGGTGAGTGGTGGAACAATTGTTGTAGTTTGCAAAACCATTCAATTAATGCGCTTGTTTTCCTCAAAAATTGTGTTTACGAATACATTAATTGCAATGCATGCATGCATAAAGTACATGCATTGGTCAATTTTATCTTAATACTTGCATGTAATGATTTATTGCCCCTTGAAATCTGAACATGTGATGGGGAACAACCAAATTAAGACTTATAAAATGGGAAAACTTAAATTTTGAGATAAGCCCTATAAACCGGAAAGGAGGGAGTAAAAGGATAATCCCTCCGTACCAGTGCATTGCCTGATATATTAACTCAAGTACTAGGCACGAACAAAAAAAGTACTAGGCACGAACAAACGGGCTCAATTATGTGCTCATCCTGGTGTAGTAGTAGTAGTACTAGGCAATGCAGTTGACGGGTGACATTGACGAGCGGCGACCGAGGGAATTGAACCGTGCTCGGCACGGTAGGTAATGTTGTCTAGTTACTAAAGCATCCCTCCGTTGTTCATCGGTAGTCATTATGGACCGGGGACATGAGGGGAATTTCCTAGGGCTGGAATTCTGGCCGCCAGATATTTCGACTTGAAACGCTGAGGCTCGACTGGTTGGGGTTGCCTAATGTGCATACCACACACGCCACTGAAGGACACGAGCCCGGTTTTTTTTAGGATCAACACGAGCCAAGGTCTGGCTGGTACGCCATTGGGTCCTACCATTTGAGAATACGAAAGGAACCTTTTAAATTTCCGAACGAATATATGTGTATTACAATACCCGTATTTTCCTTGCAAATACTAATCTCAACGTGGTAATTGATTTATGACGAGTCGTTGAATTAGAGTGAATTTGTGATATAGTGATCTCAACGTGGATTTCACATTTCATGGTATCCCTAGTAAGTTTTCCAATGCAAATTCAAATTTAAAGTATGAACAATATGGAGGTGAGAAAACTTTGTATGTATCAAGCATATGACCACACACACACACACACACAGACACACACGCACGAACACAACAACAATCCAATAAGTATAGTGCATCTATTTTTCCAACCCATGCATGTATGACACGAGTTCAAAAATACTCCTTCTATTCCTAAATATTAGTCTTTTAGAGAGTTCAACAAGTGACTACATACGGAGCAAAATGAGTGAATCTAGACTCTAAAATATGTCTATATACATCCGTATGTGCCAGCCCATTTGAAGCCTCTAAAAGACTAATATTTAGGAACTAAGGGACTAAAATGTAAGACATCCATGGTCCTCAGTTCAATATTTAAAATGAACATGAAACTGAAACATGAATATTAAGTCTAGTACTACAGTACATGCAAATGTTGTGTTTAGGCAGAGCTATGATTGTCGGGGGTCAACCCCTCGACCTTAGATAAAACTGTAGGACCTTGAAGTATGTCTAGAGGGTGGGGGTGATTAGACTACCTGACCAATTAAAAACTTGTCCTTTTCCCAGTTTTAGAGTTTGGCAGATTTTAGCTAACTTAGGACAGGTCAAGCAATCATCACACAATTCAAGCAAGCATGCAAATAGTATATTAGTCTGATGGCTCTCTCCATGAATGAAGAGGAGGTGGAGGGGTATATATAGCCTCCACACAAAATCTAACCGTTACACACAATTTACCAATCTCGGTGGGACCGAATCAACAAACTCGGTCAAACCGATTTTAGTAAACCTAGTGACCGTTAGGGTTTTCGGTGGGACTGACATGCATCTCGGTAGGACCGATATGGTTAGGGTTAGGGCATAACGTAATCTCGCTGAGACCGATTGCACAAACTCGGTGAGACTGATTTTGGTAATTAGCTAACCAGAGAGTTGGTCAGGTAAACTCGGTAGGACAGATTTGCTCTTTTCGGTGAGACCGAAATGTTACAAAAGGGAAACAGAGAGTTTACATTGCAATCTCGGTGGGACCGATCCGCTCTTTCGGTGAGACCGACAAGTTACGAAAAGGAAACAGAGAGATTACAATCCCATCTCGGTGAGACCGAGATCCCTATCGGTAGAACCGATTTGCCTAGGGTTTGTGGCAGTGGCTATGACATATGAACTCGGTGGCGCCGGATAGGAAGAATCGGTGAGACCGATTTTGGCTTTAGGTTTAGGTCATATGTGGATGTGAGAAAGTAGCTGAGGGTTTTGGAGCATATCACTAAGCACATGAAGCAAGAGGCTCATTAAGCAACACCTCATCCCTCCTTGATAGTATTGGCTTTTCCTATAGACTCAACGTGATCTTGAATCACTAAAATATAAAATGAAGAGTCTTGAGCTTTTGGGCTTGAGCCAATCCTTTGTGAATAGCATTTTGAGGGATCCACTTTCATCATCCATGCCATGCCATTCATTGAGCTTTCCTGAAATGTTCATCTTGGAATAGCATTAGCTCAATGAGCTATATGTTGTTATGAATTACCAACACCACCTAGGGATAGTTGCACTTTCAATCTCCCCCTTTTTGGTAATTGATGACAACATATGGATCAAAGCTTCGACAAATTATAATAAGATTAAAAAACATCGTCGCTTTGAGAAGTATGTGATAAGCAAGAGCTCCCCCTAAATTTGTGCATAGATTATGATTTGGTTTGGACTGCAAATGCACAAGGAATTAGGCTCATGGGTTACTCTTCCATGTCACATACATCTTGGTGGAGCGCTCAAAATGATACGAAATGAATACATGCACTCATCACCAAGCACAGTGAATGATCACATAGGATAGATAAGATAATATCATCAAACATGCATAAGTGTAGCTTATGATAAAACACATGATCATCAATGTCTCACAAACATAGTATATCAAGCAACCAAAAGCAAACAAGTTTGAAAAACCACCAAATCTAGAGAGAACAAAAGCAACACTCTCTCTCTCGAAGCCTATGATCTATACATTTTTCTCCCCCTTTGGCAACAAGTTACCAAAAATTCATAGAAAATGCATAGTGCTAGATCGACTCTCGTGCTTGATCTTGGTGGTGGAGTCCGGATAACGCCGAGGACGAAAGCTTGAGTTGAAGTAGATGGAGCTGGAGCTCATGTAGGTCTTGGAGCTGGTGGCACCGAGGCAGTAGCTGGTGCGGATGAAGTTGCTCTGGTGTCGATGGCGCACAACAGATGACCTCTGGGCTCTAGGCACTCTGCAAATGCATCGCTTGTTGTTTTGCCCTTCCTCTCCTGCATGTCATCTTGTAGTTCCTCCACTGCAGATGAATCTCGATTACTTTCACATCTAAGTTATAGAACTTTTGTTCTATGATTCTCTCAAGCTCTCCGATTTTGAGTGAGGGTGGCCAATCTCTTCTCAATCCTCATGGTTGATGCTATTAAGTATCCGAGCTGCTCCTGCTTGTTCTTCAAGAAATACTCAGATGCCTCCTCTTGAGTTGGCATCCTGGCAGCCTTCTCCTTCCTTGCCTTCTCCTTCTTCTCTTGTGCTTGAACTGACGATGGATCATTCTCATTCATGACAACCTCATTGTCCTCAAAGTCTGGATAAATTGGAAAATGTTCCTTATACAATAGATATTTGCATGTGCCCATTTTTGAGTTAATCAACTCCTGGATCCGAGGGGCATATCCACAACTTATTTTCTGATCAGCTGCAGTCCTCTTAATGGTTTCAACCATAAGGCTCATGACTTTGAATTTCTGTGGCACGTCAAACAAATGCAACATGTTGATTGCATGCCCTCTGATCATGTTGTGGTCACCAGACTTTGGCAGGAGGGTATGCCTTAAGATGGTATTGATAGTAGGCAGCCCTGACAGAAGAAAGTGGACTGATCCAAAAGAGAAAGTCTTTAGGGCTTCGTCTGGGATCTCCTTGTACATGTGTGTCATGGTATTGTGTCCCATTTTCTTCTTTGCATATACATCAAGATCATCTTCATTCTCCTTTGGGGCATTTATCAGCTTTGCCCACTCCTCAACAGTTGACTGCTACCTTGTACCTTCAGACATCCACACTATCCTGCCATCTGGATAAAAGTGTGTTGTGGAGTAGAACTGCATGATAAGTTCATCGTTCTAGTTGGTGAGCTTTTGCCCAACAAAGTCTGCAACTCCAACAGCAACAAAACTGTCTTGCACTCCAGGATAGTGCTCTACATTTTCCTTCATGTTGGTCTAGTCGACCCACCTCATATCACACACTATGGGCTTCTTGTCCAGCAGAACAGTCTCATAAAATTCATGTTGTTCCTTTGTGTGGAATCTGTAGTCCACAGCAGTTCTTCTTCTTGTGGCATATGGATCTGTCATCCTCCATAGTCTCAACCCATTGTCTCTTCTGCTCTTCATATCCTCAGCCATAGGATGGGCATCATTGTGGTCTGGTATCTTTGGCTTGAGCTTCCTCAAAACTTGTCCTTCTTCATCTTCTTCTTCAGCAACCTCAAGCACTGGGGCCTTGTTCTTCTCAGTAACTGGAATACTCCTGGTATTCCTCTTTGGTGCAGACTTGGCCTTGGGGGCAGCTTTGGGTGCTTCCTTGGGCTTAGATGTGGCAGCCCCTGATCTTATAGCATCACCCATAAGCTTGGGTGCCTTTGGTGCTGGTGCAACAATCTCTTCTTCCTCTTCCATCATGGAAGGCTTCCCAATAACTCTGACCGTGGTCTTCTTGACCCTCTCTTTCCTTTTCTTCCCTTCAGCAGCAGCTGGCTCTTTGGGATCAGGCTTATCAGGAATTTGAGTTGATGCTCTGACTTTTGGCATTGGTGTCCTCTTGGCAGGAACCTTCTTATTGAGTCCAGGCTTTGAGCTATGTGTTGAGCCATACTCCTTTTTGAGCACAACCTTCTTGGAGGTTGCTTCTTCCTCTTCTGCCCTATAATCCTCATCTTCAGAAGGTTTTCTTCTTCCTTTGCCTGGTGGCAGCTTTAGGCAGATTGCTTGGGGTGCTCCTGCTGCCTTCATCTGAAGAGCTGGAGGGACTAGTGCCCTCACTCATGTTCACCTGTTCCTCTGACCTGTTCATTGTCACTCTGTGCGACATCTTGACCGGTGACCACGTGAAGGGTTATAGATGAGGTAGAGTGGATGAGCATCACAAAATGCAGAGATTTTTGCAAAAGAATGACTCAAAAAATTCAGTTTTAGTTTTCCACAGAAAGCATTTCGGATCAACCGATTTTCAAACTCGTGATACCGAAGCAGTTTTTGGAACCTAAACTGATGAACTCGGTTGGACCGAGTCACAGTTCGGTGGCACCGAGACTGCTAGGGTTTCACAAAGTCCTAAAATTGGTCTCACCGATTAGTAATTCTCGGTCAGACCGAGTCTCACTAGTGCAATGGCATAAGCCAAATCGGTGGGACCGAGTTTTTCAACTCGGTGGGTCCGAGATGGTTCCGGCGGAAACCTAACCCTAAATATTCAAATCAAAACTATTCTAAGGATTGCATTGATTGGATAGGAGTGTTTAAATCGTGGCAAGAATAAATAAGAACACAATGTGTTGAGAATCGGACGAGGAAAGCACATTGATCGAGTCCATACCCTAGTTCGGCGGAGACTCGCTACGGCGGCAATGGCGGGGTTGATTTCCGTTGACGGCGGCGGAGACCAGCGACAGGGGGCGGCTGGCGACAAGGAGACGATCCGGAGACCACGAAGGCGGAGCGAGCTATTGCGCGGGCGAAGAGGTTCTGAGAAATTTCCAAATTTTTTCCCGTGACTATATATAGCCTGACCCTGTCGGTGTGACCGAGTGGAACAACTCGGTGGCACCGAGATGCAAAACTGTGTACAGTTATTGCAACTCGGTGTGACCGAAGAGTTCAAATCGGTTGCACCGAGATTGAAAACCTAGATCGACTAAGTGATCTCGGTAAGACCGAAATGGAGGAATCAGTAAGACCGAGAATCACAAAGAAGTTTTGGAAGTTTAAGTCTATGACGAATCGGGGACTCCGAGTGCTCCTCACACAGAGTGGTTCGAATCTGACTTGATCAAATTTTGTGATGTAGCATGAACAGAGTTTGAGAAGAGAAAAGCATAGATAGCTAAAGAAGGTTCTTAGGCATTCTTGTCCATCCACTTGGCCAAATAAAAAGAAGCCAAACAATCAAAACAACAACTGGATGTCCTCGAATGAGTAAAGTATGCAACCAACATGCTCACACAATAAGATGGCAAATGAAATATGTGACAAAGCATGCACAACCAATTCTAGCATCTATCAAGCAATTGGCGATGACTAGGTCATCTATATATGAGTATATTGACTTAGGAGTCAAATGAGAACATTTGATCATAGGTCATACTCATCGTTTAAGCTCAAGTGGGGTTACCGCTTTTACATAAAGCATTTATGTGTTCACATCATTAGAGTTGCTTTGACTCAATTCTTAGAGTTAAGCTCCCCCTAGATGTGAGATCCCCCCTAAGAGGGATGAACTAACCTTGGGTTTTGTCGATGATGACTTCATGTAGGTGTTGAAGATGTGGATGCTCAATGTTGATGTAGATCTTTTTGGAGCAATCCTTTGGAGTGAGTTGCACTTTCAATACCTACGTGGGTTAGTCCCACAAGGAACAAACAAGTATATCAATAGACATAGAGTGATGCACACACAAAATGATGTCCATGAATTCATTAGGTTACCTTGTCCCTTGCCTTACCAACATGAGGGTTTGTGACTCCTTGAACTAGTGCAAGATATGGAAGTTGATTGCACTTGTCCTTGCCATAATGATATGAGTGAGATATGTTGCCGGAGTCACCCTCAAGAACTCTTTAGTTCTTCTTCTTCTGGATCCACATCATCTTGATGGGAATCCTTGGAGTTGTAGTTGTACTTGATGAGGTAGAACTTGACGTAGTCTTGGGAATCCACTTGACCGAGACCTTAGGTGCTTCTTCAAATGCATCAATCTCTTCTTGAAGCTTGTCCTTGCCCTTGTGGTCTTGTGGTGGAAGATCATCTTGTGCTTGTGTTCCCTTGAAGGAAGTAGGATCATACTTCTCTTGTTGAGGAACAAACTTCGTCTTGGGGTATTGATCTTCTTCCCACTCAACTCCATTGGCATTGAACTTACGTTCAAAACCAACACCTTGATTCTTTCGGTGCCTTCCTTGCTTGCGTTCAATTTCTTCGAATTGCTTACTCCCGGCAAGGCTCTTGTATACACCTTTCTCTATAATTCCCTTCAATAAGCTATTTTCTTGCTCAAGTGTAACTTGGCTAAGAGAATCATTAGTGGAATCAAGAGAACTACTAGAAGCAACAATATTGGATATGCCATTATTGTTGTTACTACTAGAGGAACAATCTTTCTTGTTCTTGTTACTAGACTTGACTTGAGGCATGTAAGTAGATAAGAGTAAACGCTTGGAAATGTAAGAAGAACTTTTCTTACGGAGATCGTCATTGATTGCTTTTAAGAACTCATGCTCTTGCTCAAGATTGAGCTTTTCAATGCGTAACTTCTCATGAGCCCTTAAAAGTTCTCGATGATCTTCAAAGATAGTTTCATGAGCTAACTTAAGAGTGTTTAGTTCTTTAGTTAGACGCTCAATTTTCTCCTTATCATTGTCATTCGTTTCATCTTGATTAGCATGATTAATTGACGTTTCATCATAGTATTCATCACTAGAGTTGTCAACAAGTAAATCATCATCACCTAGCAAGTCATCTTCATCAACATCAAAATCAATATACTCGGGGTGTGTTACCTTAGGACATTTGGCCATGAAGCATCTATCAATTCCTTCATTTGGTGATTCAAATATGTCGTAGGAGTTGGTTGACACAAGTGCTAGACCGGCAACACCTTCATCTTGAGTATATTCGGAGTCGGAGTGATAGCTTCTCTCGGAGTGATGGTGGAGTCGGGCGGATACCCATTCACCAACATGAGCTTGATGTCTTCGTTTTGTGTAGCTCTTTGATGACTTGTCCTTCCTTTCCGAATCCTTGCTTCTCCGTGAGGGTCTTCGTTCATACCGATCATCTCTACTCCTCCTCTCTCTTGGTGGTGATTCTTCTCTTCTACTTATTCTTTTTGGATAGTCTTCTCTTCTTTTGTAGGGTGCCGTACACTCATTGGAATAGTGTCCGGGTCTCCCACAATTGTAGCAATTTTGCTCTCGACTAGAAGATCTTTTGTCATTGTAAGACCTTGACTTGGAGCTTCTTTCTTTGCTTCTACTCTTGTAGAATTTGTTGAAGTTCTTCACCATTAAACTAAATTCTTCATTGAAGGTTTGTTTCTCACTCGATGATGTGGGGGCTTCACTTGAGGCTTTGTAAGCACCACTTGACTTGTTGTGAAGTTCCTCCTTATCCTTAAGTGACATCTCATGAGCAACAATTCTTCCAATAACTTCCGTTGGCTTGAGATCTTTGTAGTTTGGCATCATTTGAATCAATGTGCACGGTATCATACTTTCCATCCAATGCTCTTAGGATCTTCTTGATGATGAATCATCGGTCATCTCTTCACTCCCTAATCCGGCAATTTCATTTGTGATAAGTGCAAGCCTAGAGTACATTTTAGCGACACCTTCACCATCCTTCATTTTGAACTTGTCAAGCTGACTTTGGAGCACATCCAACTTGGATTCCTTGATGGATTCGGTACCTTCATGCATATCAATCAAAGTATCCCAAATTTCCTTTGCATTCTCAAGACGGCTGATTTTGTTGAATTCTTCGGGGCACAATCCGTTGAAGATGATATCACAAGCTTGGGCGTTGTATTGCAACATCTTCAATTCTTCCGCATTAGCTTCACGGTTCGACTCTCTCCCATCAAAGAATTCACCTTGCAAGCCAATACAAATAATTGCCCAAACTGTGGGGTTATGTCCGAGAATATGCATTTTCATCTTATGCTTCCAACTAGCAAAATTAGTACCATCAAAGTAAGGACCTCTACGGTGATAATTTCCCTCGCTAGACGCCATACTCTCCTAGGTTGTGAAACCAAGGCTATGACCACCAAAAGCTATGGAAATCAAAGCAAATGGAGAACAAAGCTCTGATACCACTTGTAGGACCTTGAAGTATGTCTAGAGGGGGGGTGATTAGACTACCTGACCAATTAAAAACTTAGCCTTTTCCTAGTTTTAGAGTTTGGCAGATTTTAGCTATCTTATGACAGGTCAAGCAATCATCACACAATTCAAGCAAGCATGCAAAGAGTATATTGGCAGCGGAAAATAAAGCATGCAAATTGCAAGAAAGTAAAGGGAAGGGTTTGGAGGATTCAAACGCAATTGGAGACACGGATGTTTTTGGCGTGGTTCCGATAGGTGGTGCTATCGTACCTCCACGTTGATGGATACTTCAACGCACGAAGGGTAACGGTTGCGCGAGTCCACGGAGGGATCCACCCACGAAGGGTCCATGCAGTAGCAACCTTGTCTATCCCACCATGGCCGTCGCCCACGAAGGACTTGCCTCACTAGCAGTAGATCTTCACGAAGTAGGCGATCTCCTTGCCCTTAAAAACTCCTTGGTTCAACTCCACGATCTTGTCGGAGGCTCCCAAGTGACACCTAGCCAATCTAGGAGACACCACTCTCCAAGAAGTAACAAATGGTGTGTTGATGATGAACTCCTTGCTCTTGTGCTTCAAATAATAGTCTCCCCAACACTCAACTCTCTCTCTCATAGGATTTGAATCTGGTGGAAAGAAGATTTGAGTGGAAAGCAACTTGGGGAAGGCTAGAGATCAAGATTCATATGGTAGGAATGGAATATCTTGGCCTCAACACATGAGTAGGTGGTTCTCTCTCAGAAATAGTAAGTTGGAAGTGTAGAGTCTGATGGCTCTCTCCACGAATGAAGAGGAGGTGGAGGGGTATATATAGCCTCCACACAAAATCTAACTGTTACACACAATTTACCAATCTCGGTGGGACCGAATCAACAAACTCGGTCAAACCGATTTTAGTAAACCTAGTGACCGTTAGGGTTTTCGGTGGGACTGACATGCATCTCGGTAGGACCGATATGGTTAGGGTTAGGGCATAACGTAATCTCGGTGAGACCGATTACACAAACTCGGTGAGACCCATTTTGGTAATTAGCTAACCAGAGAGTTGGTCAGGTAAACTCGGTGGGACCGATTTGCTCTTTTCGGTGAGACCGAAATGTTACAAAAGGGAAACAAAGAGTTTAAATTGCAATCTCGGTGGGACCGATCCGCTCTTTCGGTGAGACCGAAAAGTTACGAAAAGGAAACAGAGAGATTACAATCCCATCTCGGTGAGACCGAGATCCCTATCGAGTAGAACCGATTTGCCTAGGGTTTGTGGCGATGGCTATGACATATGAACTCGGTGGCGCGGATAGGAAGAATCGGTGAGACCGATTTTGGCTTTAGGTTTAGGTCATATGTGGATGTGAGAAAGTAGCTGAGGGTTTTGGAGCATATCACTAAGCACATGAAACAAGAGGCTCATTAAGCAACACCTCATCCCTCCTTGATAGTATTGGCTTTTCCTATAGACTCAATGTGATCTTGAATCACTAAAATATAAAATGAAGAGTCTTGAGCTTTTGGGCTTGAGCCAATCCTTTGTCAATAGCATTTTGAGGGATCCACTTTCATCATCCATGCCATGCCATTCATTGAGCTTTCTTGAAATGTTCATCTTGGAATAGCATTAGCTCAATGAGCTATATGTTTTTATGAATTACCAAAACCACCTAGGGATAGTTGCACTTTCAAAAAATGTGGAGCTCTGTTTAGGGTTGTTTAGATTATATTTGTTCCCACCCTCCCAAACACCGATTGGTTGTGCACCCCCACCCCTCCTCCCCGGGAGAATATCATGTGCCCCCATACCTTACATGCTATATGCCGATACGAGTTGCTTGGAGCTTGTAGATCTGAGATATAGCAGCTCACATGATGTGTCTTAATTTTTTTGCAGGAAACCTTGATGAGTTTGAGAATTGCACACAATTTGTACAAAAACTACTTAGATGCCCTTTGATCCCATATCCAACGACCTCAAAGCTCGTATCACCGTAGCATCTAAGATGAAGGAGGACATCTATTCTCCTGTATGTAAGAATATCATGTGCCACCACACCTTAGATGCTTTTGTGATACAAGCTCTTCGGAGGCGTTGGATTTGTGACCCAACACCTCCTCGGTGGTTCGAATGGTTTTTTGCAGAAAAGCCCCAATAGAGTTGACCCTTGCTCACAAGCACAAAGGCTGCTCGAGATGCCATTGGATCTCGGATCAAGCGACCTCCAAGCTCGTATCACCGTAGCATCAAGCTGCGATAGCACCTTATGTTTTCTCGCGGGGAGAGTATGAGGTGCTCCGCATCGTAGATTCTATGGTGATCTGAGTTCACTTGATCTAACGGCCCACGATGGGGGGTTTGAATGTTTTTGCAATATCTGGTGATAGAGTTTGGGAAATGCGCAGAAAGTACAAGTACTATGCATGTGCCATCTGATCACTGATCATACGACCTAGATGCTCATATCACCGTAACGGGTAATTAAGCTACGGGGAGCACCTAATATTAGCACCGGGGAGCCGTTGGATCGAAGATGAAGTGGCACACACGAGGCCTGAATGTTTTATTTGCAAAAAAAAACTTTGAGAGTTTGGAAATTTTGCATAATTACAAAGACTACTCCCAAGCCATTGGATATCACTTCCAACGGTGTAAAAACTCGTATCACCATAGTATCTAAGCTGTGGGGTGGATGTGATTTTCTATGCCGCTGTCATTTTGGTTCGTAAACTTGCAAAATACGTGTAACTCCTGGCGTTACTTGTCTAACCGCGCAAAGTGTTTGTTAAAAAAAACCATCCTACACTGAAATATCGGAACAACACACGAGGGTCCCACTTGTCATTAATCAAATTTGGACCTAAAACTAGCAAATCTGAAAGACGAGATTCGAGGCGGCAACCTGGGCTACAAAGCGTAAGTCGATAGCTTTGAAAAAGCGAGCGGTTGTTGGCTTTGTCCCATAACTTGATTTTATCTGATACTTGCATTGAGTAGAGTAGAGGAGTGCCTCTTCAACATGTGCATGACCGTTGTCTCACTTACGGGTGGTCCCAGTCTGCGATCTCAATCTCTCTTCTCTCCATCGTCTAACATTTGCAGGGCACACCACGAAGCGCGCTAGCTTGCCGTGGTGTTATTACAACTAAAAAAGCTTGGAAAATAGAAGAATCGCCTAGAACAAGAGGCGTTGCGGCTGGTCGAGGCGGACTAACCGTGCCACGTTTGCATGATGAAGCTGTGTGGCTAGTGGGGTGTTTTTGACCAAGCTGGCTGGGTCCCGAGGTCGAACCATAGGTACTCGTGTGATACAGATATATTTTTACACGCACATTTTCCTCCGTGCGAGGGCGTGGCACACCCTACCGTGATTCGGTGTCCTCCCGGGTGGTGCACATATATTCTTCTGGCGTGGGGCGCCCTACCGCGTGTTTTCGGGTCCTCCTCGGTTGAGGAGTCCGGACTAGGGGTGTCGAGATAGCGGACTATCGTCACGGCGGACTCCAAGACTATGAAGATACAAGATTGAAGACTTCGTCCCGTGTCCGGATGGGACTTTCCTTGGTGTGGAAGGCAAGCTTGGCGATACGGATATGTAGATCTCCTACCATTGTAACTGACTCTGTGTAACCCTAACCTATCCGATGTCTATATAAACCGGAGGGTTTTAGTCCGTAGGACGAACAACAATCATACCATAGGCTAGCTTCTAGGGTTTAGCCTCCTTGATCTCGTGGTAGATGTACTCTTTTACTACCAATATCATCAATATTAATCAAGCAGGAGTAGGGTATTACCTCCATCGAGAGGGCCCGAACCTGGGTAAAAACATCGTGCCCCTTGTCTCCTGTTACCATCCACCTAGGCGCACGATTGGGACCCCCTACCGAGATCCGCGGTTTGACACCGACATTGGTGCTTTCATTGAGAGTTCCTCTGTGCCGTCTCCATCAGGTAGAATGCCTCATCTCGTCTTTAAAGACGATACCATTGCCAAAGAAGCCTTGGCCACTGGTCAACTCTCTGGCTAGGCGGTTTTCTCATGACCGCTAGTTCGCCGCCCGCTACAAGACGATGACCTCTCGAGTCATCGAAACCAATCTCCATGTTAGTTCGAACTTGCCGAGCAGTTAGATCGATCGAGCTCTCCTCCATAAGCGAGCTCTTGGATCGCATCGCCCGCCACAGGAGTTGCCACAGATTACGACCGGATCGGGCCTAAAACCGATCTAAGAGAGATCAACTCTCCCGGGCTACCCATCATGTTGCTGTGACGAGGAGCAATGCGGCGATTCTTCTTCTATCTTAAGGACTTGCTACGTCCGGTTCGATCCTCCATGCGGATTCCTGCGGAGGGGCGGATGTCGATCAAGCCACGAACTTAAAGTCGGTGGCGAGTCGGACTCGTTGGATAGCACTCAAAAATCCAAACTTTCGAGTTGAAACTTCTCGACCCTTGAGTCCTAAATTGGATGGGGTTCGATTTAGTGCCACCCACCCACCCAAGCATTAGCGATCTCTCGAATTTGGCAAGAGCCCGCGAAGCGATTACATCATTCTTGGGCGGATTACTCCTAGTTATGAACAGGATAAAGGACTGCCTAGAGGAGGGCGCAATCCCAATTTTTGCAAAATTGCACGGACAAGGAATCCTAAGCGCCATAAGTCGTCAGCGAAATTACACGCTTTGCTGACTTGGTGACCATAGTACAAAAGTACTGTGCGATGGAGAGCGCCTAGAAAACCAAAAGTAAATTTTGGGATAATCCGGCCCCGAATACATCCCTAGTCCGGAACAAAAGGGTGCATCATTATCAAGCACCTGGCTGAATACCAAAAACCAAAACCCCTAAAGGTGCAGGAACGTCTTTGGAGGGTTGGCTAAGCGGACCTGCAAAATTCATAGCACAGGGCGCCACTCCAACTCATAGCCTTGAGCATGTTGGATACTCTGACGGTGGCTAAAAGTGGCGAAGAGCTTCTAGCCGGAATCCCAGCCCAGCAACATCGAGACGGTGTTAACAGTCTTGAGACTTTCGCATCAAATAACATGCGAAAACAAACACTCCATAACCTTGCGAAGTCTACCAAGTAGCAACAATAAATCCATGGGTAACACGGCTATTACCTTTAATGCGGTGACCAACCTAAATTCGAACTGCCCGGGCACCAGCCGCATTGGTCCTCAGCCCAATAGTGGACGGCTTTCGCCTTACTAAGGTACTCATGGATGGCGGCAGCAGACTAAACCTCATCTATGAGGAAACCCTCCAAAAAATGGAAACAGACTGGAACCGCATTGAGCGAAGCAGCACAACCTTTGGAGGAATAATCCCCAGCCGTGAAGCATGCTGCACAGGAAAAATCATGATGGACGTAGTGTTCGGCTCGCCGAACAATTACAGGTCCGAGGAGGTCACATTTCAAGTGGCCCCGTTCAACAGCGGATATCATGCTTTATTAGGACGAGAGGCATTTACAATTTATCAAGGTATACCCCATTATGGGTACATGAAGCTTAAAATGCCCGGACCTAACGGAATAATCACTCTCGCTAGTGATCCGAACATAGCACTCCGAACCGAAAACAAGATAGCCGCACTAGCCCTCGAGGCACTATCCGAAGCCCTAGCGGCCGAGGAACTCACCGCGATGCGCTCCACGGTGAACAGGGATGATGTGATACTTGATAAAAGATCCAAGTCCACCTCTTTTAAACCAGCGGATGAAATAGTCAAATTCCAAGTCCACCAGCGGACCTGCAAAGGCGGCCGCCATTGGGGCACAATTAAACCCTGATGTAGGCGCCACTTTCGAGAATTTCTACAAGAAAACTGGGACATCTTTGCAGGAACCCTTGAGACATGCCAGAATCCCACGCGGCTGGCGAGCACAGCCTAAATATCCTAAAAGGATTCAAGCCAGTCAAACAGGCTCTTCGGTGCTTTTCCGAACCCAAGAGACAGGCCATGGGAGAAGAGCTAGCCAAACTTTTGGAAGCCGGATTCATCAGAGATATAAAACATCCGGACTGGCTAGCAAACCTGGTGATGGTACCAAAGAAGGATAAATCCTGGCGCCTATGTGTCGATTTCAAAGACCTTAATAAGGCTTGCCCAAAGGATCCCTTCCCCCTCCCTCGAATTGATCAAATCATTGACGCTATAGAAGGACACAACTCATTGTGTTTCCTCGACGCGTACTCCGGCTACCACCAAATCAAGATGGTGGAGCCAGACCAAGCTGCAACAGCATTCATCACTCCATACGGCCCATTCTGCTTCAACACAATGCCCTTTGGGCTCAAAAATGCCGGCGCAACATATCAGCGCATGATTCAGACATGTCTGGTGAACCAGATCGGCAAAACAGTGGAAGCATATGTAGATGACATGGTCGTCAAAACCAAGCACATCAAAACTCTAGTAGACGACTTGAGGCTCACATTCGACAATCTTCGAAAATATGACATCAAGCTCAATCTGGAAAAATGCGTCTTTGGCGTTGCAGCCGGAAAGCTCCTGGGCTTCATTGTGTCCGGTAGAGGAATTGAAGCAAACCCAGCCAAGATTCGAGCTCTGTCACAATTGGATATTCCAAAAGACCTCAAACAAATACAAAAATTGACGGGATGCGTAGCGGCTCTAAGCCGCTTTATCTCCCGTTTAGGAGAAAAGGCATACCTCTTTACCGCCTCCTTGCCGCACCAAACACTTCGAGTGGACGGATGCCGCCACGGCCGGACTCGAAGAAATAAAGGCCATTTTGGCAACAAATCCGGTCCTGGCCGCGCCCAACATGGGCGAACCAATGCTATTATATATCGCGCAACACATCAAGTTGTCGGTAGCGGTGCTCGTTGTCGAGCGAAACGGACGGACACGGTTCCCTGTTCAAAACCGGTTTATTATGTGTCCACTGTCCTAACTCCATGCAAGTCCGGTACCCACACTATCAAAAGATAGCATATCACGGTGTTCATGGCATCCCGGAAGCTGCGACACTACTTTCAAGAGTGTTCGATAACGGTAGCCTCCGAAGTACCTCTTAACGACATTATAAACAACCGCGACGCGACGGGCCGGATTGCTAAATGGGCCATAGAGCTCCTTCCATTCGATATAACTTATAAGCCACGACGAGCTATTAAGTTGCAGGTTTTGGCCGACTTCGTGGCCGAATGGACCGAAGCCGAACTCCCTAAAGAGTACGGCGCATACTCCAATTGGATCATGCACTTTGACGGCTCCAAAATGTTGTCCGGCGTGGGGGCTGGCATCGTCCTCACGTCCCCAACCAGGGACACAGTCCAATACGTCCTTCAGATAATGTATACGGACTCCAACAACGCAGCCGAATACGAGGCCCTTCTGCACGGCCTCCGGATGGCAGTCTCCATGGGCATTCAACGCCTAGAGGTGCGCGATTCGAATCGCAATATCTCAAATAAGCGGAGACTTTGATGCCAAAGATCCGAAAATGGCAGCATACCGCAATGCGGTCCTAAAAATGTCAGCACGGTTCGAAGGGCTCGAATTTCATCATATAGCCCGGGACAACAACCAGGCGGCGGATATATTGGCACGCCGGTGCAAAAGCGCGATGCCGTCCCACCCAATATCTTTACTCGAGCGGCTGTTCAAGCCATCCGTACTATGGGAAGAAGTCCGGCAATCCGGACCCAACCGCACTTTTGACGCCGAACACTCTGACATAACCGGAGGCTCTGCCCCCCGAGATAACACCCTCTTCTCACGAAATATTGGCGGTTATCGCCCCGTGGACGGAACCATTCCTAGCCTACCTAACTAGGCAGGAACTCCTCGAAGACCAAAATGAGGCTCGCTGCATAGTACGGCGCTCTAAAGCCTATAAAGTCCATGAGGGAGAGCTTTATAAGAAAAGCACTACCGGAGTCCTTCAAAGGTGTATCTCCGAATAGGAAGGGCGAAACCTCCTGGCTGAAATTCATGCTGGACTGGGTGGGCACCACGCCGCAGCCCGGGCCCTTGTAGGCAAGGCCTTCCGTACAGGATTTTATTGGCCGACGGCCCGGGCAGATGCGCAGGACTTAGTCCAACGATGCGTTGGTTGCCAGCTCTTTGCTAACCAAAGCCACATGCCACCCACCGCCCTTAAAACTATACCCATCAACTGGTCGTTCGCGGTCTGGGGGCTTGACATGGTTGGACCCCTCAAGGGAGGAACCCACAAGCAAAAATACCTATTGGTCATGGTGGATAAATTCACCAAATGGATAGAGGCCAAGCCTGTTAAAACAGCCGAATCCGGACCAGTGATAGACTTCATATCAGGGGTAGTACACCGTTACGGTGTCCCCCACAGTATCATCACTGATAATGGCACCAACTTCACGGCCGATGAGGTCAAATCATGGTGCAAAAACATGGGCATCAAGCTCGATTACGCCTCAGTCTATCACCCTCAAACCAACGGCCAAGTCGAACGGGAAAATGGTCTAATAATGAGCGGCATTAAACCCAGACTAGTGCGGTCCTTCAAGGAATCTAACACGCACTGGGTTGAGGAGCTCGACTCCGTACTCTGGGGGTTGCGGACCACGCTGAACCGTACTACCGGATTTACACCATTCTTCATGGTGTACGTCGCAGAGGCGGTCTTGCCCTGCGACATAATACATGACTCACCTCGAGTGTGCATGTACGAAGAAAGAGAAGCCGAGCTTGATCGGCAAGACAGTTTGGACGCATTGGAGGAGGAGCGCGACGTGGCAAAAGCTCGTTCCGCATTCTATCAACAGCGGGCTCGAAGATATCAAAGCAGGGAAGTACGGGCCAAAGCTTATAACATTGGCGAACTAGTTCTACGTCTGCCGGACAAGAAAAAGGACAAACTCAAGCCCAAATGGGAAGGTCCCTTCATCATCGACCAGGTCCTGACCGGCGGGGCATACCGTCTGCGAAACGCATTGGATAACCGACTCGAGCCAAACCCGTGGAAAGCAGCCCGTCTACGAAGATTCTACGCCTAAGTGCCGGACTCCAAGTTCGTCTCCTTCCTCCGTCCGCATTTTTTATTTTTTTCTTTTTGCTGTCTTTTATTTCTCTCCTTCCTCCTTCTTCTTCTTGTAGCCTCTAGAGGATCGTTTGCGCTTTTATCGCACACACTTGACGCGCTGTCCGCGCTCATTATACCTGGGGGCTTCTTTAACAAAAGCTTATTCATACGGGCATTCATGCCCAACACATGCGTTAAACTTCCGCATGTACCTTTTATTCACCATTATATGCATCGATATGACTTAAGTTTTGGCCAAGCTGGGTTGCCTGGCTCCTGTGCTTACCCCTACGTTCCCGATTGTTCGGCTAGGCGGTAAAGGAGCACCTCTGCGATTATTACTGCGGGTCAGCCGGATGTGTACCTCAGACCGGGTGAAGCGAAAGCTAGCGTTCTTAAGGGAATATTGATCGGTGAACTGAAAGATGATTTTTAACTATTTACCCATCTGCCCCCAGACGATTTTCTGCTTTCCTAGCAGCTTTGACATGCACTTTAGGGCACGCATCCTAGCGAAAGGAACCCTTAACGGAACTATTCTCCCTGGAAGATGTTTCTTACTACCCATGTAATATAACATAACTAGTTGGGCACTTGTCTGATACAGCAACAATGACTCCTATGCCTTGTCTCCATGCATACCACGGTTCTTATATAACCACGAAGGTATTCGACACACTCCGGACTATTGGGTCCGGAGGTCGACGAAAAGGTCCGCTATGACAAGCGATCTACAATCCGGCTAGAAGACATTTTTCATGTCATATTTTTACATAGTCAACTCGACTCATTGTATTCCTCCTCAATGCCATCTAATAGGCTATCTAATTTACAATCTTGTTGGGAATACTTGGCGGCCAATTCTACTTGGCGTATACTAACTTCTGAGGATCTCCATCCCATCCGCCCCACAGTCCGACCTCGGCCAAGTGGTTTGGGTCAGTCACCGTGTCTGCGCTTTACCATGGCCCGAGCCTCCTGGCGCCTTGACGGCAGGCCGATATCTTCCATAGCCGGAAGTGCCGCCGTGCTCCTTGAAGCCGCTCTGCCAGCTCCCCAATGCCTTGGGCAGGGAGATAGATGACCACAAGGCCTGGTCGATGCCTTTCATCACCTGCGGACTCGTTCGTGCAGGTAGCGCGATTCGGAAGAAGATCACCCGAAGAATTGGGCATATCCTCCTCAGGACGACCTGTGAGCAAACCTACATACATGTTTATGTTAGTCGCCTTCCTCACTGAACTCTTTCAAAGTTCGCTCAAGCACTTACTGAAAATGCCGCGACGAAGCCGCCGATTCTCCTTTACAGAGTCAGCTAACTGGGCACGAACGTCCTTTAGTTCCTCACCCAGCTTGGTGTTAGCGTCTTGGAGGTTATTCTTCTCCTGCCGCACCCTCGTAAGCACGCTCTCGCTGGCCTTTAACTGGCGTAAGAGTTGTTGCTTGTCCGGATCTAATCCGGCGCCATCTGCAATGTTTTTGTCCGATTTACACACCCGCCGCACTTCATAAATTATTTATCTTCTGAAGCGTATATTACCAGAGGGGGTCTCTATGGCTCCCCGTGGCGGCTAGTCTTGGCCTCAAGTTGGGCCCGCACTCTTCCACCTCTGGGACAGTCGGGTATTCTTTTACATAAGATCCTGCATAACAAATGATCCTTAAATCAGTTATTCTAACTATTTTAAGTCTCGGGAGCTCTTGGCATATATAATCATGTCAAATTTCCTTACCCGTATGTCCTTCACATCTTGCTCCGTGGCTCGGCTAGACCATCTTGGCGGCGCGGGGTGCGCATCTCCGAATCAAAGGCATTCAAGGCCTCTTGGGAGAAACAGCGTCACGAAGAACTGTCGTGGCGCCTATGATTCAGGCGCTCTCCACCTCGGAGTTGGTGGAGGACAACCTGTCGGCATCCTCAGCCGGAGGAGCATCCGGCGCTGCGTCTCGTGCTCGCCTCGACCTCCGGACCCGGCTTTGAAGCTTGTCCGGTGAAGGTTCGATCGGCAACCTCTCCGGACTCGATCCGGCGCTCTTCTTCTGAAAAGAGCATCAGCGTTAATCGCCGTCCGGGAATCAATCACAGGAGTATGGTAACATGCCATACCGTTGCGGCGGAGTTCGATCCGGACCGCACTTCTTTTTAGCCTGCGAGGCCGCCTTTGCCCTTTGATGGCGGTCGCCGCGGGCTCGGCTTCCTGCCTCGAAGGTACCCCCTGCAAAGCACCATTGGTATACGGTGATCAAAAATAAGCATGGATGGGTCGTTATCAGGGTTTTGGGATCTCGGTCTCATTTACCTGTGAGGCTAGAAGTATTCCGGGATAATCAGCCGTAATGGCAACCCACGCATTGTCGATGCTAAGTTGGTGGAATACCCCGTCGATCAACTCCACCTTTATATCCGGGTCCTCTTCGGAGGTCGGATCGAGGGACCATTCCGGATCCTCGGGTTGTGGGGGCGGGCTATGTATCTTCTCCACAGTCCGGCGCAGTTCCTGCGCAGAAACCACGAAATGAGATATTTAACCACGGGAACATGGATCGGATAGGTCACAAAGATGTTTGCTTACCCAGCTTCGAGGATTATTCGAAGAAAACTCCTTCAGTGGATTGACACGGAGGAAATCCTCCTCCTCCCCTTTATACATAGCAGACAAGATCTTCACCAGTTCGGTGACCGATCCTGGCCCTTTGCGGCCATGGCGGGTGGCATCGTCCTCCCCGTTGAAGTCCCACATGGGATGGCCCCTGTATTGGAGCGGCTGCACTCCCCTCATAATGAAGATTGCCATGACTCCTGTCATGGTCAATCCGGCATGAGCCAGTAACCTTATTCGGCTCATCAAATAACGGACATCCCGGTCATCTTCTCTCCGGGGGCTCCGAGGGCGCCAGCTTAGGCGCTTCTTCAGAGGAGCATTGCTGAACTCCGGAAGGCCGATCCGAATAGGATCCGGCAGCGGGACGTCCTCCATTGAAAACCATTCCGAAGGCCAGTCTTCGGACGCCTTCTTTGGGGTTCCGGATAGGTATTCGGTCCCGGCGATGCGCCATAGCTCGGCTCCGCCCACTTGATATATTGACCCCTCATGAGAACGGGGTACTAGGCAGAATATTCTCTTCCACAGCCCGAAATGAGCCTCGACGCCCAAGAATAGTTCGCAAAGAGCCACGAAGCCCGTGATGTGCAAGATGGAGGCAGGAGTAAGATGGTGCAACTGGAGGCCGTAGAACTCCAGGAGCCCCCGGAGAAACGGATGGATTGGAAATCCGAGTCCTCTTACTAGATAAGAGATGAAGCATACCCGCTCTCCTTTATAGGGATCGGGGACGCTCTCCGCTTGCTTTACGCCCTTGTAGGTGGCAAGTCCGGCTCGAACCGGGACCATGAAGGCCGGGGGAAGAAATCCCTTGGCTTGAAGTATAACTAGCTCACTATGCGGGACTGAGCATCTCTTCCAATTTCCGGTGAGAGGGCTGGGAGCCTTGAGAGGAGGAGCAGCGTCATTGTCCATGATGGAATGGGCTTTGGTCAGAGGCGCTCCGATGAAAGCTCGCAAAGGAGGGATGGTGTGACTCAGATCTAGATCCTCGCCCCTTTTTATAGGCGGCTCATTTGCGTGGCTAGGGGTGTAATTGTAAAAATACCCTGGCTTTTCGCATTCATTCAAACACATGGAAGATGGCCATTATTGGGCGTAGAAGCCGAGGAGCGCAGCATTTATCAGAAGTCGGACACTCTTCGACAAGTATATGGAATTTGGATAAGAACCTGCCTCGCAATGCCGAAGACAATCAACGCGCGGACTCATCGTCATTGAAGCCTGGTTAAGAGCTCTTGAGGAGTCCGGACTAGGGGTGTCCGGATAGCCGGACTATCGTCGAGGCCGGACTACAAGACTATGAAGATACAAGATTGAAGACTTAGTCCCGTGTCCGGATGGGACTTTCCTTGGCGTGGAAGGCAAGCTTGGCGATACGGATATGTAGATCTCCTACCATTCTAACCGACTCTGTGTAACCCTAACCTATCCGGTGTCTATATAAACCGGAGGGTTTTAGTCCGTAGGACGAACAACAATCATACCATAGGCTAGCTTCTAGGGTTTAGCCTCCTTGATCTCATGGTAGATCTACTCTTGTACTACCCATATCATCAATATTAATCAAGCAGGAGTAGGGTATTACCTCCATCGAGAGGGCTCGAACCTGGGTAAAAACATCGTGCCCCTTGTCTCCTGTTACCATCCGCCTAGACGCACAGTTCGGGACCCCCTACCCGAGATCCGCCGGTTTTGACACCGACATCGGTCGTAGCGCCGAAGCAAGTAAATGAGTCATCAAATCACGAAAGACCACCTTTCCCGCCGAGTACATCAGTGAAGCACGGTGGCTAGCTAGTTGGGCTAGTTCGACCGATTAGCTAGGCTGCCGCCACATTTTTTTTCACCCCTTTTTTATCTACTTGCCGGCAGGTAAATTTAAATATCTACCGTGGCGTTGCTCTGGTGTTTGGGTGCGGCAGGATTTTAAATTTTTTGATTACGGGAGCAGGCGCGGCAGGATTTTAATTTTTTTGATTGACGGGAGCAGGCGTGGTAGCAATTAGTCACGATGACTCCACCTGTAAAAACCCACTGCTCTCTGATGTGAGAAGTCGTCGACTGGTGTTTTACCGTGGTGAAAACCAAAAGATTCCGAGCTCCTCGGCTGGCTCCCTCCACCTTCCCGTAGATTGCATTGCCTTTCAGCCGTTTCGCCCCCTTTGCTTCCTCTCCCCATTGCTTCTACCTGTGCCATGGCGCGGCAGATCCGGAGTCCGAGGTGAGGCGCTGACACGAGAGCTCCATGCCAGGATGCGGAGCTCGGGGCCAGGGCGTGGAGCTCGGTGAGCTCAAGGAGGAGAGGAGTGCCATGCTCCTCCGTTATGTCGCGGGAGTTCATGGAGCTTCAAAAGCGGCAGGCATCCACTACAAATATGCTCGGCGTCGGCGGCGTTGCTGCAGAAAGCGGAGATCGATAGGCCGTCGGGGAGCCGGCTAGGCGTGGCGGGCGATCGTGGCGAGTCGGGATCGCCTCGGCCACTTGGTGAACCAAGTTGCCACGCCGCGTGTTGCGGCTGCGCGATGCCTACCGTCGTGCCGGTAGCGGCGATGCCGCCATCGGGCTAAACCCGTTCGACCATCCGGTCGACTTCAACGAGCTGCGGCTTCCTGACCTGGTCTCCTTCTTCACCTATATCTCCGAGGAGCTGAGCCGTCTCCGCGCGATGGTGGGGGCTGAGCTGGACAAGGAGGGGTTGCACGCTGCCGTCGCCGTTGCCGGGCGAATCCTTTCAGGGCTCCGTCACCGGAATCCATTCGTGCCATTGGACGTCGTCTTTGACGAGCTGGCTCCCGTCGACCGGGAGCGGGCTCTGCGGGCGGTTGCACCCTGCATCACCAACGTCGTGCGCCTCGAGAAGCAGAGGGACTTCGGTGGTGTTTAGGCACCCTCTGCATGGGCATGTCCATGTCTCGGCGCAACATGACCGTTGGATCAAACTCAGACGGTGCAAATCCGTCACTGTAGCACAAAGCGTGTGGGTGTGTTTGGTTGCATTCTCATCTCAATATAGTTGTTTCCTCTTCGTGTATTTTTGTCAACCTACTAGTGTGGACTCGTGCACCCTTCATGCACTCCGCCAAACACCCAAAGGTGGGTCGAGAAGGGAACTTTTGCTCCCATACCGTGCATCCTTCATCCACCCTGTCTAACACTATAGGATGTGCTTCATATGGTTCATGTTTAAGTGAGTCTTGTAGCACCGTACTCTCCGTCTTGTGGACCTAGTTACATTAACATTGATCTCACCGTTTATTCTCGACCGGACAATCGAAAAAGCGGTACTATGTTACATATAGGAGTAGTTGACATGCACACAACACAGCAACAAGATTGTGTAATCTTGGCGTATGAACCACTTTGCACATGCCTAGTAGTAGGAGCACTGTATGTTCAAGTGGCTGCCGTGTTTAGCACTCCTCCTAAGCGCTTCTTTGTGATCATTTTTTCTTCGAATGAAAAAAGTGGACACGCTCTACCATCGGATCCTCCTCCACCATGCACTAAATTACTCACTTTCGCGACGTGTGGGACAGCCAGCACCTAGGTCCACCAGCCATGCACTAAATTACTCCGTAGTAGAGTGATGGTAGACTACCCCATCGAACCGCCGTGATAATGCCCAATGAGCCGTCAAATCACAAAGCCCCCTCCTTTCCAGCAGTAAGTTGGACGGACGAAGCAACCATCATTTCACTCTTCTCTCTCATCTTCCTCTCTTGAAGAAAACCCCACTCGCTTCGCTTCTCCCTCATCTCGTTCCTCCTTTCACTCTTCTCTCTCAGCTTCCTCTCTTGGATGGGCCTTGGAGCACCGGCCGCGTGATGTCTATGGCTCTGGCCAAAACCGTCGAGGCTCATGGTGCGAAGAAGCGCAAGCACCCTTGAGACTACATGCAGACAAGCTCAAAGCCATCGCCTGTCCAAGCCCCCTCTCCGTGATCCCTCATTAAGCAAGTCCAGTAATGTCTCTTGTTGACAATCTTTTCTCGATCTTGATCGTGTTTTTTCATCTAACACGCAGTACTAGTACTGGTAGTACAACTTTCTGGGTGATCTTGCATGTGATTTTAGTGCGCCAAATGACGGTTCTAAATTCCTCTTTTGACCAAAACATGCGGGAGGTTGACACTGATTTCATATAGATTACTTTAAACTACTCCCTCTGTCCCAAATTTCTTGTCTTAGATTTGTCTAGATACAGATGTATCTAATACTAAAATGTGACTTGATACATCCGTATCTAGACAAATCTAAGACAAGAATTTTGGGACGGAGGGAGTACTTTATGAGCATCAATGCTACCTTTTAAGAGGGTATATTTGCCTCAGTAACTTGTGTTATGGATATTGCATGTAATCCCTCTGCTCTCATGCCTTTGAAGACATGTTCTAGTGTCTTTTTTAACTCATTTCTGTGCGTATATGTAGTCATATATGGAGTATAATATCGAAAATCATCTTATATTTCTGAAGGGAGGTAGTAATGAAATATGGTTTCTGTTTGAATTAGAACCAGGTCCGCGGTGGAGATGAAGTTCTCAAAGTCATGCAGTGTGAACCGAAGACCTGATGATGAGTTCTCTTGCTGAACTATCCAGCTCTTTGTGTCCTTGTCGCCACGTGTCCTGAACTAGTGTTTTCTGTAGCATTGTTGTCGGCGTGTTCTCGAGCTGTACTTGACCACAACAATTTCCTGGCTATGCCTTCGATTACGAAGGGTGTGGTTCTTGTAAAGCTTCCCAACAAATCTGATGCGGCATGTCTTCATCATCATGTTTATGAGTGGAAAGACCACTCTGTTAGGTTCTCCAAGGTTGACAAGATGGTGATGGTGCATGTAGACATCTCACATGAAATCCATGGCCTAGTCAGTTATGCGGTGTTCATCCCGTAGGTCGGTGGCAAGAAATAGTCTGCAGAGTTTAGTTAGTGCAACTTTGCTTGTTTGTAGTAAGTACTATTGTTCAGTACTTGATCTGTGTTTGTGAACCCTGTATTGTTTATTAGTACTGCCGCTTTTGGTGTGTGGTCAGTCCTAAGAACGGTCTATGTTAATGTCTGTCCACTCAATTCAGTCTGTACATTTTGAAGTATCCAGATCATATTTTTTGTGAGGACGGTTTATCAATTATGGTTACACTCCAATATCTGTATGCATTGCAGGGTTTATCGCACCCACCAGGATTTCCATCCATGGATGTTTGGTCCATCTGATTTGTCACGACCTTTGGACTGTCTTTGCTTGTGGGAGTAGGCGGGGCCCTGCATGCCACGCGTAGTTGGACGATCAATCTTCTGTTTAGTACTTCAACATAGTGATTTCCTGGTAAGGATTCACTCGTGTCACATCAAGTAAATCTTATTGATTTACTGTCTAAATCTTATTGATTTAATGTCATGTTTTCTTTCTTTTCCTGCAATTTTACGATTCAGGTTTTGCCATGTGACATTCATCACAGAATAAACCGTTTGGTTTGCTCTCGATGGCTATTTTTGCAGGTTTCACTTCTTATGTCGTGTCGATGAACGAAGGCACTTTGTCCATCACTTATATTACTGGAAAAAATTGGATCAGTCTGTTGTCTGAGTACAAGCTGAATCCCTATGATGAACTGCAGTTTGGTTTAACAAAAATGCCACAATTAGTCCTTCTCGCGTTTAAAAGAAATGAAGAAAAAATTGGATCACGGTCACGGATCCTAGTAAAGTTAGAAAGTTGATCATAGCAGACCAGACACGATCGCCGCTGTCTCGCACAGATCGAGCACCGGCAGTTGCTCTAGCACTGACAGCGGCAGCAGCTCAGTCTGATCCAGCTGAGGATTGGGCACCGACCATGTCAGCGGATCAGTCTGATCTACCGGAGGATCGGGCATCGATACCGGCACCAGCTCTACAAGGAGCACCATCTCCGACAGCAGCAGCGGCTTCAGCACCTGCACCAACATTTGCACTTGCATTTGGTCCGGCCTGTGTAGTTGCACCGGCAACAGACTGGGCTGCAGTTCCCACTTCATATACCAAAGTCCTTACAAAAACCGACATGTCCAGCTTCTTGGTAAGCATTGGCCGCCCAAGTGCTTCGTCCTTTTTTCTTTCCATGTTGTTTCACATGATTCACTGTGTTGATCTAACTATTTGGGTATGTCTTCCTGTTTTCAAACAGAGAATTCCTAGAGCAACGAGGGAGTCATTCAACAATCCGGGCGACCATGCCAAGTTTCTCTTACCATGCAGCCTTGGTGTGAATGAACCTGCTCAATATATCGTAAGTACAAAGGATGGTCGCATGATGATTGATGCTAAAGGATGGTCAAGGTTCAAATCTAAATCATATCTTGCGGTAGGGGATGATGTCAAAATCAAACTTTCTCGGCAAGGAGAGCTGGTCCAAATCAACTTTGAAATTCTTGATGTCGCACGCATGAATCGCCGAACTGATCTATCCTCCGAGAGATTTTGATGTAATAATCTGGCATGGTGAAACAAGTGTCCTGTGTGTATAAGTAGTGCGACAAGTATTATTTATCACATGGTATATCGTTGATAAATTGCAACTCGATTGCTGGTTAGGAACCATCGTTCGATTTCATTCCAACAGATGTCGTGCTTTATTCAATTTTGTGTATTCGCCTTGACAACATCTAAAACCAGCGCAGCATCGATCGCTTGCAATATGAAAAGCGCTGAGGTAGAACACATGGGCCCCCAAACATGCGAGGTCGGCTCATGCCCAAAGTCCGAACCGTGAGCCTATCTCGAGTATTATATTCTCAGCTGAACCCCCATAAAAAAGCTGAATCTCCATAATGCCCGTGCCTTGCGGAGGGAGTATATTTCTCGGCAAGGTGAGCCTGTGATATAAAGATTTGTATATTTCTTTCTGAGGAGTATCTCTCGTCAAAAAATATATTTATGTGTAACTAGTTACTCCTGTGTTTCTACTTCCTTTACGCTGATATGTGGGGCAACCGCAACGGGTCCACGTGCCATATGCACAAAATTAGAGTGCACAACTTCACGGTAGACACACCCGGTCGTGGCGCCACAAGAATGCCCAATGAGCCGTCAAATCACAACCCCCCTTTCCAGCTTTAGCGATGAAGCTGACGGACGAAGCGGCAATATTTCACCGGGCCTGAATCCCTTCTCCCTCGTGCGCTTGTTCGAGAAAAAACCCCACTCGGCGATTGCATAGGGTTTTCTCGTGGAGAACCAGGTACAAATTCTTCATCCATCCCCGATAAATCCAAGTCCCTTGGTCGCAGGTAATCCTAGGATGGCAGCCGCCGCCGTTGATGCATTTTTCTTCGTACTGAATCTAGTGTGTTTCAGTTGCAGTGCCCAAAGTGCGAGTACCCTACAGATTTCTGCGCCCATGGCGAGACGCCACACTTGTTCCTTCTCATCCTACCACAGCATTTTGAAATGCGCACAATATGTTCCTAGAATCCTCTTCTCTATTCGGGAGGGTGGGTTTTTTTGAACATGTTGTGTTCTCATATTATTTTCCTGCAGTGTATTATTTGCTCTGCCAGAACACATGTACTCAAGATGCTCGGCCTTGCCATAACTGAATACACTTGTTTAATGGTCACAGTGAAGACAATCTATGGATATTGCTTCCGAGTTGGGTTCATGAACCAAGAAGATCGCTGCTTTTTTATGGCCGAACTTGGATAAACTTTCTCAAGTATTACAGACTGAAAGTTGGCACACGAATTTTGATGGAAATAGCAGAACCTGGTCTCATCTTCACTGCGATCTTCCACCCCGACGTCGTTCCAATTGTTCATCCATGTTAGTTTTGTATCTGGTTCTTGCTTGTTGCCTCGATAACTTATTAATCCACCTATTCTGTCTAACTAATCACAATTTAACTTTAGAAGTAGCAACGAATCTCTCACGAAGATGCTACTTCTAACTAATATTGTCTTATAATTGGTGGCACGTGTAGGTTTTTTCAGAGTTAAGCAGACTGCTCGTTTGTTACTCTGTAATAACTCGGCTGTTACTAATGGCACTGAAGTTGACTGGATCGACATCCACATGTTCCTACACTTTATTGATCGTCTTGAGGTCCTTTTGGGGCGTTTCAATGGTGGAAGGCCACGTGGGATATGTGTGCCCTCGCTGCACTCGTTGAACAGGTCCAAGCGTAATCGAGAAACTTATGGTACGAGCTGTTTTTTGTTATATATGTTGTTCATAAACTATTGCTTATACACAGTTTTACAGCTGTGATCTTCTTGAAACAAGAACTGCCGAGTTCTATTGTTCCTATACAGATGCCTGACCATGGTCGGGTCAGACTTGTGCTTGGTCACAACATGATGTTTATGTCGACCTACTCAATTCCCCTTGGAGGCGAAAAGATACTTATTCGTGGGTGGTCTCAGATAATGAAGGCCCGTCCATCTTCGAGAATAGGACATAAGATTATGTTCATGCTTTTCCTTGGCTCTAAAGCGAATATCCTGTTTATTGACCACGTTGCGAGATGAAGCCGCTTTCAGAAGGTTGTGGAATCGCGGGGTGGCGCCTGGGCCTTGTCCTGGGGCTTGGCGGCCTCACCCTTCATTGACTGTAGCCTGTAGGCAAAGTAGCACTTTTCGAGGCATGCTTTGTATGGTTGAACCTGTATAAGTACTCATACTGCTTTCAGCTTTGGTTGTTAAGTGCCCCTGCTGGTTTTAGTTACGGTTGTTAAGTACTCCTGCTGCTTTTAGAGTCTGTCGTGTTTCTTCAGTCCTGCCTTCCTCCAGCCGCCAAAACCAAACCAGCGCCGGCGGCACTACTAGGGAAAACCCTATACACAGAATCTTAGCAGCAGCGCGGCATAAAAAGAGGCGCTGCTGCTAATAAGCAGTCGCGCGGTTACGTAAAGCGCTCTTGCTGGTGCAAATTTAGCAATGGCGCGATGTTAAACCGCGTTGCTACAAAAATCCACCGACAAAGAGACAACGACCTAAGTTTACCAATGGCGCGGCTCCGAAGCGCTGCTGCTAACGCCATAGTCGTGGCGCTTTTTTGTCACGTCGCTGATGCTAATTTTGAAATTGTGTGCACGGTTAGCCCGCTTAGCAAGAGCGCGTGTTAGGAAGCGCTGCTGCTGCTACCTCTTAGCAGCAGCGCTTTTTTTCTCCCGCGCTACTACTAAGCCACAGCCCCACCACCTTTCCCCACCTCCCCTCCCCATCTCCTCTCCTCCCTTTCCCTACCTCCCACATCCTCCCTCTCTCACTCTTCTTCTTCCTCACTACTTCTCCCCCATTACTCTCCCTCTTCTACCTACCTTTCTCTCTCTTCATTACTCCTAGCTATAACTACACCACCTCCATTAATGCATCTCCTTTCTCTTTTTCCTTTCCCCTCCACTTGTTGAAGTTGTCTCCTCCCAAATTAGCTAGCTAGGTAGATGTAGCGTTTAGTTAAGTGACCTATTTGCCCCCTAACTAGATCTATCTTTGTCAACAAGAGCTTTGTGCACTTTTGATCTCCCTACAACATCATCTCCACCGTGTGCTCGATCTCGATCGAGGTGATGAAAATTTCATGCTTTTGCAAAATGAAAATATGTTTATGTGTGTTATATGTTTGTGGAAATTGTGTGTGTGGCACGCGAAATTGTGCTTTTGAGTTGCCTATGTTTTGCCGAAATGTCGATTTATTTTCGTTTTGGCGAATTCCGGGCAAACTCTAGATCCATATATGTCCTATTTTTAGGGAAGGTCATGTCAAATTTTTGTATGACTTTGATGCATGCATGCATTTTTATAATCAATTTGTTTATTATTACCGTGCGGAGTTGACGATGGTCAGTGGAACGATGGTGGACAGGTGGTTGCAGTCGGCGGTGCAGGACATGAAAGAAAATAACCGGACAGAGGTTTTATGTCCGTGTCGAAAATGCAAAGGAATAGTTTGGCTCGACCCCCATGGCGATGGTCGTGTCGAAGCGCACCTGCTCATGACTGGTTTCATGGATGGCTATACGCGGTGGATAATTGAAGATGAGGATGACGATGTTGAGGATGCCGACGGGCAGGCAATGATGACACGGGCAAGACGAAGAGATGATCGATAATGGCGGCGGGAAGAGGCCGGACATGGCGGCGGAGAAAGGGCCGGCATGGCGGAGGAGAAGGGCCGACATAGGCGGCGAGAGAACGACATGGACTCCACGCAGCAGAGTTCATCGGTACTAAGTTCAATCGTGCGGGACCCTCATGTTCAAGCATTGCTTCGCAAGGAGACGAGTACTGAGAGAGCTGCTTCTAGAGAGGAGGCTAAGCTGGAGCAACTGGTGGTAGACTCGAACACTCCATTGTATGATGGTTGCAATCCTGAGGTGACCCGCTTGAGTTTCACGCTCCAACTCCTGAAGACGAAGGCTAAAAACAAATGGACCGACACTAGCCTCGATGAGCATCTCAAGTACCTAAAGGATGTTCTTCCCGCGGGTAATCTATGTCCTACTAGTGTTGATGAGGCCAAGAAGATCGTGTGCCCTCTTGATCTGCCACACGTTAGATACCATGCATGCATCAACGATTGCATAATTTATCGGAAGGAGCACGCGGAAAAACAAGCTGTCCGGTGTGCAATGCTTCTCGATACAAGAAGGCCGGAAGAAATGTCCCGAAAGTTGTATGGTACTTACCGATCACTCCCGCCTCGGAGGTATTTTGTAGATCCCAAGGAAGCAAAGCTAATGCGTTGGCACGCGGAGAGGAAGAAGCCCGACGATGGAGATGATCCAAGCTGAGACACGTGAAGGATGGAAGCCGATGGAGAGCGTTGAACAGCTTCTATCGGTATTTTGAATGTGATGCAAGGAACATCGTGCTTGGCGCGTGTACCGATGGCATGAATCCGTTTGGCAACTAGAACACCAACCATAGCACATGGCCCGTGTTTGTATGGATGTACAACCTCCCCCTGGTTGTGCATGAAATCGAAGTACATTCACATGAGCATGCTTATTCAAGGGCAGAAACAACCAGGAAATAATATTAATTTGTATCTGGGGCTACTTCAAGAGGAGTTAGACACGTTATGGAAAACACCGGCCAAGACATGGGACGCCAGCAAAGGTGAGTATTTCAACATGAGAGCCGTGCTGATCACGACAGTGCAGGACTATCTCGGTTACGGATATGTGGCAGGCCAGGTGTGCCATGGATATTGCGGATGCACGCGGTGCATGGATGATACGACGTCTCAGCAGCTAACGTCAAGGAAAGATGGCGGGTCTGGGAAAATCGTGTACATGGGGCATCGAAGATGGCTTGAACAGGACGACCGTGGAGAAACCGTGGAGATCTATTCAATGGTCACGCTGAGCATCGAGGACCTCCACGTAAGCGGAGCGGTGCCGAAATCGATGAGCTGTTGAAAACTGGAAGGAGTGCCCCGCGCCGGGAAAGACGATGAGAAAGGCGCCGGAGCCGCTGCTGAAGGTATGGAAGACGAGGTCTGTGTTCGGGACTTGGAGTATCGCACAAACTCGATACACCTCATTGCCTTGATCAAATGCATATCTGTAAGAATGTCCTTGAGAGCTTGCTCGCAACACCGATGAACATGCCGGTAAGACCAAGGATGGGCCGAAGGCAAGAAAAGACTTGCAAGATTTGAAAATTAGGGAAGATCTGCACATGCCGCCCCGTAAAATGTCAGACGAGACAGAGACGGAGACAGAGGCACGGGAGAAGAAGGGCAAGAAAATAAAGAAAGAGGATTATTGCCCCTTCTTGCTTCACCTTAAGTCGCTGAGATCAATGCCTTCTTTAAGTGCCTTACCGAGTCAAAGTTAGTTCCGATTCTTTGTGGGAAGATAAGCAGATATCTAGACACGGACAAGAAAAGGTTCAGCGGGATGAAGTCTCATGACTGTCATGTGATGATGACGCAGATACTACCTGTTGCCCTTAGAGGGATAATGGACAAGCACGTCCGTGACATGCTTATTGGTCTCTGCAACTTTTTCGACGTCATCTCTCGAAAGTCGATCAGTGTGAAGCAGCTCCAAAGGCTACAGGAAGAGATCGTTGTGATACTGAATGAGCTTGAGATGTACTTCCCGCCCGCGTTCTTTGACGTGATGGTGCATCTGTGTGTCCATATTGTGGATGACATAATAGACACAGGGCCGTCATTCCGCACAACATGATGCCATTTGAGAGGATGAATGGGATCATCAAAGGATTCGTTAAGAACATGTCCCGTCCGGATGGAAGCATCGTCCGTGGCTATTTGGCACAAGAGTGCATCTCTTTCTGTGAGAATTTTCTATATGGCGCAGACCAGCCGCCTGGTGTTAGTGTTGGTTTGCTCGTTAACAAGCATGATGGGAGGCTCGAAGGAGATGGTCACAGCAACGGTCGCAAGGAACTGCACGTGGCATACTCAGATCGACGCAGTGACTTTGACAGAGCAAACTTGGTAGTGCTACAACACCTAGACGAGGTAGATCCTTTCGTGGCACTGCACAAAGAAATTATCGCAAAGAAGTATCGTGACCGGGGGGTATGCAGGACGGACGCTGAAGTTACTAGAGAGCACAACTCCACTTTCCTGCATTGGTTCAAAGAGCATATTATTGCTAATCCTCCAGAGGAAGGCTCTAAGGACGGATTGCTCATATACGCCTTAGCACATGGCCCCTCGCCCAACCTCGTAACCTATCAGGCATATGATATCAACGGATACACGTTCTACACGGAGGCCAAAGATATGGACAGTGATGATCGAACTCGGGGTGACAATGGAATGCATGACCAGCAGCGACAACGGGCAATCGAACGATTTTATGGAAGGGTCGAGGAGATCTGGGAGCTTGACTACTCTGGACTGCACAACACGACGATGTTCCGTGTCAGATGGGCTAAGAATGTCGAAAGAGAAAGCCGGATTTTCACTACCATGACTATACCCGACGCCAAGAGCGCTACCGTGAACGCTATCGCAAAAAACGAGCCATGGGTACACGCTAAGCATGTGACACAATGCTTCTTCATAACTGACCCGCGCAATCCCAGCCGTGTTTTCCTGAGGAGAGGCAAAAGGAACATCATTGGAATGGATGGAGTCGCCAACGAGGAAGACTATGATCAGTACGGCAACCCAATGAGGGAAGATGACGATGATGATGAAGTATACGTCAAAAGAAGAATCAATACTACATTACCTAAGAAAAATCATACTCCATGGAAAAGACAATGTCACAATGAGGGGCTCATTTATTCTTCGACGAACAAGAAGGGAAAGAAGCTGACTCAAAAACGAAAACGTCAGCAGTGAGGAAACTTATGTTATCGGTCAAATGATGTAATATATATATATATATGTTCCTATTTTGTATACACACTTAGCCATTATTATGCATGGGTCCAATGATGTGTAATATATATGTTCCTATTTTGCGTACATATTTAACCGTCAAATGATGCAATATATATCGCCCTCCCTTCGTTCACTGCCCTCGGGAAATAAAAGTGGGATAAAATAAAGGAAAAGGAAAACTGGCAGTAGCGAAGGTAGTAGCAGCGTGTTTTACCTAAACCGCAACAGATAGTGAAGTTAGTAGCAGCGCGTTTTGTCCAAATGCGCTACTGCTACGTCCACTTAACCCAAAATTCTCACCCGCCTGCTTCATCCCGCCTTCCCCCCAAATCCCCACTCTCCGTCAGACTGCCGTGCCCGACCCGCCCAGCGCTCGCCCGACTCGGCCGGGCGCTAGCCCGACCTCGACCCGGCGCTCGCCCGTCCATCCATCGCCACGACCCGGGCGCGGCGCTCGCCCCCGACCCGTCGGCCCTCGCCTCCCTCCTCTCCCCTCCCGGCCGTCGTCGGGACTGCCTCCTCGCCCCTGCACCCTCTGTAAACCCCCCCTCTCTCTGCTAGGGTTCTTCGGTTAATTTACTTAGGTTTTAGTTAGGGAAGTATGTTAATTAGGTTATCTATTTAGTTATGAATTTAGCTAGGTTTCAAAATTTGAACTGGATATGTGATATGTGCAAATTTGAACTGGACATGTGATATGTGCATATGTCATGTTTTGGACATGTCATGTTTGGAAAATAATCCGAGTGGCCTATGTTATGCCGGAATGTTGATTCATTTCCGTTCCGGTGAATTTCAGGCGCTCGATATGTCCATTTTTTAGCAAAGGTCATGCCGAAATTTCCCGTGAATAAAGGCATGATTTTGTGCTACATAGTTGGCATATCGAGTCTTGGCACATAGATTTCTTTTTTATGTCATTTATCATTTATTCATACTTTTAGAAATAAATGAGGACACTTAATCATAGGAAACATGTCGAACAACGAAGAAACTGGGCCTTCTGACCAAGATGCAGACAAGATGGATTATGAGGGTGAACAAGAGTACCTCGACTATTTGACTACTAAGCAAGGTTTGCAGGTCGGCCTCGATGATGGTACTGACGCCGACATCGACACCGACAATGCCCGGCACCGATGGCGGCACCGAGACCGGTGGAAGGTACCGCACCGATGGCGGCACCGAGATCAAGGGAAGGTACCGGCCCCGATGCCACTACCGAAAAGAGGAAGCATAAGAAGCAGAGGATACGAAAACCTAACAAACTAGGGATTGAACGACTTATGATCACAAAGATGGCACTTGGCAAGTTTGAGCCGTTAGAGCCGGAAGAACCTCACAAGTGCTATGGGAACCAAGTAGGATGCATCCTACGGGAATGCGCGAGCATCAACGATGATGACTTAAGAAGTAAAGAACATTTGAAGCAGTTGCTCCTAACAAAGTTGCACAAGAGATTCAAGTTCCCCGACCGGGATGATAACATAGAACAACCGTGGGATGATCCGAAGATGAAAAATATTAACAATCACGCCATGGGCATGTTCAACAATGATTTGGCCTCCTGGAAAACGAGGGTGAAACGAGCTATTGAGGCTGATGAACCCCTGTCCAAGATTCTGGAGGAAAATCCGACACTTACGGAAGAGGAGTTCGAAAAGTTCAAGGACACTTGCGCTACCAAGGTAGACAAGGCTAAGGCTGTGAAATTCAAGAGCCTTCAGCAAAGGAACACGGGGAAGCATCGCCTGGAAGCCGTGGCTACCTCGATAAATGGCCCATATGGGATAAGGACGACGCGGAACGTGAAGCCGCGGGTCTCCCAGACCCCTTCGCGAAGTTCACCAACCCCTTGGAGCATGACTTCATCGGGGCCCGCTACAAGTGGGACAGGAGAAAAGGTTTTTACACGACAAGATCACGAGGAAATTGATTAGACTCTCGGAGAAGCAACACCAGCTTGCAGCCGAAAGCCCTACTTCTCGATGAGGCTCAAGTGGGACACCCTCTCAACCGGCCTTGAACAAACTTAAGGGACTCCCTTTGGATCAGCGGCCGCAATATGGTCGTGTGCACGGCGCTGGAGACGGCGCCACGTGGAAGGTGTTTTACAATGAGGGCCCGGAGGCCAAGAAGCTAAAAACGAAGTTTAGTCAGGCGGACATCGATGCGAAGGTGAAGCTTGCGGTCAAGAAAAAAGCAGTTGAGGACGCGAAAAAAGCAGCCGAGGACAAATATGAGTTGCTACAGCAGGCAGTCAATGCAGCTGTAACTGCCTGCAGAAATGATTTTGCTACTAACTTGGTTCCAGTTATCATCAACTGGGCGAAGGAAAATCCAGACAAGATGGTACATGATTTCCCGATGCCCAGTTTCGTCGGGAGCAACTCCATGAACAACAACACCATCGCACCATCACTTGCTCACGCAACCGGGCCTCCTCTCGCAGCCGCTCCCACTCATAGCAGCCCGTCCTCAGTCTCAGGCGCGCTAGGTGGGCCTTCGTCTTTGGCTGAGCTCGGCGCCGTCACGTAATTACATGTCGCACCAACATATATATATATATATATATATATATATATATATATATATATATATATATATATATATATATATATATATATATATATTCCATTTTGTTGCCTTTCGGTTGTTTTAGGCCACAGACATATGTGTTTGCACGCGAAAGAAACCCCGTGCACCATACTCTACTTGATCAAAGGCCAGAAGGTGGATGTGGGAAGTGGATGATAATGGACCCCTCTCAACGCACGTTCCACAACCAGCCGATCCCCGCTGGGCACTTGAGGGTTAGCTTGACCAGTGTGAAATCGGGGCACGAGGATTTGCCTCCTCCAAGACAAAGATGTGGGAGCGGACGACGAGACCCCCGCGGATTGAAGCTGAAAGAATTGGGTGCTGCTATGGTCAAGAATCTTATTCGTGCGAGCCGCCGAGAGCTCACCAATAACTACCACACATCAACAAGCATGTGCAAAGACCACCACCCCGCCTACGCAATTACCAGCTCATGTAGTGTCGGGTGAGAGAGGCGGACAACATGATGAAGGGGGTGCAATAGTACTGGCTGATGTAATTTCTCCTACAGAACAGAGAATGGATGATGAGACTGAGGTCGACCCTATGGATTACCTCAATTCAAACGCGTATGACTGTGACATAGATATGATGAGTCAACCATATGACGAATCGGGCGATCAGCTTGCTAATGAGGATATGGATGATATGCCCGGCACGCATGCGTACCATGGATTGCAAAAGTCTCTCTTCATGAAATCCTCACAGACACGCTCAAGATGCCGCCTCAACACAGGCTCAACTAGCCGGGCGCGAGGGTCATACAATGATTTAGCCCGGGAACACTGGGGCAGGGGTTAAGGAAGGGTCTGGAAGGTGTGCCCAAGAAAAGGAGAGGAAGAGATCGGGAAGGTAATCGCCTCCAAACAAGCGAGCACATAGCAGCCGACGATGCATTACGAAGAGCGTGTACCCGTGAAAAGTGCGGTCATGTTCCATCTCACGGGCGAGCCGATGCTACCGCCAAAACCGCTGGAGGCACTATCGGGATCTCGAGAGACTGCACGACCATGTCTTTCGACCGAGAAAAGCCTACTAGCCTCAAAGGATCCAGGATATCCGACATACGCGGCTCGTGTGCCTGAGGGGAAGTGCTACGTCGACACACAGCCCGTGGAGGTGTTCTTCCTGCGGTTTGACCATATCTTTGAGATGTTTCTAACAAAGCGGCTTGATTTTACTATCGTCCGCCTTTTTGCGCTACATATGAGCTCCGTCATGAAGAGTGAAGAAGTCTCGCAAATCTGTGTGGCGGATCCGTACTACATGCACGAGTCTTTCTTGAGTCTCGGCGACTTTGAGCGTGAAACTGCTAGGGAGTACCTCCAAAACTTCATGGTACAGAATAAGGACCGGGAAATTGTCCTCGTGCCTTATCATCCAAAGTAAGTGAGTTCGGACAACCCTTTCGTACATTTCAATCATTCCTTCTCTCTCATATGGGGAATAATTTGAGGTGTCTTTTCCCGCAGCAGCAGGCGTGCCGTCCTTATCGTTCTTTACCCGCAAGTCTCCCACGCTGTATTTTGACCCTTCCGAGACTACGAGAAAAAGACTACACCCACATAATGAATATTCTAGATGATGCTCTCCAAGGCTTCACTTTAGAGGTGGCCACGTGCAGATCAAGAAACAAAGGAACAAGAAGATGGGTTTCGCGCATAAAACTAACTTCTCCTGCATCCATGTCCCAAAACCAAGCAAGAAGGATGGATTCTACATCGTCCATCTCATGATTCAGTTCAACACGGATCACCAAAAGCTTCGCATTAACAGCAGAAATGATGATCGTATCCACAAGTGGCTAGAATCTCATGGAGAAGCGGATTATAAACTTCGAGATGACTTCTTTCGCATCCAAAGCGACATTGCGACGATCATCATGAAATAAGTCGTCGATGAGAAGGGGATGTTCCACCACGGCCCTATATCGCGAGCTGACGTCCGTACTCGCATAGGCATGCAACATCTAGACCTCACGCCGTTCAAGAAGCTAGGGTTCGTCCTCGATGATATGGAAGGATGGAACTTCTAGTGATTTATGATGCCGATGATGATGATGATATGTGTCGGTTGAACTTGTATACTTCTTGTAGCGATGAAACTTTGTGATGTCCACGGTCCATGTGCCGAACTTGCGTAACGCTACTTTGTTAGTTTGCGTACGATGACCTGCGTACCTCTAGTTAATTAATTTGCGTATTGTATGTTGCATCTAGTTGCTAACCCTTTCTTTTTCGGTGTTGCTCTAGTATATTTTGTTGCATATATATGATTGTACATCCTCTTCATGAACATGCATCTCTAACAGGTACCTAGTTTCTTGATGGCGAGATGGAATTGCTATGTCGTGTACAAAGGGAAGGTTCCGGGGGTGTACAACAAGTGGCATGAGTGTCGGCGCAAGTGAATGGGTTCACAGCGCCAGCCATAAAACTTCAAAAGCAGACAAGAAGGAGAAGCTAGTTACTTGAGGTTCACGCTAGCGAGAGAGGACTCGTAATCGCCACCTCATGTCTTGCATAGTTTCGCTCTCACTCATAGTGATAGCACTTCTTGCGTATACCTTTGTTTAGATGGATGACGTTGTTGTAGTTGCAAGTATTCGAGACTTGCATGTATCACTTTGTGTTGGATGATGATTATGATGAGACTATTTGTATGTACATGCTATGATTACATTTGTGGTCTCGCAGACATTTGTATGTGTATCATGATGACATTTCTATGTGCTAAAGATTCTTCTATAAAGCCTGTTCAAATACAAAACAAATATGCCAAAAAAATAAAAAAATAAACCTACTTAAATTAGCAGTAGCGAGTGTACAAAAGTTAGCAGCAACGCCGCTATAGCAGTAGCGCGTCAAGGTAAAGCGCGCTAGAGATAATAGCAGTAGCGAGCTTCCCCGAACAGCGCTGCTAATTCACTTGTGTAGTAGGAGCGCCGGGGAGCACGCGTTGCTGCTATATGTAAGCTGTAGCACCTTATTAGTAGCACCTATCCCCGTGCTACTGATACATCTAAAACCCGCGCTGCTGCTAGCCTTTTCCCTAGTAGTGCGGGGCCACCTGCTTCCGCCTCCCACGGCTGGCTGCGCCTCAGCTCACGCATCGCTGCCCCACCGTCTCCTAAATCGTTAACACCGACGTCCTCCGTGCGCTTTGGTGCGCTTTCGCAAGGCCATCGCCCTCTCGCGTTGTCAACATGGTCAACAAACAACAGAATCGGCGTAAATACGTGGATAGGATGACAAGAGGGGCCCACCACGTCGGCAGATGGAAAAATAAAATGCTTCCTCCTAGAGTTTTCCTGACATCTGGGACCCACGACATTGTGAGCGTATATAGTCAATAGACAAGAGAACAGCACAAGATCGGCTGACACCTGGGACATAGCTACTCGAGCAGTATTTTTTTTGTTTGGTATTGTTGAGACGGAGAAGGGTTTGAACTGGGCTGTGGCCCGTCTAGCCCAGGCTTATATTTTATGTTCACCATGTGACCAACCCATCTATTTTTTCTTTGTGCAAATGAGCCCAGTTTATTTTTGCTGAAGAATACCCAATCCAGGCCTACTTATTTTTCTACACCTTGAAAGTAATATGAAATGGGTTGTAAATGTAAAAACAGATGACAAATTGGCAATTGCTTTATAACTTCTGATTTTTTTCACATTTTCAGATTCCTATTTCACTGGGCGTTAACCTAATTCAAATATATCTTCAAAGTACTTTAAATCTGGCTCGACATTTCGGTATTAAAAATAGTTTGGAACCCACAGAAATATGCGAAATTGGCCCTGGCCAACCAGAAAAAACGACTGCAATAAATTGCATAAGAAGTTGCCATGAGCTATATATAAATTATTAAAAAAGAGGGAGTGGTCTGACTTGTGGGCCTGTTTAGTTGACGCGTATGCAAGATTTTTTTAGTTATTATATACTACGTCAACAAACGATTCTAGCAGACGTAACTGTTGGATGTCAATCCAACGGCCGTCGTGTTTCTTCAATCTCTGATCTTCTTGCTGCAGCCGCCAAAGCAGCGCCGGCGGGACCGCCTGCTCCCGCCTCCCGTGGCCGGCTCTGCTGCCACACAGGCCTCAGCGCCCCCTACTACTCCCATCGTTGGCCAGGGCATCCCTCTACTCACCCACACCCCCTGTTATTCTGCGGTGACGGCAGCCTCACATCGCAGCCGAACCGGTGAACCCTCGTACTCATCTCCGCGTCGTCCCCTTCCTAGGCCTCGCTGTCGTCCACCGCCGTGGTGCTCTCGGCGCGGCGTGGTCAATGTGGTCAACGACCGACTTCCATCGGAAGAGTACTGTACATGGAGAGGCTGACAGCTGGGTCCACGGTAGCCGCAAGGAAGTGCCTCCTTATTACACGGAAAATAATTATTCCTCCACCTGACATCTGGGACCCACTGGACGGGCCACCAGTATTTCACAAAAAAAACATTTCCCCCTGACTGCTGGGACCCACAGGTCGGGCCATCGTATTTCGCAAAAAAAACATTCCCCCCGCTGTCAGCTCGGACCCACCGGAAGTGCCTTCTTATTACGCACAAAAAAATGAATACCCCCTGCTAGCTGGGACCAACCTTGGTGGGAGGCTGACTTGTGGGCCTACTAAGTTGACTGGGATGGAGGCCTTTGTCAACTTTAGTCAATATATGAACGATTCTAGCTCCAGTGACCGTATGATGTCCATCCAACGGACGTAGTGCTTCTTCAACCTCTGGTCTTCTTGCTCCAGCCGCCCAAAGCAGCGCCGGTCGTGCCGCCTGCTCCTGCCGCCCATGGCCGGCTGTGATGCCGCGGAGGCCTCACCGCCCCCTACTACTCCCACCGCTGCCAGGCCATCCCTCTACGCACCCACACCCCCTGTTATTCTGCGGCGACGGCAGCCTCACACCGCAGCCGAACGAGTGAACCCTCATACTCCTCTACGCGTGGGCATCCACTGCGCGTCTTCCCCGGCTCCGCGTCATCCCCTTCCTAGGCCTCGCCGTCATCCACCGCCCTGGTGCTCTCGGCGCGGCGTGGTCAACGTGGTCAAGGAATGGCTTCCATCGGACATGGACTGTACGTGGAGAGGCTGACAGCTGGGTCCACGGCCGCAGCAAGGAAGTGCCTCCTTATTACGCGCAAAATAATTATTCCTCCACCTGACAGCGGGGACCCACCGGACGGGCCACCGTATTTCGCGAAAAAAACGTTTCCCCCTGTCTACTAGGACCCACCAGCTACATCTTCGCACGCAAGGAAGTGCGTCCGAAAAAAAATGATTCGCCCGCTGACTGCTGGGACCCACCAGCTACATCTTTGCACGCAAGGAAGTGTCTGACAATCGGGACCCACCTGGTCGAAGCGTACGTAGCGTTGTCATTTTGGTCGCAAACGTGTACGTACATACTGGTCGATGTAGAGGCGCGCACGTGTCGTAGGTGTAGAGGCGCGCACGTGTCGTAGTAGAGGCGCGCACGTAGCATGTACACGTATGTATAGCAGCGAGAGTGCAAGAAAGAAAATACGGCCACGTACGTACATATGGGCAGGGTCTCTAACGCCTATCGCGCATACGTACATGGCTGGGTCGGAACGGAGAAACAGCGTCGTCGTCGTGTTCATGGGGAGCCAACCGGCTGGGTCGGAACGGAATGCGTGCTCGTGTTCATCGGGAGGGCTTGGACAGAACGGCGATGGAAGCGAGGCTGGCGTATCGCGCTGCGGAAGAAGCGGCCTTGTGTTCGACCGCCACGTTCAAACGGGTCTGTTGATCGGGAGGGCTGGCGTCTCGCAGAACGGAGGAAACGGACCTCCTACGGTCGAAACGGGGGTCCTGTTGATCGGGAGGGGTGTGGCGTACCGCAAAACGGACGAAACGGACTTGTGTTGGAGCGCTACGGTCGAAACGGGGGTCCTTTTCATCGGGAGGGGTGTGGTGTACCGCAAAACGGATTTAAACGGACTTGTGTTGGGCGCCACGGTCGAAGCGGGGAGGGGTGTGGCGTGCCGCAAAACGGGACTCCACGGGATACTGTTCATCTCCACCGTCGACCTCCTCCAGCCTCCACGGGCTACCGTCGACCTCCTCCAGCCTCCACGGGCTCCTGTTCATCCAGCCTCCACCGCGCGCTACTCCACCGGCTACTGTTCAACCACCCCTCCACCGTATACTATTCATCCAGCCCTCCACACCACGGGGTCCTGTTCAACCACCCCTCCATGGCCACACTCCTCCACCGTTTACTGTTCATCCAGCCCTCCACACCACGGGATCCTGTTCATCCAGAGGCAACGCCACCGCTCACTGTTCATCCAACCCCCCGCAACACTCACTGTTCATCCCACAGGTAGCATCGATCGGCTTCAGTTAGCAGTAGTAGCGAAGGAATCACTCCATCAGGTTCAGTTAACAGCCATCGATCGTTCGCTCGGGTTCGATAACGCGTAGCTGCGCAGTGGTAATCGCCGGGTTCGATTAGAGCCCAACGCCTCGCTTCGGCTTGATTAGATCCAACGCCTACACACAGCAGCGTCGTCACGAGAAAGCGCGCATCGCTCTCCCACTATAACCGGCAACTCCCGAAATTTTCCTCCCCTCGCTTCTACCACGGTTTTTCCGTCATGGGCGGCCCAAAGAATGTCATGCAGCTGCGTCTCCGCCCGCCCGGGACGAAAAGCCCATTCTTTGTCATGATTTTTGTCATAGAAGTAGGAGCCCACCACATCTATGATGATACCGGGTTTCGTCACAATTATCGTCATAGAAGTGTCATATGTATGACAGAAAAAAATTCGTTCGGCCCAAAATGTCACGGATGTGTCTTTTTTTTAGTGGGTAGAGTATTCAACCCAAATTTATTGATTCGACACAAGGGGAGCCAAAGAATATTCTCAAGTATTAGCAGTTGAGTTGTCAATTCAACCACACCTGGATAACTTAATATCTGCAGCAAAGTATTTAGTAGCAAAGTAGTATGTTAGTAACGGTAACTGTAGCAAAAGTAATATTTTTGGGTTTTGTAGTTATTGTAACAATGGCAACGGAAAAGTAAATAAGCGAAGAACAATATTGATAAGCTCGTACGCATTGGATCGGTGATGGAGAATTATGCCGGATGCGGTTCACCATGTAACAGTCATAACATAGGGTGACACAGAACTAGCTCCAATTCATCAATGTAATGTAGGCATGTATTCCGAATATAGTCATACGTGCTTATGGAAAAGAACTTGCATGACATCTTTTGTCCTACCCTCCCATGGCAGCGGGGTCCTATTGGAAACTAAGGGATATTAAGGCCTCCTTTTAATAGAGTACCGGACCAAAGCATTAACACATAGTGAATACATGAACTCCTCAAACTACGGTCATCACCGGGAGTGGTCCCGATTATTGTCACTTCGGGGTTGCCGGATCATAACACATAGTAGGTGACTATAGACTTGCAAGATAGGATCGAGAACTCACATATATTCATGAAAACATAATAGGTTCAGATCTGAGATCATGGCACTCGGGCCCTAGTGACAAGCATTAAGCATAGCAAAGTCATAGCACCATCAATCTTAGAACATAGTGGATACTAGGGATCAAAACCTAACAAAACTAACTCGATTACATGATAAATCTCATCCAACCCATCACCGTCCAGCAAGCCTACGATGGAATTACTCACGCACGGCGGTGAGCATCATGAAATTGGTGATGGAGGATGGTTGATGATGACGACTGATACGTCTCCGTCTTACCTATAATTTTTGATTGTTCCATGCCAATATTATTCAACTTTCATATACTTTTTGGCAACTTTTTATACTATTTTTGGGACTAACATATTGATTCAGTGCCCAGTGCCACTTCCTGTCTGTTGCATGTTTTTGGTTTCACAGAGTATCCATATCAAACGAGTCCAAACGGGATAAAAACGGACGGAGCTTATTTTTGGAAAATATGGAAAATTTGGAAGGAAAATCAACGCGAACCAGTGCCCGAGGTGGTCACGAGACACGGGGGCGCGCCTGCCCCCCCTGGGCGCGCCCCCTACCCTCGTGAGCCCACCGTAAGGCGGTTGACGCTCTTCTTTTGCCGCAAGAAAGCTAATATTCGGAAAAAAAATCACGGCGAAGGTTTCAGGCCAATCGGAGTTACGGATCCCCATATATACACAAAACGGTGAAACAGAGCCAGGAGAGAACGCAGAAACAGAGAGATAGATCCAATCTCGGAGGGGCCCTCGCCCCTCCCAAGCCATGGGAGCCAAGGACCAGAGGGGAAACCCTTCTCCCATCTAGGGCGGAGGTCAAGGAAGAAGAAGAAGAAGAAGAAGGGGGGGCTCTCTCCCCCTTGCTTCCGGTGGCGCCGGAGCGCTGCCGGGGGCCATCATCATCACCGCGATCTTCACCAACACCGCCGTCATCTTCACCAACATCTACATCACCTTCCCCCATCTATATTTAGCGGTCCACTCTCCCGCAACTCGATGTACCATCTACTTGAACATGGTGCTTTATGCTTCATATTATTATCAAATGATGCGTTGCCATCCTATGATGTCTGAGTAGATTTCTATTGTCCTATCGGTGATTGATGAATTGCTATGATTGGTTTGAGTTGCATGTTTTATTATTGGTGATGTCCTATTGTGCCCTCCGTGTCGGCATAGCGTGAGGATTCCGCTTAGGGTTTGCAATATGTTTGTGATTTGCTTACGGTGGGTGGCGTGAGTGTGAAAACACATACCCGAGTAAGTAGGTTGTTTGCATATGGGATAAAGGGACTTGATACTTTAATGCTATGGTTGGGTTTTACCTTAATGAATCTTTAGTAGTTGCGGATGCTTGCTAGAGTTCCAATCATAAGTGCATATGATCCAAGTAGAGAAAGTATGTTAGCTTATGCGTCTCCCTCAAATAGAATTGCAATAGTGATTACCGGTCTAGTAACATAGTCAATTGCCTAGGGAAAATTCCACAACTCCTACCACCACTTTTCCACACTCGCCATATTTACTTTAGTTGTGTCTTTATCTAAACAGCCCCTAGCTTATATGTACGTGTCCTTTACTTTCTTGCAAGCGTACCCAAAACACCTACAAAGTACTTCTAGTTTCATACTTATTCTAGGTAAAGTGAACGTCAAGCGTGCGTAGAGTTGCATCGGTGGTCGATAGAACTTTAGGGAATATTTGTTCTACCTTTAGCTCCTCGTTGGGTTCGACACTCTTACTTGTCGAAAGAGGCTACAATTGATCCCCTATACTTGTGGGTTATTAAGAACTTTTTCTGGCGCCGTTGCCGGGGAGTCATAGCGTGGGGTGAATATTCTCGTGTGTGCTTGTTTGCTTTATCACTAAGTAATTTTTATTTGCTGTTCTTAGTTTTTTTCTATCTTTAGTTATGGGTAGGAAACGCAAAATACCAAAAAAAATTAGGTGTACCTACTGAACCAATGGTTGAAGAACCACTCAAAATCTATCACACTGGTGAAGCTTATTACTTGGATCATCTTCGATCCCTATGTGCTCGTGCCGAAACCCCAACTAGCTTAGTTGAGGGCAAATCTTTAGATGAGCATGCTTGTTATGTGCAACACCGTATATCTGAAAGAGGGAAACGTTTATTGGATCAAATTCATCGTTTGCAATGCTATGCTTGGAATTTATACTATTATTATGATTTTACTTGTTGTTCTGAAAACCTAAGAAACACCTTCCCTACCAATGTGAGTTTATTGATAATGGAATCTTATCCTCGTATGCTAAGGGTGTTTATAATTACTATGATGTTCAACAAATTGAAGAATTTGTTGCTTTTAAGGGTGCTTATGAAATTGCTTCTTTGATTGAAAAGTATGGTGCTACTCTTTACGAATCTGAAAATTTTGCCATACTTAAATATTGCTATGATAATTATGCTTCTAATCCTTATTTTAAACCATATATTGAGAACAACTCCGTTGTCCAAGAAGAGACTAATATTTTACAGGAGTCTATGGAAGAAGAAACTGATGAAACTATGAGCTCATTGGATGAAAAAGATGATGAGGAGAGCGAAAAACAAAAGGAGGAAGAGCCGATTGATCACCCGTGCCCACCTTCTAATGAGAGTAACTCTTCAACTCATACATTATTTAACGCCCCTTCGTGCTTACCGAAGGATGATTGCTATGATGATTGTTATGATCCCGTTGATTCTTTTTAAATATCCATTTTTGATGATTCTTGCTATGCTTGTGGCCAAGATGCCAATATGAATTATGCTTATGGAGATGAACTTGCTATAGTTCCTTATGTTAAACATGAAATTGTTGCTATTGCACCCACGCATGATAGTCCTATTATCTTTTTGAATTCTCCCGACTACACTATATCGGAGAAGTTTGACTTATTAAGGATTATATTGATGGGTTGCCTTTTACGGTTGCACATGATGATTTTGATGAGTATAATATGCATGTGCTTTCTGCTCCTACTTGCAATTATTATGATAGAGGAACTATATCTCCACCTCTCTATGTCTCCAACACGATAAAATTGCAAGAAACTGTTTATACTATGCATTGGCCTTTACTAGGTGTGCATGAGTTGTTCTTTTATGACATGCTGATGCATAGGAAGAGAGTTAGACTTCGTCATTACATGATATATGTTTCTTTGTGCTCACTACTAAATTACAAATCATTGCTAATTAAAATTGGCTTTGATATACCTTGGGATCCGGGTGGATTCATTACTTGAGCACTATATGCCTAGCTTAATGGCTTTAAAGAAAGCACTACCATGGAGACAACCCGGAAGTTTTAGAGAGTCATTTGTTTCTGTTGAGTGCTTTTATATAGTTTAAAAACAACAAAAATAAAGAGGGGAACCCAAAACTTTTCAAAAAAGGAAAGTGAAAGTGAGAAAGACAAGCATTGTTGAAGTGGGAGAGCTCCTTGAACTTTGTTCATGCTCACGGCAACTTTGTGAATCTTGATTATATAAACTTTTCAACAAAAATAATTATCCCCTTGTACAATTCCATTGTATTATAAAAATAATGTGCCAAGGTTTGCCTTTAGGATGTTTACAATGCTTGTTGGTTTGTACGGTGCAGGACAGAAACTTTGGCTGTAGTGCGAGAATTTTAGTTTTTTACTGGAACGTCAAATGGTTCTGATTCTTTTTGCACTGTCTTTCTGTACAAATTTTTTATTGTTCCTAATTTTGGTAGAATTTTTCAAGTAACACAAGTATGGTGAATGTTCAGATTATTACAGACTGTTCTGTTTTAGACAGATTCTGCTTTTGATGCATAATTTGCTTGTTTTGATGAATCTATCAATTTATATCAGTGAATTAAGCCATGGGAAAGTTATATTACAGTAGACACAATGCAAAAAAAAATTAATTGGTTTGCAACAGTACTTAGAGTAGTGATTTGCTTTATTATACTAACGGATCTTACCGAGTTTTCTGTTGAAGTTTTGTGTGGATGAAGTGTTCGATGATCGAGAAGGTCTCGATGTGAGAAGAAGGAAGAGAGGCAAGAGCTCAAGCTTGGGAATTCCCGAGGCACCCCAAGTAAATATTCAAGGAGACTCAAGCATCTAAGCTTGGGGATGCTGGGGAGGCATCCCCTCTTTCTTCAACAAGTATCGGTATGTTTTCGGATTCGTTTCGTTCATGTTATATGTGCAAATCTTGGAGCGTCTTTTGCATTTAGTTTTCTTTTTTCTTTTATGCACCATGCTGGTATGAGATGGTCCTTGGTTGATTTATAGAATTCTATATGCACTTCACTTATATCTTTTGAGTATGGCTTTATAGAATGCTTCATGTGCTTCACTTATATCATTTGAAGTTTGGATTGCATGTTTCTCTTCACTTAGACAACCGCCATTTGTAGAATGCTCTTTTGCTTCACTTATATTTGTTAGAGCGTGGGCATATATTTTGTAGTAAGAATTAAACTCTCTTGCTTCACTTATATCTATTTAGAGATATGATAGGAACTGGTCATTCACATGGTTAGTCATAAAATCCTACATAAACTTGTAGATCGCTGAATATGATATGTTTGATTCCTTGCAATAGTTTTGCGATATAAAGATGGTGATATTAGAGTCATGCTAGGTGAGTAATTGCGAAATTGATAAATACTTGTGTTGAGGTTTGCAAGTCCCGTAGCATGCACGTATGGTGAACCGTTATGTAACGAAGTCGGAGCATGAGGTGTTTATTGATTGCCTTCCTTATGAGTGGCGGTCGGGGACGAGCGATGGTCTTTTCCTACCAATCTATCCCCCTAGGAGCATGCGCGTAGTACTTTGTTTCAGTGACTAATAGATTTTTGCAATAAGTATGTGAGTTCTTTATGACTAATGTTGAGTCAATGGATTATACGCACTCTCACCCTTCCATCATTGCTAGCCTCTTCGGTACCGTGCATTGCCCTTTCTCACCTCGAGAGTCGGTGCAAACATCGCCGGTGCATCCCAACCCCGTGATATGATACGCTCTGTCACACATAAGCCTCATTGTATCTTCCTCAAAACAGCCACCATACCTACCTATTATGGCATTTACATAGCCATTCCGAGATATATTGCCATGCAACTTTCATCATCATCATATACATGACTTGAGCATTTACTGTCATATTGCTTTGCATGATCGTAAGATAGCTAGCATGATGTTTTCATGGCTTGTCCATTTTTTGATGTCATTGCTATGCTAGATCATTGCACATCTCGGTACACCGCCGGAGGCATTCATATAGAGTCATATATTTGTTCTAGTATCGAGTTGTAATATTGAGTTGTAAGTAAATAAAAGTGTGATGATCATCATTATTAGAGCACTGCCCCAGTGAGGAAAGGATGATGGAGACTATGATTCCCCTCGGGATGAGACTCCGGACTTTACAAAAAATAAAAAAGGCCAAAGAAGCCCAAATAAAAAAAGAGGCCAAAGAAGCCCACCAAAAAAATAATAAAAAAATATAAAAAATGAGAGAAAAAGAGAGAAGGGGCAATGTTACTATCCTTTTACCACACTTGTGCTTCAAAGTAGCACCATGTTCTTCATAGAGAGAGTATCCTATGCTTTCACTTTCATATACTAGTGGGAATTTTCATTATAGAACTTGGCTTGTATATTCCGATGATGGGCTTCCTCAAATGCCCGAGGTCTTCATGAGCAAGCAAGTTGGATGCACACCCACTTAGTTTCCAGTTTGAGCTTTCATACACTTAAAGCTCTTAGTGCATCCGTTGCATGGCAATCCCTACTCCTCACATTGATATCTATTGATGGGCATCTCCATAGCCCGTTGATACGCCTAGTTGATGTGAGACTTTCTCCTTTTTTCTTCTTCTCCACATAACCCCCATCATCATATTCTATTCCACCTATAGTGCTATGTCCATGGCTCACGCTCATGTATTGCGTGAAAGTTGAAAAGGTTTGAGAACGTCAAAAGTATGAAACAATTGCTTGGCTTGTCATCGGGGTTGTGCATGATGTGAATATTTTGTGTGGTGAAGATGGAGCATAGCCAGACTGTATGATTTTGTAGGGATGAGCTTTATTTGGCTATGTTATTTCAATAAGACATAATTGCTTGGTTGGTATGCTTGAAGTATTATTGTTTTTATGTCAAAGGATAGATTATTGCTTTGAATCACTCATGTCTTAATATTCATGCCATGATTAGACATATGATCAAGATTATGCTAGGTAGCATTCCACATCAAAAATTATCTTTTTTATCATTTGCCTACTCGAGGACGAGCAGGAATTAAGCTTAGGGATGCTGATACGTCTCCGTCGTATCTATAATTTTTTATTGTTCCATGCCAATATTATTCAACTTTGATATACTTTTTGGCAACTTTTTATACTATTTTTGGGACTAAGATATTGATCCAGTGCCCAGTGCCAGTTCCTGTCTGTTGCATGTTTTTGGTTTCGCAGAGTATCCATATCAAACGGAGTCCAAACTGGATAAAAACGGACGGAGCTTATTTTTAGAAAATATGGAAAATTTGGAAGGAAAATCAACGCGAACCAGTGCCCGAGGTGGTCACGAGACAGGGCGCGCCCCCCCAGGCGCACCCCTACCCTCGTGAGCCCACCGTAAGGCGGTTGACGCTCTTCTTTTGCCACAAGAAAGCTAATATTCGAAAAAAAATCACGGCGAAGGTTTCAGGCCAATCGGAGTTACGGATCTCCATATATACACGAAACGGTGAAACAGTGCCAGGAGAGAACGCAGAAACAGAGAGAGAGAGATCCAATCTCGGAGGGGTTCTCACCCCTCCCAAGCCATGGGAGCCAAGGACCAGAGGGGAAACCCTTCTCCCATCTAGGGAGGAGGTCAAGGAAGAAGAAGAAGGGGGGCGCTCTCTCCCCCTTGCTTCCGGTGGCGCCGGAGCGCTGCCGGGGGCCATCATCATTACCGTGATCTTCACCAACACCGCCGTCATCTTCACCAACATCTCCATCACCTTTCCCCATCTATATTCAGCGGTCCACTCTCCCGCAACCCGCTGTACCCTCTACTTGAACATGGTGCTTTATGCTTCATATTATTATCCAATGATGTGTTGCCATCCTATGATGTCTGAGTAGATTTCTATTGTCCTATCGGTGATTGATGAATTGCTATGATTGGTTTGAGTTGCATGTTTTATTATTGGTGATGTCCTATTGTGCCCTCCGTGTCGCATAGCGTGAGGATTCCCGCTTAGGGTTTGCAATATGTTTATGAATTGCTTATGGTGGGTGGCGTGGTGATGAAGCACAGACCGAGTAAGTAGGTTGTTTGCATATGGGATAAAGGGACTTGATACTTTAATGCTATGGTTGGGTTTTACCTTAATGAATCTTTAGTAGTTGCGGATGCTTGCTAGAGTTCCAATCATAAGTGCATATGATCCAAGTAGAGAAAGTATGTTAGCTTATGCCTCTCCCTCAAATAGAATTGCAATAGTGATTACCGGTCTAGTAACATAGTCAATTGCCTAGGGACAGTTCCACAACTCCTACCACCACTTTTCCACACTCGCCATATTTACTTTAGTTGTGTCTTTATCTAAACAGCCCCTAGCTTATATTTACGTGTTCTTTACTTTCTTGCAAGCTTACCCAAAACACCTACAAAGTACTTCTAGTTTCATACTTGTTCTACGTAAAGTGAACATCAAGCGTGCGTAGAGTTGTATCGGTGGTCGATAGAACTTAAGGAATATTTGTTCTACCTTTAGCTCCTCGTTGGGTTCGACACTCTTACTTATCGAAAGAGGCTACAATTGATCCCCTATACTTGTGGGTTATCAACGACGGCGATGGATTCCCCTCTCCAGAGCCCCGAATGGACTCCAGATCAGCCCTCCCGAGAGAGTTTAGGGCTTGGCGGCGGCTCCGTATATATGGAGTTGGAGTTGAGGTCGGTGGAGCTCCACGGGGCCCACGAGGCAGGGGCGTGCCCCCCACCCTCGTGCAAAGGGTGTGGGCCCCTGGCCTTGATTCTTTCGCCAGTATTTTTTATTATTTCAAAAAATAATCTCCGTGAAGTTTCAGGTCATTCTGAGAACTTTTGTTCCTGCACAAAGATAACACCATGGCAATTCTGTTGAAAACAGCGTCAGTCCGGGTTAGTTCCATTCAAATAATGCAAGTTAGAGTCCAAAACAAGGGCAAAAGTGTTTGGAAAATTAGATACGACGGAGACGTATCAACTCCCCCAAGCTTAAACCTTTGCTTGTCCTCAAGCAATTCAGTTGTTAAACTGAAAGTGATAAAGAAAAACTTTTACAAACTCTATTTGCTCTTGTTGTTGTAAATATGTAAAGCCAGCATTCATGTTTTCAGCAAATATTATGAACTAACCATATTCACAATAACTCTTAGGTCTCATGCTTACTCATATCAAGGGCATAATCAACTAGCGAGCAATAATAATAAATCTCGGATGACAACACTTTCTCAAAACAATCATGATATGATATAACAAGACGGTATCTCGCTAGCCCTTTCTGAGACCGCAAAACATAAATGCAGAGAACCTTTAAAGATCAAGGACTGACTAGACATTGTAATTCATGGTAAAAGAGATCCAGTCATAGTCGTACCCAATATAAATTAACAGTAATGGATGCAAATGACAACAGTGCTCTCCAGCTGGTGCTTTTTAATAAGAGGGTGATGACTCAACATAAAAGTAAATAGATAGGCCCTTCGCAGAGGGAAGCAGGGATTTGTAGAGGTGCCAGAGCTCGGTTTTAAAGCAGAGATAAATAATATTTTGAGCGGTATACTTTTATTGTCAACATAACAACCAAGAGATGGCGATATCTTCCATGCTACACACATTATAGGCGGTTCCCAAACAGAATGGTAAAGTTTTTACTCCCCCTCCACCAACAAGCATCAATCCATGGGTTGCTTGAAACAACAAGTGCCTCCAACTAACAACAGCCCCGGGGGAGTTTTCTTTGCAACTATTTTGATTTGATTTGCATAAAGCATGGGACTGGGCATCCTGGTGACCAGCCATTTTCTCGTGAGTGAGGAGCGGAGTCCACTCCTCTTGAGAATAACCCGCCTAACATGGAAGATACGGACAGCCCTAGTTGATACATGAGCTATTCGAGCATACAAAACAGAATTTCATTTGAAGGTTTGGAGTTTGGCACATACAAATTTACTTGGAACGGAAGGTAGATACCGCATATAGGAAGGTATAGTGGACTCATATGGAATAACTTTGGGGTTTAAGGGATTGGATGCACAAGCAGTATTCCCGCTTAGTACAAGTGAAGGCTAGCAAAAGACTGGGAAGCGACCAACTAGAGAGCGACAACATTCATGAACATGCATTAAAATTAATAAACATTGAGTGCAAGCATGAGTAGGATATAATCTACCATGAACATAAATATCATGAAGGCTATGTTGATTTTTTTTTCAACTACATGCATGAACATGTGCCAAGTCAAGTCACTTGAATCATTCAAAGGAGGATACCACCCTATCATACCACATCACAACCATTTTAATAGCATGTTGGCACGCAAGGTAAACCATTATAAACTCCTAGCTAATTAAGCATGGCATAAGTAACTATAATCTATAATTATCATTGCAAACATGTTTATTCATAATAAGCTGAGTCAGGAACGATGAACTAATCATATTTACAAAAACAAGAGAGGTCGAGTTCATACCAGCTTCTCTCATCTCGATTAGTCCATCATACATCGTCATAATTGCCTTTCACTTGCACGACCGAACGATGTGAATATTAATAATAGTGCACGTGCATTGGACTAAGCTGGAATCTGCAGCATTCAATAAACAGGAGAAGACAAGGCAATATAGGCTCTTGGTTAAATCAACAATAATGCATATAAGAGCCACTTCAACAATTTTATTATGGTCTTATCCTATCGACCCCCAAAGAAAAGAAAAGAAAAGAAATAAAACTATATACACGGGAAAGCTCCCAGCAAGCAAAAGAAGAACAGGAAATATTTTTGGGTTTTCTTTTAATTATTACTACTACAGCAAGAAAGTAAACTAGCTAAAAGCTACTACTAATTTGTTTGGTTTTCTTAAGGTTTTTCAAACACACAAGAAGAAAGCATAAAAGGGAAAATAAACTGGCATGGATATTACAATGAAAAAGTATGAGCACCGACAACTAGCAATGAGTGTGTGAACATGAATGTAATGTCGGTGAGAGATACATACTCCCCCAAGCTTAGGATTTTGGCCTAAGTTGGTCTATTGCCACGGCTGGCCTGGCGGATATCCAAAGTTATAGTTGGGGTCGTACTGAGATGCGGTAGTTATTGCATCATGGGCTGCAGCTTGGAGGCGAGCTATCTCAGCCCTCCTCTCGTACTCATTCGCCTCCTCCCTGGTTATGAAATATCTCCCCTTCGCCTGAAAGTCAAAGAAAGTAGGAGCAGGGAGAGCGACGTGATAGGTGCGTCATCTGTCAAAGATTAGTCGGTACAGGAGGAACTGATCGTTCCTCTCAACAAAACGATGACGAACCATAGCCTCATAATCTAAATGAACAGGAGGCAACTCAATATCATACTCACATATGGGTATATTAAGAAAATTAGCCATAAATTCCACCAAAGAAATCTCCATTAAATCTATTATTATGCAACCTACGTGCAACAATGGCTCCCAAATTATAATGTTTATCTCCTAATACAGCACTCCTGAGAACACTGAGGTCGAAGACACACATGTGACATGCTTCATCCTTACCATTTATGCACCTACCTATGAAGAGAGCAAAATAATGTATAGCAGGAAAATGAATGCTCCCTATGGTAGCTTGTGCTATGTCTCTAGATTCCCCCACAGTTATACTAGCAAGAAAATCTCTAAATTCAGATTTGCGAGGTTCACTAGGACTACCCCATTGTGGAAGTTTGCAAGCAGTATTAAAATCCTCTAAATCCATAGTATAACAATTTTCATAAAGATCAAACAGGATAGTTTGAGAATCGCGTGACGATGAAAATTCAAACCTCCTCATAAAGGAATCAGTGATATAGTGGTACTGACGGCACTTATCTGCTCGAAGCTCACAAGATCAATGTTACGCACATACACGTTAAATTCTTCCTTGATTCCTGCTCGATCCATGAAGTCCTCTGAAGGCCATTCACAAGCCCGCACTTGAGCGTCCCTTGGTGGTTCATCATCGGCATCGCGCATTGCGAGCCTGGGTCCTTGCTTCCTTGAAGGGCCACCTTGGTAAATTTTCGTAAACATATTTCTTCCTCTGAAAAATTTATGAAAATTTTAGTAACTTCAAATAAAAGTGAACCAAGCTCAACAAAATTGATAGCAACTACTCCCACAAGTGCCTAGAGACTATATCATGCATTAGAACTACTTGGAACCATATAAATTTGACATGCAAGCTCAAGAACATGGTCACCTAGGCAGCACAAATTTGCAATGAATAAAGCACTAGAACAAAAACTAATTGGATCATTGGAGGATTCACATACCAAGGAATAATCCCCCAAAGCAGTTTTGTGAGAGGCGCATTGAGCAAGGAGATCGAAAATCGCAGCAAAATGAGCTAGAACTCGTGCTTGAGCTGGTTGGTGATTTTCTTGGGAGGAAGAAGGAGTGTGTGGGTGCAGGAATAAGTGGAGGGGAGCCACCATGGCCCACCAGGCAGGGGGCGTGCCCAGGGGAGTGGGCGCGCCCTGGACCCTCGTGGCCAGGTGCTTGCTCCCCCTGATGTGTTCTTACTGCCAAATATTCTCAAATATTCTAGAAAAAATCATATTTCATTTTCGGGACATTTGGAGAACTTTTATTTTTGGGGTATTCTTTATTGCACACATAATTCAAAAAACTGACAGGAAATACTATTTTTGCTTTATTTATTCTAAATAACAGAAAGTACAAGGAGGGTACAGAAGGTTGTGCTTTCTAACTTCATCCATCTCATGCTCATCAAAAGGAATCCACTAACAAGGTTGATCAGGTCTTGTTAAAAAACTCATTCTGAATAACATGGAACCGGAGAAATTTCGAATAACACTATGTTACCTCAACGGGGATATGCACGTCCCCAATAATAAGAATATCATATTTCTTCTTGACAGTAGGTAGAGGAAATTCAAAACCTCCAAAAATAGTCGATGGAATTTTTCCAATAGAGTAGATACTATGAAGTTGAGGTTGTTTCCTCGGAAAGTGTACCATATGATCATTGCCATTAACATGAAAAGTGAAATTGCCTTTGTTGCAATCAATAACAGCTCCTGCAGTATTCAAAAGGGGTCTTCCAAGAATAATAGACATACTATCGTCCTCGGGAGTATCAAGAATAACAAAGTCTGTTAAAATAGTAACATTTGCAACCACAACATGCACATCCTCACAAATGCCGACAAGTATAGCAGTTGATTTATCAGCCATTTGCAAAGATATTTCAGTAGGTGTCAACTTATTCAAATCAAGTCTACGACATAAAGAGAGAGGCATAACACTAACACCAGCTCCAAGATCACATAAAGCAGTTTTAACATAGTTTCTTTTAATGGAGCATGGTATAGTTGGTACTCCTGGATCTCCAAGTTTATTTGGTATTCCACCTTTAAAAGTATAATTAGCAAGCATGGTGGAAATTTTAGCTTCCGGTATCTTTCTTTTATTTGTAACAATATCCTTCATATACTTAGCATAAGGATTCATTTTGAGCATATCAGTTAAACGCATAGGCAAAAAGATAGGTCTAATCATTTCAGCAAAGCGCTCAAAATCCTCATCATCCTTTTTTGTCAGGACCGGTTTTCTAATAAAATATTTATTGAAAAATTGACCATTTTATCAGACCAGTATAGGAAAATCCTCCTTACTGGTAGACAAACCCTTGATACAGAAATCCAGAAGTACTAAATATTATACAGGGTTGAGCTGAGGCTGCTCAACAATTTGTTACAAGCACGCCGATAATTACACATAAAGGCGGATATGACACAAAGGGTATGGTAGCATAACTACTGACTCGTAATAAAAGTGGTGGTGGATATGTCACAGTGAAGTGGGTGACATGACTCCAAAATCTTACAGCTCATCAAGCATTGGAGTGAGGCTCGATGATTTTATTAGGGTAGCGGAAGCGTATGTAATACAAGTGACCAACTCCAGGATCGCACGGGACTGACTGGGACTCCTCTAGGCGTCGGACTCGCTATCGTACTCTTCATCCATAAGATCGCCTTCGTCAACGTCTGGCCTAATCAACAAGCCAGGTGAGTACTTTGAATGTACTCGCAAGACAGTCTGGACATAAGATATAACAAATTCTAACATGATGCACATGAGCAGACTGGTAATGCGCACTCAGATAGTAAATTTGCACTGCATGTTAAATAAAAAGGAAGTCAGGCGGTAGCCCTCCGAAATCCCAATAAAATAACTGAAGACCGATCGGGTGTCTGAAGCGATGCCTCAAAAGGAAAATAAATAAATTAACATGCCGCAGTCGGGCGTCAGGGCGACACCACATAAAGGGCTTATATTAAAACGTAAATGACAGTACGTGCCACAGTCGGACGTCTAAGCGACATCTCGAAAAGGGCTTATAACGAAAGTAAATAACAAGGATGCCACAGTCCGACGTCTGAGCGACATCACATAAAGGGCTTATATCAAAAGTAAATAACAAGAATGTCACAGTCGGACGTCTGAGCGACATCACATAAAGAGCTTATATCAAAAGTAAATAACAAGAATGCCACAATCGGACGTCTGAGCGACATCACATAAAGGGCTTATACCAAAAGTAAATAACAAGAATGCCACAGTTGGACGTCTGGGCGACATCACATAAAGGGCTTATATCTCATCGTTCGAATTCAAGTAGCTCATGAAGGTAACATCATTCCATGGAATACTCGGTACATGGTAATAAATTGGTTAGTCCATCCACAGGAATAACATTCAGCCGGGTTACCACTCTCAGTTTCATGCTTATTCTCCGGAGGCATCCATGGATGACATCGAGGCGATATTGAGGCCCGACAACGACACGGAGATGTTGTTCAAGTCCTTGACCATGGACATGGTTACTCGAATGGTTTTGACTCTGCAGAGTTTGTGCTCTTTACCCACAGCCAACGGATTTCAGTAGTCACAAAGGACTAGTTCCGTTTACGGTATTTTAGGAGAAACACATCTAACCAGTACACACCAATTCCACATTCCGCTGCCAGGAATCACCCTAGGCAACATTCAAGAAAAACTCTAAGACGGGGAGGCCACAACCTCGAATAGCATGGGATCAAATTTATATCGCGCGCTCTAAGGGGTGCCCCCCTCTCGGTCCCAACCGGAAACTCCCATGATCCCTAACCGGATGACTGGCTTTAATCCAGGGCCATGGAACCCTCATCACGTCCCCTCTATTTGGTGTGTACAAGGAAAGAGGTTTGCAACTGACTAAACCGTTCTTTGCAGAAGACATGTGGCGGCACGAAAAGGGGACGAACGGGAACAAGACTTGGTCCACGTTAATACTGGAGTTAAGCGGTTGGTAATAAACTGGCATGCTTCAACAATACCAGCTTGCAACCTATCATGCCACCACATGATCAGGCTATCTCACCGTCATAGGAACACATCAAATTTCGAGCATACTTGCAGCTTGCTTTGCATGAAATATAACATTCGCAAATGCTTATATGAACATGTCATGAGAAAACCACCCAAGCAATCATGAAAAACACTCATCATATCAAAGGTTCAAACATGCTTGCCTGGTTCGGAGTAGTCGGAGTCTAGCTCGGCGAAGTTAGCGGCCCCATCACTTCCTTCGGTATCTATGTTATAAAAGAAATCAGATACTAACGTAAATACCATGCGTGCATAAAAATTGTTCCAAATATTTTTCAAATAAATATGATAAGAAACTAGATAGAAAAATAAATATGGCAGAAAAAGAATCAACTAAAAATCATCTTCTGTTTAAAAGTTATTAAGGTTTTAGTCCAGGGACTAATCTGTGATGAACAGAAACTTTCTAGGGGCTAGTTTAGAAAAACAGAAAACGCTTCGGTTAGAAATACGCCGACCCAAAGGAAAAACATACTTTGCCCGAAGGCGCTTTCAGAAAATGTTTCGAATAAAAGAGGAGAGGCTGACGAGGGGGTCCCACCCGTCAGGTTTGAAATTCAGAACAGAGTCCCACCGGCGCCCCGAGGCTCGCGGTGGTCGCCGGCGTCGATCCACGGCGAGGTAGGGGGAGGGGCAGGTACCTACGGACTCACGGAGTTCTCCCGCGTCTGTGGGAGGTGGAGTTGGTCGTCGGAGAGCACCACGTCGACGGCGGCCTCTACTCCGGCGGAAAGTGGTTCGGTCGAGCATGAATCCCTCCGAAGAGAGCTGCAAACTCCAAATTGAAGCGCAGGTCAGGCAAGCAGGTGCACTAGGATGCTACTGGCACAGTTTGGGGAGCGGGCGTGCACTCACTAGAGTGAATCTTGCCAGAGCCCAAAGCGGATCGGGGGCAGCCGGAGTCGGGGAAGAAGGCCTCCTCGAGGACCTCCTAGCGGCTGGGCGCGGTTCTGGTGAGGTGGAGGAATGGTGCTGGGTCGAAGGCGAGCTCGGGGCCTCCATTTATTGTCGGCCCGAGGCGGTTGCCGAGAACGGGATTTCTTCGGCGAGTGATTTACGGCATGGTGGTGGTCGAGCTGACGGCTTAGGTGACTGGGCAGCTGCGGATTGGTCCACTGGCTCCATTCTACAGCTAGGCTCAATCGAATTTGGCCTACTACCGTGGCTTCGACGGAACGGAGCTCACGGGCTCGTCGGCGGCAGAGAGCGCGCTCTGCGCTTCTCAGGCCACGGCGACGGTTCTGCAGCGCGCACAGAGAAGAGGACGGCCACGCGGAGGCTCCTGGTGGTGTGGGCGGTGCTGGACGGCGCCGTACTGCAGGGCTGGCCCCTGCTGGCCACCACGGGCGGCTCTGCCACCGCGGAAGGTGCCGGAGTTGACGTGACACGTCGCCACCGACGCTCGCGACCGGCGAAACAATCGTGTGGCGCACTGGATAAGAAGGGGGAGCGGTGAGCAAGGCGCCAACGTGTGCACTGGCGAGATCGACGCCGAGGTTCTGAAGAAAACGACACTGCCACTGAAACTGAAACACTGAATCTCTGAAACTTGATAGGAACAGTGCCTGCCACCTGTTCGATGAAATGATTTGAGCATGTGGAAAAAATTTCTTGAGCTGTAACTTGGTGAGGTGATCTCTTGATGCATCTGGAGACTGTCTGAATTATCTCAGAATTTTTGGAAAGGAAAAAGAATGAAATTCACCAAAAATGGCAAATCTGGTCCAAACTTGTAGCAAGCAAATTTTGAAAAATCTGAACTGTGGACTAGCAGATCTTGATGGATCTAGGTTGAGGGCACTAAGGACTAGCCAGGGGCATTTAGTTGGAACCAAAACTCAAAGGAAGTCTAGTAGTTCCTTTGTAAATCACTGAGGTCCAAATAAATGGCAGAAAAATATTTTGGGTTTAAAATAAATAGAGTTAAAATCTAGGGAAAGTTGAACTTTGCTGGACTTGATGCTTGACCTGACCCAAAGTAGAGAAGTGGGTTTTGGGAGAAAGTTTTCAACATAGGTCATGGCAAGAGAGAAATTTTTGAATGGGGAAGGATAACTCCATAAATTTTAGGAATCCTTTTTAATAGAAAGGAATTGTAAAAATCTACCAAAATTTATTTGTGTTGAGCCAACACAAGATGAAAAATCTTCAAGACCAAAATCAAGGTTGGGGAGAACCCAAAAAAATACTTCTCATAAAAGAATTTTTTTGAGAAGGAGAGTCTTTTAAAAGAAACTAAATAACCTCCTTCCAATTAATTAAAGAATTTGAATAAAACGAAATCAAAATTTTTGGAGTGTTACATTTTTCTTGGATGGTTTAGGAGGAAAAGGCATGGGTTTCTGAACCCATGGTTCTCTTTCCTTACCGTGCTTCCTGGCAACAAAGTCTCTCTTATCATAACGTTGATTCTTTGATTGTGGGTTATGAAGATCAACAACAGGTTCAATTTCTACATCATTATCATTGCTAGGTTGAGCATCAACATGAACATCATCATTAACATTATCACTAGGTTCATGTTCATTACCAGATTGTGTTTCAGCATCAGAAATAGAAATATCATTAGGATTCTTAGGTTGTGTCTATAACAGGTTCACTAGAAGCATGAAAAGTCCTATTATTTTTCTTTTTCTTCTTCTTAGAAGGACTAGGTGCATCAATATTATTTCTCTGAGAATCCTGCTCAATTCTCTTAGGATGGCCTTCAGGATACAAAGGTTCCTGAGTCATTTTACCAGTTCTAGTAGCCACTCTAACAGCAAAATCAATATTCTTACTATTTAATTTATTGAGCAAATCATTCTGAGCTTTAAGTACTTGTTCTACTTGAGTGGTAACCATAGAAGCATGTTTACTAATGATTTTAAGGTCACCTTTAACTCTAGACATATAATCACTCAAGTGTTCAATCATATAAGCATTGCGTTTTAATTCTCTACCAAAATAAGCATTGAAGTTTTCTTACTTAACCATAAAATTATCAAACTCATCCAAACATTGGCTAGCAAACTTAGTAGGAGGGATTTCAGCTCATATCTATAGAGAGAATTTACCTTTAATACCTGTGTCGGGTTATCAAGACCATGTATTTTTTCAATAGGCGGTAAATTAAGACCATGTATTTCTTCAATAGGAGGTAAATTCTTAACATCTTCAGCATTTATACCTTTTTCTTTCATAGATTTCTTTGCCTCTTGCATATCTTTAGGACGGAGGAATAGAACACCTTTTCTTCGGAGTTGGCTTAGGAGTTGGTTCAGGAAGTGTCCAATTATTTTCATTGGTCAACATATTATTCAATAAAATTTCAGCTTCATCTGGTGTTCTTTCCCTGAAAACACAACCAGCACAACTATCCAGGTGGTCCCTGGAAGCATCGGTTAGTCCATTATAAAAGATATCAAGTATTTCATTTTTCTTGAGAGGATGATCAGGCAAAGCATTAAGTAATTGGAGAAGCCTCCCCCAAGCTTGTGGGAGACTCTCTTCTTCAATTTGCACAAATATATATATATATATATCCCTTAAAGCAGCTTGTTTCTTATGAGCAGGGAAATATTTAGCAGAGAAGTAATAAATCATATCCTGGGGACTACGCACACAACCAGGATCAAGAGAATTAAACCATATCTTAGCATCACCCTTTAATGAGAACGGAAATATCTTAAGGATATAATAGTAGCGATTTTTCTCATCATTAGTGAACAGGGTGGCTATATCATTTAATTTAGTAAGATGTGCCACAACAGTTTCAGATTTATAGCCATAGAAAGGATCAGATTCAACCAAAGTAATTATATTATGGTCGACAGAGAATTCATAATCCTTATCAATAACAAAGATAGGTGAAGTAGCATAAGCAGGATCATATTTCGTTCTAGCATTCAGAGATTTTTGTTTTAGCTTAGCTAATAATTTCTTAAGATCACTTCTATCATTGCAAGCAAGAAAGTCTCTAGCAGTTTCTTCATCCATAACATAGACCTCAGGCACAACAGGCAATTCATATTTAGGGGGAGAATCTTCATCATCACTTTCATCAATATTATCAGTTTCAATAATTTCATTCTCTCTAGCCCTAGCAAGTTGTTCATCAAGAAATTCACCAAGTGGCACAGTAGTATCAAGCATAGAAGTAGTTTCATCATAAGTATCATGCACAGCAGAAGTGGTATCATCAATAACATGCGACATATCAGAATTAATAGCAGAAATAGGTTTAGGTGTCGCAAGCTTACTCAAAACAGAAGGTGAATCAAGTGCAGAGCTAGATGGCAATTCCTTACCTCCCCTCATAGTTGAGGGATAAATTTTTGTTTTCGCGTCTTTCAAGTTCTTCATAGTGACCAGCAGATATAAATCCCAAGTGACTCAAAGAATAGAGCTATTCTCCCCGGCAACGGCGCCAGAAAATAGTCTTGATAACCCACAAGTATAGGGGATCGCAACAGTTTTCGAGGGTAGAGTATTCAACCCAAATTTATTGATTCGACACAAGGGGAGCCAAAGGATATTCTCAAGTATTAGAGGTTGAGTTGCCAATTCAACCACACCTGGATAACTTAATATCTGCAGCAAGGTATTTAGTAGCAAAGTAGTATGATAGTAACGGTAACGGTAGCAAAAGTAATATTTTTGGGTTTTGTAGTGATTGTAACACTGGCAACGGAAAAGTAAATAAGCGAAGAACAATATGTGAAAAGCTCGTAGGCATTGGATCAGTGATGGAGAATTATGCCGGATGCGGTTCATCATGTAACAGTCATAACATAGGGTGACATAGAACTAGCTCCAATTCATCAATGTAATGTAGGCATGTATTCGAATATAGTCATACGTGCTTATGGAAAAGAACTTGCATGACATCTTTTGTCCTACCCTCCCGTGGCAGCGGGTCCTATTGAAACTAAGGGATATTAAGGCCTCCTTTTAATAGAGTACCGGACCAAAGCATTAACACATAGTGAATACATGAACTCCTCAAACTACGGTCATCACCAGGAGTGGTCCCGATTATTGTCACTTCAGGGTTGCCGGATCATAACACATAGTAGGTGACTATAGACTTGCAAGATAGGATCAAGAACTCACATATATTCATGAAAACATAATAGGTTCAGAATCATGGCACTCGGGCCCTAGTGACAAGCATTAAGCATAGCAAAGTCATAGCAACATCAATCTCAGAACATAGTGGATACTAGGGATCAAACCCTAACAAAACTAACTCGATTACATGATAAATCTCATCCAACCCATCATCGTCTAGCAAGCCTACGATGGAATTACTCACGCACGGCGGTGAGCATCATGAAATTGGTGATGGAGGATGGTTGATGATGACGACGGCGACGGATTCCCCTCTCCGGAGCCCCGAACGGACTCCAGATCAGCCCTCCCGAGAGAGTTTAGGGCTTGGCGGCGGCTCCATATCGTAAAACATGATGAATCTCTCTGATTTTTTTCTCCCCAAACACGAATATATGGAGTTGGAGTTGAGGTCGGTGGAGCTCCATGGGGCCCACGAGGCAGGGGGCGCGCCCAGGGGGGCAGGTGCACCCCCCACCCTCGTGGAAAGGGTGTGGGCCCCTGGCCTTGATTCTTTCGCCATGATTTTTTATTATTTCCAAAAATAATCTCCGTGAAGTTTCAGGTCATTCCAAGAACTTTTGTTTCTGCACAAAGATAACACCATGGCAATTCTGCTGAAAACAGCATCAGTCCGGGTTAGTTCCATTCAAATCATGCAAGTTAGAGTCCAAAACAAGGGCAAAAGTGTTTGGAAAAGTAGGTACGACGGAGACGTATCACTACCGGCGTACTAAGAAAAATAAGATGCATAAAAAGATAAACATCACATGCAATCAAATAAGTGATATGATATGGCCATCATCAGCTTGTGCCTTTGATCTCCATATCCAAAGAACCGTTATGATCACCATCGTCACCGGCTTGACACCTTGATCTCCATCGAAGCATCGTTCTCGTCTCGCCAACTATTGCTTCTACGACTATCGCTACCGCTTAGTGATAAAGTAAAGCAATTACATGGCGATTGCATTTCATACAATAAAGCGACAACCATATGGCTCCTGTCAGTTGCCGATAACTGTTACAAAACATGATCATCTCATACAACAATTTATATATCATCACGTCTTGACCATATCACATCACAGCAAGCCCTGCAAAAACAAGTTAGACTTCCTCTATGTTGTTGTTGCAAGTTTTACGTGGCTGCTACGGGCTTCTAGCAAGAACCGTTCTTACCTACGCATCAAAACCACAACGATTTTTTGTCAAGTGTGTTGTTTTAACCTTCAACAAGGACCAGGCATAGTCAAACTCGATTCAACTAAAGTTGGAGAAACAGACACCCACTAGCCACCTGTGGGCGAAGCACGGCGGTAGAACCAGTCTCATGAACGCGGTCATGTAATGTCAGTCTGGGCCGCTTCATCCAACAATACAGCCGAATCAAAGTATGACATGCTGGTAAGCAGTATGACTATTATGCCCACAACTCTTCGTGGTATACTCGTGCATATAACATCTACGCATAGACCTGGCTCGGATGCCACTGTTGGGGAACGTAGTATTTAAAAAAAATACCTACGATCACGCAAGATCTATCTAGGAGAAGCATAGCAACGAGCGGGGAGAGTGTGTCCACATACCCTTGTAGACCGACAGCGAAAGCGTTTTGTAACGCGGTTGATGTAGTCGAACGTCTTTGAGATCCAACCGATCCAAGTACCGAACGCACGGCACCTCCATGATCAGCAAATGTTTAGCTCGGTGACATCCCTCGAACTCTTGATCCAGTTGAGGCCGAGGGAGAGTTCCTTCAGCACGACGGCGTGGTGACGGTGATGATGAAGTTACCGGCGCAGGGCTTCACCTAAGCACTACGACGATATGACCGAGGTGTGTAACTATGGAGGGGGGCACCACACACGGCTAAAAGATCAACTTGTGTGTTCTAGGGTGCCCCCTGCCCCTGTATATAAAGGAGGGAGGGGAGGCCAGCCGGCCCTAGGGGCGCGCCCAAGGAGAGGGAGTCCTACTAGGACTCCAAGTCCTAGTAGGATTCCACTTGGTGCAAGGGGGAAGGAAGGGAGAGGGAGAGGGAAAGGGGGGTCGCTGATACGTCTCCAACGTATCTACTTTTCCAAACACTTTTGCCCTTGTTTTGGACTCTAACTTGCATGATTTGAATGGAACTAACCTGGACTGACGCTGTTTTTAGAAGAACTCCCATCGTGTTATTTTTGTGCAGAAATAAAAGTTCTCGGAATGACCTGAAAATCCACGGAGACACGTTTTGGAATTAATGAAAAATATTGGCGAAAGAATCAGCATCAGGGGGCCCACACCCTGTCCATGAGGGTGCAGGCCCCCCCCTGGGGCACGCCCCCTGCCTCGTGGGCCCCCTGGGACTCCACTAACCTCAACCCCAACTCCATATATTCACTTTCAGGGAGGAAAAAATCAGAGAGAGGGATTCATCACGTTTTACGACACAGAGCCGCCGCCAAGCCCTAATCTTCCTCGGGAGGGATGATCTGGAGTCCGTTTGGTGCTCCGGAGAGGGGAATCCATCGCCATCATCATCAACCATCCTCCATCACCAATTTCATGATGATCACCGTCGTGCGTGAGTAATCTCATCGTAGGCTTGCTGGACGGTGATGGGTTGTGAAAGTGCGTTATATCGACTAGAGGGGGTGAATAGGCGATTTTTATGAATTCTTCACTGGGGAATCTGCGGGTGAGGAAATTCCTTAGCGAAGAAATACTTGAAGTGGAATAAGTACTCAAAAGTAAACATAGAAGAATACAAGCATGGTCATCATGATGAAATGAAGACGAGCACACAGTACAGAAAGCATAAGCATAGGATAGCATAGGATGAAGACAAACAGACTGAAGAAATTGAACTGAGGAAATTGAGAAAGTCTTCAGTCAAAGTCTTCAAACACAGATATGAACAAGTGTACAACACAGTTATGAGGAAATGAAAGAGTTGAGGAGATAGAACCAGTAAGCTTGGTGAAGACAATGATTTGGTAGACCAGTTCCAACTGTTGTCTCAGTTGTACGTCTGGTTGGAACGGCTAGGTATTTAAACCTGAGGACACATAGTCCCGGACACACAGTCCTCACCATATTCTCCTTGAGCTAAGGTCACACAGACCTCACCCAATCACTCATGGTAAGTCTTCAGGTGACTTCCGAACCTTCACAAACTCGGTCACTCGGCGATCCACAATTTCCTCTTGGATGCTCTAGACCATGACGCCTAACCGTCTGGAAGAAGCACAGTCTTCAAAGGTAACAAGCGTTGGATCCACGCAGGATCAATCTCTTCAGTGATGCTCAATCACTTTGGTTTTGTAGGTGTTTGGGTTTGGGTTTTCCTCACTTGATTATTTTCGCTCAAAGTCCTCGGAGGATTGGATGCTCTCAAATGACAAGTGTCAGTTTCTCTCGGAGCAGCCAACCAGCTAGTGGTTGTAGGGGGCGGCTATTTATAGCCTAGGGAGCAGCTCGACATGATAAAACATAAATGCCCTTCAATAATATGACCGTTAGGTGGGTAGATATTTTGGGACAGCTAGCGCATAGCACAGCAACGGTCGGATATTTGAGGCTCGAATTCCTCAGGGCTATCATGTTCCTCACTGTGTAGGCAATCTGCACTGGCGAATTCCTAACTCCTCAGTCAGAACAAATTCCTCAGAGACCAGAAGAACTTCGTCTCTGTCACTAAAGAATATGACTGAACTGTATGAGATTTCCAATGGCTTCACTCGCAGGGATTGGTAGGTGTAGGATTTTGAGTTGAGCATCACATGGAAATTTTCCCTTAGTATTTCCTCGACCCCCTTTAACAGTACGGTGTTTCCTATGACTCAAGAAAGAGAAAATGAAACTACGAAAACAAAAGTCTTCACGCTCCATGTTCCTCAAATGAATGCCAAGTCTTCAAGGTCACACCAATTTCTTCACTTTCAAAGTCTTCAGAAATACAAAGTCTTCAGTCAAAGAACTTCATTTTTAGGGGTCGACTTTCTCTGTAAATATCAAACTCCTCATAGACTTATAGACCCGTGTACACTCATAAACACATTAGTCCCTTAACCTATAAGTCTTTAATACACCAAAATCACTAAGGGGCACTAGATGCACTTACAATCTCCCCCTTTTTGGTGATTGATGACAATATAGGTTAAGTTTTCAACGGGGATAATCATATGTAGTGTAAATACTGATATTGAGGAATTTGATTGCAAGATATATAAGAACTCCCCTTGAAGATGTGCATAGTGAGGAATTTGCTTTTGAAGCAATGCACACTTGAAGAGTAAAATCATGGAGATCTCCCCCAATATCTTGTTCATACACGCATTTGATATATAATATGAAGAATTTGAAATGCATGATGAAATATGGTGACTGATGTAATTCAGCATGCGTGCATTAACATATATGAGGAATAAGCACGCAGAAAACACAGCAAAAGTACCAGACCACCATAGAGTTTAAGTTTACAACTCGATTTAGCAAAGTCATCACAAGAACGAGAGTTGTAACTTAGCAAAAAATCGCCCATATAGGTAGAACCGCTTGAAGACTGACTCAAATTTCTCCCCCTTTGTCATCGAATGACCAAAAGGATCAAAATGAGGACTAACGCCCCTGAAGAATATCAAGTTGATGGAGGAGCGCCAGCGTTGTTGGGGTCGTTTGTTGTTGTAGGGCCTGCTGCAGTGTCGTCCAAGTCTTCATGCTCATCGGTTTCGCGCGATGAAGAATATGAGCTGGCCACCAAGGAAGGAACCTTGACCTTCTTGTATTTCTTCGGTGGAGGTGCAGACCAGTCAAAGTCCTCCTTTAGACCCATTTGCTTCAGATCTTCTTCACCATATACATGTGACAGAATAGCCCAGGTGCGACCAAAGACTTCATGGAGGTAGTAATGGTTTTTCTTCACTTCATTATGTGTAGCAGTCATGTTGTGAAGAATAGAACCAAACTGACGCTTGACCCATTTATGGTTTCGATCCACCTTCTGGTGAAGACTAAGAAGCGGCTCACGGTCAGTCATCACTCTTGGAGTTGTAGCTTGAGGATTTGGCTTGGATGCATTAGCAGCAGAATCATGAGTGGCAGAGTCATCATTGGTGGAATAAGATGCAGCTTTGCGAAACTGACCATCCAATGGACGAATGCCTTCATCAATGACAGCTGGTGCCTTGCCCTTTTCATCAGCTGAGGAATATGTCCGCTTGAGGACTTCAATCGGGGGCAAGTAGCTGAGGTGATTCTGAAAATCAGCCTTGTAGTTGAGTGAAGACCTTGTTCTGAGGAATCTCATAATCCAAGGAGCATAAGGCTTCAACTCAAACGGTGATAGAGCAACATTTGCTAGAGTCCTCATGAAGAAATCATGGTAGTTGACAGGAATGCCATGCATGATACTGAACAGCAGATTCTTCATGATGCCAACAACTTCTTCATCATTTGAGTCGTGGCCTTTGATTGGACTCATAGTCTTTGTCAGAATGCGATAGACTGTTCTTGGCACATAGAGCAATTCCCTCGCAAGGAATTTGGTCCTTGGGGCTTGACCAGGCTTCAGAGGCTTCATAAGAACTTGCATATAGTGAGCAGTGAGCTCAAGTTCTTGGTATAGGCAACGGGCTCCTTCAAGGGGAGGACTGATTGGCAGGGCATGAAGTAATTCAGAGGCCGGTGCTTTGTAATGAGTGTTATCGGTCATCCAGTCCAGAACCCAGGAGTTGATGTCATCAGCATCGCCTGTGATGTGCAGGGTTGCATAGAACTGAAGAATAAGTTCTTCATTCCAGTCAACAATGTATGTGCAAAAGTTGAGGAGGCCTGCATCATGAAGCACACTGAGGACAGGGGTGAAGCAAGGCAGTGATTCCATGTCCACGTGAGGAATATGCTCGTGGTCGAAGACTTTATCCTTGTCGAAGAGCAGTGAAGAATAGAAATTTTCCTGGCTGGCAGTCCAGAAGCGTTTCCTTTTAAGTTGAGCAGAATCATAGGGATTATAGTCAGTGAAGAACACGTGCTCGCCGAAGAAGTCATCAGCCTTGAATTTCTACTTCTTTGAGAATGGATCCTTTGGCTTGGGCTGAGGAGTACCAGTCAATTGCATAATTACCTCAGGATTCGCAATCTCAGGATTCACAGGCTGAGGAATTTCAGCTTCATCTTCAGTGGCAGCCTGGGTCTTCAATTCTTCATTTACAATTTCTTCAGCACTAGTGGCTGGAATCTCTTCATGGACAGACGGTGTGGCATGTGGTTCATCAGATCCCATTTGAACTGTAGTTACTGGGGACTGAGGAATTTGTTGCAATAGTGTGAACAGTGGAGAGTTGGGGTGCTGACTTTCCCAAAAGTCATCATTCAGCACGGGTGTGGTACAGCCAATGTCCACATCTTCTTCTTCCATTTCTTCAACGCCGGCCTCTTCAGCAGTGAACTGAGGCATAGGCGAGGAGAGAATTGGTGTTGAAGGGATTGCATCCGCTTCAATTTCTTCATCCAACTGCTCTAACGAAGCAGCAGAAGGATTCTCTTCATCGGATTCACTTGGAATCACATATTCTTCATCAAAAGGAACAAGGTCCTTTGATGGCATGGTTGAGATAGGAACATCATCAATTGGATTTGCAAAAAAGCTGGTCAATGGCTTCATCTTCTTCGGGGCTAAGAATCTGATGAAGTTGATTCCTTCCTTTTCTTCACTGCTGCACGCTCTGCAGCCTTGGTCTTCTTCTCATCTGATGCAGATGGAAGGATTGGAGCTGGTGTAGGCGCGGGAGGAGCAGAGGAATTTGGTTGAATTTCTTTAGGCACAACTGATGCAGTTGCCCTGACTTCTTCATTTTCTTTAGGCGCACCACTAGTGGATGCCCTGGCAATTTCATCAGTGGCTGGAATGCAGTCATCAGCCCTGGTACTTTGAGTTTCTTCAGCAACCTGAATGTCATTAGTGGTGCTGGCATTTTCTTTAGTCGGTTGAGCAAATGCTTCAGCCTGAGGATTTACTGGTTGCATTGGGGCTGCAACCTTTGAAGTGAACTTTTTAGTCAATTTCACAAACCTGACTTTGGCTCCAAGCCAGTCAGCTCTGTATACGTCAAATTCATCACTGAGGTTCTTGATCTCAGATTGAATGTTGACAAGTTCTTCAGTTGTCATTGAGACAACGTTTTTCTTCAGGAAGCGCTCCTTTTTGTACTGCGCTTTCTTGATTTGCCTGGCCTTGTCAAATTTCCATTTTTATTCTTGGATGAAGGCAGTCAGCATATGACTTTGGCCAGGGGTCAGCTTGAAATCAAGCATAGGAGTGTTGGGGTCCTTGTGCCAGAGATCGATGTAATCAAGGGTCAACTTAGGATCCAAGAGCAGTGGCACATTTGTGCCCTTGGCTCTAGCGGCCCTGAGCTGCCTGTCTCTGATGATTTCAGCAAGTTCATCATCATCAGCTTCGTCTTCATCAGACGGCGCTTGGAAGGCGACCTGCTTCTTGTGAGGACTTGGGCGAGAGCCACGTCCAGCTGTGGCCTTTGTCTTCAACAGAGAGGGTCTCGTTGAAGAATTTGGTGCAGCTGAGGAACTAGCAGAAGCTCCTGAGGCAATAGAGATGCCTGTTGTCCATTGGCATGTGGCAAGATGCACAGGTGCTGAGGACTTGGACGGAGCAGCTGAGGACTTTGGTGGAGGAGCTAAGGACTTTGGAGGAGCAGGAGCAGTCTGAGGAGTTTTCCTTGAGGGCTTTGAAGAATCTGGCCATGAGGGCATTGCTGAGGAACTTGCCCGTGAGGGCATTAAGGGTGAAGCACTAGGCTTATGAGCAGGCTTCTTTGCCATGGCCTTCTTCGGCTTGCTTGCAGAGGCCTCGGCAGTGGCAGTGGCAGCAGCAGCAGAGTCTTCGTTGAATTTCCTCACTGTTTCTTTTGCTTGTCTAGCCAATTTGGCCTAGCGCTTGGCCCGTTCGTCAGGATAGTCCTCACCGCGCTTAAGGCTGGTGGGATCTGCTATTTGGCCAGGTGCCAATGGAGGTCTTGGGCATGGAGGATCTAGAGCGAATTTCTTCATGTACTTGGGAGTCACTGTAAGTGCATCTAGTGCCCCTTAGTGATTTTGGTGTATTGAAGACTTATAGGTTAAGGGACTAATGTGTTTATGAGTGTACACAGGTCTATAAGTCTATGAGGAGTTTGATATTTACAGAAAGAGTCGACCCCTAAAAATGAAGTTCTTCGACTGAAGACTTTGATATCCTAAAGACTTTCTGAAGACTTTGAAAGTGAAGAAATTGGTGTGACCTTGAAGACTTGGTATTCATTAGAGGAACATGAAGCGTGAATACTTTTGTTTTCGTAGTTTCGTTTTTCTCTTTCTTGAGTCATAGGAAACACCGTACTGTTAAAGGGGGTCCAGGAAATACTAAGGAAAAATTTCCATGTGATGCTCAACTCAAAATCCTACACCTACCAATCCCTTCGAGTGAAGCCATTGGAAATCTCATACAGTTCAGTCAATTTCTTTAGTGACAGAGACAAAGTTCTTCTTGTCGTTGAGGAATTTGTTCTGGCTGAGGAGTTAGGAATTTGACAGTGCGGATTGCCTACACAGTGAGGAACATGATAGCCCTGAGGAATTTGAGAGTCAAATTCCTGACCGTTGCTGTGCTACGCGCCAGCTGTCCCAAAATATCTTATCTACCTAACGGTCATATCATTGAAGGGCATTTATGTCTTATCATGTCGGGCTGCTCCCTAGGCTAGAAATAGCCGCCCCCTACAACCACTAGCTGGTTGGCTGCTCCGAGCGAAACTGACACTTGTCATTTGAGAGCATCCCATCCTCCGAGGACTTTGAGCGAAAATCATCGAGTGAGGAAAAACCCAAAACCAAACCCCAACAAACCCAAAGTGATTGAGCATCACTGAAGAGATTGATCCTATGTGGATCCGACGCTTGTTACCTTTGAAGACTGTGCTTATTCCAGACGGTTAGCCGTCATGGTCTAGAGCATCCAAGAGGAATTGTGGATCGCCGAGTGACCGAGTCTGTGAAGGTTTGGAAGTCGCCTGAAGACTTACCACGAGTGATTGGACGAGGTCTGTGTGACCTTAGTTCAAGGAGAATACGGTGAGGACTTGGTGTCCTGAGCTGCGTGCTCAGCGATCGGGTGTCCGGACTGTGTCCTCGAGTTTAAATACTCAACCGCTCCAACCAGACGTACAACTGAGACAGCAGTTGGAACTGGTCTACCAAATCATTGTCTTCACCAACCTTACTAGTTCTATTTCCTCAACTCTTTCATTTCCTCATTACTGTGTTGAGTGTTTGTTCATATCTGTGTTTGAAGACTTTGACTGAAGACTTTCTCAATTTCCTCAATTCAATTTCTTCAGTCTGTTTGTCTTCATCTTGTGTTATCCTGTGTTTACGCTTTCTGTACTCTGTGATTGTCTTCATTTCATCATGATGACCATGCTTGTATTCTGTTATGCTTACTTCTGAGTACTTATTCCGCTGCAAGTAGTTCTTCGCTTAGGAATTTCCTCACCGGCAAATTCCTTAGTGAAGAATTCATAAAAATCGCCTATTCACCCCCCGTCTAGTCGACATAACGCCCTTTCAATTGGTATCAGAGCGAGGTACTCCCTTGTTCTGTGTGATTTTGGTTTAACCACCTGGAGTTTTAGTTATGTCGACCGCAGGTATGATCAAGGTCTCTGCTGGCTGTCCTACCTTCGATGGGACAGACTACCCTTACTGGAAGAATAAGATGCGAATGCATCTTGAGGCAATTGATAATGATCTCTGGTATGTTGTGGAAAATGGTGTTCCCACTGTCTCACCCTCACTGAACGCTACCGATGTGAAGAGATTCAAGCAACTCGATTCTCAAGCGAAGAATATCATATATGGCCATCTGAGCAAAGGACAATATGGAAGAGTGAGTGCTTTGGAGACTGCTAAGCTTATCTGGGATAGGCTGTCCAAAGTAAATGAAGGAGTCTCAACTCAGCGTGACTCTCGAGTTGATGTTCTTCGCAATCTCTTCAACCGCTTCAAAAGACTCGACAATGAAAATGTTCAACAAACCTTCGATCGCCTCACTGACATCTCAAATGAGCTCCAAGCACTTGGTGCCACTGACATCACCGACCATGAGGTGGTGAAGAAATTGTTGAGATCGCTTGATTCCTCATTTGATACTCTGGCACTGATGATACAAGAACGTGCTGACTACAAGTCACTTGATCCCGCTGATATCCTCGAGAGGCTAAATACTCATGAGTTCCAGCTTGCTGAAAAGAGAGATCTCTATGGTTCGAGCTATGGCAAATCACGTGCCCTGAAGGCCAAGGCTGTGTCTGAATCTGAATGTGAAGACTCTGGTAGTAGCCTTGGTGATCCTGAAGAATTGAGCCAGGAGCTAGCACTGCTCGTGAAGAAGTTCCAGAAGTTCTCAAGACGTGGTCGCTTTGGAAAATCCTCAAGGAGCAGTGATTCCTCATCCAGTGACTATAAGAGAAGGCTATGCCACAAATGCAAGAAACCTGGTCACTATATTCAAGATTGTCCTCAGAGGGAAAAGGAATTAAAGAAGAAGAAATACAAGGATTACAGTTCTGATGACGCTAAGAAGAAGAAGAAATCGTCAAAATCTTCATCATCAAAATCCTCAAAGTCTTCGTCTCACAAGAAGAGCAGCTCCAAGAAGGCTCGGGCACTCATTGGCAAGGAAATGGACTCTAAAGCTGAATCTGAGGAACATGAGGAAGAGGAGGCATCAGAGGAGTCCAAGTCTGGTGTGGCGAGTCTGGCTCTCGCTACTGCATTCGTCAGCAAGTCCATCTTCAACTCTGAAGAAACTGACCTCACCAACAAGGCTGATGAAGATAGTGATGACTACACTCCCACCTATTGCTTCATGGCAAAGGGTGCCAAGGTACTCAAATATACCTCCTCTGAATCTAGTGAAAATGAATCTGATGAAGATCTCAAGCCCAGCTACTCTAAACTTGCTAAGATTGCTGTAAAACAACAAAGGGCTTTTGAAAAGGTTCAAAACATGCTAGATAAAAGTGATGATATGTTGGGTGAAGAAATGGATCGCACTAAAGCCCCGATCGAAAATCTTCAGAGACTTGATCTAGGTTTGACAGCCTTCAAGGTCATCATAACACTCTCTTATCTCGATCATGAGAAGCTTTCTTATGAACTTCTTCAAAGAAAGCAAGATCTTGAGAAGCTAAGAGTGAGTTATGAAGATCTTCGAAGGAGCGATTCATTACTTGCTCAACAAATCAGCGCTTCTCGTGAAGAATTTGTTCCTCCATGCTTAAAGTGCATTGAACGTGAATCGCTAATTCTTCACCGAATGTTCAAATGCTTCAATAGTTACAAATTCTTCACCTGCCTCTCGCTATCACTAATTCCTTATCCGAGGACATTGCTAGTATCACCGACGATGCAGGGCTGAAGGAATTGTACATGATGAGGCATGTATAAAAGCCTCAAAGGGCATCGACTCTTTGTGATGTGCTTAAAAGCAAATCCTCAACAGAACCCTAGGAAAGAGGGTATTGCCTTTGAGAGGAAACTCAATGCTGATGGAACATATTGGAAGCCTGAGCAGTACCCCAAAACCTCATGGGTTGCTGCAAAGGGACCTCCAGTTGATCCATCTAACTTATCTAGCTTTATATGTGAATCTCCTCATTCTTCTGATGAGTCATTTGACTCGAACTATAAACTGTTTAAAAATCAGAATGGTGAAGTATTTGCTAGATATGTTGGCACTAACTGCAGGGATGGTTCTCCTATGAAGAAAATCTGGGTTCCCAAGAAGTGCCTTGAAAGTCTTCAGGTGAATGTCCTCATGACACCACCTGTGAAGAATAGGAACCCCAGATCAAACTCTTCATATGGACCAAATTCTTCATATGGATCCAAGTCCTCATACGGACCAAAGTCCTCACGTGGATCAAAGTCCTCATATGATTATCATCGTGCTAACAACTCTGTTTCGCAGGGTAGAGGTAAGGGCTATAAATATGTGCATTATTCTTCAAACCATTATGTTCATAAGTCCTCGAAGAATTTCTCTGCTTATTCATATGCTTACCCTAATCCCTCTTATGTGAAACGAAAGGGATTGGCCTCTATGCCACCATTCTCATATGGAGCTTGCAGGGTGATGAACTGTTTGCCACCCCTTCAGATGTGGGTGGTGAAGAAAAAGAACTAATTTCCTCTGCAGGGTCAGGTCTCCAGACGTGCTTTAACATCTGAAGAATTTGCTGGGGGCCTGACAAAATTGCCTGAAAGGACGTAGGCTAATCATGAAGAAATGAACTTTCATTTCAGACGTCCTCATACTGCTATATCTGTTTTACTTCTTGATGAAATTCATCTGATGAAATTGATATCATATTCTTTACTGATGAAGTATATGAGATCGTAAGTTGCACTAATTCATCTGCAGGATGATCAACCCAAAGCCAATGAGTGGGTCCTCGATAGTGGATGTACAAATCACATGACTGGTGACAAGAATCTATTGATGGATGCTCCCTTATCACCGTCACATCTGAAGCATACCATCTTTGCTGACAAAGGCAAAAGTCAGGTATTGGGTCTAGGTAAGGTGGCGATCTCTAAGGACATACACATGGACAAAGTCATGCTTGTTGAGTCCTTAAGATACAACCTCATGTCAGTCTCAATGCTTTGTGATCTTGATATGGTTGTTGTATTTGGCAAGTATCATTGTGTTGTGATTATGGAAGCTGACAATTCCAAAGTCTTCGAAGGCTTTAGGAGAGGAGACTTGTATATTGTTGATTTCTCTACAGGACCACAACCAGCCGTGTGCCTACTTGCAAAAGCTTCATAAGGCTGGCTATGGCATCGACGACTTGGTCACGCAGGCATGAGGAATTTGCACACGCTTGCGAAGAAGAAGCAAGTCATTGTCATTGAGAATGTCAAATTCCTCAAGGATCACTTGTGTGGAGCCTGTGAAGCTGGAAAAATGACCAAGTCCAAGCATCCAGCAAAGACTATCATGACCACTACTCGTCCATTCGAATTGCTTCACATGGACCTCTTTGGTCCTAATCATTACTCAGTACTCACTAATGATGCATCTCTATATGGCTTTGTTATTGTTGATGATTACTCTCGTTACACATGGGTACACATTGTCACTTACAAACATGAAGTGCAGGAAGTCTTCAAACGATTTTCCTTGAGGGCTTCAACCAACTTTGGTGTGAAGATCAAGCACATCAGGAGTGACAATGGAACTGAGTTCAAGAATTTCGGTCTTGATGACTATCTTGATGAACTTGGTATTACTCATGAGTTATATGCTCCTTATACTCCTCAGCAAAATGGCGTCGTGGAGCGCAAGAACAGAACTCTTGTTGAGATGGCTCGCACTATGCTTGATGAATACAAAACGCCTCGTCGTTTATGGATTGATGCAATTGATACCGCATGCCACATCATCAACAGAGTATATCTTCACAAATTCTTCAAGAAGACTGCCTATGAACTCCTCACAGAGTTATTTCAAAGTCTTCGGTGCTAAATGTTGGATTAGAGATCCTCATCACAATGCTAAATTTGCACCAAAAGCACATGAAGGTTTTATGCTTGGTTACGGGAAGGACTCGCACACCTACAGAGTCTTCAACAACGCTCTTCACAAGGTTGTTGAAACTGTAGATGTGCAGTTCGATGAAACTAATGGCTCGCAAAGAGAGCACCTACCTTCTGTGATAGATGAACCAGCACCTGAGGAATCTATCAAGTTCAAGGCGACTGAGGATGTCATTCCTACTGAAGAATCTGCTGAAGAATTCATTCCAGAACGTGAAGAACATCGAGCTGATGCACCTGAAGATAATGCTGAAGAAAATGGTGCTGAAGAAAATGTTGATCAAATTCCTCGACGACAACCAGCTCATACTCGCGTTGCAAAAGAAGTGCAAGTTGACAAGATCATCGATGACATTGAAGCACCAGGTCCTCTCACACGCTCAAAAGCTTCACATTTATCTAACTTCTGTGGGCACTATGCTTTTGTCTCTATCACAGAGCCCACTAAGGTAGATGAAGCATTTCTGGAGCCTGAGTGGATTCAGGCCATGCAAGAAGAATTACATCAGTTCGAGCTCAACAATGTCTGGGAACTGGTCAAATGCCCAGATCCTCGCAAGCATAATATCATTGGCACAAAGTGGATCTACCGCAACAAGCAAGATGAAAATGGCCTTGTGGTGAGAAATAAGGCACGACTTGTAGCTCAAGGCTACACACAGGTTGAAGGAATTGATTTTGATGAAACTTTTGCACCTGTTGCTAGACTTGAGGCTATTCGCATATTGCTTGCTTATGCTAACCATCATGATATCACTTTATATCAAATGGATCTGAAAAGTGCATTCCTCAATGGTAAGCTTGAGGAAGAAGTATATGTTGCTCAACCCCCAGGTTTTGAAGATCCAAAGAATCCCGACAAAGTCTTCAGACTCAACAAGGCCCTCTATGGCCTCAAGCAGGACCCTCAGGCGTGGTATGATACCTTGAAGGAATTCTTCGTGAAGAATGGCTTCACACCCGGTTCACTCGACCCTACTCTCTTTACTAAATCTTATGATGGTGAACTGTTTGTCTGCCAAATATACGTTGATGATATTATCTTTGGCTGTACTGACCAACGTTATAGTGATGAATTTGCCTATATGATGAGTGAAGAATATCAAATGTCTATGATGGGAGAGTTGAAATTCTTCTTAGGTCTTCAAATTCGTAAACAGCGCAATGGCATATTCATATCTTAGGAGAAATACCTCAAAGATGTTCTGAGGAAATTCGGCATGCAAGATTGCAAAGGCGTCAAAATTCCTATGCCCACAAATGGCCATCTATGCATTGATGAAAATGGTATTGACTTCGATCACAAGGTATACCGCTCCATGATTGGTTCTTTATTGTACTTATGTGCATCTAGGCCAGATATAATGCTTAGTGTTTTTACGTGCGCCCGATTTCAAGCTACACCGAAGGAATCACACCATAAGGCTGTGAAGCATATTCTTCGATATCTAGCTCACACACCAACACTAGGATTATGGTACCCCAAGGGCTCTACTTTTGATCTCATTGGATATTCTGACTCTGACTATGCTAGTGATCGTGTGGACCGCAAGTCAACATCTGGTACTTGTCATTTCCTCGGACGATCTTTGGTCTGTTGGTCCTCGAAGAAACAGAACTACGATATCCGCTCATCTGCGGAAGCTGAGTACATTGCTGCTGGTTCTTGCTGTGCTCAATTGATGTGGATGAAGCAAACTCTCAAGGACTACGGCATCAACGTGAAGAATGTGCCTCTCTACTGCGACAATGAGAGTGCCATCAAGATTGCTCACAACCCAGTTCAGCACTCGAAGACAAAGCACATTCAGATTCGTCATCATTTTCTTCGCGATCATGTGTTGAAGGGCGACATCTTTATTGATCATGTGAAGACTGAAGAACAGCTAGCCGATATCTTCACAAAGCCCTTGGATGAGAAGAGATTTAGCAAGTTGCGGTGTGAGCTAAATATCTTAGAATCTTCGAATGTTCTTTGAAAAGGACACACGTCCTAACACTTATGCAAAATTGATGACTTAGATGTGCAACACATGAAGAAACGTTTTTCTTCAATCAATGAAGAATAACAGTCTAAGTGTGAAGAAATTAATGAAGAATTTGATTCTCAGAACCCTACGACAATTGTACGCGGTGTCTGAAATCATCATTCTTATACGGTGGGTCACGCCACCACCAAAGTTGAAAATCTTCAATTTGAGTTTTTCCTCAGTTTTGAAATTCCTCGATTGTTCAAATTCTTTAACTTTGCAAAATCTTCACTATTTCCGTCGTTTTTCTTCATTGTCTATATATATATATATATATATATATATATATATATATATATATATATATATATATATATATATATATATATATATATATATATATATATATATATATATATATATATATATATATATATATATATATATATATATATATATATATATATATATATATATATATATATATATATGTTTTATGTCCTCTACAGCATTCACTTATTGCTATTTCTTCAAGTTGCGTTTTCTGCTAAGTGAATGTGATCGGACCCTTCCCCCTCTATGCTATGCTCAACCCAATCTATTCACAGATTCTTCATGTGCGTTCTATTTGAAACTCGTTCAAAATCTTCAGTGTGTCCTTGTCAGCTGAAGAAATTGAGAACAGAACTTTTAAATTATCTTATCCAAATTTTTGGCTTTGCCGCTCAAACTGTTCCGCTTCCTACGATAGACTTATCTATTCACCCACGATCTAACATGATCTCCATTTTTAGTACGTCGGTGACACATGTCAAGCGAATGAGAAGGGTTAGGGGCACGTTCGTTCTAAATCTTCGGGCGAACAGTTTTTCACTGTGACTATAAATACCCCCTCTCCCCTTCCTCACTTCTTTTACTCCGCTCGACCGCTCTCTCTCTCTCTCGCTCGAGCTTCTCAAACCCTAGCGCCGCCGCTACTCCATCGTCGCCGGTGAGGAAGAGCTTCACTGCCTCGACCTCGTCGCTGTTGTACTCGCGTCGGCCACGGAAATATTAACTCCGCCGCCGCCGTACCTGTCTTCTCTGCCGAGTTAGGGCGTGGAAGATTTGAACTGACGAGCTTCAAATCTACACTTCTCAGTTCGCCTTGTTCTTCACTGCGAGTAATTAAAATTTACTTTTATTGCTCGCTTTGATTCTCAAGCCTTCCTGAAAATCTTCAAAGGTGTTTATTCTTCAAATCTTCACATATGTGAACACCTCACACGACATATGCTCTTGATTTGTTTCTCTAAGCAATGATTTTTCTTTAAGAGTCCTCAATTGTGTGGATCCTTGATCTATACAACTTTGGAACCTAAGACAAAGAACGCTTAGTGAAATTCTTCAAGACTCATCTGGTCAAATTCCTCAAACTTGTTCTTTTTGAAAAACCTTCTGAGAACGCATATAACCTCTCCAAATTCCTCGCAACTATACTCCGTTCACAGGTACTCATGTCCGCTGCTGAATCACTAGGTTCTCATCAAATTAACTCATTTGCAGCGTTCCTCGAAGAAAAGTTGCATACTTCTTCAGAGAATTCAATTGTTCAAATTCCTCAACTGAAGAATATGGCAGACGGTAAGAAGCCACAGAAAGAAGGAAAGTGGCCTAAGGTCATGACTGCTTTTGAAATACCTGAGGACATCTATGCTGACTACTGCACACCTGATGAGGCCAAGTTTGGAAAGGAGAACAAAAATCAGCGCAAGGTGCGCATACAGAGGATTGAAAGGAGATGGGCAAGAGAATGGAGGGAGTACAGGTATGTTACTCCAAAGTATATGAAGAAATTCGCACTTAATCCTCCATGCCCAAGAGCTCCATTGGCACCTGGCCAAGAAGCTGACCCCACCAGCATCAAGCGTGGTGAGGATTTTCCTGAAGAATGGGCCAAGCGCCAAGCCAAGTTGGCGAGATAAGCCAAAGAAGCGGTGAGAAAATTCAACAAAGACTCTGCTACTGCTGCTGCCACTGAGGCCTCTGTCAAGCCTAGGAAATCAATGGCAAAGAAGCCCGCTCACAAGCCAAGTGCTTCCTCAGCAATGCCCTCATGGCCAGAATCTTCAAAGCCCTCATGGCCAGTTCCTCATGCTGCTCCTGCTCCTCCAAAATCCTCAGCTGCTCCGGCAAAGTCCTCAGCACCTGTGCATATGGCCACGTGCCAAAGGACTGCAGGCATCTCTATTGCCTTGGTGTTTCAGCGAGTTCCTCAGCTGCACCAAATTGTTCATCAGGCCCCACTCTGCTGAAGAAAAAGGCAACGGCTGGTCGAGGTCCTCGGCCAAGTCCGAAGAAGAAACAGGTTGCCTTCCAAGTGCCATCTGACGATGAAGCTGATCATGATGACCTTGCAGAAATCATCAGAGACAGACAAGAAAGGGCCGCTAGAGCCAAAGGCACACCTGTGCCACTGCTTTTGGATCCTAGGGCGATCCTCGAGTACATTGATCTCTGGCACAAGGATCCAGACACCCCTATGCCTGATTTTCATTTGACTCCTGGTCAAAGTCACATGCTGACCCATTTCATCACTGAAGAGAAATGGAAATTTGAAAAGGCTAGGCAGATCAAGAAGGCTCAGTTCAGGAAAGAGAAGTTCCTGAGGAAACACGTTGTCAAAATGACACCTGATGAACTCCTCAAGATCCAGTCTGAAATCAAAGCCCTCAGCGATGACTTTGATGCCTACTATGCTGATTGGCAAGGAGCGAAAGTCAGATTTGTCAACCTGACTTAGAAGTTCACAAATGTTGCAGCCCCAACGCAACAAGAAGTTCCTCGAGCCGAGCCTCTGCTCAGCCCTCTTGAAGAACATGCCAAAGACCGCGATGATTTTAGTCTCTTTGAAGAAAATGCTAGTTCCGGGCTGATGACTCCATTCCAACCACCGAGAAATTGCCAGGGCATCCACTAGTGGTGCGCTGAAGAAATCGAAGAGGTCGGGCAACTGCATCGATTCTTACCGAGGAAATTCAAACAGATTCCTCAGCTCCTCCCGCGCCTACACCAACTCCTATCCTTCCATCTGCATCAAATGTGAAGAAGACCAAGGCTGCAGAGCGAGCTGCAGTGAAGAAAAGGAAAGCATCAGCTGCTTCAAATTCTTCAGCCCCGAAGAAAATGAAGCCTATGACCAGCTCGTTTGAAAATCCAATTGATGTTGTTCCAATTTCCACCATGCCATCAAAGGACCTTGTTCCTTTTCATGAAGAATATGAGATCACTAGCGGATCTGATGAAGAAAATCATTATGCTGCTTCGTCAGAGCAGATTGATGAAGAAATTGAAGTGGATGCGATCCCTTCTACTCCTGTTGTATCCTCACCAATGCCTCAGTTCACGGCTGAAGAGGCTGGTGTTGAAGAAATTGAAGAAGAAGATGTGGATATTGGAAGTACAACGCCAGTGATGAACGATGACTTTTGGGACAGTCAGCATCCCAATTCTCCTCTCTTCACCCCAATACAACAAATTCCTCAGTCCCTTGCACCAACAGTTCAAATGGGCTTTGAAGAAACTCATCCCACCTCGTTTGTGCATGAAGAAATTCCAGCCACTAGTGCTGAAGAACCTGCTGCTGCTGATCCTTTGAACACGCAGACTGCAGATGAAGAGGAACCAGAAAATCCTCAGCCTGAAGAACCTGAGATTGCGATTCCTGAGGTAGTGATGCAACTCACTGACACTCCTCTGCCAAAACCAAAGGATCCATTCTCGCGCAAGCAAAAGTTCAAGGCTGTAGACTTCTTTGGCGAGCATGTTTTCTTCACTGATTACAACCCTTATGATTCTGCTCGCATAAGGAAGAGGCGCTTACGACTGCTAGTCAAGCCAATTTCTATTCCTCAGTGCTATTCAACAAAGACAAAGTCTTCGATCATGCACACATTCCTCACGTGGACATGGAATCTTTGCCAGGCTTTGAGCCAGTCCTCGGCGTTCTTCACGATGCCGGATTGCTGAATTTCTGCACTGACATCTGTGATTGGAATGAAGAACTCATTCTTCAATTTTATGCGACGCTGCACATCACAGGAAATTCTGAAGATGTGAACTCATGGGTGCTGGACTGGATGTCAGAAAATACTCACTACAAGGCACCAGCAACTGAATTGCTTCGTGCCCTCCCACTCGGTCCTCCCCTTGATGGTGCTCGTTGCATCTACAACGAACCTGAGCTTACAAATCATTACATGCAAGCGCTGATGAAGCCTTTGAAGCCAGGGCAGGCCCCTCGAACCAAATTCCTCGTCAAGGAATTATTGTATGTGCCTCAGACTGTCTATCGCATTCTGACGAAGACAATGAGTCCTATCAAAGGCCACGACTCAAATGATGAAGAAGTCGTTGGCATCATGAATAATATGCTTTTCAATGTCATTGATGGCGTTCCCGTCAACTTCCATGATTTCTTCATGAGGACTCTGGCGAATATTGCTATGTCACCATTTGAGCTGAAGCCTTATGCACCATGGATTATGAGGTTCATCAGGTCAAGGTCTTCACTCAATTACAAGGTTGATACTCTGAACCACTGCAGCTACTTGCCTCCAATTGAAGTCCTCAAACGGACATTTTCCTCACCTGATGACAAAGGCAAGGCAACCGATGTGATAGATGAAGGCATTCGTCCATTGGATGGTCAATTTCGCAAGGCTGCATCCTACTCTACCAATGATGACTCTGCCACACATGACTCTGCCGCCAACAACTCTGCCAAGCAAAATCCTCAAGCCACAGCACCCAGGGTGATGACTGATCGTGAGTTACTCCTCAGTCTTCATCAGAAAGTTGATCGCAATCATAAATGGGTCAAAAGTCAGTTTGGTTCAATTCTTCACAACATGACCTCAACACACAATGCAGTGAAGAAAAACCAATACTACCTCCATGAAACCTTCAATCGTACCTGGGCTGTTCTGTCTCATGTCTACATCAAAGAAGATCTGAAGAAAATGGGTCTGAAGGAAGAATTTGACTGGTCTGCACCTCCACCTAAGAAATTCAAGAAGGTTAAGGTTCCTTCCTTGGTGGCCAGCTCCTATTCTTCATCGCGCGACACTGATGAAAATGAAGACTTGGACGACACTGCGGCAGGCCCTACTACGACAATCGACCCCGACAACGCTGGCGCTCCTCCATCACCTTGATATTCTTCAGGGGCGTTAGTCCTTAGTTTTGATCCTTTTGGTCATTCGATGACAAAGGGGGAGAAATTTGAGTTATTCTTTAAGTGGGTCTATTATATGGGCGTTTTTTCTGCTAACCAACTCTCGCTCTTCTGAAACTTTTATTGGATCGAGTTGTAATCTTAAACCCGATGGTGCTCTGATACTTTTGATGTGTTCCTCCGCATGCTTATTCTTTGTTATATGTTAATACATGCATGCTGAATTACATCAGTCACCATATTTCATCATGCATTTCAAATTCTTCATATTATATGTCAAATGCGTGTATGAATTACAAGATATAGGGGAGATCTCCATGTTTCAACTCTTCAAATGTGCATTGCCTCAAAAGCAAATTCCTCACTATGCACATCTTCAGGGGGAGTTCTTCTATATCTTGCAATCAAATTCCTCAATATCAGTATTTACACTTCATATGTTTATCCCGTTGAAAACTTAACCTATATTGTCATCAATCACCAAAAGGGGAGATTGTAAGTGCATCTAGTGCCCTTAGTGATTTTGGTGTATTGAAGACTTATAGGTTAAGGGACTAATGTGTTTATGAGTGTACACAGGTCTATAAGTCTATGAGGAGTTTGATATTTACAGAAAGAGTCGACCCCTAAAAATGAAGTTCTTCGACTGAAGACTTTGATATTCTAAAGACTTTCTGAAGACTTTGGAAGTGAAGAAATTGGTGTGACCTTGAAGACTTGGTATTCATTTGAGGAACATGAAGCGTGAAGACTTTTGTTTTCGTAGTTTCATTTTTCTCTTTCTTGAGTCATAGGAAACACCGTACTGTTAAAGGGGGTCGAGGAAATACTAATGAAATATTTCCATGTGATGCTCAACTCAAAATCCTACACTTACCAATCCCTTCGAGTGAAGCCATTGGAAATCTCATACAGTTCAGTCAATTTCTTCAGTGACAGACATGAAGTTCTTCTGGTCGCTGAGGAATTTGTTCTAACAGAGGAGTTAGGAATTCGCCAGTGCGGATTGCCTACACAGTGAGGAACATGATAGCCCTGAGGAATTTGAGAGTCAAATTTCCGACCGTTGCTGTGCTATGCGCCAGCTGTCCCAAAATATCTTATCTACCTAACGGTCATATCATTGAAGGGCATTTATGTCTTATCATGTCGGGCTGCTCCCTAGGCTATAAATAGCCGCCCCTACAACCACTAGCTGGTTGGCTGCTCCGAGAGAAACTGACACTTGTCATTTGAGAGCATCCCATCCTCCGAGGACTTTGAGCGAAAATCATCGAGTGAGGAAAACCCAAAACCAAACCCCTACAAACCCAAAGTGATTGAGCATCACTGAAGAGATTGATCCTGCGTGGATCCGACGCTTGTTACCTTTGAAGACTATGCTTCTTCCAGACGGTTAGGCGTCATGGTCTAGAGCATCCAAGAGGAATTGTGGATCGCCGAGTGACCGAGTCTTGAAGGTTTGGAAGTCGCCTGAAGACTTACCACGAGTGATTGGACGAGGTCTGTGTGACCTTAGTTCAAGGAGAATACGGTGAGGACTTGGTATCCTGACCTGAGTGCTCAGCGACTGGGTGTCCGGGACTGTGTGTCCTCGAGTTTAAATACTCAGCCGCTCCAACCAGACGTACAACTGAGACAGCAGTTGGAACTGGTCTACCAAATCATTGTCTTCACCAACCTTACTGGTTCTATTTCCTCAACTCTTTCATTTCCTCATTCTTTGTGTTGAGTGTTTGTTCATATCTGTGTTTGAAGTCTTTAATGGAGACTTTCTCAATTTCCTCGCCCAATTTCTTCATCTGTTTGTCTTCATCTTGTGTTATCCTGTGTTTACGCTTTACGTACTCTGTGATTGTCTTCATTTCATCATGACGACCATGCCTGTATTCTGTTATGCTTACTTCTGAGTACTTATTCTGCTGCAAGTAGTTCTTCGCTTAGGAATTTCCTCACCGGCAAATTCCTCAGTGAAGAATTCATAAAAATCGCCTATTCACCCCCCCTCTAGTCGATATAACGCACTTTCAGTAACATACCTGTACTCCCTCCATTCCCGTGCCCATCTCCTCTCTATCCTTTCGATGCCCACCTTGTGCTGATTTTTGTCCTCTTTGCCAAACTTGGCCTCATCAGGAGTGCAATAATCCTTGTTTATGTCATCAGGGATCTCAAAGGCAGTATTGACCTCGGGCCTCTTTCCTCCTTTCTGCGGCTTCTTTCCATCAGCCATTTTCTTCAGCTAAGGAATTTGGACAATTGAATTCTCTGAAGATGTATGCAACTTTTCTTCGAGGAACGCTGCAAATGAGTTAAGTTGATGAGAACCTAGTGATTCAGCAGTGGACATGTGTACCTATGAACAGAGTATAGTTGCGAGGAATTTGGAGAGGTCATATGCGTTCTCAGAAGGTTTTTCAAAAAGAACAAGTTTGAGGAATTTGACCAGATGAGTCCTGAAGAATTTCACTAAGCGTTCTTTGTCTTAGGTTCCAGAGTTGTACAGATCAAAAATCCACACAATTGAGGAACCATGAAGAAAAATATTGCTTAGAGAAATGAATCAAGAACAGATGACATGTGAGGTGTTTAGTGTGTGAGGATTTGAAGAAAAAACACCTTTGAAGATTTTGTAGAAATCATTCGAATCAAAGAGGGTAGTAAAAGTAACTTTTAATTACCCTGGACGAAGAATGCAACGAACTGGGAAGTGTAGATGTGAAGTTCGTCAGTTCAGATCTTCCATGCCCTAACTCGGCTGAGGAAGACAGCTACGACGGCGGCGGAGAGAAGAAATCCGCAGCCGGCGCGAGTACGACGGCGACGAGGTCGAGGCAGTGAAGCTCTTCCTCACCGGCGACGATGAAGTAGCGGCGGCGCTAGGGTTTGAGAAGCTCGAGCTGGAGTGAGGTCGAGCGGAGTAAAAGAGAAGTGAGGAAGGGGAGGGGTATTTACAGTCACAGTGAAAAACAGTTCGCCCGAAGAAATTGGACGAACGTGCCCCTGACCCTTCTCATTCGCTTGACATGTGTCACCCACGTATTGAGAAGTGGAGATCGTGTGAGATCGTGGGTGAATAGATAAGTGTTTTCGTGGGATGCGGAACGGTTTGAGCGGCAAAGGCGAAAATTTAGATAAGATAAGTTAAAAGTTCTGTTCGCAAATTCTTCAGCTAACAAGGACACAGTGAAGATTTTGAACGGGTTTCAAATAGAATGCACATGAAGAATTTGTGAATATATTGGGTTGAGTTTAGCATAGAGGGGGAAGGGTCCGATCACATTCACTTAGCAGAAAAAGCGACATGAAGAATTAGCAATAAGTGAATGCTATAGAGGACATAAACTCATATGCATATATAGCCAATGAAGAAAAACAACGGAAACAGTGAAGACAATACAAAGTTGAAGAAATTGAACAATTGAGGAATTTCAAAACTGAGGAAAAAACTCAAATTTAAGATTTTCAACTTTTGGTGGTGGCGTGACCCACCGTATAAGAATGATGATTTCAGACACCGCGTACAATTGTCGTAGGGCTCTGAGAATCAAATTCTTCGTTAATTTCTTCACACTTAGAGTGTTATTCTTCATTGATTGAAGAAAAACGTTTCTTCATGTGTTGCACATCTAAGTCATCAATTTTGCATAAGTGTTAGGATGAGTGTCCTTTTTAGAGAACATTCGAAGATTCTAAGATATTTAGCTCACACCGCAACTTGCTAAATCTCTTTTCATCCAAAGGCTTTGTGAAGATATCTGCTAGCTGTTCTTCAGTCTTCACATGCTCAATAGAAATGTCGTCGTTCAACACATGATCACGAAGAAAATGATGACGAATCTGAATGTGCTTTGTCTTCGAGTGCTGAACTAGGTTGTGAGCAATCTTGATGGCACTCTCATTGTCATAGAAGAGAGGCACATTCCTCATGTTGACACCATAGTCCTTAAGAGTTTGCTTCATCCATAGCAATTGAGCATAGCAAGAACCAGCAGCAATGTACTCAGCTTCAGCAGTAGACAGTGATACGCAGTTCTGTTTCTTCGAGGACCAACAGACCAAAGATCTTCCGAGGAAATGGCATGTGCCAGATGTTGACTTGTAGTCCACACGGTCACCAGCATAGTCAGAGTCAGAATATCCAATGAGATCAAAAGCCGAGCCCTTGGGGTACCATAATCCAAGTGTTGGTGTGTGAGCTAGTATCGAAGAATATGCTTCACAGCCTTATGGTGTGATTCCTTCGGTGTAGCTTAAAATCGGGCACACATGAAAACACTAAGCATAATATCTGGCCTAGATGCACATAGGTACAATAAAGAACCAATCATGGAGCAATATACCTTTTGATCAAAGTCAATACCATTATCATCAGTGCATAGATGGCCATTTGTGGGCATAGGGATTTTGACGCCTTTGCAATCTTGCATGCCGAATTTCCTCAATACATCCTTGAGGTATTTCTCCTGAGATATGAATATGCCATTGCGTTGTTGACTAATTTGAAGACCAAAAAAGAATTTCAATTCTCCCATCATAAACATTTGATATTCTTCACTCATCATATAGGCAAATTCATCACTGTAACGTTGGTCAGTACAGCCAAAGATAATATCATCAACATATATTTGGCACACAAACAGTTCACCATCATAAGATTTAGTGAAAAGAGTAGGGTCGAGTGAACCGGGTTTGAAGCCTTTCTTCATGAGGAATTCCTTCAAAGTATCATACCACGCCCGAGGGGCCTGCTTGAGGCCATAGAGGGCCTTATTAAGTCTGAAGACTTTGTCAGGATGCTTTGGATCTTCAAAACCTGGGGGTTGAGCAACATATACTTCTTCCTCAAGCTTACCATTGAGGAATGCACTTTTCACATCCATTTGATATAGAGTGATATCATGATGGTTAGCATAAGCAAGTAGTATTTGAATAGCCTCAAGTCTAGCAACAGGTGTAAAAGTTTCATCGAAGTCCATTCCTTCAATCTGTGTGTAGCCTTGAGCTACAAGTCGTGCCTTATTCCTCACCACAAGGACATTTTCGTCTTGCTTGTTGCGGTAGATCCACTTTGTGCCAATGATATTGTGCTTGCGAGGATCTGGACGTTTGACTAGTTCCCAGACGTTGTTGATCTCGAACTGATGTAATTCTTCTTGCATAGCTTGAATCCACTCAGACTCCAGAAATGCTTCATCTACCTTAGCGGGCTCTGTGATAGAGACAAAAGCAAAGTGCCCACAGAAGTTAGATAAATGTGAAGCTCTTGAGCGTGTGAGAGGACCTGGTGCTTCAATGTCATCGATGATTTTCTCAATCTGTACTTCTTTGCCACGCGAGGATGAGCGGGTTGTCGTCGAGGAATTTGATCAGCATTTTCTTCAGCACCATTTTCTTCAGGTGCATTAGCTCGACGTTCTTCACGTTCTGGAATGAATTCTTCAGCAGATTCTATGGTAGGAATGACATCCTCGGTAGCCTTGAACTTGATAGTTTCCTCAGGTGCTAGTTCATTTATCACAGAAGGTAGGTGCTCTCTTTGCGAGCCATTAGTTTCATCGAACCGCACATCTACAGTTTCAACAACCTTGTGAAGAACGTTGTTGAAGACTCTGTAGGTGTGCGAGTCCTTTCCGTAACCAAGCATGAAACCTTCATGTGCTTTCGGTGCAAATTTAGAGTTGTGATGAGGATCTCTAATCCAACATATAACACTGAAGACTTTGAAATAACTCACATTGGGTTTCTTGTCAGTGATGAGTTCATATGCAGTCTTCTTGAAGAATTTGTGAAGATATACTCTGTTGATGATGTGGCATGCAGTATCAATTGCCTCAATCCAGAAACGACGAGGCATCTTGTATTCATCAAGCATAGTGCGAGCCATCTCAGCAAGAGTCATGTTCTTGCGCTCCACGACGCCATTCTGCTGAGGAGTATAAGGAGCAGATAACTCGTGAGTAACACCGAGTTCATCTAGATAGTCATCAAGACCAGAGTTCTTGAACTCAGTTCCATTATCACTTCTGATGTGCTTGATCTTCACACCAAAGTTGGTTGAAGCCCTCGAGGAAAATCGTTTGAAGACTTCCTGCACTTCATGTTTGTAAGTGACAATGTGTACCCATGTGTAACGAGAGTAATCATCAACAATAACAAAGCCATATTGAGATGCTTCATTTGAAATTGTAGAGTAATGATTAGGACCAAAAAGATCCATGTGAAGCAATTCAAATGGTCGAGTAGTGGTCATGATAGTTGAGGGAGTCCTGGATTAGGGAGTGTCCGGATAGCCGAACTATCATCGTTGGCCAGACTCCTAGACTATGAAGATACAAGATTGAAGACTTCGTCCCTTGTCCGGATAGGACTTTCCTTGGCATGGAAGGCAAGCTTGGCGATACGGATATGTAGATTTCCTACCATTGTAACCGACTACGTGTAACCCTAACCCTATTCGTGTCTATATAAACCGAAGGGTTTTAGTCCGTGGGACGAACAACAATCATACCATAGGCTAGCTTCTAGGGTTTAGCCTCTCGATCTCGTGGTAGATCTACTCTTGTACTACCCATATCATCAATATTAATCAAGCAGGGTAGGGTATTACCTCCATCGAGAGGGCCCAACCTGGGTAAAACATCGTGTCCCTTGTCTCCTGTTACCATCCGCCTAGACGCACAGTTCGGGACCCCTACCCGAGATCCGCCGGTTTGACACCGACATTGGTGCTTTCATTGAGAGTTCCTCCGTGTCGTCACCTATAGGCCCGATGGCTCCTTCGATCATCAACAACGATGCGGTCCAGGTGAGATTTTTCTCCCGGACAGATCTTCAGATTCGGCGGCTTTGCACTGCGGGCAATTCACTTGGCCATCCGGAGCGGATCGAAGCTACGCCCCTGGCCATCAGTCAGATTTGGAAGTTTGAACTACGGCCGACATCCGCGGAGACTTGATCTTCGACGGATTCGAGCCACAGCCAGCGCGCCGCCTTCGTCTCGATGGGCACGATCTAGCTCTGCTGCCGAACAGTGCCCTGGAGGCCGCACCAGCGTCCACTCCGACCGTTAGCTCGGAGCCGACTCCCCCGATCGAGGACGAGTGGTTGGACACCGCCTCGGGGGCTATGATCTTCTGGCGATTGAGCGAACTCCATCCTGTCGCTGCGACCGTGACTCCAGGCGCCGGACTCCTCTCCGGACTCCGAACCCTCCGCGCCCCTGCTAATCGAATCCGATTGGGCGCCGGTCATGGAGTTCAACGCCATGACATCTTTCAGACTCGCCCTTTGGCGGTATCCTGAATTCACTAAAGTCTCTCTCTTATCAGAGAGCCTGGCGGACTACGGTAAGGAAGGTTGGGATGCGGACGGCGAAGAAATTCAACGCCCACCCACCGCCCACTTTGTAGCCACTGTCGAAAGCTTAAACGACGTGCTCAATTTCGACTCCGAAGACATCGACGGTATGGACGAGGATGTAGGAGACAACCAGGAACCAGCACCTATAGGATACTAGACAGCCACCTCATCCCACGATGTATACATGGTGGATACACCTAAAGGAAGTGACGACGAGGAACAACGGGACACCACGAAGGATAAATCCCTCGAAAAGCAGTCAAAACGGCAACGTAAATGCAGCACCAAGTCCCGCCTTGACAAAGACCCAGCCATAGAGCAGGGCGAACCGGTGGACGACGAACATGCTATCGAGCAACCGTCCGAACAGGACAACTTGGATAAACAACCCATCCCCGGCGAAAATAACAGTCCGGACGATCTCACGCCAGACAAATTGTTGGAGCAGAACCTCCACAAAAGGCTCGTCGCCATTGCGCGCGGCGTGAAAAAGCAGAAGCGGAAGCTCAAAACAGCGGAAGATGCACTCAGAATCAAATGGAGCAAAGTACTCAATACCGCAGACAAATACGACGACAGTCGCCGAACAAAGAGCTACCCAAAGAGGAAACTATTGCCCGAATTTGATGAGGAGGCCATAGAGCCCCCACGATCAAAAAACAAAGAGGCCGCCGGGTCGGATAGACGACCACGTGGAAAACGTAGAGCGGCAAGCGGCGCCGCACACAAGCCGGCACGCGATCCGCATAAGGATCCGCCCCAAAAGGATGGCCCAGTTAGATCTATCTACGGGCCAAGGAAACAAGTTCTGGCGAGCAACACAACACGTCAAATATCCGAACATCGCGGCACACCCAAATACAGGGGCGCCGCTCACCCTCTATGTTTCACCGATGAGGTGCTGGATCACGAATTTCCAGCGGGATTCAAACCCGTAAACATAGAGGCATACGACGGAACAACAGACCCTGGAGTCTGGATTGAGGATTACATCCTCCACATACACATGGCTAGAGGAGACGATCTCCACGCCATAAAATACTTACCCTCTCAAGCTCAAAGGGCCAGCCCGGCATTGGCTCAAAAGCCTCCTGAAAATACCATTGGAAGTTGGGAAGAGCTCGAGGATGCTTTTGAACAAATTTTCAAGGGACTTATGTCCGTCCTCCGGATGCGACGATTTAAGTCATATAACTCAACAACCCGAAGAGTCAGCCTGCAAATTCTGGAACAGGTTCCTCACCAAAAAGAACCAAATAGTCGACTGTCCGGACGCCGAAGCCTTAGCAGCTTTTAAACATAACGTCCGAGACGAATGGCTCGCCAGACACCTTGGCCAGGAAAAGCCAAGAACAATGGCCGCACTAACAAGCCTCATGACCCGCTTTTTCGCGGGAGAGGATAGCTGGCTAGCAAGATGCAGTACCAGCGACCCAAGTACATCCGAAGTCAGGGATGAGAATGGGAAACCACGACGCCGCAAGGACCAGCACCGGATTAAGGGGAACGGTCCAAAGAGCGCGGCAGTCAACGCCGGATTCTAAAGCTCACGGCAGAACAATAAAAAGCTGCCCCTTAAGGACAATAGCGATGAGCTATCCAACTTAAACAAAATCTTGGACAAGATATGCCAAATCCACAGTACTCCCGGGAAGCCTGCAAACCATACCCACAGAGATTGTTGGGTCTTCAAGCAATCCGGCAGACTCAACGCCGAACACAAGGGGCTCGACACACCAAGCGAGGATGATGACGAAGCCCACAAGCAGAGCACCGGAAAAAAAAAGAATTTCCCACAAAAAGTCAAAACAGTGAATTCACTTGAAGTGACAACAGGGAAAAACAGAGCGGCGCCCATAGAAACACGTGCCGCACGGTCTATCCCAGCAGAGTCCCAACGATGGTTGTCAAAACCAATCACCTTCGATCATCAGGACTATTCCGGAAGTATCCGGAGCGCAGGATGGACTGCCTTGTGTTCGCACACGAACACGTCACCGTGTACCTCCGACGCCGAGGGTGATGCACCGCAGCTCGCGCCGAAGGAGACCCGTCCGGAAGCGCGGTACGCAAGCAATCCGGCGGGCGCTTTCGAGCACCCGAAACCCCACGCGCCCGGGAGGGACCCCGTCTGGATGCGCAGCGGCTATGGGCGGCCCTAGGTCGGTTCGCCCGCCCCTAGAGCCTCGAGGATCGCTGCCCTTCAACACGAAGAACGAACGAAGAACGAGAGAGAAAGAACAAGGGAGGGATGTAAAACGAGGGTAAAAAGTAGATTGATTGTTCGATTGTGTGTTGTTCAATCGGCCGTCACCCCTTGGGTATATAAGAGGCGGCTGGACTTCCCGTGCAAGGAAAAGGCTTGGATTCACGTCCAAAACCCTAGTCAAATTCGGATCGATTTTGTCGAACTTTTCAAAACTGCTCGGTTTAAACTGGCTGCACCTTGCGGGTCTTTTTGTGGTGGTAAACGATCTCGGATGGAAACGAGCCCAAAAGCAATCTTGACCGTTTCGACGAGACGAACAACTTTTATGTTGAACGTTTTCCGATTCGAGGCCATCTTCTGGGGCAAAACACTCACGCATTACGTCAGACACTTGCCAAGACATGTCTGGTCTCCCTCGTCATATTTCGCCTCTTGACAGGGCTGCATTCAGATAGCTCTAACTTTTGCATACAAACTCGGATTGAGATGATTTTTATATAAAAATCGACCGATTGGACGAGACGAAGACAATTCATGTAGAGCATTCCTTTATCCGAGGTTGTCCTGGAGGCTTAATTGACCAAAAAGCACTCAGAACACCTAAACATGACAATCTGAGTGTAGTTTTGGTCTTTGATATGATGCCGAATAATTATGGTCCAAACATTAAAGTTGTTCCATTCGGTGATGTGAAACTTTTCATGCTGAAAACCCTTTCACTCTGTATCTTGCCAAAATCAGGCGCCAACACATGCCCCCTGTTTTTCGCAAAGCTAGCGCCGAAAAATAACTTGCAAAACGTTTGTCTAAGACGATGTCAACACTCCATCGGCCATTTATATGCGCTTAGGGCGATAATATCTATATCGGCCATGTTTATGCTTAGGGCGATAACTTTATATCGGCCATGTTTATGCTTAGGGCGATAACTTTATATCGGCCATTGATTTTAACTTCTGGTTCACATCATACCTTGTAACCGATTACCACCAATCGGTTTTAAAGAGATGGGAATGAACCCGTTCCTTGTAGCACTAAGGAAATCAAACTCCGAGAGGTCACGCCCTGTTAAGCAAGTAACATCGGGATGATTCCAATCCACCGATGCATCGGCCAAAGCAACACAAGCCGAATTATCCGCGTGAATGATTTCTACCTCATCATCGATCCATTGTATTAAAAATTGATGCATGGTAGATGGCACACATTGGTTAGCATGAACCCAATCACGACCTAATATAACATTATAGTTACCTTGCACCTCGGCGACAAAGAATGTGGTGGCCAAAGTTTTGCTTCCCACGGTGAGTTCCATGCACATCACACCTTTGGCCTCTGTCTTTTCTTTACCCTCGAATCCATTAAGTACCATATTGGTCTTCATCAATGCATCATCATCTAACCCCAACTTTTTGAAGATCGAGTAGGGCATAAGATTTATCACAGCACCACCATCAACGAGCATCCTAGCAACCGGCGATCCGTTAATATGACCTTTGAGGTACAATGGCTTCAAGTGTTTCACCGGTTCTCTTGGCTTCTCGAAAATAGCATTCTTAGGACCAAAATTCAGCTGGGCTACCTCCCCTTCTTCACCTATAGCACGAAACTCGGCAGGTAAGTAATGTACCATATTAATATCCATACCTTCCCGAACCGGCGTATATTCATAATCCACCATCGCATCTTCATCTCCCAATGTGAATATTGGGCTCAAAGATTCCTCAATTGAAGGGGATGTTTCAGGTGGTGTGGACGATGTAATAGGGGTTGCATCATCCTCTTTTGGTGGTGAATCTGTTGTTGTAGCTAATGTAGAAGCATCTGCGTTTTCTTTTTCTTTAGGCCTCCACACTTGTTTTGTGAGTGCCATGGGCCGAATTTCACTTAACAATTCGTCCCTTTGCCTCTCCTCGTTGTGCTCTACCTTCTCGTTGTTCCTCATGCATTGTAATCTCCTTTTCATGGTCTTGGTTAAACCGGGAGGACACCACTTAGGTTGAGTATATTTAGGATCCCTTGGTTTGGCCTTGCTTGTGCTCGCCTCATGATCACTAAGCATGGAACCCTGCTGAAAAATAACAATATCACCATTAGAAGTAGCCAGATTACCAACAACCGGCTTTTTGATCTCCTTTTGCTTGTCGCATTCTGAAATTTTTGCACTAGATGACTTAAGACGCCACACTTTTTATTGGCCTTACTTGGAGAAATTTTTGTTGGCCGATTAGCACCATATCTCAAACGGCCTTGTGTGGGATAATAAAGCCTCTCACGAGCAGGCCTTCTAGGTGCTGCCCACCCCATATGGAAAGCATAAGGAGCCATTGGGGCTGCCCCATCCTCCACGAAGCCTCTCATGTAATATGGCGCATAGGAGGTTGTGACATCCATGGTGTCGGTGCCTGACCCATATAGCCTTGCATATCGTTGAAACTCTTGCTCCGGAGGCAATCTCGAACGCTTTGAATGTGATGGCCGATTAGAGCTAGAACCGGCCGCTTGACTTGCATATTTGGATAGCAACATATCAAAAGTTGGCTTGATTCTTTTGTTCTTAGTTTCATTCTTTTTCCACTTGCCAACTTCTGAATTCTTGGGCTTGATCAATTCAACATGAGCATCCTCTTGTACTTGCGGTTGCCCCCCGAGTGTGGCATTCTTTATAGTGATCTTCAACACTTCCTTGCCATCTGGTTGCTTCTCAAGCACAATCTTTCTTCCCAAGACCTTGTCGCCCTCCTTGTTATTCCTGGGTTCACCAATAACAACATTATCTTTATTAGCAGATTCGGCTATGCTAGGCCGAATCAACATTTTCTTTCCCTCCAAGTCCATGGTGTTTATCGGGAAGGGCTGTTTATCAACTTGCATCTCAGCAAAATTCAATCGTCCGTCATTAATGGCCGATTGTATCTGTCGTCGGAAAACATTGCAATCGTTAGTAGCATGAGAAAATGAATTATGGTACTTGCAATAAGCACGCCGTTTCAGCTCCTCAAACAGCGGTATGGTTTGTGATATTCTAATCATCTTATCTTGCAAGAGTGCATCAAATATTTTATCACACTTTGATATATCAAAAGTAAACCTCATCTCCTCATCACGATTCTTGCGAATCGGCTTAAGAGCATTGCACATATAGGGTTTGGCCTTTGAGGACCAAACAAATTCAGTAGTATAGACATCAACCTCATCGTCCGAATTATCATCATTGTGTTCAACCATATGCATTCTAGGACGATCGGTTGTTGACCTATGGACCTCTTTACTTCGACTCTCTTGGGCCAAAGCTTTTTGTAAGACTTGATTAATGCTCAAAAGCTCATAACTTTCTAGCCTCTCTTTAATGTGAGTTTTCAAACCATTAAGAACAAGATCTTCCAAGTCTCTCTCGATTATCACTAAGCTATAACATCGGTTTTTATATCTCTAAATCTCTTGACATAATCGGTGACCGATTCATCATGTTTCGCCTAACCGATGTAAGATGTGACAACTTCAGCTCATTATCGCCGCTATAAAATGATCATGAAACTTTTGCTCTAATTGCGACCATAAGAGAATTGAGCCATGTGGTAAAGCAGCAAACCATGAAAATGCGGTGCGATTAAAGACAAGGAAATAAACGACTTTCAACTCTTCTATGGAACCTGCTTCACCCAGCTGTGCAAGATATTGACTCACATGCTCCCAAGTTGTTTCGTACCCTCACCACTAAATTTAACAAAATCAGGAACCTTATAACCTTGAGGGTAAGAAATTGCATCGAAATGTTCAGATAAGGCTTTTGATACACACGAGTCTTTACTTTCGGCTGCTTTCGAAAGTTTCTTGAAACATGTTATGCAAATCCTCCTTAATTTAGCTAAAATTGGATCCGAGGTAGATGAAGATGTTTGTGGCAATGACATAGGAGCAACCTGAGTACTAGCTATTGGTGCAACTTGTGGGATGGGCGCCAACCATAATTCGCGGAAGACCAAACATATTGGCGCCTATGGGTGGTGTGACAAAATGATTCAAGTTGGCGCCTTGAATTGGGCACACTCATAATAGGATTAGGGTATGTAGGTGTAGTCACAAGCTGGTTGGTTTGACTAGGGTAGAAATTCAACGGCATACTATATTGTTGTTGTATAGTAGGCGCCGATGAAATAGGTAAAGTTGGACTGGCGTTTTCAGATACACCAACAGTACCACTAGATGACGGAGGCATATTTTTCTGAGCATTAGCACTAGCCACAAAAGAATTGTATGCCATCACATTACCCTTGCTAACAAGACTTTCAATCACAGCCACTTGCTCTGGAGAAAAAACTTTACTCACAGTGATTACATCTTGTTCGTCGATGAGGGGAGGAAAATTGACGTTTCCAACCGGAGTGATGTTGCCTTGACGGTCCTTCTTGAAACTTGAAAGAAACGCTTCCAAATCCTCCTCCTCGCTTCTTCTTGGCGCCTCAAAAGCCTCTTCACGCTGCTTCTTGCGTGCTTCGTAGGCTTGGCGATGTTCATCTGATAGTTCATCAAGGCCGGGCTTAATGATGTTATCGCGTCAACTTCTGAGGGCTTGGGGAGATTAGACATGGTTGATGATGATTCTTGATCTTTCGTCCCCAGCGGAGTCGCCAAAAAGTGTGTTCGCACATGAACACGTCACCGTGTACCTCCGACGCCGAGGGTGATGCACCGCAGCTCGCGCCGAAGGAGACCCGTCCGGAAGCGCGGTACGCAAGCAATCCGGCGGGCGCTTTTGAGCACCCGAAACCCCACGCGCCCGGGAGGGACCCCGTCTGGATGTGCGGCGGCTATGGGCTGCCCTAGGTCGGTTCGCCCGCCCCTAGAGCCTCGAGGATCGCTGCCCTTCAACACGAAGAACGAACGAAGAATGAGAGAGAAAGAACAAGGGAGGCATGTAAAACGAGGGTAAAAAGTAGATTGATTGTTCGATTGTGTGTTGTTCAATCGGCCGTCACCCCTTGGGTATATAAGAGGCGGCTGGACTTCCCGTGCAAGGAAAAGGCTTGGATTCACGTCTAAAACCCTAGTCAAATTCGGATCGATTTTGTCCGAACTTTCCAAAACTGCTCGGTTTAAACTGGCTGCATCTTGCGGGTCTTTTTTGTGGTGGTAAACGATCTCGGATGGAAACGAGCCCAAAAGCAATCTTGACCGTTTCGACGAGACGAACAACTTTTATTTTGAACGTTTTCCGATTCGAGGCCATCTTCTGGGGCAAAACACTCACGCATTACGTCAAACACTTGCCAAGACATGTCTGGTCTCCCGCGTCATATTTCGCCTCTTGACAGGGCTGCATTCAGATAGCTCTAACTTTTGCATACGAACTCGGATTGAGATGATTTTTATATAAAAATCGACCGATTTGACGAGACGAAGACAATTCATGTAGAGCATTCCTTCATCCGAGGTTGTCCTGGAGGCTTAATTGACCAAAAAGCACTCAGAACACCTAAACATGACAATCTGAGTGTAGTTTTGGTCTTTGATATGATGTCGAATAATTATGGTCCAAACATTAAAGTTGTTCCATTCGGTGATGTGAAACTTTTCATGCTGAAAACCCTTTCACTCTGTATCTTGCCAAAATCAGGCGTCAACACCTTGATATTAGATCCTATAATCGACGAATTTACACAAGTCCTAATGGATGAAGGTAGCGATCTAAACTTGCTATATCAGGACACAATTCGCAAAATGGGTATAGACCCAACCAAAATCCACCATAGCAACACCTCCTTCAAAGGGGTAATGCCAGGCCCATATGCCCATTGTACGGGCTCCCTACTGCTAGAAGTTGTGTTCGGCTCATCCGACAACCTCCGCCGCGAAAAGTTAACCTTCCACATCGCCCCATTTGAAAGTAGCTATCAAGCACTACTGGGGCGTGAAGCTTTCGCCCGCTTTAACGCAATACCGCATTATGCATCTCTTACACTTAAAATGCCCGGTCCACGCGGCATCATCTCATTAAAAGGAGTATTATGTTACTCGAAAGCGGAGAACGTGAGACTGCCTCGACAGCCCCACACCAATCCGGCTCCGCTAATCAAAGCACCTGAATAGGTCATTCAAACCCCGGACACGGCTAGACGAGTCCGGCGCCTACTAGCGGCATACCCCCATACAAGGGGCTGCACGCACGTACAACAAGAGACAATAAAGCTCAATTTTATTCACCTTCCGAACCGTACTCTGTTTATTTAATATAAAGTACATTTCTCGCATGATATTTTTTCTTTTCAACTAAGTTCTTCTCTTTTACAGATGAACACCATGCTACACCCGTCCAGGATACGGCACAACGGAGACACAGGCGCAGACGTGCAGCAGGGACCCGTCGCAAGGATTCTTTTCAGATTAAGACCCTGCGTAAACCTTTTTTACTGTCTCTTGTTGATACACATCCCCCGGTTTCTTACTACAACCGAGGAGGAGGCTGGCGTTTTGGCATCGGCCGCACCAGAATTTTTGCGCGTACCTGGACACCAGGGGCTTAGGGCATTATTCTGCCCGTTTTCATAAAGACCGAATACCTTAGGGAGTGTTCGCGCCTCGAGTTAGGCCTTATATGCATCAGCTCGAATCATGTCTTTGGTCAAATGTTGGGTTTGCCCGGCTCCCATGTTTTGGTACCTTACGTTCCGTTATATCGGCTAAGGTAGCGCTGGGAGAACCACTCGCGATTGTGCCCGGTTGAGCTGGGTTGAGCACCTCGGAGGAAAGCTAAAACTGATGTCATGATATAGCGTGAGACGGGTCAACCACTCGATGACCCAGCGGAATGTTTATAATTCCCCCGCATTGACGAAGGGCCGTTTCCCGGTCAGGCACATACGCGCCCCGAATTCGGGAGAGCGCGGTGCCCCTAGGGGCTATATAGTAGCCCCACCATCAAACTCCTATGGCTAAGTGAAAGTGATAAAGCATTATAGTCCGGTTGCCTAGTTTGCTACGCTACCACCTCCTTAATAGGACCAAGACGTTGGATTAAGTGTGAAAAAGCGCCTTCTTTGCAAACACCCCCGCACTATGTGCGTGGGGGCTGAAGCCAAAGACTGCAATCTTTCAGGTTATATATACATATACATCAACGACCGCACAGGGAGTAGTTTACTACTTGAACGCACAAGTATAAAAAGCTCTTATATTATATTGAAACATTGTTTTCACAAATCATACATGTCATTTAAACATAATATCCTTCGAGCACTACGTCTCTATTAAACGAGCGCCCTGCAGGACTTCCTCAAAATAGTGCTCGGCAGGTACTCGGCTTCTGTCTGAATCTTGGGATGCAACGTCGGTGGCCTTCATCTCCGCCCAGTATGTCTTGACACGGGCAAGAGCCATCCGCGCTCCCTCAATACACGCCGACCGCTTCATTGCGTCGATACGCGATACCGCACTAAGGAACTGCTGCACTAAGCCAAAATAACTCTTGGCCGGGGTCCGCTGGCCACAAATGAGTCATGACATGCTTCATGGCAAGTCCGGATAATCGATTCAGCTCGGCCCATTCGGCCAACCGATCGGTCAACGGAAGAGGATGCTCCGGACTATGTAATTGCGACCAATATAGCTCTTCCCTTCTGCGCCCCTTCTGGCCTCGGAAGTGCTCAATCGCGTCCGCAGCGCTCGCCGCTAAGTCCAGATAAGCATCCTCCGAACTCCACAACTTGTCCAACTGAGCGTACTTCGGATCCGTATATTTCCTCCGCAGCAGAAATGATTTTCCAGCCGCAATAGCCCCGGCCTGACTCAGCTCCTGCTTGGCAGCTCTCATAGCAGAACGGGCATCCTTGGATTCGGCGGTGGCCTTTTTCTGGTCCTCTTGCTCCGCTTGACGTTCTTTTTCAAGAACCCCGCAGCGGTCGGTAGCATTCTTCAACTTTATGGCCATATCGGCCATTTCCCCTTTGCTTCGGCAGTGAGCAGCCCGTTCGGCTTTTAGCTCTTCGGCCGCCCTTAAAGCGGCCGCATTACTATTTCTGGCTTGCTCTTTAGCTCGGGCGAGTTTCGCCCGCAGCTCCTCCAAAGCAGTGGCACCACCTGCATTAAGCATACAAGTAGTAAGGCACGGGCGTCAAGCTCCCTTACCAGGCGTCCGCGAAGAAGTCGCATACCTTGTGACTCGTCAAACCGCTTACTGACAAGTGCGATGTACGCATCTGCCTCGTCAAGTTGCTGCTTTAGTTCGGCAAATTCAGCAATCCGGCTGGCCACTGGACGCCCCGTCACCTATTTAGGAGCGGCGATATGTTATAACTGAGATTATGATCCTCGGCACGCTGTCAATTTTGACAACATACCGAGTCTCAGGGGCTACTATCTATACAGGGCGCATTCTATATGCATAACTGTCAGAAGGTACATCATTTTTTCGTACCTCAAACCCCATCAGTAAACTTCTGGCGGCTTCATGCAATCCGCTCTCGGCAGATGCAATTCTTTCAATTACCGTAGCCATTAGCGCACGGTGATCTTCTGAGATATACGCTCGCCCGAGCAGGTCCTTCAGCTCCTCCGACCGCACGCCAGTTGGCGCCGGACCGTCCGGCCCCGCCGGACTCGGGGAAACTCTCCGTGACGACACTTCAGGGTCGCCTACCGCACGCAAGGCGCGATTGGTGGGCGTTTAGCTCTCTATCATCTCCGGACGAAGATCCCCAAGACGAGCTCACGAGAAGGGCTGAGATCCGAACTACAAGGTACAATTTCGGTTATCTTCAGAAATAAATACATGGATGTTCTTTATTCACAGGACCCCTTCTTTTTACTTACGGCTCGCTGGAGGGTTGATCCCCTTGGGGAAATAGTGCGGCTGGGATACTTCCCGGCGCCGGACTTTCTGACGAAGACTTCTTTCCCCGTTTTGAGGCCTTGGCTTCCGGGTCGTCGGAAGCGGTCCTCTTCTCCCCTTGGAGGGGAGGATCCCTGATCCGCTCTTCCTTGAAAGTCTTCTTCGCGGAGGCAGTTGCTTCCCTGCTCCCCCCTTCGCCTTCTTTAAAAGGCGCGGCCTTCAGCATCTTGGTCAGCATGGGATCCGCGTGGTCTCTGGAGGGGAGCCGGACACCTTATCAACTTTGCCTTGGCTATCCACTCCTGTTCAAGAAACGGCTCCCTTAAAGGGCATATATATGATAAATGAATGAACAGCATGTCCCGTAACAGGGTTACTTACCTGAGTATCTGGATGATTGCAGCTTAGACCTGCGTCCTCGGTCAAGTCCGGACACATCTCTTGTGATCCGAAGAACAATTTGTACATCTCCTTGGGCGTCGCGCCTATAAAATCTTGGAGAGCTCGTGGTCCCTCCGGATTAAACTCCCACAGGCGGAGGGGACGACGTTTGCAGGGCAGAAGGCGCTGAATCAGCATAACCTGCGCCGCCACGACCAGATTGATCTCTCTTTCTTGGAGGTCTCGAATACGGCCCTGCAACAGAGGAACGTCCTTGGATGGCCCCTAGTCGAGCCCCCGGTTGACCCATGAGGCCAGCCGTTGTGGTGGACCTGAGCGGAAGGCGGGTGGCGCCACCCATTTGGTGCCCCTGGGAGCGGTGATATAAAACCACTCCCGTTTCCACAAACCAAGCTCCTCTTGAAAAGAGCCCTCGGGCCACGGAGCATCAGCACACTTGCTTATGACCGCCCCTCCGCACTCTGCTTGTTGCCCCTCGATCATCTTCAGCTCCACCTTGAAGGTCTTGAGCCACAATCCAAAGTGAGGGGTAATATGGGGGAAGGCTTCACATACGAAAATGAATGACGAGATATGGAGGATGGACTCCAGATTCAAGTCATGGAAATCCAGCCCATAATAAAACATGAGCCCCCGCACAAAGGGATCCGTTGGGAAGCCTAAACCCCGAAGGAAGTGAGATACGAACACCACGCTCTCGCCGGGCTCGGGAGTGGGAATGACCTGCCCTGGAGCAGGCAGCCTATCACGAAATCTTGCGGTTAGATACCGGCGCTCGCAGCTTTAGCACATCTTCTTCTGTGGACGGAAGAAGACATCCATCGGCCGAGCTGGTCGGAGCGGACATCATCGAAGGTCCGAAGCGCCTAAATCTGAAGCTTTGGGTGTTAGAACTTGAAGCGCGAGGCGAACTCGATGGAGGGTGGTAAGAAGAAGAGGGCCTTGGTCTCATTATAAAGAGGTTGAATACCAAGAGCCCTCCCCGTGGTCGATTGGGACTCGCCTTCGATAGAGGAGGCGTGCCAACGGGCACGGTTGGGGTACCCACGTCCGTATTGATGAGAATCCCGGAATAAGGGGGCACGATCTATGCTTTGATAAGACGTGCCAAGGAAACCGCCTCGCTAAACGCGCTGAGGTGGGACAGTAAAAAACGATTCGGATAAAGGCCTGGCCGTGGTGTGATGTCATGCCGCGGAATACGTCAGCAGATCTGTGCAAAAAATTATTATTCTCTCTACGGTGGTATGTGGAACTTGTTTTGCAGAGCCGGACACCGTCCTTGAGTTCAAAACCTTCTATGAAGTATTCGGAAGAGGAACCCGCCTTGCAATGCCGAAGACAATATGCGCGCCGGACTCATCGTCATTGAAGCCTGGTTCAGGGAGCTCGAGGAGTCTGGATTAGGGGTGTCCGGATAGCGAACTATCACCGCTGGCGGACTCCTAGACTATGAAGATACAAGATTGAAGACTTCGTCCCTTGTCCGGATAGGACTTTCCTTGGCGTGGAAGGCAAGCTTGGCGATACGGATATGTAGATTTCCTACCATTGTAACCGACTCTGTGTAACCCTAACCCTATTCGGTGTCTATATAAACCAAAGGGTTTTAGTCCGTAGGACGAACAACAATCATACCATAGGCTAGCTTCTAGGGTTTAGCCTCTCTGATCTCGTGGTAGATCTACTCTTGTACTACCCATATCATCTATATTAATCAAGCAGGAGTAGGGTATTACCTCCATCGAGAGGGCCCGAACCTGGGTAAAAACATCGTGTCCCTTGTCTCCTGTTACCATCCGCCTAGACGCACAGTTCGGGACCCCCTACCCGAGATCCGCCGGTTTTGACACCGACAATAGTCTTCGCTGGATGTTTGGCCTTGGTCATCTTTCCAGCTTCACAGACTCCGCATAACTAATCCTTGAGGAATTTGACATTCTCGATGCCAATGACATGCTTCTTCTTCCCAAGCGTGTGCAAATTCCTCATGCCTGCATGACCAAGTCGTCGATGCCATAGCCAGCCTTCTGAAGCCTTTGCAAGTAGGCATACGGCTGGTTGTGGTCATGTAGAGAAATCAACAATATACAAGTATCCTCTCCTAAAGCCTTCGAAGACTTTGGAATTGTCATCTTCCATGATCACAACACAATGATACTTGCCAAAGACAACAACCATATCAAGATCACAAAGCATTGAGACAGACATGAGGTTGTATCCTAAGGACTCGACAAGCATGACTTTGTCCATGTGTCGATCCTTTGAGATCGCAACCTTACCTAGGCCCAATACCTGACTTTTGCCTTTGTCAATGAAGATGATATGCTTCAGATGCGATGGAGATAAGGGAGCATCCATCAATAGATTCTTGTCACCAGTCATGTGATTTGTACATCCACTATCGAGGACCCACTCAGTGGCTTTGGGTTGATCATCCTGCAAATGAATTAGTGCAGCTTACGAACTCATATACTTCTTCAGTGAAGAATATGACATCAATTTCATCAGATCAATTTCATCAAGTAGTAGAACAGATAAAGCAATATGAGGACGTGAGAAATGAAAGTTCATTTCTTCATGACTAGCTTGCGTCCTTTCAGGCACTTTCAGGTCTCCAGCAAATTCTTCAGACGTTTACGCACGTCTGGAGACCTGACCCTGTAGAAGAAATTAGTTCTTTTTCCTCACCACCCACATCTGAAGGGGTGGCAAAGAGTTCATCACTCTGCAAGCTCCATATGAGAAAGGTGGCATAGAAGCCAGTGCATTTCATTTCACATCAGAGGAGTTAGGGTAAGCATATGAATAAGCAGAGAAATTCTTCGAGGACTTATGAACATAATGGTTAGAAGAATAATGCTCATATTCATAGCCCTTAGCTCTTCCCTGCGAAACAGAGTGGTTAGCATGATGATGATCATATGCGGACTTTGATCCTTTTGAGGAATTTGATCCACGTGAGGAATTTGGTCCATATGAGGACTTGGATCCATATGAAGAATTTGGTCCATATGAAGAATTTGATCTGGGGTTCCTATTCTTCACATGTGGTGTCATGAGGACATTCACCTGAAGACTTTCAAGACATCTTTTGGGAACCCAGATTTTCTTCATAGGGGAACCGTTCCTGTAGTTAGTGCCAACATATCTAGCAAATACTTCACCATTCTGATTTTTGAACAGTTTATAGTTGGAGTCAAATGACTCATCAGAAGAATGAGGAGATTCACTGTAACACCCCGAGAATCATGCTACAGTAATCCCCTTATAATGATGCCTTGTCATCATTGTTACTGTTGCTAATCTCACTTTGATTCTATTCCAGTTCAAATTTCAAATTCAAAATAAAGTCCAAAACTCAAAGTTTTCAAACATGAAAGCTAAAATGTTCAAGGTGTGGCAAATAATCTCTAGTTATTTTTCATGTTGAAACCAACCTCATTTGAGTAAACAAAATGCCCCTGGGATATTATTTTGTGGTCCAACAATAATTACATTGGCCTTTTCAATTTCCAAAAATGGTTAGGCAACTCCTTCTGACCCCAAACTTTTTATGCAGCTTCACTTTGTTCCTATGTATTTTGTGCAACGTGCCACTTTTAACAAAATTATTTCAGTAGCTCTTTTAAATAGGAAACATATGCAGAAAAAAGAAAAAAAAGGAGAAAACAACAAGACTTTCCCCCTCGCTGGGCCTCGGCCCAGCTGAACCGATGGCCAGCCCAACATTCCCGGTACCTCCCCTCTCCCTTGTTCACGCGACCGGGTCGCTACATGGGCGGGTCGCCCCGGACCACCTCGCCGGCGCCGACGTCGGGAGGGGATAAGGGCGCCACGTCCCGACCCCTCGATCCCATCCCTCCCGATTCCCCTCGTCCACTTCCCCCTCATCCTTGCCGCTCTTCCCTCTTCCCTCCTCAGATCCACCTCACCCGCACCTCACCGTCGCCGTTCAACATGCACCACCATGCCCACCCACCATTCCGCGCCACACGGAGAAGCCCAAGAGGGCCGCCGTCGTAGACCACCTCGACTCCATCCTTCGGTTGGATCCTGAGAGCTCTCTGCCGCCGCCATCGAGGCATCTTCTCCGCGCACGATCGCAGCACCTCGCCGCCGTTTTCGTCGCCGTCAAGCTGTCCCCAGCCTCCCTGAGCGCGTCACCGAGCTCCGCGGTGAGCTGCACTTCCTCCCATCATTTTTACCCTTTACTTCGCTCGCAGTTTGCCGCCTTTCGCGCTGGTCCGAAACGCATCCGCCCATCACCGTCGTTGTACATCGTCACCGCCGTCGTTACCGGCTGGCGTGGCTCGCTACGAGGGTATCGCCGGCCACCCCAGGCTCGGTTGTGGCCTTCGCCGCGTTCCTGGAGTTGTCAGGCATCGCGCGAGCTAACTCGACTCGGGCGAGATCACATGCTCGAGCCCGAGCACACTAGGCTCTGACCGACATGACGCGCCGCCGCAGCACCTCCTATGGTGCTCCCGTCCACGAGCCGACACCGCCACTAGACGCGCCTCGGCGCGATGGATCCGTAGAGCCCAGCCCCGCCTCTTCTCGTCGCCGGAATCGCCGGGACGAGCGACGCCACCGCCGCCCAAACTCCGCCCGTTGGCCGCGAATTGCGACTCGCGCCACGGCGCCCAGTACGCGCCCTGCTGCGCCCCTGGCCGCGACCGGCTGTGCGTCGGCCATCCCCTGGCCACACCCGCGCGCGCCCGCAGCCTCTCCCCTGCTTCTTTGCTGCTCGCCGCCGCCTGCTGCTTGCTGCTGCTACGCTGCTCGCGCCCGGCTCTACTCTGGCCGCCCCTACACCCGCTTCTGCCGTCACTAGATGCGTCCGGTCGCACTGAAACCGTAAAGCACACGCGCGCGTCCAGCCTCTGCCGCAAACGGCGGGCAGGCGAAGTCCATGATGCTTTGTTGCCGCTGCTCTTATGGGAAGCTACTGTAGCAGCTGCTAGCTTTTACAAAACAAAATTGTTTAGCCCCCTGAACAGCCTCAAAACAGCAACTAAACCAAACCTAACATAGCTAAAATAAATATGTGTAGGTAGTACACTTGACAAGGTTCAAAACATTCCATTGGACCAAATTCAAAAGATGTAAGGATTAAATCTTATGAAAATCACAAAATCCTACATTCGTATATTTTAATAGTTTATGAATTTAACTTCAAGTGACACTTTTGAACTGCAGTTTCTATCAAGCAAATGAACTCTAACATGGATGTCAATGATATTGTCATGTACTCCCTCTGTTCCCAAATATTTGTCTTTCTAGCCATCTCAAATGGACTACAACATACGGATGTATGTAGACATGTTTTAAAGTGTAGATTCACTCATTTTGCTCCGTATGTAGTCACTTGTTGAAATCTCTAGAAAGACAATTATTTAGGAACGCAGGGAGTAGATCACAGAAAGATGATAAATATTGTTAAAGGGCACTAAGCCATAGGATGGACAGAACTACAGTTATAGCCTTCGGAAAACAGCACAGTGGTGTTAAAACTGAGCGATTCTGAGACTTAAGCCAACTTTCAGGAAATTCCAAATAACTGTTTAAAACTTTGAAAATTCGTAGAAATTAAATTAAACCGTAGCTCGGATGAAAAAAATTTATACATGAAAGTTGCTCAGAACGATGAGAAGAATCGGAATACGTGATCCGTTCGTCCGCCACATACCCCTAGCATAGAGAACATGCAAACTTCCCCCTTCGGTTCGTCTGTCCGAAAATGCCCAACTTCGGGGAAACTTTCCGGGATGTTCTCCCCCTTCGCCGGTATCGTGTAGTGCCGCATTAGAACACTCCTAGCGCTGCGTATTGCCATGTTATGCCTTGTGATGCACTGTGAGCTTTGTATTTACTGTTTCTTCCCCCTCTTCTTCCCCGGTATACCTCGAGACCGTTGTTGATGCCCTTGAGGTCGACTACGTCGACGAGGACCCTTCTACCTTTGCAGTAGAGCTTCCAAGAAAGCCCCCCCCCCCCCTTTGATCATCCCGATATCGACCATTCCATTCTCTCATGCTTGCATTAGTTTTTGCTACTATAATTGTTTGCTCATATCCTGGCGCATAGCCTGCTTTTGTAACATGCTCATTGTACCTTACCTGCTTATCATAAACTGCTTAGTATAGGTTGGTTAGTGATCCATCAGTGACCCCCACCTTGTCCTTGTCGCCACTTCTTCATCATTGAAGACCCGATCAACGGGATCGAAGACCAGGCCCCGGCACCGCACATCACTTTCCCCTTAGTTGCTCGACACTACACGGTTATTATCGAGTGCCGAGGGTGAGACCTCTTCAGACGCCGATGTTAACCTGTAGTGTAGCTATTCGGTCGTGGTCATCGAGGGTGATTTCCTCCTTAACCACTTCCGATACGACTCTGTCGTGCAACCCCTCAAGTGTGAACCTCGAGGGTGGTCCCTCTTACGTTCACCTTGATGATTACATCGAGTGGAATTCGCCGGGGGTGATTCCTCAGGTTTTCCCCTTGATGTTTGGACACACGGATACTTGGACTTTACCACTGCTACTTGGAAAGGCGGGTCGACCCTGAGGGGTACCCGCGAGTGATGTGGAGACGGGTTGACCTGGAGGGTGCCCGCGAGATAATTACGAGGCGTGGCGGGGCATTCCCAGCCCTTGCCGCAAGTCCTTGAGACGGGGCGACGGGGTCATATCTTTCGTGAGTCTCTGCTTGTTACCGCGCGTTCCTACTCCACTACAATTTGGATATTTGATCTGAGGGGCCTATGGCCTGATAGCACTAACCATCACCTCGGCATAGTACGGGCGTTCTACGTCGTATGCATCAGCCGAAGCTTAATAGACGTCTGCGACTTAGCGGCGCGCGCAGGGTTGGACTAGTAAGCACCTGCCTCTTTTAAGGAGGTAGCTAGGTCTACTCACCGGCCGCGTACGCAATGTGCAGGAGTTCCCGGTGCGATGGCCCATGACCCCTGGGGGCATAGGTTTAGTCCGGTGTGCTGACCTCTCTATTTAGCCTAGGTCGGGTTGTGGCGTATTGTTTGGCCGAGGCCAGGCATGACCCAGGAAAGTGTGTCCGGCCGTAGTTATTCGAGCGTGGTGGGTAAGTTGGTGCACCCCTGCAGGGAAGAAAACATATATCGATAGCCTGTCCTACGGTAACGGACACTTGGAGTTGTATCCTGATCGATACAACTGGAACTGGATACTTGTGATGAGAATTGGATTGTGATGAGAATTGGATAGTATGGCTCTGTGATTGCTTTCTCGTAGGGAGCCGAGAAAGGATCGCTGGCCGAGGTTGAGAACACTACTACTACTTTACTTTATGCTACTCTTATCTCTTATGATGCTGCAAGATGCTTGGAGCTGCTTGAAGATGCTAGTCTTTGATAGGCTAGGCTTTCCCCTTCTCTTCTGGCAATCTGCAACCCAGTCCACATATACAGCCCACTTCATTGATACCGATGCATATGTAGTGTAGATCCTTGTTTGCGAGTACTTTGGATGAGTACTCACGGTTGCTTTGCTCCCCCTTTTCCCCCTTTCTTTTTCTTTCCGGTTTATGCAACCAGATGTCAGAGCCCAGGAGCCAGATGCCACCGCCGATGCATACTACTACGTGGAGACCGTCGACGACCAGGAGTAGTTAGGAGGCGCCCAGGCAGGAGGCCTTGCCTTTTCAATCGTAGATGCTTTTGTGTTGGCCTTCTTTAGGCAAACTTGGCTAACTTATGTCTGTACTTAGATATTGTTGATTCCACTGACTCTTGTGTTTTCGAGCTTATGTATTCGAGCCCTCGACGCCCCTGGCTTGTAATATAAAGCTTGTCTTATTTTTATTTGTGTCTAGAGTTGTGTTGTGATATCTTCCCGTGAGTCCTTGATCTTTATCGTACACATTTGCATGCATGATTAGTGTATGATTGAATCGAGGCGTCTGAGTTAATATCGAGCCATTGCTGTAGGTAGCCCCCTTTCCAACTCCTTGGCCGAAGTCGAGTCTAGTCACTACAAAAACTTTCACTAACATGGTTGTGTGTCTTACGGGCCCACGTCGACATTGGGTGGTATTAGGATCTTTTAGTCCTCGTCTATACTCTGGGACTATGATCTCTCGTCTATTCAAGTTAAACATTTTACTAACTCTTACATTAGGTTCTCGTACCCACTTCCTCCTGGAGATCCCCGACATTACTAATGATCGCTTGCTTCGCCAGAAGATTCTGCAGATACTCCACGAAGTTTCTTGAGACCTTGTGTCAACTGCCTTGCAATTCCTAACCACCGATAATCCCACTGAATAACATCCTTGCCGCGTGTACCTTCATCCCTAGTTTCTCCTGTTATTACAAGATACCACTAGTACTCTCCGTTGTTCTGAGAATCCTTCGTGCCTTCTGATTTGCAGCTTCTTTTCGAACTGTGGATAATTCACTTAACCGGGGTTTGTTCATCCCCAGTTGTTCATATGTCTCACAAAATTCTTTGGAATACTATTCGATCTTCCGATAATCCTCAGTAGCCTATTGCTCATGTTCTTCTGTATCGTCTTGCATTATGGTCAATTCCATATGTCTAACAATATTCATTAACATCCTTTGTCATTGTCATCCTGAGCCTATTGATTCATTATCTTGCAATTGCTCGCAATCATCGATCGAACCCTAAAATTTGACCTTCCTGCTCAGACGTCATTCTGGACATGAGTTGGATCTCGGCCAATCATGTTATAATTGATTGTCCACCTAGTTCCCTTCAACTTGAACGTCGAATTATTCAGCCGTTTCTATAATCTGATGCCTTTGAATTCTTTCCCTCTTCTGATTGAGTACTGATACTCACATCAGATCCATTGAGAACCGCTGAATCCTTTGTTCGATTATTATCCGTCAATGTCCTTCATATTCAAAATCTCGTGCGCTCTTCCCCTGATACATATTGCCTTCGGTAAATTGTATCCTCTACTTATTGTCAACCTTGCTCTGCTATTTAGCTGATGTTATATGCTCTGGAAGTTAGTGGTACATGTTCCTAAAATACCCCTACGGGTTGAACCTGTGCCTTCCCTAATCCGTGTGAACTCGAAAGAGATGTGAGTCATACTATTCTGGTGCTTCACCAGATAAATCTTTCGCACTACAAATTCTTCGAAAACGAGGAGTGAATGGAAAGTTATGTATTAAAGAAGTGGGAGTCGACCTTGAACTTCGTGTTCATGCCCATGAACCCGATGTGGAACTTATCACGGAAGCTTCTTGTGATGATAATAATCCCCTTGGTATATGCTCATCTTGCATCTGCAAATTGATCCTTTGCAATTGTGGTTCCGACCATATTTTCTCCTTGATTCAATTTCCCGGACAAGTTAAAATACTTGTCTTCTGCAGATCATTTCATCTGTCCAACCTCTATTTTTGATCTACCTCGAGTATTGCCCCTTGTTATCTCGAGGATATTGTGTCATTGCACTACCTCTTGTGAATTCTCATTGGAATGATACTCCATCACCTCATTCCTAGCCTGATTGGCTATATCATTATCGAGCTAATTTTAACTATGCTAACCGGTCCTTCTTCCCGGAGCACAACTTCTGACGACGAGCTAAGCTTACGTCGATCTTCATCATCTTATCATTTCACCTCAAACAACAAGCTTGATTTCGAGCTTGTGTCACATCCGTGGTTCCAATAACCTTTCGCTTCATCATTCCTTTTGCTTGATGTCGTTGTTGTTCGATGGCCTCTTCATAGTACCTCGACAAAATCTGTCGTGATCCCCATCAATATACTGACTTGTTTCAAGCTATCAATTGAATTCATGATGAGAAATACCATCCTCCCCCCTCGATTATTGTGTTATCGTCGACAACGTCCTTGACTTCCTGCCAACACAGACCTGATTTTGTTTGGTTATACCTTACGTTCCGAGATAATCTTGGAAATGTTCCTTTGAATCTCTTATGATCTACATACCCAATCCTTAATTGAAACACCATATCAGTGCTATCTTGAAGCATGACTGTGGTATTCAGAATATCAACACGAACATTTGAAGCGAAATGCTAAATGCTTCTTGATCTATTATCTAAACGCCGTTGTATGGGTAATATCCTAATTCTTCGCTCGCCCCTTATTTAAATGCTTCTGCACTTAATGTCCTATCATGTATAAAATGCTTCATTTTTCTTTGGGAAGGATATACTCCCAATTCTTGTGTGAAACACATTTTCCTTTCCATTGGTCTGTTAAGTTTGATAGACACATTTTCCTTTCCATTGGTTTGATTAACCTCTCTTATAATTTTTATGATCTAAGCAGTAATAAATCCCTGCTTAAGTAAGCACCTCGGTGCACAACTCTGTCAGTAAGACCCTGTTACTATTGTTGATGACATTCCGGCAACCACCGACGGACGAGAACTTTGCCTATTGGTCTGCCTCGTTCAACGAGCAGGAAAATGGTTCTCTTCGTCCCTCGCCTTTGGTACCAGCGTTGTTGCCAACATAACTGACAGGCTATACTCTGACCTGCCTTGCTATCATGATCGTGCAAATTGATTAGTGCCTTCCTGGTGTTAACCCACATGGTGGGCCCATAACCCACAATTCCACAGGATCGAAACCTGACTCTCCTGTACATCCCTGTCTTCCAAAATTGTTCCTCGCGCTTGGCTTTGTATGTAATTCACGAGCCACCTTCTTGTGATCTGTTCTAGTATCAGACGCAATACTTATTCCCATTGCTCTAAACCCCTTTCACCCTCTGTTCCAGGCAACGAATGATTGCCTACCCAGTTGAAGCTTCTTATTGCACCTTCTTACCTTGCTCTCGATGACTTTCTTGAATTTCAACTCGAGAGATGCCTCTATGCCACATTCACCGAGATAACCCCCAGGTACCTATCTTGTGTTGAGCTCCGTCCTTCCCAAGTCTTTCTCCCTTAATCCACCTCTTAAATCTTGGGACGAGATTTCTTGTAGTGAAGGAGATTTGAGACACCCCGAGAACCATGCTACAGTAATCCCCTTCTAATGATGCCTTGTCATCATTGTTACTGTTGCTAATATCACTTTGATTCTATTCCAGTTCAAATTTCAAATTCAAAATAAAGTCCAAAACTCAAAGTTTTCAAACATGAAAGCTAAAATGTTTAAGGTGTGGCAAATAATCTCTGGTTATTTGTCATGCTGAAACCAACCTCATTTGAGTAAACAAAATGCCCCTGGGATATTATTTTGTGGTGCAACAATAATTACATTGGCCTTTTCAATTTCTAAAAATGGTTAGCCAACTCCTTCTAACCCCAAACTTTCTATGCAGCTTCACTTTGTTCCTATCTATTTTTTGCAAAGTGCCACTTTTAACAAAATTATTTCAGTAGCTCATTTAAATAGGAAACAAAGGCATAATAAAAGAAAAAAGGAGAAAACAACAGGACTTTCCCCCTCGCTGGGCCTCGGCCCAGCTGAACCGATGGCCAGCCCAGCATCCCCGGTACCTCCCCTCTCCCCTGTTCAAGCGACCGGGTCGCTACAGGGTCGGGTCGCCCCGGACCACCTCGCCGGCGCCAACGCCGGGAGGGGATAAGGGCGCCACGTCCCAACCCCTCGATCCCATCCTCCCACTCCCCTCATCCACTTCCCCCTCATCCTTGCCGCTCTCCCCTCTTCCCTCCTCAGATCCACCTCACCCGCACCTCACCGTCGTCGTTCAACATGCGCCACCATGGCCACCCGCCATTCCGCGCCACACGGAGAAGACCAAGAGGGCCGCCGTCGTCGACCACCTCGACTCCATCCTTCGGTTCGAGCCGGAAAGCTCTCTGCCGCCGCCATCGAGGCATCTTCTCCGCGCACGGTCGCGGCACCTCGCCGCCGTTTACGTCGCCATCAAGCTGTCCCCGGCCTCCCCGAGCGCGTCACCGAGCTCCACGGTGAGCTGCGCTTCCTCCCGCCCTTTTTACCCTTTAGTTCGGTCGCAGTTTGCCGCCTTTCGCGCTGGTCCGAAACGCATCCGCCTATCACCGCTACTGTACACCGTCACCGCCGTCGTTACCGGCCGGTGTGGCTCGCTCCGCGGGTGTCGCCGGCCACCCCAGGCTCGGTTGTGGCCTTCGCCGCGTTCCTGGATTTGCCAGGCATCGCGCGCGCTAACTCGACTCGGGCGAGCTCACATGCTCGAGCCCGAGCACACTAGGCTCTGATCGACGTGACGCGCCGCCGCAGCAGCTCCTACGGTGCTCCCGTCAACGAGCTGACACCGCCGCTAGACGCGCCTCGGCACGGTGGATACATAGAGCCCAGCCCCGCCTCTTCTCGTCGCTGGAATCGCCGGGACGAGCGACGCCACCGCCGCTCAAACTCCGCCCGTTGGCGCGGTACCTTCGCGCCACGGCGCCAAGATTTCGCCCGCTGCGCCCCGGCGTGATCGGCGTGTCGCGCTGGCCATCCATCGCTATGCCCACGCTTTCCCATCGCTTCCCGCCCGCGCGTACCCGCAGCCTCTCCCCTGCTTCTTTGCTGCTCGCCGCCGCCTGCTGCTTCCTGCTGCTACGCTGCTCGACGCCCAGCTCTACTCCGGCCGCCCCTACACCCGCTGCTACAGTCACTGGATTCGTCCGGTCGCGTTGAACCCGTAGAGCACGCGCGCGCGTCCAACGGCTGCCGCAAACGGCCGGCCGGCAAAGTCCATGATGCTCTGTTGCCGCTGCTCTTATGGGAAGCTACTGTAGCAGATGCTAGCTTTTAGAAAACAACACTATTTAGCCCCCTGAACAGCCTCAAAACAACAACTAAACCAAACCTAACATAGCTAAAATAAATATGTGTGTGTAGTACACTTGACAAGGTTCAAAACATTCCATTGGACCAAATTCAAAAGATGTAAGGCTTAAATCTTATGAAAATCACAAAATCCTATGTTCGCATATTTTAACAGTTTATGAATTTAACTTCAAGTGGCACTTTTCAAATGCAGTTTCTATCAAGCAAATGAACTCTAACATGGATGTCAATGATACTATCATGTAGATCACAGAAAGGTGATAAATATTTTTAAAGGGCACTAAGCCATAGGATGGACAGAACTACAGTTATAGCCTTCGGAAAACAGCAAAGTGGTGTTAAAACTGAGCGATCCTCAGACTTAGCCAATTTTCAGGAAATTCCAAATAACTGTTTAAAACTATGAAAATTCATAGAAATTAAACGTAGCTCGGATGAAAAAACTTTATACATGAAAGTTGCTCAGAACGATGAGACGAATCTGAATACGTGAACCGCTCATCTGCCACATACCCCTAGCATAGCGAACATGCAACCTTCCCTGTTCGGTTCGTCTTTCCGAAAATGCCAAACTTCGGGAAAACTTTCCCGGATGTTCTCCCCCTTCGCCGGTATCGTGTAGTGCCGCATTAGAACACTCCAAGCGCTGCGTATTGCCATGTTATGCCTTGTGATGCTCTGTGAGCTTTGTATTTACTGTTTCTTTGCCCTCTTCTGCTCCGATAGACCTCGAGACTGTTGTTGATGCCCTTGTGATCGACTACGTTGACGACGACCCTTCTACCTTTGCAGCAGAGCTTCCAGGCAAGCCCCTCCCCCTTTGATCACCCTGATATCGCCCATTTCATTCTCTCATGCTTGCATTAGTTTTTGCTACTGTAATTGTTTGCTCCTATCCTGATGCATAGCCTGCTTTTGTAACATGCTCATTGTACCTTACCTTCTTATCATAAACTGCTTAGTATAGTTTGGTTAGTGATCCATCAGTGACCCCCACCTTGTCCTTGTTGCCCCTACTTCATCATTGAAGACCCGATCAACGGGGTCGAAGACCAGGCCCAGACACCGCACATCACTTTCCCCTTAGTTGCTCGAGACTACACGGTTATTATCGAGTGCCAAGGGTAAGACCTCTTCAGCACTTCTGATGTTAACCCTGTAGTGTAGCTATTCGGTCGTGGTCATGAAGGGTGATTTCCTCCTTAACCACTTCCGATACAACTCTGTCGTGCAACCCCTCAAGTGTGAACCTCGAGGGTGGTCCGTCTTACGTTCACCTTGATGATTACATCAAGTGGAATTCGCCGGGGGTGATTCCTCGGGTTTTCCCCTTGATGTTTGGATACATGGTTACTTGGACTTTACCACTGCTACTTGGAAAGGTAGGTCGACCCTGAGGGGTACCCGCGAGTGATGTGGAGACGGGTTTTACCTGGAGGGTGCCCACGAGATAATTACGAGGCGTGGCCGGGCATTCCTAGCCCTTGCCGCAAGTCCTCGAGACGGGGCGACGGGGTCACATCTTTCGTGAGTCTCTGCTTGTTACTGCGCGTTCCTAATTCACTATGATTTGGATATTAGATCCGAGGGGCCTCTGGCCTGATAGCACTAACCATCACATGGGCATAGTATGGGCGTTCTGCATCGTATGCATCAGCCGAAGCTTAATAGACGTCAGTGACTGAGCGGCGCGCGCCGGGTTGGACTAGTAAGCACATGCCTCTTTTAAGGAGGTAGCTAGGTCTACTCACCGGCCGCGTACGCAACGTGCAGGAGTTCCCAGGGCGATGGCCCATGACCCCTAGGGGCATAGGTTAGTCCGGCGTGCTGACCTCTCTATTAAGCCTAGGTCGGGTTGCGGCGTATTGTTTGGCCGAGGCCAGGCATGACCCAGGAAAGTGTGTCCGGACGGAGTTAATCGAGTGTGGTGGGTAAGTTGGTGCACCCCTGCAGGGAAGAAAACGTCTATCGATAGCCTGCCCTACGGTACCAGACACTTGGAGTTGTATCCTGATCAATACAACTAGAACTGGATACTTGTGATGAGAATTGGATTGTGATGAGAATTGGATAGTATGGCTCTGGGATTGCTTTCTCGCAGGGAGTCAAGTAAGGATCTCTAGCCGAGGTTGAGAACACTACTACTACTTTACTTTATGCTACTCTTATCTCTTCTGATGCTGCAAGATGCTCGGAGCTGCTTGAAGATGCTAGTCTTTGATAGGCTAGGCTTTCCCCTTCTCTTCTTGCATTCTACAGCCCAGTCCACATATACAGCCCACTTCATTAGTACTGACGCATATGTAGTGTAGATCCTTGCTTGCGAGTACTTTGGATGAGTACTCACGGTTTCTTTCCTCCCCCTTTCTTCTTCTTTCCGGTTGATGCAACCAGATGTCGTAGCCCAGGAGCCAGATGCCACCGCCGATGCATACTACTACGTGGAGACCGTCGACGACCAGGAGTAGTTAGGAGGCTCCCAGGCAGGAGGCCTAGCCTTTTCGATCATAAATGCTTTTGTGCTGGCCTTCTTTAGGCAAACTTGTCTAACTTATGTCTGTACTCAGATATTGTTGCTTCCACTGACTCTTGTGTTTTCGAGCTTATGTATTCGAGCCCTCGACGCCCCTGGCTTGTAATATAAAGCTTGTATTATTTTTATTTGTGTCTAGAGTTGTGTTGTGATATCTTCCCGTGATCCCTTGATCCTGATCGTACACATTTGCGTGCATGATTAGTGTACGATTGAATCGAGGGCGTCACATTCACATGTAAAGCCAGATAGATTAGATGGATTTATCGGAGGTCCCTTTGCAGCAACCCATGAGGTTTTGGGGTACTGCTCAGACTTCCAATAAGTATCATCAGCATTGAGTTTCCTCTCAAAGGCAATACCCTCTTTCCTAGGGTTCCTGTTGAGGATCTGCATTTTAAGCACATCACAAAGAGTCTGATGCCCTTTGAGGCTTTTGTACATGCCTGTCATGTACAATTCCTTCAGCTCTACACATCAGAGATACTAGCAATGTCCTCAGATGAGGAATTAGTGATAGCAGGGACAGTTGAAGAATTTGTAGCATTAGAAGCATTTGAACATTCAGGTGAAGAATTAGCAGATTCACGTTCAATGCATTTCAAACATGGAGGAACAAATTCTTCCTGAGAAGCGCTGATTTGTTGAGCAAGTAATGAATCGCGCTCCTTCTGAAGATATTCATAACTCACTCTTAGCTTTTCAAGATCTTGTTTTCTTTGAAAAAATTCATAAGAAAGCTTCTCATGATCAGCTAAGAGAGTGTTATGATGGCTTTGAAGGTTGTCAAACCTAGACTGAAGTCTCTGAAGATTTTTAGTCAAGGTTTTAGTGCGATCCATTTCTTCACCCAACATATCATCACTTTTGTCTAGCATGTTTTGAACCTTTTCAAAAGCCTTTTGTTGTTTCACAGCAATCTTAGCAAGTTTAGAGTAGCTGGGCTTGAGGTTTTCATCAGATTCATTCTCACTTGATTCAGAGGAGGTGTATTTGAGTACCTAGGCACCCTTTGCCATGAAGCAATAGGTGGGAGCGTAGTCACCATTGCCTTCATCAGCCTTGTTGGTGAAGTCACTTTCTTCAGAGTTGAAGATAGACTTGCTGACGCATGCAGTAGCGAGGGCTAGGCTCGCCACACCGGATTCAGACTCCTCAGATGCCTCCTCTTCCTCATTTTCTTCAGATTCAGCCTCAGAGTCCATTTCCTTGCCAATGAATGCCCGAGCCTTCTTGGAGCTTCTCTTCTTGTGAGATGAAGACTTTGAGGATTTTGATGATGAAGACTTTGAGGATTTCTTCTTCTTCTTCGCATCATCAGAACTGTAATCCTTGTATTTCTTCTTCTTTGATTCCTTTTCCCACGAGGACAATCTTGAATGTAGTGACCAGGTTTCTTGCATTTGTGGCGAGCCTCTTCTTGTAGTCCTTTGGATGAGGAATCGTGCTCCTTGAGGGTTTTCAAAGAGACCACGTCTTGAGAACTTCGGAATTTCTTCACGAGCGAGTGCTAGTTCATGGCTCGGTTCTTGACATCTCCAAGGCTGCTGCGAGTCTTCATCTTCGACTAAGAAACGCCTTGGCCTTGATTGCGTGTGATCTGCCATAGCTCGAAACATAGAGATCTCTCTTTTCAAAAGCTGGAACTCATGAGTATTTAGCCTCTCGAGGATGTCGGCGGGATCAAGTGACTTGTAGTCAGCGCTCTTGTATCATCGGTGCGAGTATCAAATGAGGAATCAGCGATCTCAAGAATTTCTTCACCACCTCATGGTCGGTGATGTCGGTGGCACCAAGTGCTTGAAGCTCATTTGAGATGTCAGTGAGGTGATCGAAGGTTTGTTGAACATTTTCATTGTCGAGTCTTTTGAAGCGGTTGAAGAGATTGCGAAGAACGTCAACTCGAGAGTCATGCTGTGTTGAGACTCCTTCATTCACTTTGGACAGCCTATCCCAGATAAGCTTTGCAGTTTCCAAAGCACTCACTCTTCCATACTGCCCTTTGCTCAGATGGCCACAGATGATGTTCTTCGCTTGAGAATCGAGTTGCTTGAATCTCTTCACATCAGCAGCATTCAAAGAAGGTGTGACTGAGGGAACACCATTTTCCACAACATACCAGAGATCGTTATCAATTGCCTCAAGATGCATTCGCATCTTATTATTCTAGTAGGGGTAGTTCGTCCCATCGAAGGTAGGACACCCAGCAGAGACCTTGATCATAGCTGCGGTCGACATAACTAAAACTCCAGGCGGTTAAACAAAAATCACACAGAACAAGGGAGTACCATGCTCTGATACTAATTGAAAGTGCGTTATATCGACTAGAGGGGGGTGAATAGGCGATTTTTATGAATTCTTCACTGAGGAATTTGCGGGTGAGGAAATTCCTTAGCGAATAACTACTTGCAGTGGAATAAGTACCTAAAAGTAAACATAGCAGAATACAAGCATGGTCATCATGATGAAATGAAGACGAGCACATAGTACAGAAAGCATAAACACAGGATAGCACAGGATGAAGACAAATAGACTGAAGAAATTGAACTGAGGAAATTGAGAAAATCTTCAGTCAAAGTCTTCAAACACAGATATGAACAAGTGCACAACACAGTTATGAGGAAATGAAAGAGTTGAGGAGATAGAACCAGTAAGCTTGGTGAAGACAATGATTTGGTAGACCAGTTCCAACTGCTGTCTCAGTTGTACCTCTGGTTGGAGCAGCTAGGTATTTAAACCTGAGAGGACACAGTCCCGGACACACAGTCCTCACCGTATTCCTTGAGGTAAGGTCACACAGACCTCACCCAATCACTCATGGTAAGTCTTCAGGTGACTTCCGAACCTTCACAAACTCGGTCACTCGGCGATCCAGAATTTCCTCTTTGATGCTCTAGACCATGACGCCTAACCGTCTGGAAGAAGCATAGTCTTCAAACGTAACAAGCGTCGGATCCACGCAGGATCAATCTCTTTATTGAAGCTCAATCACTTTGGTTTTGTAGGTGTTTGGGTTTGGGTTTTCCTCAGTGGATGATTTTCGCTCAAAGTCCTCGGAGGATGGGATGCTCTCAAATGACAAGTGTCAGTTTCTCTCGGAGCAGCCAACCAGCTAGTGGTTGTAGGGGGCGGCTATTTATAGCCTAGGGAGCAGCCCGACATGATAATACATAAATGCTCTTTAATAATATGACAGTTAGGTGGGTAGATATTTTGGACAGCTGGCGCATAGCACAGCAACGGTCGGATATTTGAGGCTCGAATTCCTCAGGGCTATCAGGTCCCTCACTGTGTAGGCAATCTGCACTGGTGAATTCCTAACTCCTGAGTCAGAACAAGTTCCTCAGAGACCAGAAGAACTTCGTCTCTGTCAGTGAAGAATATGACCGAACTGTATGAGATTTCCAATGGCTTCACTCGAAGGGATTGGTAGGTGTAGGATTTTGAGTTGAGCATCACATGGAAATTTTTCCTTAGTATTTCCTTGACCCCCTTTAACAGTACGGTGTTTCCTATGACTCAAGAAAGAGAAAATGAAACTACGAAAAAAAAGTCTTCACGCTCCATGTTCCTCGAATGAATGCCAAGTCTTCAAGGTCACACCAATTTCTTCACTTTCAAAGTCTTCAGAAAGTCTTCAGAAATACAAAGTCTTCAGTCGAAGAACTTCATTTTTAGGGGTCAACTTTCTCTGTAAATATCAAACTCCTCATAGTCTTATAGACCTGTGTACAGTCATAAACACATTGGTCCCTTAACCTATAAGTCTTCAATACACCAAAATCACTAAGGGGCACTAGATGCACTTACAGGTTGGATGAGATTTTCCATGTAAGCGAGTTAGTTTTGTTAGGGTTTGATCCCTAGTATCCATTATGTTCTAACATTGATGTTGCTATGACTTTGCTATGCTTAATGCTTGTCACTAGGGCCCGAGTGCCATGATTTCAGATCTGAACCTATTATGTTTTCATGCATATATGTGAGTTCTTGATCCTATCTTGCAAGTCAATAGTCACCTACTATGTGTTTCGATCCGGCAACCCCGAAGTGACAATAATCGGGACCATTCCCGGTGATGACTGTAGTTTGAGGAGTTCATGTATTCACTAAGTGTTAATGCTTTGGTCCGGTACTCTATTAAAAGGAGACCTTAATATCCCTTAGTTTCCAATAGGACCCCGCTGCCATGGGAGGGTAGGACAAAAGGTGTCATGCAAGTTCTTTTCCATAAGCACGTATGACTATATTCGGAATACATGCCTACATTACATTGATGAACTGGAGCTAGTTCTGTGTCACCCTATGTTATAACTGTTGCATGAGGAATCGCATCCAACATAATTATCCATCATTGGTCCATTGCCTACGAGCTTTTCACATATTGATCTTTTCTTAGTTACTTTTCCATTGCCACTGTTAGGATTGCTACAAAAATTGCTACTGTTACTTTTGCCACCGTTACCGTTACTTCCATACTACTTTGCTACTAAATACTTTGCTGCAGATATTAAATCTTTCTGGTGTGGTTGAATTTACAACTCAACTGCTAATACTTGAGAATATTCTTTGGCTCCCCTTGTGTCGAATCAATAAATTTTGGTTGAATACTCTACCCTCGAAAACTGTTGTGATCCCCTATACTTGTGGGTTATCAAGACTATTTTCTGGCACCGCTGCCGGGGAACATAGCTCTATTCTTTGAGTCACTTGGGATTTATATCTGTTGATCACTATGAGGAACTTGAAAGATTTTTCCCTCAACTACAAGGGGAGGTAAGGAACTGCCATCTAGCTCTGCAATTGATTCACTGCTACCTCTTGAGTACTGCGTAGGATTTTCCCTTGAAGAGGAAAGGGTGATGCAGCAAAGTAGCGTAAGTATTTCCCTCAGTTTTAGAGAACCAAGGTATCAATCCAGTAGGAGATAAAACGCAAGTCGCCTCGTACCTACACAAACAAATAAGAACCTTGTAACCAACGCGATAAAGGGGTTGTCAATCCCTTCACGGCCACTTGCAAAAGTGAGATCTGATAGAGATAATAAGATAAATATTGTTGGTATTTTTATTATAAAGATTGAAGTAAAGATTGCAAAGTACAATAGATTTGAAACTTGTATGATGGAAAGTAGACCCGGGGGCCATAGGTTTCACTAGTGGCTTCTTTCAAGATAGCATAAGTATTACTGTGGGTGAACAAATTACTATTGAGCAATTGATAGAAATGTGCATAGTTATGAGAATATCTAGGCATGATCATGTATATAGGCATCACGTCCGCGACAAGTAGACCGAAACGATTCTGCATCTGTTACTATTACTCCACACATCGACCACTATCTAGCATGCATCTAGAGTATTAAGTTCATAAGAACAGAGTAACGCATTAGGCAAGATGACATGATGTAGAGGGATAAACTCAAGAAATATGATATAAACCCCATCTTTTATCCTCGATGGCAACAATACAATACGTGTCGTTTCCCCTACTGTCCTTGGGATCGAGCAACGCAAGATTGAACCCAAAGCTAAGCACTTCTCCCATTGCAAGAAAGATCAATCTAGTAAGCCAAACCAAACTGATAATTCGAAGAGACTTGCAAAGATAACAAATCATACATAAAAGAATTCAAAGAAGATTCAAATATTGCTCATAGATAATCTTGATCATAAACCCACAATTCATCGGATCTCGACAAACACACCGCAAAAAGAATTACATCGAATAGATCTCCAAGACAATCAAGGAGAACTTTGTATTGATCCAAAGAGAGAGAAGAAGACATCTAGCTAATAGCTATGGACCTGAAGGTCTGTGTAAACTACCCACACATCATCGGAGAGGCTATGGTGTTGATGTAGAAGCCCTCTGTGATCGATTCCCCCTTCGGCAGAGCACCAGAAAAGGCCCCAAGATGGGATCTCACGGGTACAGAAGGTTGCGGCGGTGGAAATAGGCTTTCGTGGTGCTCTGTGATGTTTTCAGGGTATATGAGTATATATAGGCGAAAGAAGTCGGTCAGGGGAGCCACAAGGGGCCCACGAGGGTGGGGGCGCGCCTCCCTACCTCATGGCCTCCTCGTTGCTTGCTTGACGTTCACTCCAAGTCTCCTAGATTGCATTTGTTCCAAAAATCACTCTCCCGAAGGTTTCATTCCGTTTGATATTCCTTTTCTGCGAAACACTGAAATAGGCAAAAAAAACAGCAATTTGCACTAGGCCTTTGGTTACTAGGTTAGTCCCAAAAATAATATAAAAGTGTATAATAAGGCCCATTAAACATCCACAACAGATAATATAATAACATGGAACAATCAAAAATTATAGATACGTTGGAGACGTATCAAGCATCCCCAAGCTTAATTCTTGCTCGTCCTCGACTAGGTAAATGATAAAACAGAATTTTTGATGTGGAATGCTACCTAGCATATTTTTCAATGTAATTTTCTTTATTGTGGCATTAATGTTCAGATCCAAAAGATTCAAGATAAAAGTTTAATGTTGACATAAAAATAATAATACTTCAAGCATACTAACTAAGTAATTATGTCTTCTCAAAATAACATGGCCAAAGAAAGTTCATCCCTACAAAATCATATAGTTTGGTCATGTTCCATTTTCTTCACACAAGAATGTTCTCATCATGCACAACCCCGATGACAAGCCAAGCAATTGTTTCATACTTTAGTAATCTCAAACTTTTTTCAACCTTCACGCAATACATGAGCGTGAGCCATGGATATAGCACTATGGGTGGAATAGAATATAACGATGGGGGTTATGTGAAGAAGACAAAAAAGGATAAAGTCTCACATTGACGCGGCTAATCAACGGGCTAGGGAGATGCACATCAATTGATGTCAATGCAAGGAGTTCGTATTGCCATGCAACGGATGCACTAGAGCTATAAATGTATGAAAGCTCAACAAAAGAAACTAAGTGGGTGTGCATCCAACTTGCTTGCTCACGAAGACCTAGGGCATTTGAGGAAGCCCATTGTTGGAATATACAAAGACAAGTTCTATAATGAAAAATTACCACTAGTATATGAAAGTGAAAAAACAAGAGACTCTCTATCATAAAGATCATGGTGCTACTTTGAAGCACAAGTGTAGAAAAAAGGATAGTAGCATTGTCCCTTTTTGTTTCTTTTTTCTTTTTTGGGCCTTTCTTTTTTTGGCCTTTCTCTTTTTTTAGGACAATGCTCTATTAATGATGATCATCACACTTCTATTTATTTACAACTCAATGATTACAACTCGATACTAGAACAAAATATGACTCCATATGAATGCCTCAGGCGGTGTTCTGGGATGGGCAATGAATCAAGAGTGACATGTATGATAAATAATGCATGGTGGCTTTGCCACAAATACGATGTCAACTACAAGATCATGCAAGGCAATATGACAATGATGAAGCGTGTCATAAATGAATCGGTGGATAGTTGCATGGCAATATATCTTGGAATGACTATGGAAATGCCATAATAGGTAGGTATGGTGGCTGTTTTGAGGAAGATATAAGGAGGTTTATGTGTGATAGAGCGTATCATATCACGGGGTTTGGATGCACCGGCGAAATTTACACCAACTCTCAAGGTGAGAAAGGGCAATGCACGGTACCGAAGAGGCTAGCAATGATGGAAAGGTGAGAGTGCGTATAATCCATGGACTCAACATTAGTCATAAAGAACTCACATACTTATTGAAAAAATCTACAAGTCATCAAAAACCAAGCATTACGCGAATGCTCCTAGGGGGGTAGATTGGTAGGAAAAGACCATCGCTCGTCCCCGACCGCCACTCATAAGGATGACACTCAAAGAACGCCTCATGCTTCAAATTTGTTACACAACGGTTACCATACGTGCATGCTACGGGACTTGCAAACTCTAACACAAGTATTTATCAAATTCACAATTACTCAACTAGCACAACTTTAGTATCACCATCTTCATATCTCAAAACAATCATCAAGTATCAAACTTCTCATATTATTCAATGCACTTTTTATGAAAGTTTTTATTATACCAATCTTGGATGCCTATCATATTAGGAATAATTTTATAGCCAAAGCAAATTACCATGCTGTTCTAAAGGACTCTCAAAATAATATAAGTGAAGCATGAGAGATCAATAATTTCTATAAAATAAAACCACCACCATGCTCTAGAAGATATAAGTTAAGCACTAGAGCAAAATTATCTAGCTCAGAAGATATAAGTGAAGCATATAGACTATTCTAATAAATTCCGATTCATGTGTGTCTCTCCCAAAAGGTGTGTACAGCAAGGATGATTGTGGTAAACTAAAAAGCAAAGACTCAAATCATACAAGATGCTCCAAGCAAAACACATATCATGCGGTGAATAAAAATATAGCATCAAGTAAAGTTACCGATGGACTAAGACGAAAGAGGGGATGCCTTCCGGGGCATCCCCAAGATTAGGCTTTTGATTGTCCTTGAATTTTACCTTGGGGTGCCATGGGCATCCCCAAGCTTAGGCTGTTGCCACTCCTTATTCCATAATCCATCAAATCTTTACCCAAAACTCGAAAACTTCACAACACAAAACTCAACAGAAAATCTCATGAGCTCCGTTAGCGAAAGAAAACAAACCACCACTTCAAGATACTGTAATGAACTCATTCTTTATTTATATTGGTGTTAAACCTACTGTATTACAACTTCTCTATGGTTCATACCCCCCGATACTAGCCATAGATTCATCAAAATAAGCAAACAACACACAAAAACAGAATCTGTCAAAAACAGAATAGTCTGTAGTAGTCTGTAACAAACGCAAACTTTTATAACTCAGAAAAATCTACCAAAATAGGACGACCTAGATAAATGTTTTATTGATCTACTGCAATTGGAATCAGTATTTTATCACGTTCTGGTGATTTTAACAATTGTTTTCGTGAGCAGAAAGTTCTGACTTTTTCAGCAAGATCAAATAACTGTTATCCAAGAAGATCCTATAGGTTTAACTTGTCACAAAAACTAATTAAAACATAAAACCACATTTAACAAGAGGCTAGATCAATTATTTATTACTAAACAGAACCAAAAATCAAGGAATAAAAGTAAAATTGGGTTGCCTCCCAACAAGCGCTATCGTTTAACGCCCCTAGCTAGGCATAAAAGCGAGAATAGATCTAAGTATTGCTATCTTTGGTATGCAATCCATAAGTTGCTCTCATAATAGATACATAAGGTAATTTAATTTTATTTCTAGGAAAGTGTTCCATGCCTTTCCTTAACAGAAATTGGAATCTAATATTCTCTTCCTTCATATCAATAATTGCACCAATCGTTCTAAGGAAAGGTCTACCAAGAATAATATGACATGTAGGATTGCAACCTATGTCAAGAACAATTAAATCTACCGGCACATAATTCCTATTTGCAACAATAAGAACATCATTAATTCTTCCCATAGGTTTTTAATGGTGGAATCCGCAAGATGCAAATTTAGAGAACAATCAATAAATTCACGGAAACCTAATATCACACAAAGTTTTTGGAATCGTGGAAACACTAGCACCCAAATCACACAAAGCATAGCATTCATGATCTTTAATTTTAATTTTAATAGTAGGTTCCCACTCATCATAAAGTTTTCTATGGATAGAAACTTCTAATTCAAGCTTTTCTTCATAAGATTGCATTAAAGCATCAACGATATGTTTAGTAAAAGCTTTATTTTGACTATAAGCATGAGGAGAATTTAACACGGATTGCAACAAGGAAATACAATCGATTAAAGAACAATTATCATAATTAAATTCCTTGAAATCCAAAATAGTGGGTCCATTGCTATGTAAAGTTTTGACCTCTTCAATCCCACTTTTACCAATTTTTGCATCAAGGTCTAAAACTTTACATAGCAATGGACCCATCATATGCCTCCAAGACGTGACCCCGGATTTGTCTTCCCACTGGAGCTCACTCAGTTGATCCAATAGCAGAATGCCTTGATGCAGCTGCTAGTCCAGAACCAAGGCAACAACAACAACCCGCCGCCACCACCTCCAGTTGACAACTTAGGCCGTTTTCTGAGGTTGAATCCGCCGGTGTTTTCCAGTAGCACAGAGCCGATTGTTGCAGATGATTGGCTCCGCAGGTTGCACAGATGCTGAGAAGGTGCGCTTCACCGCACACCAACTGGATGGACCCGCAGCCTCATGGTGGGAGAATTACACAACCACTTTTCCTATAGCCAATGTCACTTGGGATCAGTTTCAGCAAGCTTTCTATACTGCACATGTCTCAACTGGAGCTATGAGCATGAAGAAGCGTGAGTTTCGCAACTTACGCCAAGGAAATCGTATTGTGGGGTAGTACATGGATGAGTACAGCAAGTTAGCTCGTTATGCCCCGGATGATGTGGCCACAGATGCCGCGAAGCAGGAGAAGTTTATGGAAGGGCTGAATGATGAGCTGAGTATGCAGTTGATGGTAGCAACATTTGCTAATTACCAGGAGTTGGTAGACAGGGCTCTTATGATTGAAGGGAAGCAGCAGCAGATAGAGAGCCGCAAAAGGAAGTATGGACAAGGGAAGTATAACTCTGGAGCTCAGCAGAAGCCTCGTTTTACCCCGAACTCAGGAGGACACACCCACCATAACCATGGAGGCCACACTCACAATGGAGGAAGTTCACATAACCACAGTGGCCCCAAGAATGGAAATGGGAATGAAGCAAGCAACAACCAGAACCGTTCCAACCCAGCAACACCCGCTAAGAAGGATCTAAGTCATGTCACCTATTACAAGTGCGGGAAGACTAGGCACTACACCAACGATTGTTCTGAGTTGAAGAATGGCAATGGAAATGGAAGCTCGGGGAAGAAGCCCAATCCCTTCACCAGTGGTCAGGTGAACCACATCAACGTGGAGGAAGTTGAAGACCAGCCTGACGCAGTGATTGGTAAGTTTTTGGTTAAGTCGTTTACCGCTCTTGTTCTTTTCGATACTGGTGCATCGCATTCATACATATCAAGGCGATTTGTGGACAAATTTAGGTTGCCGACCCTAGCCCTTAGATCACCGATGTTAGTAAGCTCGCCAGGAGCAGAGTATATGGCCAGCCGATGGTGTGATCGGGTACCCTTAACCATTGGTAGCCATGTTTTCCCCTCAGACCTAATAATTTTGGAGTCGCAAGGATTGGATATAATACTAGGCATGGATTGGCTATCGAGGTATGGAGGAAACATTGACTGTGCTAGTAAGTCGATATTTCTCACCACCCCGGAGGGAAAAAGGATCAAGTATGTATCCAGGCAAGCGCCAAGGAGAACCCAAGTGAATTCCCTCTCAGGAGTTGTTCAGGAGGAAGTACTTGTAGTGAGGGATTACCCGGATGTATTTCCAGAGGAACTACCAGGCATGCCGCCAGATCGAGACATAGAGTTTTTGATAGAGCTGTTGCCAGGCACCGGACCAATATCAAAGAGGCCATACCGGATGCCCGCAAATGATCTGGAGGAAATTAAGTAGCAGATTAAGGAGTTATTGGAGAAAGGTTACATTCGACCAAGTTCGTCACCGTGGGGAGCCCCAGTGCTCTTGGTTGAGAAGAAGGATGGATCTTTGAGAATGGTTGTTGATTATCGTGCATTGAATGAAGTAACGATCAAGAACAAGTACCCACTACCGATGATCAACGATTTGTTTGACCAGCTGCAAGGAGCTAAAGTATTTTCCAAGATCGATCTCCAATCAGGATACCACCAGCTGAAGATCCGAGAACAGGATATACCTAAGACAGCTTTTACCACAAGGTACAGGCTGTATGAGTACACGGTCATGTCATTTGGATTGACCAATGCCCCTGCCTATTTCATGAGTACGATGAATAAAGTGTTCATGGAGTTCTTGTATAAGTTTGTTGTGGTGTTCATTGATGATATTTTGGTATACTCGAAGAATGAAGAGGAGCACAAGGAGCATTTGCGTTTAGTTCTCGCGAAGCTCAGGGAACATCAGCTATATGCCAAGTTCAGCAAATGCGAGTTTTGTCTAAAGGAAGTTGGATTTCTTGGACATGTTATATCAGGAGAAGGTATAGCAGTAGACCCTACCAAGGTTCAGTCAGTCACTGATTGGTTGGCACCCACCTCAGTAGGAGAGATCCGCAGTTTTCTTGAACTCGCGTGATATTACCGAAGATTCATTGAGAATTTTTTCAAGATTGCGAAGCCCATGACAGAGTTATTGAAGAAGGACACCAAGTTTAAGTGGACCGAAGAATGTGAGGCCAGTTTTCAGGAGTTGAAGAAGCGATTAGTTACAGCCCCAGTACTAATCCTTCCGGACATATGCAAGGATTTCCAAGTGTATTGCGATGCTTCTCGCCAAGGACTTGGAGGAGTACTTATGCAAGATGGAAGAGTTGTTTCTTATGCCTCACGACAGCTTCAACCTCATGAGTTTGAAGGAAATATGCCCTAGAGGCAATAATAAAGTTGTTAAAGTTTAAAGACTTTCACAAAGCACATACCTTGATAAAGTTATGAAGAAGTTCAAAATGGATCAAGCAAAGAAAGGGTTCTTGCCTGTGTTACAAGGTGTGAAGTTGAGTTAGACTCAATGTCCGACCACTGCAGAAGATAGAGAGAAAATGAAAGGTGTTCCCTATGCTTCAGCCATAGGCTCTATCATGTATGCAATGCTGTGTACCAGACCTGATGTGTGCCTTGCTATTAGTTTAGCAGGGAGGTACCAAAGTAATTCAGGAGTGGATCACTGGACAGTGGTCAAGAACATCCTGAAATACCTGTCGGTGTCAAAACCGGCGGATCTCCGGTAGGGGGTCCCGAACTGTGCGTCTAGGCGGATGGTAACAGGAGACAAGGGACACGATGTTTTACCTAGGTTCGGGCCCTCTTGATGGAGGTAAAACCCTACGTCCTGCTTGATTGATATTGATATTGTGGATGTTTACAAGAGTGGATCTACCACGAGATCAAGGAGGCTAAACCCTAGAAGCTAGCCTATGGTATGATTGTAAGGGTTGTTGTTACGTCCCTACGGACTAGAGCCATCCGGTTTATATAGACACCGGAGAGGGCTAGGGTTACATAGAGTCGGTTACAATGGTAGGAGATCTACATATCCGTCTCGCCAAGCTTGCCTTCCACGCCAAGGAAAGTCCCATCCGGACACGGGAGAAGTCTTCAATCTTGTATCTTCATAGTCTTGGAGTCCGATCGATGATGATAGTCCGGCCAATGATAGTTCGGTGATGATGGTAGTTCGCTACCGGACACCCCTAATCCAGACTCCTCGGTAGCCCCGAACCAGGCTTCAATGACGATAAGTCCGCGCGTATATAGCTTAGCATTGCAAGGCGGGTTCCTCCTCGAATGATAGAAGATTGTGAACACCAGGATAGTGTCCGCTCGCAAAATAAATTCCACATTCCACCGTAGAGAATAATATATACACAAGTTCAATCTGCGGCGTTTTCTACGGCATGACGTCACGCCACTACCAAGCCATTATTTAAATCGTTTTTATTCTACCACCTCGGCGCATTTAGCGAAGCGGTTTCCTTGGCACGTCTTGTCGAGCGGATCGTGTTTCCCCTTAATCCGGATTCTCATCAATACGGACGTGGGTAACCCAACCACGCCATTGATGGTGGCTTGGGGATAAGCGAGTTTTACCAGGCGGTGGGGGCGCGTGACTTCGCCCGCCCATATAAGGGATAAGGATTCACCTTATCACCTCGCCTTCTTCCTCCTTTGCTTATCCATCTCCGCTTTTCGAGCTCCAGCGCCCAAGTTCGCGCATCTCGTCTCAACCTTCTCCGACCATGTCCGGGCGGGAGGTAAATGGTTGGCCTCCACCGTTAAGGAGGAGCACATCGCCAACTTCTGCGGCGCGGATACCTCTCCGGCGACATCAGCGCCCGGCTGCCCGACGAGGGCAGCTCATCCCCACCCCCAGCCCCATGAGAGGTCGTTTTCCTTCCCCACTTCCTCCATGGACTGGGCTTTCCACTTCACCCCTTTGTCCGGGGCTCATGTTCTACTACGGCCTGGATTTCCATGATCTGGCGCCAACTTCATCCTCAACATCTCGGCGTTTATCGTGGTGTGCGAGGCCTTCCTCTGCATCCAGCCCCACTTGACTTGGCTCAAGACCTTCAATGTCAAGCGAAGGTAGTGAAGGGCACTCAAGCGGAGTCTTGGAGGAGCCATGTTGGGAAAGATGCCCAATGTCCTTTGGTTGAAGGGCCTTCGTGGAATCCGTCAAGGGTGGCAATCGGGGTGGTTCTACATCACCGAGCAGCGTGACCCTACATGGGCGGCGGCCCCGAGTTCAGATCTGGTATCCCCACGCAGTTCACCTCCGGAAAGAGAAGGGCTTCTTGTGGGGTAGTTCGAGGAGCCGACGGGACTCCAAGCTGTATCCGAAACTGGTGAAGAAGCTCGGGCTGGTTAACGTGGTCCAAGTCATGCTCGTCCGCGGATTCTCCCATGCCAAGAGCGGGCATTCAATCTGGGAGTTTAATCCGGAACAGCACCAGCGCGCTGAGCGGGCTCTTGACCACGGCGTCTGAAAGGCGCTGGAGGTGTTGTTCAAGGGCGCTGAAGCCCCGCATCCGCTGATCAAGATCGCGGATTTCGCCATGGCGCCAAGCCAACGAGGTAAGTGATTCTACCCTTTACGGGACACTTGCTTTTCATAGTTTGACTCTATCACGGTTTTAATTTCCCTTTTCCTTTGACAGGACTGGATGAGGAAGGCGGAGCAGATTATCTGTCCGGCTCCTATGCCGAAAATCCGATGAGCGCCCGTCTAGCGGGGCTGCTGGTTCCGCACCGCACGTGGTCTTTGAGAAGAAGGCCAAGAAGGAGGCCACGGGTGCTCGAAAGAGTTCCCGTTTTCAGTGTCCGACGACTCGGGCGACTCCTCCCAGCGAGGAGGAGAAGAGGACTCTCTCCCAAAGGAGGAGAGAGGAAGAGGAAGGCTTCCCCAGCAGGGGAGGCGAAGGGTCAAGAGGGAAGGACTATTCCCGGACAGCTCCGCCAACATCAACGTTGGCGAGGAAGAATGGCCTTCAAGGGCCAGGCCTCGGCGAGATCGTAAGTATCCGGATTCTGAATGATTTATAATTTCTTTTCTGCGTCACATAGTGTCATTACGATGCCGCATGCTGCCTGTAGTCCGGCGGTGATGATCTCCCGCTTCATCGGCGGGTCGTTGGCTCCGTCGGATGTAGACTCCATCCCGACCGCCTCCACCCTCGCGACACCGAGGGCGCCGAGGTGGGATCCCAGAAGGACCCATCGGGGAGGCTCGGGCGCCACAAGGCTTCCTCCGGACTTTGCGCGGACTACAAATCAGAACCCGTAGTGGTTCGGGGTCCGGCGGCGCCCTTCAATGAAGGGCAAGACCGTGACGCCGGGCGGCTTCCGTCCAACCGGGGCGCCGGGCAATTTGTCGGGGCGCTGCAGAGCGCTTCCATCGAGAAGAACACCGCACTATTATGAGTGCGGTGATTGAAAAGTGCAGCTTGTTAAGGCGGGCTGACCGAAGCTGCAGAGCCTTCTATCGGGCTTTGAGGTAAGAAGTTAAAAATATGCAATGTAATACCGCATAGACGGTAGCCCCGATGCTCGGTTCGGTGTTCGGGAAGAAAAGCCGCCGAGGATCTGAAAAAAGAAGATATCACGCAGGGTTGCTAAAAATTATGTCAATATGGGTTGCAGGCTGCGCTGCTTGACCTCTGCCGACCTTGTGCGGAGGTCGGTGCTTTGAAGCAGAGCTCGGCGGTCGAGCAAGAGCTCGGCAGCGCCAGAAGCAGCTCGGGACAAAGAAGGTGAGAACACCACTTTGAACTTGTACCTTCTGAGAAAAGGATTTAGGTTGCAACAAAAATAACAAGGATAACAAAGGGAATTGCAGGGGCCACGAGCGAGGTGGCGACCACGAAGGAGGCCGTGTCCGCGTCGAGCATAATCTGACCACGGAAGGCAGAGCGAGAAAAGCAGGAGGTGCGGGTGGCGGTGATTCAGCAAGAGCTCCGTGCTCTCATGGAAAAGCATGAGAGTTTGGGCGTGACTCAAAGACTCGAGAGTCCGAGCTTGCCTCGGCTCTCGAAAGTGCTAAAACTGCCAAGGCCGATGCCCATAAGGCCCTTCAGAGATTGAGTTGATGAGGAAGATAGCGGTGGGTAAGGCATTTTCATGCAAAGCAAGCATGTGAATGTAAATTACGTGTTACTTACCCGAATCGGAGCTTTCGAGGCGTTTGCAGATCTGCCTCATGGCGTGTCGATGCGCCGCATTCTACCGAGCCGAGGAGGGAGCTCAGCGGAGAAGGTCTTCGGTCTCGATATCTTTGAGGCCGGCCATCCAGTGCCCCTAGCGACCAGCTAAAGCAGCTGGTCGAGCTCCACAAGGTGGCGAGCAGGCCATGAAGGGCCTCATAGTCCGGTGTGGCTGGAGAGGCCATGCACAGGAGCTACTTCGCCTCGTCTGACGGTTGGTGGATCGTGCCCTGGGTGGAGGTTATCAAGCGCTCCGCTTTGTATTGAAGGTGCTCGTCGGGCCCTTGCCCGCGCAAAGGTGCATTGGGGCAAGCTGGATGCGGAGAAGCTAATCACTGACGCGCCACCAGCGGGCAAGGAATATCGTACGCCCGAAATGTACTATAAGACTGTCCTGAAGGGTGCCCGCAAGATTGCGGATGAGTGCCCCAGGGATGTAATTATTGAGTAAATTCGCAATGTGTTATCCTGTGCGCTGAAAACTTTGTTCATATGCGCTAAGCAACGCTTGTTAATTTAAAATATTACCTTCTGTGCGGCCGTTTATTAAATCTGAGAGATGGCAAGTCATCGGCTTCAGCCCCCATGCCACGAGTGCTGGGGTGTTCGGGATAAACTTGAGCACTCTTGTTCCCATTTTTGGGTCCATCTAGGGAGGCGCTCAACACAACGAACAAGGCAACCGAACTTATAGTGCTTGAACACTCTCACTTAGCCATATAATTCTATAATTTTAAAGTTCGGCGAAGCCCCTAGTATTCGGAAGACCGAATTAGGGGCGCTATCCACGCCTTCGTCGGACATTATCCGGAACTTCGCTCGAAGCGGCGTAGGTCTTTAAGGACCCGAAAGGACCTCTCGAACAGCGACCAGTCTCTCGCCTTATCATGACAAATAGTTTTAGCTTTCTCCATTGAGGCGTTAACTTGGCTCAACCGGGCGCAATCGCGATGGTTCTCCCAATGCTACCTTAGCCGATAGAGCGGGCGTAAGGTGCCAAACATGGGGCAGGGCAAACCCAACTATTGACCCAAGACATGATTGAGCCGATTCATATAATGCTATAAGTTCGGGTGCCGCACTTGTGAAAGTGTTCGGACTTTATCACACCATAATCACGGAGAACATAAGCCCTGGTGTATTTGGCCGTACCAAAATGTCAGGTGCAACATGTAAATAAATGAACAAATATATATATATATAAGGTAATGCAATTATGGGCAAAAAGTGCTGCATTTTATTCGAGAAGATATGCTTTGTGAGTGCGGAATGATACAAATAGTCACGGAAAGCAAGGGATTGGACGAATTAAAGGCGTCTCCCTCGAGGGTAGGCAGCGGAATGTTGTATTTAACAAATTTAATGCTCGTGATGGAGACCACCTGAGTGTTAAATCGCGGCCTTTGTCCTTCCTGGTTGTTGCATCATGAGTTCGGCAGGTTAGCGCGGACAAAGTTCTGTAAAAAAAAGAGAGAAATAAAAGAAAAAAGAGCGACACACTTGGGAGCCCCTGTGTTGTCAAACCGCACTCGGGGTCTGTTGAGGTTGTGCCTTTCCCCCTATGCCCATGGTATCTCCAAGGCGTAATTATGTACGCGGAGAGTTTGTCTTACAATTTTGCGAGGGCTGGGGTTGAGGCCGCATTACTCTGCGTGCTCGAACGTGCGGTGGTCTTGGTTGATGTTGCTCCGGCGCGTTTGGCCGTGTCCGGTCGTTTAACAGCCGGACTCGAAAATTGCCTTAACAGGCTGCTCTGTACTTCTGCCGCGAGAGCCGCTGTGTGTTCCTCCGTTCGGAGGGAGCGTTCCGTGTTTCCATTGACCATGATGACTCCACGAGGGCCTGGCATCTTGAGCTTAAGGTATGCATAATGCGGCACCGCGTTGAATTTTGCGAACACGGTTCGTCCGAGCAGAGCGTGATAGCCGCTGCGGAATGAGACTATGTCGAAGATTAACTCCTCGCTTCGGAAATTATCCGGGGATCCGAAGACCACTTCCAGTGTGACTGAGCCTGTACAACTGGCCTCGACACCTGGTATGACGCCCTTGAAGGTTGTCTTTGTAGGTTTGATCCTTGAAGGGTCTATGCCCATCTTGCGCCTTGTATCCACGATAAAGCAGGTTCAGGCTCTGCCGCCGTCCATCGGGACTCTCGTGAGGTGAAATCCATCGGCGATTGGGTCTAAAACCAATGCGGCGAATCCGCCATGGCGGATCTTGGTCGGATGGTCTCTTGATCGAAAGTGATCGGGCAAGAGGACCATGGGTTGAATTTTAGGCGGCTGGCTCCATCAGCGTATCGTCCTTTAGTGCGCTTCCGCTCCCTCTTGGGAATATCGTTGCGTATATCATGTTTACCGTCCGAACTTGAGGGGGAGTCCTTTTGTCCTCTGTTGTTCGGCGGCGGGTCTCTTCCTCGACATCGCTGTGTAGCCCTTGTCACTGTTTTGGCGATTAATTTGCTCGCCTGCTTGAATACCCAACAATCTCTGTTGGTGTGGTTAGCTGGCTTTTCGGGGTTCCATGTATTTGACAGAGCGGTCGAGTATTCGGTCCAAATTGGGCGGGCCCGAGTGGTTCTTGTGGATGGCTTCTTCCGTTGACGGGCTTGGAGCCTCGGAATCCGGCGTTGACTGCCGTATCCTCATTGTTGTCGCCGTTAATGCGGCGTTTGTTTTGTTTCGACACAACCTGCCATTGCGGTCCTTGGTATCCGGACTGTCGCCGTTTTGCTTTGAGGTTGTTGCTGCGAGCTAGCCAGCTATCCTCTCCCGCCTGAAGCGGGTCATGAGTGATGTGAGGGCTGCCATGGATTTCGCTTCTCTGTCCTAGGTGTCGGGCCAGCCACTCGTCGCGGATGTTATGTTTGAAGGCAGCGAGTGCCTCTGCATCCGGACGATCGACAATTTGATTTTCTTTGTTAAGAACCGTGTCGAGATTGCCTTGCCGATTAAATGCGCTGCTGGATTATGTGGCTTAGGTCATCTGCGTCGGTGGTCGCTTTATCGTGCCACTGAAGTTGTCGAGGAATGCGGCTTCCGGTCTTCCCAAATCAATTGACTCTGCGGGCAGGCTGTTAAGCCAATGCCGAGCTGGTACTTTGAGTTTGGCGGGAGATATTTGATGGCGTGAAGATCGTCGCCGCAGGCCATATGTATATGGAGGAGATAATCCTTGATCCAAACCGCGGGGTCTGTTGTGCCATCGTAGGATTCGATATTAACGGGTTTAAACCCTTGAGGATTTGATGATCCATTACTTCTTCGATGAAGCATAGTGGGTGTCTTGGCGCCTCAGATTGAGCAATATCGCGGCGTAGCTCGAGAGGCGTTATCTGCTGAGTTCGCCCGGCGAGTATTTGTATCCGGCGCGACGGTATTCGTCGTGGGTCTTGGGGCGCTCGCGTGATCCATAGATAGATCTGGATTGTCTTGCCTTGTCGTCCAATATATCCCGCAAGTCCGGCGTGTTCCCCCGTAGCTTCATGCTTTTTGAGCGATGCCGGGGTACGGTTTCGGTGGAGGGCTTGCACGCCTCTCTGTCGCGGCCACGAGGTGGTCGGTCTGTCGTATTGTGCGCTGGTGATGCAGGTTTGTACGCTTCCTCCTCTAGTCGGGGGAGCAACTTGCGTTTTGGGTAACTTTTGGAGGGGCAGTCATACTCTTCGGCCGCGAGGACCTCGATCCATCTGTCGGCCAGTAGGTCTTGATCAGCTTGAAGCTGTTGCTGCTTTTTCTTTAGGCTGTTTGCCGTGGCCATTAGCCTGCGTCTGAAACGCTCTTGTTCGACGGGATCCTCAGGCACGACGAATTCGTCATCGTCGAGGCTTGCCTCATCTCCGGAGGGAGGTAAGTAATTGTCATCCTCGACCTCTTAAATGCCGCCCTCTCGTGAGGGCTTGCTACCTCCTCCTCCTGCGCTGGATCGTCTTTGGAGGAGGTTGTCTTCGCACTTTCGGGGTGTTATTATCTCCTGTGCGGAATCTCCATTCTTGCCGTGGCGGGATTTAGAGCGGCGCCACGACGCGTCGGCGCTTGGGCTGTTTCTTTAAGGAATCGGCCTCTGTTGCTTCTTCGCCGTCCCCATCTTTTGGGGTGTCCACCATGTATATGTCGTATGACGAGGTGGTCTTCCAAAGTCTGTGGGCACTGGTTCTTAACGATCTCCGCATCGTCGTCCATACCGTCGATGTCTTGAGTCGTAGTCGAATCGTCGGTTAAATCGTCGACGGTGGCTACGAAGTGGGTGGTGGGTGGGCTCTGAATTTCTTCGTCGTCCGCGTCCCAACCATCCTGGCCGTAGTTCAGCCAGGGCTCTCCGGATAGCGAGAGATGCTTTAGTGAATTTATGATATCGCCGAAGGGTGAGTGCTGAAAGATGTCCGCAGTGGTGAATTCCATGATCGGCGCCCAATCGGATTCGACCGGCAGGGGCGCAGGAGGTTCGGAGTCCGGCAGAGAGTCCGGCACCTCGGAGTCATGAGCTTTACGCGGGACAAGGTAAGTGTTCGGCTCCATCGCCGTAGAAGTTACAGCTCCCGAGGCGGTGTCCAGCCATCCGTCCTCGATCCGAGCGATCGGCTCCGGACTATGGGTCGGAGCGGATTCGTGTGCGGCCTCCAAGGTGCTGTCCGGCGGCAGAGTTAGGTCATGCCCATCGTGACAGCGCGCACACGCTCGGTGTGGCTCAGATCCATCGAGATCAAGTCCCGCGGATATCGGCCGTGATGTTTAGGCTTCAAACCTGACTGGCGGCGGGGCGTAGCTTCGATCTGCTCGGATGGCCAAGTGAGTTGGCCCGCGATGCGGCCGCCCGAATACAAAGATCTGTCCGGGAGAAAAGTCTCACCCAGGACTGCGTCGTTGTTGATTGAAGAGGCCATCAAACCTACCGGTGACGACACAGAGGAACTCTCAATGAAAGCACCAACGTCGGTGTCAAAACCGGCGGATCTCGCGTAGGGGGTCCCGAACTGTGCGTCTAGGCGGATGGTAACAGGAGACAAGGGACACGATGTTTTACCCAGGTTCGGGCCCTCTTGATGGAGGTAAAACACTACGTCCTGCTTGATTGATATTGATATTATGGATGTTTACAAGAGTGGATCTACCACGAGATCAAGGAGGCTAAACCCTAGAAGCTAGCCTATGGTATGATTGTAAGGGTTGTTGTTCATCCTCTGGGACTAGAGCCATCCGGTTTATATAGACACGGAGAGGGCTAGGGTTACATAGAGTCGGTTACAATGGTAGGAGATCTACATATCAGTGTCGCCAAGCTTGCCTTCCACGCCAAGGAAAGTCCCATCCGGACACGGGAGAAGTCTTCAATCTTGTATCTTCATAGTCTTGGAGTCCGGTCGATGATGATAGTCCGGCCAATGATAGTTCGGCTGATGATGGTAGTTCGGCTATCCGGACACCCCCTAATCCAGGACTCCCTCACCTATGCTTCAGCCATAGGCTCTATCATGTATGCAATGCTGTGTACCAGACCTGATGTGTGCCTTGCTATTAGTTTAGCAGGGAGGTGCCAAATTAATTCAGGAGTGGATCACTGGACGGTGGTCAAGAACATCCTGAAATACCTGAAAAGGACTAAGGATATGTTTCTCGTTTATGGAGGTGACAAAGAGCTCGTCGTAAATGGTTACGTCGATGCAAGCTTTGACACTGATCCGGATGACTCTAAGTCACAAACCGGATACGTGTTTATATTGAACGGTGGAGCTGTAGTTGGTGCAGTTCTAAGCAAAGCGTCGTGGCGGGATCTACGTGTGAAGCGGAGTACATAGCTACTTCGGAAGCAGCAAATGAAGGAGTCTGGATGAAGGAGTTCATATCCGATCTAGGTGTCATACCTAGTGCATCGGGTCCGATGAAAATCTTTTGTGACAATACTGGTGCAATTGCCTTGGCAAAGGAATCCAGATTTCACAAGAGAACCAAGCACATCAAGAAACGCTTCAATTCCATCCGCGATCAAGTCAAGGAGGGAGACATAGAGATTTGCAAGACACATACGGATCTAAATGTTGCAGACCCGTTGACTAAGCCTCTCTCACGAGCAAAACATGATCAACACCAAGACTCCATGGGTGTTAGAATCATTACTATGTAATCTAGATTATTGACACTAGTGCAAGTGGGAGACTGAAGGAAATATGCCCTAGAGGCAATAATAAAGTTGATATTTATATTTCCTTATATCATGATAAATGTTTATTATTCATGCTAGAATGTATTAACCGGAAACTTAGTACATGTGTGAATACATAGACAAATAGAGTGTCACTAGTATGCCTCTACTTGACTAGCTCGTTGAATCAAAGATGGTTATGTTTCCTAGCCATAGACATGAGTTGTGATTTGATTAACGGGATCACATCATTAGAGAATAATGTGATTGACTTGACCCATTTCGTTAGCTTAGCACTTGGATCATTTAGTATATTGCTATTGCTTTCTTCATGACTTATACATGTTCCTATGACTATGAGATTATGCAACTCCAGAATACCAGAGGTACACTTTGTGTGCTACCAAATGTCACAACGTAACTGGGTGATTATAAAGGTGCTCTACAGGTGTCTCCGATGGTACTTGTTGAATTGGCATAGATCAAGATTAGTATTTGCCACTCTGATTGTCGGAGAGGTATCTCTCGGCCCTCTCGGTAATGCACATCACTATAAGCCTTGCAAGCAATGTGACTAATGAGTTAGTTGCGGGATGATGCATTACGGAACGAGTAAAGATACTTGCCGGTAACGATATTGAACTAGGTATTGGGATACCGACGATCGAATCTCGGGCAAGTAACATACGATGACAAAGGGAACAACGTATGTTGTTATGCGGTTTGACCGATAAAGATCTTCGTAGAATATGTAGGAACCAATATGAGCATCCAGGTTCCGCTATTGGTTATTTACCGGAGATGAGTCCCGGTCATGTCTACATAGTTCTCGAACCCGTAGGGTCTGCACGCTTAACGTTAGGTGACAATCGGTATTATGAGTTTATGTGTTTTGATGTACCCAAGGTAGTTCAGATTCCCGGATATGATCACGAACATGACGAGGATTCTCGAAATGGTCGAGACATAAAGATCGATATATTGGACGACTATGTTTGGACATTGGAAGTGTTCCGAGTGAGGTCAGGCACATACAGGAGTACCGGGGGGGTACCGGACTGTAACGCCCCGGATTCGATGCGCCAGGTGTCCGCCAGTTAATCGCCGTCGTTGCCATGTCATATGCTTGCGTGTTGCACTTTGCCATGTCATCATCTGCATTTCATATCATGTCATCATGTGCATCTCATTTTGCATGCGTGTTCGTCTCATGCATCCGAGCATTTTCCCCGTTGTCCGTTTTGCAATCCGGCACTCCTATGTCCTCCGGCGCCCTCTTTTACCTCTTTTCGTGTGCGGGTGTTTAACTTTCTCGGAATGTACGAGTTTTGCCATGCCTTGGTATACCACCGTGAGACCGCTGTCAAGTTTCGTGCCATTTGGAGGTCGTTTGATACTCAGCAGTTAACGGTAACCGTAAAATCCCCTTCTCTTTGCAGCCCAACACCCTTTCAAAGTGGCCCAAAACCCAGCAAACTCCCCTCCATGCTCTCGGTCGTTCGATCACGATCGTGTGGGCGAAAACCGCTCCTCATTTGGAGTCTCCTAGCTCCCTCTACCTATATAAACACCTACCCCTCCGAAATTCGCGGTGCAACCCTAGCCTTCTTCTTCCTCCATGGCACGGACGCGACAGTGCCGCCACGGACACGTCTGCCGCCGCCTCCCTCAGCCTCTCCCCTCGCGCCACGTGGCCGCGCCCTCCCTCCGCCGCCCGGCCCGCTTGCGGCCCATCATGAGCCCTCCCGGCCCGGGGGCCTTGCAGCCGCCGCCCAGCAGGCGCCAGACCCAGCTTCGCCGGGCCCTTCGCCAGCGCCGGCCGCCTCCGCCGCCCGCGTCGCGCCGTCTCTTCGCCGCCCGGCCACCACCACCGCCTCCTGCAGCGACCCGCGCCCCTCCGCGGGCGCCGCCCGCCGCCTCACACTGGCCGCCGCCCGGATCCGGCGAGGCCTCAGCCAGAGCCACGCCGCCCCGCCTCCTCCGGCCAACCTCGAGCTCCGCGCCCGAACCCTAGATCCAAAACGGAGGTTGATTTTCCCCCCTCGTTTTCTCCAAGTCCCTGAGGTTTCATCATATGTTGCACTTTTCATCGTGTCATAACTCTGCAACCGTTCCTCCGTTTCGTGCATATAATATGTCAAATTGTTCGCCTCGACGAGTACATCATTTCATCTCATTGCATCATTTTCATTTGAGCTCATGTTGATGCCCGAAATGCTGTTGGAAGAGGACTATGTGATGTTAGTTTCAGATTCTTATCAGAACATGCACTTTTGTCATTTTTGCCATGATTGATGTGTGCATCCTATGAACTTGAGTCCTACATGTGTTTTGTAATATGCCATGCCATCTTTACAGGGGTGTATGCCATGTATTTTTGTGATCTCTGTGGTGACTAGCACAAGCATGCAAACTAGGCTTCATGATGTTGCTAATTTCAGCCCCTGTTCTGCTGATATTTTTATGCCATGTAAACTTGATGCTACAGAGAGATCCATGCTTATTTTGAGATACTTCAGTAAGGATGTTTTGAATATATGGTTATTCTCTATACATCCACGCCCTTGTTTGCAACTATGGAGTGCCATAGCTTGAGTCAATCGAGCTCTACTTTTGCTATAAAATGTTTCCTAGCAGGTTGTTTACATGTTATTCAATTTTGCCAAGGTTGTTGTAGTTGATCCGTGTATGCTATGATGTTGTTCTTGCCATGTATAGCTTCTATGCCATGTCTTCTAGCTATTGGGTTCCTTGCCATGCCATGTATTACTCTGTGGTGAGTGGTTGAAGCTCACCAACATGCCTACTTATCGTTGTTCCTACCATGTATGAATCTGTAATATAACTTATCATGTTTACATGGGTGCCATCATATCTTCTGATCCTTTTTGGCTCATGGTCAGTAAAGGACTTTTGTTCTATGCAATTAGTAGATTCATGCCATGCCTTTGTTTTCCATGATAAGTTCCTGTAGCATGTTGTTTGATAGCTCTAAACTTGGTAATCTGATGTTATTTTCTGCTAAAGTCTGAAACTGTTATTATTTGCAATCTTGCCATGTGTGTTTGAGCATGTTCTAGTGATTTCTGGAGATAGCTCAGTGTTCATGTTTTGTTGTGCTTTACCTGTACATCATGCCCATGCCTTTTGTTATTACATTGAGGACCTGTAGCATGTTGTTTTGATGCTTGCAATACGTCTAGTTGCTGTTTTAGACAGATTGTTGTCATGACTTGTATAGAGTGTATGTGTTGAACCGTTGCTCCGTTTTGAGTGTGATCTATATGAAACTTGCTTGATTTTGCATGTAGTTTCATATTATCATGCTGCATCCTTGTTTTGAGGTGTCTGCTTGATGTTTGTATGCATTTTTCATCAATGCCATGTTTAACTTGTTTTGCTCATATCTTCTAGGTCGTAGCTCCGAATCTAATGAACTTTATATGTAACTTGACTAGAATTTCGCGTAGATCATCGTGGTGCTTCTTAACTTGCTGTTTAACAACTTGAACATAAGGTTTATTCAGATCTGGACCAATTTCGAAATTTGCATATGAGGACTTACCGGAATTGTTCTATGTTGTTTCCGGCCTCATTTAAACTTGCTTTGATGTGCTGCTCTTGTTTGCATCATCTCTTGCCATGAGTAGCTTCATGTAGTCTTGTCATGCATCATGCTTGGTTGTGCATCATGTCTTGTCTATGTGTGGTGTGTTTACCTTGTTGTGTGCTTCTTCTTGTTAGTTCCCGTTTCGTTGCGATCGTGAGGATTCGTTCGTCTACGCTTGGTTCGTCTTCGTGGCTTCATCTTGTTCATGGACTCGTTCTTCTTCCTTGCGGGATTTCAGGCAAGATGACCGTCACCTTGGATCTCATTACTATCATTGCTATGCTAGTTGCTTCGTTCTATCGCTATGCTGCGCTACCTATCGCTTGCTCTGTCACTTGCTGCTCAAGCCATCCCAAATTGCCATGTCAGCCTCTAACCTTTTGCACCCTTCCTAGCAAACCGTTGTTTGGCTATGTTGCCGCTTTGCTCAGCCCCTCTTATACCGTTGCTAGTTGCAGGTGAAGTTGAAGATAGCTCCATGGTGGACAGGATTATTTTGGGATATCACAATATCTCTTATATTATTAATGCATCTATATACTTGGTAAAGGGTGGAAGGCTCGGCCTTATTCCTGGTGTTTTTTTCCACTCTTGCCGCCCTAGTTTCCGTCATATCGGTATTATGTTTCCGGATTTTGCGTCCCTAACGCGGTCGGGTGATTTATGGGACCCCCTTGACAGTTCGCTTTGAATCAGACTCCTCCAGCAAGGCCCAACATTGGTTTTACCATTTGCCTCACTACCACCTACATTTCCCTTGGGAGTAATTAACCCAAGGGTCATCTTTATTCAGCCCCCCCGGGCCAATGCTTGTCTAAGTGTTGGTCCAAACCAGAGCCACTTGCGGTGCCGCCCTAGGCAACTTGGGGTATCGTCGGTTGCGTGCGTTACGATCATCCGGTCGTGGCACGAGGCGAGATACGTGCTGCTACTATCGAGGTGTCGGCACGCCGGAGGTCTTGCTGGTCTTGTTTTATTGCCGTCGAAATGTCTTGTAGCCGGGATTCCGAGACTGATCGGGTCTTCCCGGGGAGAAGGAATATCCTTCGTTGATCGCGAGAGCTTATCATGGGCTAAGTTGGGACACCCCTGCAGGGTTTAAACTTTCGAGAGCCATGCCCGCGGTTATGTGGCAGATGGGAATTTGTTACTATCCGGTTGTACTAAACTTGAAGCAAACTCTTCTAAAATACACCAACCGTGTGCGTAACCGTGAGTGTCTCTTTTCGGGGTTGATCGAGAGGAGAACACGGTTTCTTGGGTTATGTCTGACGTAAATAGGAGTTCAGGATCACTTCTTGATCATTACTAGTTGACGACCGTTCCTTTGTTCCTCTTCTCGCTCTCATTTGCGTATGTTAGCCACCATATATGCTTAGTCGCTGCTGCAACCTCACCACTTTACCCCTTCCTTTCCCATTAAGCTTTGCTAGTCTTGATACCCATGGTAATGGGATTGCTGAGTCCTCGTGGCTCACAGATTACTACAACACCAGTTGCAGGTACAAGTTTGCGATGATCATGACGTGAGAGCGATGTTTGCTTGTATTGGAGTTCTTCTTCTGCTTCTTCTTCGATCAGGGGATAGGTTCAAGGTCGGGGCCTGGGCTAGCAGGGTGGATGTCGTTTGAGCTTCTGTTTATGTTTCATCCGTAGTCGAATGTTGATCTTGTATATGATGTTGATGTATTCTTGTGGCATTTGTGCCTTATGTATGTATCCCCATCTATTATGTAATGTCGATGTAATGATATCCACCTTGCAAAAGCGTTTCAATATGCGGGTCTATCCTTGGTGGGAACTTCGAGTTCCTTTTGGATAGGGTCGCATATTGGGCGTGACAAGTTGGTATCAGAGCCTCGACCGACCCTAGGAGCTCCCTTGATTGATCGTGTAGTTTGGCCGTTGTCGAGTCTAGAAGAAAACTGTTTTCAGAGTCTAGTTATATCGGAGAGTAGGATTTATTTTTACTCCTCTGCCCCTTCGTCGCTCTGGTGAGAAATCTTGACGTATGTGTTTTGAACTACTCCTCTTCCCATTCAAATTTTTCTTTAGGATCACGCAGTTGGTTTTTCGATCGTTGTTCCCCAGCTCTATGCATCTGGTGCATTTCTCGTCAAGTTGACTCAAACCTCTTTGTCTTTCGCGAGATCAACCCTCAGTTCTTCCTCCACGACGTTGTTTTCCCTGTCCGAAGTTGTCCTTGTTTTTCCCACCCGCCCACCCTTTTCTTCTCGGAACCGGAGTTCGTAATTGAGTATCCATTCTACTCGTGCGAAGTCTTTGCTTTCTCTCCTCAATGATTTCAACCGGTGTTTCCTCTTCAAGATATTCGTCGTTTTCCCTTCCAGTTGCCTTTGTTTTTCCCGCCCTCCCACCCTTTCTCTTCCCGGAGCCTGAGTCTATTTCGAGCATCAATTTCATTCGTGTGGAGTCTTCCCTCAATTGTTTCAACCGGTGAATTTTCGTCTGGTTCATCAATGTCCGTCTTGTTTTGTTTCCGGTGGATCCAAATTCAAGTTTTCGTTGTCGATCGTATTCTTTCCCTCAGCTAAAATATTTCCCTTTGCTCGTTCGCCTCTCGTCAGTTTATCCTTCCGGAGTGCTGAAGACATCTCAGGAGATTCGTCTGTGTTCCAATTAATTCGAGGTTGTCACCTCATTTAAATATTTCAATTGTTCTGATGCATCATCTATCTGTTCAACAACCCTTTCCAACGGTGTTTTCTTTAGTGGGCCCTAACCCACAGGTCTTTTCCCAGGATCTTACTTGACGCTTCTAATTTCCGGAGCTATTCTCAAATCCTTTTGAAGTGTGACGTAAGAATGAATATCATCAGTCACTTGCCTTTTCCAAGACCGATTTCGAATCATTTCATTGTTGGCTCAACCTCTTCGTTTTTCATTCTCCCGGAGTATCTCAGTAATTTTGGTGGTGTTTCTCGTCATCATTTGAAGATTGAAGAAGAGTTTTTCCTCTAAATCTTGCCCGTTCTCCCGAAGATTCGTGGTTCAAGTTTCATATTATCCTCTCGAATTATTCCATTTGTTAGTTATTCTTTTCATCCATCCGGAGTATTTCAGGAGTTGTTTTCCGTCTCGATCATCCGGAGGTCATCTTTTCGGAATATTTCTTCGTTCCAAGTTTTCAGCTTCGTTCATCTCAATATTCTCCCGGTGCTTCGTTCAAGTGTTCTTTAATCAGTTCACGATCTCTTCGTTCTCTTGTCGCTAAATTCCCTCAAATATCTTCGTGCTTGCTCTAATTCTTACCAGCGTTTCATTCTCTTTTCTTCGTTCGTTTTCATTTTCACGGTGGTTCGTTCAAGATTCTTTTTCTTTGAGTATCATATTAATCCATTCGTTTTTTTCAATCCTACCGGTGGTTCATGAAGACCTTCTCAAGTTTGTGATATGTCACTTCTCAATTCTTTTTCAAGAAGAATAAGTAGTACGCAAAAATCCATTGCTTGTCATCAATTTAATTTGATGAAGGATAAGCATACAATAAATCTTATTCTTATTTCATCATCGTCAAGTAATCCCTTTTCTTCGGAATTTGTTCTTGATGAATAAATTCTAGTTCCAAGTGTTCTCCATCTTTTCTTTTCCGAAGTTCAATTTCCTCGGCCTTTTCATCGGAACCCCATCTAAATCACCGCAAGGCTCATATTATTTTCTTTCATCCTTCATTTTATCTCGTCATCCTTTTGTTACCGGAGTTCTTCACGGTGGTTCTTCATGATTTAATTCATTCTTCAAGAGTTCATCAAGTTTCATTCCATCTTCTTAAGCTCGTGTTCTAGCCCTCCATGTTTCAGCCGGAGTGCTTCCTAAATCCTTTCAGTCTTATTCGTTTCTTTTATCATTCTAACCACTCCGGTTAGAACAAGTGGTTTCATAGTCTATCTGATTCCGTGAGCTTTTGACTCTCGTCATTCTCGTCGCTTCTCTCTTCTTCTCGAGTACTCTCGATTCTTTGTTTCTTCTCTTGAGTTCTTGTTTCACCTCATCCCTTTTCCCTTCCGTCTCGGTCCTAAGATCTCGGGACGAGATCTCTTGTTAGTGGAGGAGTGTTGTAACGCCCCGGATTCGATGCACCAGGTGTCCGCCAGTTAATCGTCGTCGTTGCCATGTCATATGCTTGCGTGTTGCACTTTGCCATGTCATCATCTGCATTTCATATCATGTCATCATGTGCATCTCATTTTGCATGCGTGTTCGTCTCATGCATCCGAGCATTTTCCCCGTTGTCCGTTTTGCAATCCGGCACTCCTATGTCCTCCGGCGCCCTCTTTTACCTCTTTTCGTGTGCGGGTGTTTAACTTTCTCGGAATGGACCGAGGTTTGCCAAGCGGCCTTGGTATACCACCGATAGACCGCCTGTCAAGTTTCATGCCATTTGGAGGTCGTTTGATACTCCAACGGTTAACCTTCTCTTTGCAGCCCAACACCCCTTTCAAAGTGGCCCAAAACCCAGCAAACTCCCCTCCATGCTCTCGGTCGTTCGATCACGATCGTGTGGGCGAAAACCGCTCCTCATTTGGAGTCTCCTAGCTCCCTCTACCTATATAAACACCTCCCCCTCCGAAATTCGCGGTGCAACCCTCACCTTCTTCTTCCTCCATGGCGCGGACGCGTCCGTCGTGCCGCGCCGCTACGTCGCCCGCCGCCTCCCTCAGCCTCTCCCCTCGCGCCCGTGGCCCGCGCCCTCCCTCCGCCGGCTGCGCGCGGCCCATCATGAGCCCTCCCGGCCGGGGCGCCCGCGCCGCCGCCCGCCAGCGCCGAGCCCAGCTTGCGGGCCCCGCCGCCCGCGCCGTCGCGCGCCTCCAGCGCCCGGCCGCCTCCGCCGCCCAGCGTCGCGCCGCCTCTTCGCCGCGCCGCAGCGCCGCCGAAACCACCCGCGCCAGCCACCGCCTCCTGCCGGCGATCCGCGCCCCTCCGGGACGCCGCCCACCGCCTCACCGCCAGCCGCCGCCCGAGCTCCTCGCCGTCGCCGGATCCGGCGAGGCCTCAGCCGGAGCCACGCCGCCCCGCCTCCTCCGGCGAACCTCGAGCTCCGCGCCCGAACCCTAGATCCAAAACGGAGGTTGATTTTTCCCCCTCGTTTTTCTCAAAGTCCCTGAGGTTTCATCATATGTTGCACTTTTCATCGTGTCATAACTCTGCATCGGTTGCTCCGTTTCGTGCGTATAATATGTCAAATTGTTCGCCTCGACGAGTACATCATTTCATCTCATTGCATCATTTTCATTTGAGCTCATCTTGATGCCCGAAATGCTGTTGGAAGAGGGCTATGTGATGTTAGTTTCAGATTCTTATCAGAACATGCACTTTTGTCATTTTTGCCATGATTGATGTGTGCATCCTATGAACTTGAGTCCTACAGGTGTTTTGTAATATGCCATGCCATCTTTACAGGGGTGTATGCCATGTATTTTTGTGATCTCTGTGGTGACTAGCACAAGCATTCAAACTAGGCTTCATGATATTGCTGATTTCAGCCCCTGTTCTGCTGATATTTTTATGCCATGTAAACTTGATGCTACAGAGAGATCCATGCTTATTTTGAGATACTTTAGTAAGGATGTTTTGAATATATGGTTATTCTCTATACATCCACGCCCTTGTTTGCAACTATGGAGTGCCATAGCTTGAGTCAATCGAGCTCTACTTTTGCTATAAAATGTTTCCTAGCAGGTTGTTTACATGTTATTCAATTTTGCCAAGGTTCTTGTAGTTGATCCGTGTATGCTATGATGTTGTTCTTGCCATGTATAGATTTTATGCCATGTCTTCTTGCTATTGGGTGCCTTTCCATGCCATGTATTGCTCTGTGGTGAGTGGTTGAAGCTCACCAACATGCCTACTTATCGCAGTTCCTGCCATGTATGAATCTGTAGTATAACTTACCATGTTTACATGGGTGCCATCATATCTTCTGATCCTTTTTGGCTCATGGTCAGTAAAGGACTTTTGTTCTACGCAATTAGTAGATTCATTCCATGCATTTGTTTGCCATGATAAGTTCCTGTAGCATGTTGTTTGATAGCTCTAAACTTGGTAACCTGATGTTATTTTCTGCTAAAGTCTGAAACTGTTATTATTTGCAATCTTGCCATGTGTGTTTGAGCATGTTCTAGTGATTTCTGGAGATAGCTCAGTGTTCATGTTTTGTCATGCTTTACCTGTACATCATGCCCATGCTTTTTTTTATTACGTTGAGGTCCTGTAGCATGTTGTTTTGATGCTTGCAATACGTCTAGTTGATGTTTTAGACAGATTGTTGTCATGACTTGTATAGAGTGTATGTGTTGAACCGTTGCTCCGTTTTGAGTGTGCTCTATATGAAACTTGCTTGATTTTGCATGTAGTTTCATATAATCATGTTGCATCCTTGTTTTGAGATGTTTGCTTGATGTTTGTATGCATTTTGCATCAATGTCATGTTTAACTTGTTTTGCTCATATCTTCTAGGCCGTAGCTCCGAATCTAATGAACTTTATATGTGACTAGAATTTCGCGTAGATCATCGTGGTGCTTCTTAACTTGCTGTTTAACAACTTGAACATAAGGTTTATTCAGATCTGGACCAATTTTGAAATTTGCATATGAGGACTTACCGGAATTGTTCTATGTTGTTTCCGGCCTCATTTAAACTTGCTTTGATGTGCTGCTCTTGTTTGCATCATCTCTTGCCATGAGTAGCTTCATGTAGTCTTGTCATGCATCATGCTTGGTTGTGCATCATGTCTTGTCTATGTGTGGTGTGTTTACCTTGTTGTGTGCTTCTTCTTGTTAGTTCCGTTTAGTTATGATCGTGAGGATTCGTTCGTCTATGCTTGGTTCGTCTTCGTGGCTTCATCTTCTTCATGGACTCGTTCTTCTTCCTTGCGGGATTTCAGGCAAGATGACCGTCACCTTGGATCTCATTACTATCATTGCTATGCTAGTTGCTTCGTTCTATCGCTATGTTGCGCTACCTATCGCTTGCCATGTCACTTGCTACTCAAGCCATCCCAAATTGCCATGTCAGCCTCTAACCTTTTGCACCCTTCCTAGCAAACCGTTGTTTGGCTATGTTGCCGCTTTGCTCAGCCCCTCTTATAGCGTTGCTAGTTGCAGGTGAAGTTGAAGATAGCTCCATGGTGGACAGGATTATGTTGGGATATCACAATATCTCTTATATTATTAATGCATCTATATACTTGGTAAAGGGTGGAAGGCTCGGCCTTATGCCTGGTGTTTTGTTCCACTCTTGCCGCCCTAGTTTCCGTCACATCGGTATTATGTTTCCGGATTTTGCGTCCCTAACGCGGTCGGGTGATTTATGGGACCCCTTGACAGTTCGCTTTGAATAAGACTCCTCCAAAGCAAGGCCCAACATTGGTTTTACCATTTGCCTCACTACCACCTACATTTCCTTTGGGAGTAATTAACCCAAGGGTCATCTTTATTCAGCCCCCCGGCCAATGCTTGTCTAAGTGTTGGTCCAAACCAGAGCCACTTGCGGTGCCGCCCCTAGGCAACTTGGGGTATCGTCGGTTGTCAGTCGTCTCGCTCATCCGGTCGTGGCTCGAGACGAGATACGTGCAGCTACTATCGGGTGTCGGCACGCCGGGAGGTCTTGCTGGTCTTGTTTTATTGCCGTCGAAATGTCTTGTAGCCGGGATTCCGAGACTGATCGGGTCTTCCCGGGGAGAAGGAATATCCTTCGTTGATCGCGAGAGCTTATCATGGGCTAAGTTGGGACACCCCTGCAGGGTTTAAACTTTCGAGAGTCGTGCCCGCGGTTATGTGGCAGATGGGAATTTGTTAATATCGGGTTGTAGTAAACTTGAAGCAAACTCTTCTAAAATACACCAACCGTGTGCGTAACCGTGAGTGTCTCTTTTCGGGGTTGATCGAGAGGAGAACACTGTTTCTTGGGTTATGTCTGACGTAAGTAGGAGTTCAGGATCACTTCTTGATCATTACTAGTTGACGACCGTTCCTTTGTTCCTCTTCTCGCTCTCATTTGCATATGTTAGCCACCATATATGCTTAGTCGCTGCTGCAACCTCACCACTTTACCCCTTCCTTTCCCATTAAGCTTTGCTAGTCTTGATACCCATGGTAATGGGATTGCTGAGTCCTCGTGGCTCACAGATTACTACAACACCAGATTGCAGGTACAGGTTTGCGATGATCATGGCGTGAGAGCGATGTTTGCTTGTATTGGAGTTCTTCTTCGCTTCTTCTTCGATCGGGGATAGGTTCGGTCGGCAGCCTGGCTAGCAGGGTGGATGTCGTTTGATCTTCTTTATGTTTCATCCATAGTCGGATGTTGATCTTGTATATGATGTTGATGTATTCTTGTGGCATTTGTGCCTTATGTATGTATCCCCATCTATTATGTAATGTTGATGTAATGATATCCACCTTGCAAAAGCGTTTCAATATGCAGGTCTATCCTTGGTGGGACCTTCGAGTTCCTTTTGGATAGGGTCGCATATTGGGCGTGACACGGACCCCCGGAGTTCAATGGGCCATATGGGCCTTAGTGGAGAGAGAGGGGGCTACCAGGGCAGGCCGCGCGCCCCCTCCCCCTCTGGTCCGAATTGGACTAGGAAGGGGGGGTGCCCTGTCGGTGCCAAAACCGGCGGATCTCGGGTAGGGATCCCGAACTATGCGTCTAGGCGGATGGTAACAGGAGACAAGGGACACGATGTTTTTACCCAGGTTCGGGCCCTCTCGATGGAGGTAATACCCTACTCCTGCTTGATTAATATTGATGATATGGGTAGTATAAGAGTAGATCTACCACGAGATCAAGGAGGCTAAACCCTAGAAGCTAGCCTATGGTATGATTGTTGTTCGTCCCCACTGGACTAAAACCCTCCGGTTTATATAGACACCGGATAGGTTAGGGTTACAGTCGGTTACAATGGTAGGAGATCTACATATCAGACGCCAAGCTTGCCTTCCACGCCAAGGAAAGTCCCATCCGGACACGGGACGAAGTCTTCAATCTTGTATCTTCACAGTCTTGGAGTCCGGCGTGACGATAGTCCGGCTATCCGGACACCCTAGTCCGGACTCCTCGGTAGCCCTGAACTAGGCTTCAATGACGCATTTAGTCCGGGCGCGCATATTGTCTTCGGCATTGCAAGGCGGGTTCCTCCTCGAATACTTCACGAAGGTCTTGAACACAAGGATAGTGTCCGCTCGCAAAACAAGTTCCACATTCCACCGTAGAGAGAATAACTTTGCACAGATCTGCGACATATTCCGGCGAGACATCACACCACGGCCAGCCTTTTTATGAATCTTTTTCTGTTCCACCTCAGCGTGTTTAGCGAGGCGGTTTCCTTGGCACGTCTTATCAAAGCATAGATTGTGCCCCCTTATTCCGGGATTCTCATCAATACGGACGTGGGTAACCCATCTGCGCCATTGATTACGGCGCTTGGGAAATAAGCGAGTTTTACCAGGCTGGTGGGGGACGCATAGCTTCGTCCGTCCATATAAGGGGATAAGGATCCACCCTTTCACATACGCCTTCTTCCTCCTTTGCTTATCCATTTCCAAGACTTTTCGAGCTCCAAGCCCAAGTCCGCACATCCCACATCAACCTTCTCCAACCATGTCAGGAGCGGGAGGCAGATGGATGGCCTCCTCCGTCACGAAGGGGCACATCACAAGACTGCGAGAGGTCGGATACTTGTCCGGCGATATCGCGCCTGAGCTGCCCGATGGGGGCAGCTCATTCCAACCCCGGCCCCATGAGAGGGTGGTGTTTCTCCCCCACTTCCTCCGCGGACTAGGTTTTCCACTTCACCCATTTGTCCGGGGGCTCATGTTCTACTACGGCCTGGACTTCCACGACCTGGCCCTGAATTTCATCCTCAACATCTCGGCGTTTATCGTCGTGTGCGAGGCCTTCCTCTGCATCCAGCCCCACTTCGCCTTATGGCTGAAGATCTTCAACGTCCGGCCGAAGGTAGTGGGCGTCCGTCAAGCGGAGTGCGAAGGCGCCATGGTTGGCAAGATGGCCAAGGTCCTATGGCTCGAGGGCGCCTTTGTGGAGACAATAAAGGGGTGGCAATCGGGGTGGTTCTACATCACCGAGCCACGCGATCCCAAATGGGTGGCGGCCCCCGAATTCATATCTGGCTTCCCCACACGGCTCTCGTCATGGAAAGAGACGGGCCTGACGTGGGGGAATTCAGAAGAGCTATCCGGACTCCAGACATGCGTCCGAAACCTGGTCGACAAGAATCTCAGGCTTGTCGGCGTAATCCAGGTGATGCTCATCCGCCGGATTCTCCCATGCCAACAACGGGCCTTCAACTTGTGGGAGTTCGATCCGGCACAGCACCGAACCTTGAGCCGGCTCTTCGACACTACGTACGAAGATGCCTGGAAGGTGCTGTTCAAGGGCGCTGAAGCCCCAGCATCCGCTAACAAAGATCGCGGATACAACTCACGGCGTCCAGCCGGCGAGGTAAGTTATTTTACCCTTTACGGGACTCTTTTTTCATAGATTGACTCTACGTGGGATCTAAAAAACTCCCTATTCTTTGACAGGACTGGCTGAAGCCGTCCGGACAGATTAACTGCCCAGCTCCTTTGCCAGAAGAACTAGCGGACGCCCGATTAACGGGGCTGCTGGCTCCGGCACCCCATGTGGTGCCGGAGAAGAAGGCCAAGAAGGAGGCCACGGGAACTCGAAGGAGCTCCCGACGCCAGGTGCTGTCAGATTCTGAAGCAGAATCTTCTCCTGAAGACGAGGAGGAAGAAGAAGAAGCTCCTCCCCCAGCGGGGGAGGAGAAGAAAAGGAAGGCCGCCCCAACTGGGGAGGTCGGAGGGTCCAAGAAGGGAAGAACCCTTCCTCCGGACTTCTCCACCAACATCGACGACGACGAGGAGGATTGGCCTACAAGGGCCAAGCCCCTGGCGAGATCGTAAGTGTCCGGATACCCATGGCTTTTTATTATTGCAGAGTGTTCTCTAATGCCGAACAACCGTGCAGCCCGCCCAAGGGCGAGTTCGCCGATTCATCGAGCGGGTCCCTGGGCTCGTCGGAAATGGAGAGTACTTCGCTTCCGACCGCCTCCTCGCCTCACGCTGTGGACGATGCCGCGGTGGGGCCCAAGGGGGGCTTGGTCAAGACGAGGTAGCGCAGGAGGTGCCACAAGGCAACCTCCTGGACTCCAGGCGCGCGGGGGGCAAGACCCCCACGGGCTCTAAGCCCGACCCTCGTCCAGAATCCATGCCGGAACCATCAGCGGTTCCGAAGTCCGGCCAGCGGATCCTTCGCAAGAAGGGCAAGACGCCGGTGTCCTCCGTCCAACCGGAGGCACCGGATAGCTTACTGGAGGCGCTTAACAGCGCTTCCATCAAGGAGGAGCACCGCACTACTATGAGTGCGGTGATCCGGACAGTTCAGTCCGCCAAGAGCGGACTGACCGAAGCCTGTACCAGCCTTCTAACAGGCTTTGAGGTAAGTTTAGAATATGTAAAAATATTACCGCATAGACAGTAGCCCCTGATGCTTAGTTCGGTGTTCGGAAAGAAAAGCCGGACTAAGGATCTAAAAAGATATACGCAGGAGTCTAACATAAGTATGTCAATATGGGAATGCAGGTTGCGCTGCTGACCTCTGCCGCACTGACTGCGGAGGTCAATGCATTGAAGCAGAACCTCGAGCAGTCCGAGAACGAGCTCGGGCAAGCCAAGAAGCAACTCGAGGAAAAGGAAGGTAAGTAATACCTTATTAAAGAAATACCTTATAGAAAAGGTTTTGGTTGCAAAAAATAACAGGAATAAATTGGGTACTATAGGGGCCACGAACGAGGTGGCGACCCTAAAGGAAGCGGTGTCCGTGGCCGAAAACAAAGCGGCTGCGGAACGCATCGAGCGAGAGAAGGGGGAGGCGCAGCTGGCCAAGGTACAGCAAGAGCTCCAAGCTCTCGTGGAAAAACACGAGGGTTTGGAGCGTGACTCGAAGACTCGAGAGTCCGAGCTCGCCTCGGCTCTTGAGAGTGCCAAAGCTGCTAAGGCCGAGGCCCAAAAAGCCCTCCAAGAAATTGAGTCTTTAAAGAAGATAGCGGCGGGTAAGGCATTCTTTATGCAAAGCAAGCATGTGAAAGTGAATTACCTATTACTTACCTGGATTCGGAGCTCTCCAGGAGCATTCGCAGATTTGCCCCGTAGTGTGTCTGATGCTGCCGCATTCTACCGCGCCAAGGAGGGGAGCTCAACAGAAAAGGTGTTCTGGTCTCAGTATGCTGAGGCCGAACATTCGGTGCCCCCGAGCGATCAGCTGAAGCAGCTGGTCGAGCTCCACAAGGTCGCCGAACAGGCCATGAAGGGCCTTATATCGCGGCTGTGGCCATTGGAGGCCATGCCCGGGAGCTACTTCGGCTTGCTGCAGCGGCTGGTGGATGCCTGTCCGTGGCTTGAAGTCATCAAGCACTCCGTCTGCATTGAAGGTGTCCGTCGGGCCCTTGCCCGTGCTAAAGTGCACAGGGGCAAGCTGGATGCGGAGAGGCTTGTGAAGGACGGGCCACCGAAGGGCCATGAGCATCGCACGCCCGAAATGTACTATGAGGGCCTCCTGAAGGGTGCCCGCCGAATAGCGGATGAGTGCTCCAAAGATGTAATTTTTGAGTAAACTCGCATTTGTTATCCTGTACGCTGAAAAATTGTTCATATGTGCTAAGCAACGCTTATTAATTTAAAATATAACCTTCTGTGCGGCCGTTTATCAAATTTGAGAGATGGCAAGTCGTTGGCTTCAGCCCCATGCCACGAGTCTTTGGGGTGTTCGGGATAAACTTGAGCACTCTTGTTCCCATTCTTGGGTCCATCTAGGGAGGCGCCAACACAACGAACAAGGCAACCGGACTTATAATGCTTGAACACTCTCACTTAGCCATAGAATTCTATAATTTTAAATTTCGTGAAGCCCCTAGTATTCGAAGACCGAGTTCGGGCGCTATCCACGCCTTGGCGGACAATTCCTGTTCCTCGCTCTAAGCGGCATAAGTCTTTAGGGACCCAGAAAACCCTCTCGAACAGCGACCGGCTCTCGCCCTATGTAACGCCCGGATAATCATGCTACAGTAATCCCACGCTAATCATGCCATGACACCTCGGTTACTGTTGCTATCCTCACAATAATTCGGAACCGTTCGAAATTCAAATTCAAATTAATGATAATAATAAAAGTTTTCAAAAATTAAAACTAAAATGTTCAGTGGTTGTCAAATATTACAAAGTTAATTATGGTGCAACAAACCCATTTTTATAAAGTACCTAAATGTTCTAAATTAAATAAAACAGAATAGGAAAAGAAATAAAAGAAAAAATACAAAAGCAAAAGACAAAACAAAACTAAAAGGAAAAAAAAGGCCCCCTGGCCAACTGGGCCAGACGGCCCAGCTCACCGGCCAGGCCGGCCCACCTGGCCCAGCCGGCCTCCCCTTAACCCCCTCCCCGACCAGTACCCTAGCCGGTCTGCCACTCCACTCTCCCCACTCGCCCCCCACTAGATCTCCCCCTCCTCCCGATCCAGATCGGATCGGGGAACGAACCACATCGCCCCCCCGCCCCACGCCGCTTGGGGACGCTGCCGCCGCCTCAACCGCCGCCGCGCCTCGGACCCGCCGTCCCTGCGCCCGTGGGCGACCCGCCGACGCCGCCGACGCCCGCCCCACGCCAAGACGCCACCCCGCCGGAGCTGCCTCCCCATCGTTGTCGGACTGCCGCCACCTCGACCCCTTCCTCGTCGGACCTCCCCGACCGCCGTCACGCCCGCAGCCCGTGCCCTACTCCCCCTGTGAGCTCCCCCTCTCCTCGTCCGTCGCCGCGGTCACCGCACTCCGTGCTCGCGCCTGCTGTGGCCCGCACCATCACCGCCCCTCGCCGGATCCGTCGCCCGCCGATCCCCCTTCCCCCCCCTGGTGGCCGAGCGAATCACGCGCGCGCCGAAGGCCTTGCCTCCGCAGTCTCCCTCTCCCCGCCCTTGGCTGCGCCGTCGCGCCCGGTGCGTGACCGCACCGGCCTCCTCTCCTCCCGGCGACGCTGCCCCGCCCACCACCACCGCCTCCTTCCCGCGGCTCTGGCGCGCCGCCAGGCTGCCGCCCGTCCGGGCCTCCCTGCTCCCCGCCTCCTGCCATTTGCCGAGCGAGGCCGCCGACGCAGCTGGCTCGCGCCTTCGCTGCGGTGGCCTCGAACGGGCGCCAGTGGCTCAGCCGGGCTCACGCCCGCACTTAAGACCGCCTATGCCCGTTAAGGCCCCCAACCATCGACTAGGGGCCCACGCCCCATAACGTTTTAATTAAAAAAAGAATTAATAATAATAATAATAATAATAATAATAATAAATAATGAAAATAATTCATTAATTAATTAACTAATTAAAAGACTTAATTAATTCAGTTAATTAAACTAAACGATTAATTAAGCTAACTAATTAACCTAAACCCCGATTAACCGAAATAGAGAATGACAGGTGGGTCCCATCGACCCACACGTCAGGTTGACCAAGTCAATGGTCAACGTTGACTGCTGACATCATTCTGATGTCATGCTGATGTCATCATTTACTATTCTGGATAATGTTGGATTTAAATAATTAATTAAATTCCAGAAATTAATAAAATATTTAGAAAATCATATCTTTTAATCCGTAACTCGGATTAAAATATTTTCAACATGAAAGTTGCTCAGAACGACGAGACAAACCCGGATATGCAGCCCGTTCGTCGACCACACACCCCTAACATATCAAACACGCAACTTTCCCCCTCCGGTTCATTTGTCCGAAAACGCGAAACACCGGGAATACTTTCCCGGATGCTTCCCCCTTCACCGGTATCACCTCATACCGCGTTAGGGCACCCCTAGCATCGTTACTTGTCATGTCATGCATCGATATGCATATGTTTACATGGTATTCATTGTTTCTTCCCCCTTTTCTCTCCGGTAGACTACGAGACCGACGCTGCTGCTGCCCAGTTCGACTACGGAGTTGACGACCCCTCTCTCTTGCCAGAGCAACCAGCAAGCCCCCCCCTTGATCACCGGATATCGCCTATTCTACTCTATACTGCTTGCATTAGAGTAATGTAGCATGTTATTGCTTTCCGTTATACCTATCCCGATGCATAGCATGTCCTTGCTACTATCTTGTTGTTACCTTTTACCCGCAATCCTACATGCTTAGTATAGGATGCTAGTATTTCCATCTGTGGCCCTACATTCTTGTCCGTCTGCTTGTGCTATATTATCGGTCGTGATCACTCGGGAGGTGATCACGGGTATATACTATATACTTATACATGATACATGTGGTGACTAAAGTCGGGTCGGCTTGTGGAGCGCCATGAGTGGATCTTTGAGGCGGAGCGGCAGGCAGGTTGAGACTACTGGGTGAGAGGTGGGCTGGCCCGGTCGGTGTTCGCGGATACTTAACACGCTTAACGAGATCTGGGTATTTGATCCGAGTCTGCCATTTGGTTTATACGCACTAACCATCTACGTGGGAGTAGTTATGGGTATCCCGCGTCGTGGTATCACCAAGCCTTCGTGGACGCCAAGGATCGAGTGGCGCTACCGGATTGGAACGTAAGCCTGCTCTTGTATTAAGGGGCTAGTTACGCTTTCGTCACAGACGTCGCAAGCGTGCAGGTGTGCTATGGGCGATGGGCCCGCACTGCAGGCGCTTAGGTTTAGACCGGCGTCTTGGCCTCTCTGTTGTGCCTAGGTGGGGCTGCGATGTGTTGATCTTCCATGCGGGCATGACCCGTAAAAGTGTGTCCGCCAAATGGGATCAAGCGTGTTGGGTTATGTGGTGCACCCTGCAGGAAGTTAATCTATTCAATAGCCGTGATCTTGATAATGTGACGACTTGGAGTTGTACCTTGACCTTATGACAACTAGAATCGGATACTTAATAAAACACACCTTCCAAGTGCCGATACAACCGGTGGTCGCTCTCTCGTGGCAATGAGGAGGGATCGCGGGTAGGATTATTGCTATGTGATGCTACTTGGAGGACTTCATCTACTCTTTGCTACATGTCGCAAGGCGGAGGCTGCTGAAGCGTAGTCTTCTACGTGATTAGCTATGCCCCTCTTATTCTCGCATTCTCAGCTTCAGTCCACCGATATGGCCCTTTACACATATATCCATGCATATGTAGTGTAGCTCCTTGTTTACAGTACTTTGGATGAGTACTCACGGTTGCATTGTTTCCCCTTTTCCCCTATCTCTACTCGATTGCGGCAACTGCACGATGGGGCCCAGGCGCCGACGCCACCGCCGATGACGACTACTACACCGGAGGGGCCTACTACTACGCAGCCCCCGGACGACCACCTCAAGAGTAGTTAGGAGGATCCTGCAGGAGGCATGCGCCTCTTTCGATCTCAGATCCCAGCTTTGTGCTAGCCTTCTTAAGGCAAACTTGTTTAACTTATGTCCAGACTCAGATATTGTTGCTTCCGCTGACTCGCCTATGATCGAGCACTTGTATTCGAGCCCTCGAGGCCCCTGGCTTGTATTATGATGCTTGTATGACTTATTTTATTTTAGAGTTGTGTTGTGATATCTTCCGTGAGTCCTCGATCTTGATCGTACACGCTTATGCATGATTAGTGTACGATTGAATTGGGGCGCTATAAGTTGGTATCGAGCCGATTGCAGAGGAATCCCCTTCCACACTCCTTGGCCGAAGTCGAGTCTAGACGTTGCAAAAACTTTTACTAGCATGGCTGTGCAGCCCATGGGCCCACGTCACCATTGGGTGGTATTAGGATCTTTTACTCCTCGACCTTTACTCTGGGACTCTGAACTCTCTTCTACTCGGGTTAAACGAATTTACTAACTAACACTAGGATCCCGTGACCACATACACCCCAAAGTTGGATAAAGCCATAGTTATTCCTTGGAATTATATTTTGATCAATTTCCACACTGTCATTTGACTCCTTTGAAACATCTTTGTTTTCAGATGGAACCCACGAGGCAGGTCATGCGCCACATGACGGCCATTGGTGCCTCGGGATCACCTGCGGTGCTAGCAGAGATGATGACCTATCCGGGTTATCGCTGGCACCTGAGTACACCGCCTTTTAGGAGTACCAGACTTTAACCAGAGCAGTGCCGAGCCATCATCCACCTCTACTCTGGGAGTATGACTCCACTCTCGTCTGCACACCGCACATGGTGTTGGGGTGACTATCGATATGGCAGTCCACGATGCTGCTTATGCTGCTCTTACCCGCCTTCGTGAAGAGTATCGGAGTTGGACACCTCCCCTTCGTGCACATTGCTATCGCATCCGATGTTGGTGAGGAGGGTTACTACACCGCTGCCTACTCCATCGTCCCGAGAGCCTTCTACCATCGTAACTTTGTTCTCGCATGCGATGGGCTGGATCGAGCTAACCGAGCTCTTCGCCACGAGTTGTACACCACCCGTCAAGCACTTTTACCGTGCTCGACGCTGTTGCACCCCTTTGTCCGATCCAGAGAGCTGCCGCGTTCTGCGATCTACCCAGCCAGGACCGTGATGCCCCAGGGTGTCGGTTGGCTAGAGGTGGGAGGCTACTCTCCCGCACTTGGTCCTCTTCTGCCACTTGGGCGTCGGGTTCTGCACCAGAGTATCCGCGGCCCCCAGGTCACTGACGTGGAGGACTATCCGCTGCCGCACTACCAGCTTTCAGGCTACAGCTACCTCTGCAGTACCGCGTGGGACTGATGTAGGCTTGCTTGTTAGGTGTTAGATGCATTTGCCGCGAGCCTGCGTGCCGCCTATGATGTCTTAGTCTATGTACTGAACTCTTTGTACCGAACTCTATGCATGATCCCTTTTGTAAGATATGCCGACTACTATGTAGTTTCTATCGTGCTGCTTTCATTATGCATGTTTCATCATGAATGATTCTTGTCCTTTGCAAAATTTCTCAAATGTTGAACTACCCCTGTTATATTAGCAGGATGGTTAGACCAGCTTGTCGTGGTCGTGGTGGCAACTTCCCACCACCGCCTGAGTACATGGCTGGTATGATCCAACAGCTTGAGATGAATCGCCACCATGGAGAACATGATGGCTCGCTTCTCGCCCCAATATGGACCAGCAGCCAAACACAAGAACTCTGCAGGATTTCATGCCTCAACCCAAGTGTGTACCGCAGCTCAACCCAGCCCTGGATGCGGATGATCGCTCCGTGACATCACCTATGAGATGGAGTCTGCTGATGTAGCCCCTGCCAGCTATGTCACCTTTGCTTCCTTCTTCCTGAAGGGACCCGCAGCTCAATGGTGGGACAGCCACAGGCATACTCAGCCAGCTGGAACAATCATCACCTGGCCAGACTTCCAAGCTGCTTTCCGTGCCCGCTTCATCCCTCAAGGAGTCATGGACCGGAAGAAGCGTGAGTTCCGCAACCTCACCCAAGGCAACAAGACTGTTGAAGCTTATCAGCGAGAGTTTCTGGACTTGTCTCGCTATGCTGAAGAGGACATTGCAACTGATGCACGCAGACAAGAGAAGTTCCGTGACGGCCTTCAAGCTGACATCAAGCTCGCACTTCTAGTGCACGACTTTGCTGATTTCGCCACCTTGGTGAACAAAGCTATCAATGTCGAAACTGGTCTGCAGGAATACCAGAGCTCTAACAGGCGCAACCGTGACACGGGCTCATCTTCGGGCCCGTCCTCGCAGAAGCGTAAGATATGGATTCCCAACAGCATGTACCAGCCAAATGCACCTGCCCCAAGGCAGAGCTATGCTGCACCTCGTCTGCCTACTCCAACTAGGCAGCCAAGGCTTCCAGCTCCACCACCCCAAGCTCCTGTTCCCACTCCCAATAATGGTATGTGCTACAAGTGTGGTCAACCAGGTCACCGTGCTAGGGATTGCAATCAGAATCAGAATCAACTGGCACTTCCCGCAACTGGCCTGGAAGCAACCAGCCCCACAACAACAGCGCCAAGTCTTATGGTCGTGTTCATGCCAACCACACTGATCTGAACGAAGCTCAAGACCAGCCTGCTACTGTGATGGGTACACTCCTCGTAAATTCAATACCAGCATCCATTTTATTTGATACAGATGCATCACATTCATTCATGTCTGAAGATTTTGCATACAAGCACGACGTTAAATGTGAGCAGATGAACACTTCGGTAGTGGTAAAAAACCCCGCGGGACAATGTCAGACCTCCATGGTTGGCATCGACGTCCCTGTGGAAATCGAAGGGTTGGAATTTAGCGCCTCTCCCATTATTCTGAAGTCTTCCAATATTGACCTCATACTGGGAATGGATTGGTTGAAGGCGCATACCGCTTCTATCGTTTATGCCACCAAGACCGTCCCATCTGCTACACCCTTCTGATGAAATAATAAGCTACAATGCTCGTCTGGTTCAGAATGCCGAGGCAAGGCTCTATGCATTGAATGCATTGAACGTTGCACCACTCGAGGGTATTGAAAACATTCCTGTCGTGCGTGAATTCCTCGACGCCTTTCTGAAGAACTCCTGTGATTCCCCGCTAGAGCTGTCGAATTCGCCATCGACTTGAAACCAGGCACCACTCCTATAGCCAAGCGTCCCTACAAGATGCCGCCGCATGAACTCCTTGAGCTTAAAGAGGAGATCGATAAATCTCTTCGAAGTGGTTTCATTCACCCAAGTTGCTCTCCTTGGGGAGCACCTTCTCTCTTTGTCAAGAAGAAGGATGGGACAAACCGATTGGTCCAAGACTACCATCCTATAAACCAAGCTACCATTCAGAATAAGTATCCTCTTCCTCGGATCAATGATCTGTATGATCAACTGGCTGGTTCGTCAGTGTTCTCTAAACTCGACTTGAGGTTGCGTTACCACCAGATCCGTGTTCGTGAAGAGGATATCCCAAGGGCCGCCTTTGTGACTCGTTATGGTTCATACGAGTACACCGTCATGTCTTTCGGCTTAACCAATGCTCCAGCCACTTTCTCTCGTCTGATGAATTATATATTCATGGATTACCTCGACAAGTTCGTCGTGGTTTATCTGGATGATATCCTGGTATTTTCCAAGAATGAAGAAGAACATGCTGAACATCTTCGTCTTGTGCTGGAAAAGCTACGAGAGCATCAACTTTATGCCAAGTTCTCCAAATGTGAATTCTGGCTTCCCGAAGTAACCTATCTTGGGCATGTCATCTCTAAGGATGGTATTGCCATCAACCCTGAATGAGTTCAAGCTATTCTCGATTGGACTCCTCCGAAGAACGTTAAGCAAGTCAGAAGTTTTCTCGGTCTCGCCAGCTATTGCCGTCGATTCGTCGAGAACTTCTCCAAGATTGCTAGGCCTCTGACTAACCTGTTGCATAAGGGCGTCAAGTTCCAATGGATGATAAATGTCGAAAGTTTCCAGCCACTCAAAGACAAGTTGACTTCTGCCCCAAAGATTAGCTCCTCCCGATACTAAGAAGGACTTCGTCATTTATCGCGACGCTTCCGTCAAGGATTAGGCTGTGTCCTAATGCAAGAGCGCAAAGTGGTTGCTTATGCCTCTCGGCAATTGCGCCTCACGAAGAGAACTACCCAGTTCACGACCTCGAACTTGTTGCTGTCATTCATGCATCAAGCAATGGCGACATTACCTTCTCGGTAATCGCTATAGATCTTCACCGACCACCAAAGTCTGAAGTATCTGCTTACTCAGCCAGACCTGAACCTCCGTCACAGAGATGGATGGAGACTGCAGACTTTGACTTGGGTATTTCCTATACACCGTGCAAGGCTAATGTAATGGTTGATGCCTTGAGCCGCAAGTCTTATCTGCAACCACCTCCAGTTTCACAAAGTTCAGCCTCACTCGTTGAAGAATTCAGAAGGCTGAACCTCCATATTGTTCCTCCGGGTGCACTCACTCACCCTCCTGAGGAGTCTCGCAAGATGAATCTCCGTGTTGTTTCCCAGGGTTCCCTCTATACCCTGGCTGTCGAACCCGATCTCGTGAGCTCCATCAAGACAATACAGGGATATGACTCCGAAGTCCACAAGATTAAGCGCGACCTCAAAGAAGGAAAGCCCTCATTCTTCACTATTGCTGATGATGGCGCCTTGTACTTCAAAGGCCGCCTAGTGGTGACGTGTAAGAAGGAAAACCTGAATATGACTCAGGAGGTTATGAAAGAAGCTCATGATACGCCTCTATGTATCCATCCTGGTAGTACAAAGATGTACCAAGACATCCGTCAGAGATTCTGGTGGTCTAATATGAAGCAAGACATTGCTCGCTATGTTGCTGAGTGTGATGTTTGCCGTCGTATCAAAGAAGAACATCAAAGGCCTACTGGAACTCTGCAACCTATCTCTATTCCTGAATGGAAATGGGACCATGTTGAAATGGACTTCGTCACTGGATTTCCCAAATCGCAGAAAGGTAATGATGCTATTCTTGTCGTCATTGACCGGCTTTCGAAAGTTGCACATTTTCTGGTGGTCAAAGAAACGATCACTGCTAGTCAGCTTGCAACTCTCTACATGTCCAGAATTGTTTCACTTCACGGTATTCCACTGGTTATCAGTTCGGACCATGGCAGCTTATTCACTTCAAGATTCTGGGCAAGTTTCCAAGAAGCTATGGGGACTCACTTATCTTTCAAGATCGCGTTTCATCCGCAGATCACAAGGGCAAGTTGAACGTGTCAACAAGTTCTCAAGACATGCTTCGAGCTTGTGTTATTTCCTTCGGCAAGAAATGGGAGGAATCTCTCCCGTATGCTGAGTTCTCTTATAACAATAGCTATCAAGCTAGTCTGAAGATGGCCCCCTTCAAAGTGTTATATGGACGAAAGTGCCGAACCCCTCTGAACTGGTCAGAAACTGGGGAACGTCCACTCTTCGGTCCGGATATTATCAAACATGCCGAAGAACAAGTCCGTATTATTCGCGAGAATCTCAAGACTGCTCAGTCACGTCAAAAGAGTAATTATGACCATCATCATAAAGACATGGTCTATCAACTTTGGCGAAAAGGCCTATCTTCGCTACACCAATGAAGGGTGCTCACCGCCGGGATCAAGGGCAAGCTAGCTCCTCGCTATATTGGCCCATTCACTATTCTCGGAAAGGCGTGGAAAAGTGGCATATCAACTGGAGCTTCGTCAAACCTTTCTCAGTCCACGATGTGTTCCACGTGTCACAACTCCGACGCTGCTTCAAGGACCCAATCCGAGCGAAGGATCATGAAGTGCTCGAATTGCAACAGACCTCTCCTATAAAGAGCATCCGTCCGCATTCTCGACTGTTGAACGCCGCACACGCCGTAAGGCGATCAAGTTCCTCAAAGTCCAAAGGGTCGCACCATTACAAGATGAAGCCACACAGGAACGCGAGGATCGCTCGTGATGAATACCCCACATTGTTTCCTTCTACCTCCTAAATCTCGGGACGAGATTTCTTGTAGTGGAGGAGATTTGTAACGCCCGGATAATCATGCTACAGCAATCCCACGCTAATCATGCCATGACACCTCGATTCTTGTTGCTATCCTCACAATAATTCGAACCGCTCAAAATTCAAATTCAAATTAATGATAACAATAAAAGTTTTCAAAAATTAAAACTAAAATGTTCGGTGGTTGTCAAATATTACAAAGTTAATTATGGTGCAACAAACCCATTTTTATAAAATACCTAAATGTTCTAAATTAAATAAAACAGAATAGGAAAAGAAATAAAAGAAAAAAATACAAAAGCAAAAGACAAAACAAAACTAAAAGGAAAAAAAAAGCCCCCTGGCCAACTGGGCCAGACGGCCCAGCTCACCGGCCAGGCCGGCCCACCTAGCCCAACCGGCCTCCCCTTAACCCCCTCCCCGACCGGAACCCTAGCCGGTCCGCCACTCCACTCTCCCCACTCGCCCCCGCACTCGCTCTCCCCCCTCCTCCCCGATCCAGATCGGATCGGGAGAACGAACCCCATCGCCCCCCTGCGCACGCCGCTTGGGACCGCGCGGCCGCCACAACCGCAGCCGCGCCTCGGACCCGCCATCCCTCGCCCGTGGAAGACCCCACGACGCCGCCGACGCCCGCCCCACGCCAAGACGCCACCCACGGAGCTGCCTCCCCATCGCCGCCAGATCGCCGCCACATCGACCCCTTCCTCGTCGGACCTCCCCGACCGCCACGCCACGCCTGCGTGCCCTACTCCCCCTGTGAGCTCCCCTCTCCTCGTCCGTCGCCGCCGCGTCACGCGACTCACTCAAGCGCTCGCGCCTGCGTAGCCCGCACCATCACCGCCCTCGCGGATCCGTCGCCCGCGATCCCCTTCCCCACTGGTGGCCGAGCGAATCACGCTGGGCGCCGAGCTGCGCGCCTGCCCGTCCGCAGCTCCCGCCAGCTAGCTCGCTGCTCCGCACCCGGTGCGTGACCGCACTCGCCTCTCCTCTCCCTCGGCGCCGCCCTCCCGCTCCCCTGCTGCTGCCCGCCTGCCACCATCGCCTCCTTCCAAAGCTCCTCGCCACGCCTCGCTAGGGCCGCCGCCGTCCGGGCCTCCCTCCCGCCTCCTGCCATTGCCGAGCGAGGCCGCCCGACGCAGCCGGGCCTCGCGCCCTCGCTGCGGTGGCCTCGCACGGGCGCCTGGCTCAGCGGGCTCACGCCACACCAAGACCGCCTCAGGTTCAAGTTAAGGCCCCAACCATCGACTAGGGGCCCACGCCCATAACGCTTTTAATTAAAAAAAAATTAAAATAATAATAATAATAATAATAATAATAATGAAATTAATTAACTAATTAATTAATTAACTAACTAAAAGACTTAATTAATTCTCGTTAATTAAACTAAACAGCTTAATTAAGCTAACTAATTAACCTAAACCCCATTAACCTAAATAGAGAATGACAGTGGGTCCCATCGACCCACACGTCAAAGTTGACCAGGTCAATGGTCAATGTTGACTGCTGACATCACTCGATGTCATGCCGACGTCATCATTTACTATTCGGATAATGTTGGATTTAAATAATTAATTAAATTCCAGAAATTAATAAAATCTTTAGAAAATCATATCTTTTAATCCGTAACTCGGATTAAAATATTTTCAACATGAAAGTTGCTCAGAACGACGAGACGAACCCGGATACGCAGCCCGTTCGTCCACCACACACCCCTAACATATCAAACACGCAACTTTCCCCCTCCGGTTCATCTGTCCGAAAACGCGAAACACCGGGAATACTTTCCCGGATGCTTCCCCCTTCACCGGTATCACCTCATACCGCGTTAGGGCACCCCTAGCATCGTTACTTGTCATGTCATGCATCGATATGTATATGTTTACATGGTATTCATTGTTTCTTCCCCCTCTTCTCTCCGGTAGACTACGAGACCGACGCTGCTGCTGCCCAGTTCGACTACGGAGTTGACGACCCTCTCTCTTGCCGAGCAACCAGCAAGCCCCCCCTTGATCACCGATATCGCCTATTCTACTCTATACTGCTTGCATTAGAGTAGTGTAGCATGTTATCGCTTTCGTTATACCTATCCCGATAGATAGCCCGTCCTTGCTACTATCAAGTTGTTACTTTTACCGCAATCCTACATGCTTAGTATAGGATGCTAGTATTTCCATCTGTGGCCCTACATTCTTGTCCGTCTTTGTGCTATACTATCGGGCCGTGATCACTCGGGAGGTGATCACGGTATATACTATATACTTATACATGATACATGTGGTGACTAAAGTCGGGTCGGCTTGTGGAGCACCATGCAGTGGATCTTTGAGGCGGAGCTGACAGGCAGGTTGAGACTACTGGGTGAGAGGTGGGCCTGGCCCTGGTCGGGCGTCATGGATACTTAACACGCTTAACGAGATCCGGTATTTGATCCGAGTCCGCCATTTGGTCTATACGCACTAACCATCTACGGGGAGTAGTTATGGGTATCCCGTCGTGGTATCAGCCGAAGCCTTCGTGACGCCAGTGACTGAGTGGCGCGCCGGATTGGAACGTAAGCCTGCTCTTGTATTAAGGGGGCTAGTTCTACTTTTGGCCACGTACGCAACGTGCAGGTGTGCTATGGGCGATGGGCCCAGACCCCTGTGCGCTTAGGTTTAGACCGGCGTGCTGGCCTCTCTCACAGCCTAGGTGGGGCTGCGGCGTGTTGATCTTCCAGCGGCGGGCATGACCCGTAAAAGTGTGTCCGCCAAATGGGATCAAGCGTGTTGGGTTATGTGGTGCACCCTGCAGGGAAGTTAATCTATTCGAATAGCCGTGATCTTTGGTAACAGGAGGACTTGGAGTTGTACCTTGACCTTATGACAACTAGAATCGGATACTTAATAAAACACACCCTTCCAAGTGCCAGATACAACCGGTGGTCGCTCTCTCTCAGGGCAATCAGGAGGGGATCGCCGGGTAGGATTATTGCTATGTGATGCTACTTGGAGGAATTCAGTCTACTCTTTGCTACATGTTTGCAAGGCGGAGGCTGCCGAGCGTTAGTCTTGACGGTGATTAGCTATCCCCTCTTATTCTCGAATTCTGCAGTTCACCCACCGATATGGCCCTTTACACATATCCATGCATATGTAGTGTAGCTCCTTGCTTGCAGTACTTTGGATGAGTACTCATGGTTGCATTGTTTCCCCTTTTCCCCTATCTCTACTCGATTGCTGCAACCAGACGATGGAGCCCAGGAGCCAGACGCCACCGTCGATGACGACTACTACACCAGAGGGGCCTACTACTACGTGCAGCCCGCTGACGACAACCAGGAGTAGTTAGGAGGATCCCAGGCAGGAGGCATGCGCCTCTTTCGATCTGTATCCCAGTTTGTGCTACCCTTCTTAAGGCAAACTTGTTTAACTTATGTCTGTACTCAGATATTGTTGCTTCCGCTGACTCGTCTATGATCGAGCACTTGTATTCGAGCCCTCGAGGCCCCTGGCTTGTATTATGATGCTTGTATGACTTATTTTATTTTTAGAGTTGTGTTGTGATATCTTCCCGTGAGACCCTGATCTTGATCGTACACGTTTGCGTGTATGATTAGTGTACGATTGAATTGGGGGCGTCACACCCTATCATGACGGTCAGTTTTAGCTTTCTCCACTGAGGTGCTCGACCCAGCTCAACTGGGGCACGATCGCAGTGGTTCTCCCGGTGCTACCTTAGCCGATATAGCGGAACGAAGGTACCAAAACACGGAGCCGGCAAACCCAACTATTGACCCAAGACATGATTCGAGCCAATTCATATAATGCTATAAGTTCGGGTGCCGACTTGTGAAAGTGTTCAGACTTATCACACCATAATTTTGGGATACTTAAGCCCTCGGTGTATTGGCCGCACTAAAGTGTACGGTTGCAACATGTCGTGAAATGAACATATGTATATATAAAGGAAGTAGAGCAATAATAAGCAAAAGCTATGTATTGTTTATTCAAAAGATACTGCAATGGAAGCGAACGATACAAATAGTGCGATAAGCAAGGGATGGGACTATCTAACATGTCCCCCTCCAGGGGTAAGCTGCGGGATGGTATGTAAAACAGGTATAATGCTCGTAATAGAGACCGCCTGAACACTTGACGTGGCTTTATGCTTCCCTGGCTGTTGCATCGTGAGTTCGGGGATTCAAGTGCCGGACAGGACTTCTAAAAGACGGAGTCCTGAAAGTAAAAAAAAAGGAAGAAAAAAGGAAAAAAGAAAAAAGAAATGACACAAGCGGGAGCCCCTGGTGCGGTCGAGCCGCATTCTTGGCGTGCCGTGGTCTTGCCCCTCCCCATATGCCCATGGTATCTCCAGAGCGTAATTATGTACGCGTAATACTAGCTTCGCAATTTCGCGAGGGCGGGGGTTGGGGCCGGATTGCTACGCGTGCTTGAATCGTGCCAGGTGGTCTTGTTGTAGGTTACTCCGGGCACGCTTGACAGTGTCCGGTCGCTTAGTGGCCGGACTCGAGAATTGCTGTGAGAGGCTGCTTTGTACCTCCGCCGCGAGGGCCGCCGTGTGCTCCTCCGCTCGAGAGAGCGCTCGTGTTTCCATTGACCGTGATTACTCCTCGAGGGACTGGCATCTTGAGCTTGAGGTATGCGTAGTGCGGAACCGCATTGAACTTTGCAAATGCGGTTCGTCCGAGCAATGGCATGATAGCCGCAGAAATGGGACGATGTCAAGATTAACTCTTCGCTCGAAGTTATCCGGGATCCAAGACCACTTCAAGTGTAACCGAGCCCGTACAACTGGCCTCTACACCCGGTATGACACCTTTAAAGGTCGTCTTTGTAGGTTTAATCCTTGAGGGGTCTATGCCCATTTTGCGCACTGTATCCTGATAAAGCAGGTTCAGGCTGCTGCCGCCGTCCATCAGGACTCTGGTTAGGTGAAATCCATCGATAATTGGGTCAAGAACCAATGCGGCTAAACCGCCATGATGGATGCTAGTGGGGTGGTCCCTTCGATCGAAGGTGATCGGGCAGGAAGACCATGGGTTGAACTTCGGGGCGACTGGCTCCATCGCATATACGTCCCTTAGTGCATGCTTCCGCTCCCTTTTGGGTATATGGGTTGCATATATCATGTTCATCGTCCGCACTTGCGTGGGAAAACCCTTCTGTCCTCTATTGTTCGGCGGCCGGGGCTCTTCCTCGTCATCGCTATGCAGCCCCTTGTCATTGAGTTTGGCACTTAACTTGCTCGCTTGTTGAACACCCAACAGTCCTGTTGGTGTGATTAGCTAGTTTTCGGGGTGCCATGTATCCGCATGGCGATCGAGTATTCGGTCCAAGTTGGACGGGCCCTGGGTATTTCTTTTGAATGGCTTCTTCCGCTGACCGGGTTTAGAGCCTCTGAATCCGGCATTGACGGCAGTATCTTTAGTATTATCGCCGTTAATGTGGCGCTTGTTCTTGTTGCAACGCGACCTGCCATTGCTGTCCTTGGTATCCGGACTATCAGGATGTTTGGCCAAGTTGTTGCTTCGAGCTAGCCAGTTGTCCTCTCCCGCACAAAAGCGGGTCATGAGTGTTGTGAGGGCTACCATGGATTTTGGCTTTTCCTGTCCTAGGTGCCGGGCAAGCCACTCATCGCGGATGTTATGTTTGAAGGCTGCAAGGGCCTCTGCATCCGGACAGTCAACGATTTGATTTCTTTGTTAGGAACCGTGTCAAGAATTGTCTGCCGATTCTTCCGCTGCTGGATTATGTGGCTAAGGTCATCGGCGCCGGTGGTCGCACATATGTGCCCCGGAAGTTATCAAGGAATGCGGCTTCCGTGTCCTCCCAACAACCAATTGATTCTGGCTGGCAAGCTGTTGAGCCAATGTCGAGCTGGTCCTTTAAGCTTGAGTGGGAGGTATTTGATGGCATGTAGATCATCACCGGGGCCATGTGGATATGGAGGAGATAAACCTCGATCCAGACCGCAGGATCTGTGGTACCATCGTATGATTCGATGTTTACGGGCTTGAATCCCTCGGGGATTTGATGATCCATTACTTCATGTGTGAAGCATAGTGGGTGTGCGGCGCCTCTATATTGGGCTATATCACGACGTAGCTCATATGAGCTTTGTTCATCGTGTTCGCCCAGCCGGTTTGCTGTATCCGCGCGACGGTAATCATCCCGCGTCGTTATAACCCACGCGATCCGTAGATCGATCTTGTATGTTTTGCCTTATCCTCCAATATATCTCGCAAGTCCGGCTGCTTTTCCCGTGCCTTGGTTCTTTTTGAGCGGCGTCGGGTGTGGCTTGAGCGGAGGGCCGAGAGGCTTCTCTGTCATGCCACGGGTGGCCGGTCTGCCATGTCGTCGCGCTGGTGACTTGGGTGCTTCCTCCTCTAGTCGAGGCAACGGCCTGCGTTTGGGGTAGCTTTTGGAGGGCGCTCGAGTTCATACTCTTCGCTGCAAGGACTTCATCCATCCGTCACCAGCAGTCTTGATCAGCTCTAAGTTGTTGCTGCTTTTTCTTGAGGCTGCTTGTCGTGGCTATAAGCCTGCGCTTTGAAACGCCTGTTCGGCGCGGATCCTCGTGCACGACAAATTCATCGTCGTCGAGGCTTGCCTCATCTTCGGAGGGAGGCGATAATTATCGCCCTCGACCTCTCTTTCTGCCAGCCTTGTCATGCGGACTTGCTTCTCCCTCCTCCTGCGCTGAGTCCTCGCTGGAGGGGGTTCTCTTCGCACCGTCCGGGTGTTATTATCTCCGTGCCGGAATCACCGCTTTTATTGTGGCGGATTTAGAGCGGTGCCGCGACGCCGGTGCTTCGGCTGTTTCTTGAGGGTCATCCTCCGTTGTTCCATCGTCGTTCCCATCTTTTGGGATGTCCACCATATATATGTCATATGACGAGGTGGCCTTCCAAAGGCCTCTGTAGGCGCTGGTCTTGGTCGCCTCCGCATCGCCGCCCATACCGTCGATGTCTTCGGAGTCGTAGTCTAGCATGTCGGTTAAATCATCGACAGTGGCTACAAAGTGGGTGGTGGGTGGGCGTTGAATTTCTTCGTCGTCCGCATCCCAACCTTCCTATCCGTAGTCCGGCCAGGGCTCTCCGGATAAAGAGAGAGACTTTAGTGAATTCGGGATGTCGCCAAAGGGCGAAAAGGAAAGATGTCCGCGCAGTGAACTCCATGACCGCGCCCAATCGGATTTGATTGGCAGGGCGCGGAGGGTTCGGAGTCCGGAGAGGAGTCCGCACCGGAGTCGAGGTCTTCGCAGCGACAGGGATGGAGTTCGCCTCGATCGTCGTAGAGATTGTAGCCCCGAGGCGTGTCCAACCACTCGCCCTCGATCGGGGAATCCGCCCGGATTAAGGGTCGGAGCGGATATCGTGCGGCCTCCAGGCACTGCTCGCTGCAGAGCTAGATCATGCCCATCGAGACAAAGGCGGCACGCTTGGCTGCAGCTCGAATCCGTCAAGATCAAGTCTCCGCGGATATCGGCCGATAGTTCAAACTTCCAAATCTGACCTGATGGCTGGGGCATAGCTTTCGATCTGCTCCAGATGGCCAGCTTAATTGCCCATGCAGCAAAGCCGCCGAACACGAAGATCTGTCCGGGGAGAAAGGTCTCACCCTGGACCGCGTCGTTGTTGATGATCGAAGGAGCCATCGGGCCTATCGGTGACGACACAGAGGAACTCTCAATGAAAGCACCAATGTCGGTGTCAAAACCGCGGATCTCGGTAGGGGGTCCCGAACTGTGCGCCTAGGCGGATGGTAATAGGAGACAAGGGACACGATGTTTTTACCCAGGTTCGGGCCCTCTCGATGGAGGTAATACCCTACTCCTGCTTGATTAATATTGATGATATGGGTAGTACAAGAGTAGATCTACCACGAGATCAAGGAGGCTAAACCCTAGAAGCTATCCTATGGTATGATTGTTGTTCGTCCTACGGACTAAAACCCTCTGGTTTATATAGACACCGGATAGGTTAGGGTTACACAGAGTCGGTTACAATGGTAGGAGATCTACATATCCGTATCGCCAAGCTTGCCTTCCACGCCAAGGAAAGTCCCATCCGGACACGGGACGAAGTCTTCAATCTTGTATCTTCATAGTCTTGGAGTCCGGCCGTGACGATAGTCCGGCTATCCGGACACCCCCTAGTCCGGGACTCCCTCGGCCCCCCTTTCCTTCTCCCTCTCTCCTCCTTCCTTCTCTCCTACTCCTACTACATGGAAGGGGGGGGGGAATCCTACTCCCGGTGGGAGTAGGACTCCCTAAGGGGCGCGCCATAGGAGGGATGGCCCTCCCCCTCCTCCACTCCTTTATATAGGGGGGAGGGGGCACCCCATAGACACACAAGTTGATCATTGATCTCTTAGCCGTGTGCGGTGCGCCCCTCCACCATAATCCACCTCATCACGTCGTAGTGCTTAGGTGAAGCCCTGCGCCGATAGCTTCATCATCACCGTCATCACGCCGTCGTGCTGACAAAGCTCTCCCTCGAAGCTCTACTGGATCATGAGTTCGTGGGACATCACCGAGTTGGACATGTGAAGATCGCGGAGGTGTCATACGTTCGGTACTAGGATCGGTCGATCGTGAAGACGTATGACTACATCAACCGCGTTGTCATAACGCTTCCGCTTACGGTCAACGAGGGTGCATGGACAACACTCTCCCCTCTCGTTGCTACGCATCACCATGATCTTGGGTGTGCGTAGGAAATTGTTTGAAATTACTATGTTCCCCAACAGAGTTGAATCATGCCACGCATGATTCGGAGTTAGCAGCCGTAGTACATGTGCTCAAGACCTGCAGACATTTTCTTATTGGAAACCATTGTGATGTGTACACAGATCAGAAGAGTTTGAAGTACATTTTCACTCAGAAGGAGCTGAATCTCAGGCAAAGGAGATGGTTGGAGCTTATAAAGGATTATGATATGAAGTTGCACGATCATCCAGGAAAGGCCAATGTCGTAGCAGACGCTTTGAGCCGGAAGAGTTACGTCAATACCCTCGTAAGCGGGGGATTACCGCAGGAGTTAGTAGACGATCTCAAGGAACTTCATTTGGAGATAGTTCCAAGAGGTTTTGTTGCATCAATGGAGGTTCAGTCTACATTATTGGGAAGGATTCGAGAAGCTCAAAAGGATGATAAGGAGATTGCTGAGATAAAGGAGAAGATGAGCAAAGGAAAAGCCAAAGGTTTTCGTGAGGATGAGCATGAAACTTTATGGTTTGAGGATCATGTTTATGTGCCCAATAATGCGGAGATCAGGAAGTTAATACTTCAGGAAGCTAGTGACTCGCCATATTCGATTCACCCTGGAAACACCAAGATGTATTTGGATTTAAAGGAATGTTTCTGGTGGACGGGTATGAAGAAGGATATTGCCGAGTATGTAGCCGTATGTGATGTATGTCAGAGAGTGAAGGCAGAACATCAGAAGCCAGCCGGATTATTACAGCTTATGCCGATACCCGAATGGAAGTGGGACAAGCTTGGCATGGATTTCATCACCGGATTACCCAAGACATGGTCGGGATATGATTCCATCTAGGTAGTAGTTGATCGCCTTGACCAAAGTGGCTCACTTTATCCCAGTCAAAACCACGTATATTAGCGCAAAGTTGGCCAAGATATATATGACCAGGATCGTATGTCTGCACGGAGTTCCGAGGACCATTGTATCAGATAGAGGAACACAGTTCACTTCAAAGTTTTGGCATCAGTTGCATCAGACATTGGGTACTAGGCTAGAGTTCAGTACAGCCTTTCATCCGCAGACAGATGGACAGACCGAGAGAGCACTACAAAAAAATACACTTCCGTGATGATATGTGTTTGTCACAGTAGGTCACGTTTTTCATCATGCATGTACATCCATGACAAATTTATGATGTAATCAAGATAGTCATACTTTGTCTTTGTCAGAGAAGTGTTCCATGACATTACCAAAATTATCATCACGGAAGTGTCCACTTCCATGATGATAAATCGCGCATCACAGAAGTGCTTTCGTCAAGGGTGACCGACACGTGGCATCCACCATAACGGAATACCATTAAGCTAAGCTATCGGGTCCGGTTTTGGATCCGATAACCCGTTAACAGCCCCGACCAATGGGGATTTTCCATGTGTAAAATCATCATTAGCTGGAGGAAACACGTGTCGGCTCACCGTTGGGACAGATGTCATCCACTCATTGGACCCAAAGCTCCTATGATACGTCAATATGTGGCACGGCCCAAGAGAGGCCCATTCCTGTGAAAAGGTCGGCCCGTTTTACTTGGTCAAAAGGTGGCGGGCCGGCCCACGGCAAGCCTGTTAACAGCTTGTTCGCATATAGCCCATTTACAACCCGCTAACCCAGGGCCCGTTTACGGCCTATCCGAATTAGGCCCAATAGCGTCATCTGGGCCATCCAATATAATTCCAGCTCGTTTTAACTTCCAGCCCATGTATGGCCCATGACGTCTTTTGGCCCATATGAGGCCCTTAGTAACCCTCGGCCCATTAACGGCCCGTGGTAAAACTGGCCTGTAATGAACAGTGTCTCACTTTATACCCATTAACGTCCCATTATTCCGTTGGGCCGTTTCCAGCCCATGTTATCTTTCGGCCTTCTCAGGGCCCATTTATTCTTGGGCTTTCGTTTACTTTCGGCCCTTTACTGTCATTTTCTGCTTGTGGGCCAAATACAGCCCGTGGTTACAGTCGGCCCGTTTGTGGGTCGTTAATACGTTGGGTTGTTTTCATAGCGTCATCAAATACGGCCTATTAACGACGGCCCATGAACGGACGATTTCAACTCTAGCCCATTTACGGCCATAATGTGGTCTGTTATTGGCCCATGTTTGGCCAACCGATCATACGGCCCGTAGAAGGCCCATTGATGATACGGCCCGTAGAAGGCCCATTGTGTCTACGCCCCGTAGAAGGCCCATTGTTTCTATGGCCCTTAGAAGGCCCATTGTTTCTACGGCCCGTAGGAGGCCCATGTTAACTACAGTAAATATGTTGCCCATTGTTAATGTGGCCTAGTTTTAAAAAATAGGTTATTCCGGCCACTAGCAAACCACGGAAAAAGAACTGCACTGACTACAAGAAAACAAATAAACAAGACAACGGAAATAAATAAGCAAGCAACTTACGCTAGGCTATCACGGCTATTACACATATTACATCCACTGGGCATCAAAGTTCGCCACAAGTGCAAATATAGGGAACAAAGTAGCATATAAACGCCGCAGCAAAACAAGTCCAGAACTGAAACCACTTTAGAAGAGCTCAAGAAACAATATCCTGGGTACCCATAATGCTGGCAAGATGCTTAGCAAGCTTATTAACTTTCTCTTGTTTGGCGCTTAAATCCTCCAAACTTGTTGTTGCACCGTAAAGTATGCATCTGAATTCTGCAGGACTTCCTCACCCCTTCGCTTCCTCGTCGCATAACATCCGATCGATGCCTTTCAACTTGAAGTTGAGACTCAAGAAGTCGAACTGATTCAGCAGCGAGTTCAAGAGCTGGTGCCAGCAGAGTAGCCAAGAATCGAACACTACATCAAGACAGGACTTTGGGGTTGTCTCGGTGTCTTCAATATAGTTTTTATCAGCTTTCTTGGAGAACAACAGGGATGTCTCACTATCTTGAACCTGATCTGCATTACTTCCTTTACCATTGCATAAAGGGGTACTCTTCTCCAATATTTTATCCACGTTCTAAAGGAGAAACAAACAAACACATCACAGTTTTACAATGTAGTATATGAAACTCATTTTGGTAAACCAGTTTAGTAGTAAGGTGGACAGGATAATAGCATGAAACAAACATATATCTATGTAGTATGGTCATTGTATGGTCTATATCATTCTAGTTTATGTTTCCAAATCAAGATAGATACAGTTTGAATCATATCTATTTAAGACAAAGCATCATAGACAGAATATAAGTGTGGGAAACTACACAGCAATAACAACACTTGTAATGTGCATGGCATGAGAACATAACAGTTTATTCAATTGAAACTGAAATCAACATAGAGCAAGTTACAACAGCAACACATTAAAGAAACAGGTTTAAAACATACCTGTTGCGCCATTGGAGTTTCAATTGCATCCTTCAAATTTGAAATTAGTTGGTATGAGTAATACAGTGATGCAAGAGCAAAGTACTATGAACCATAGCTACGGAACCTGACCTGAGAACAATTCTTCTTCTGCTTTAAGCGTTGACTTGGGGTTTGGAGTGGTGGTCTTCGTGCTTTGGGCACTGCAGTTGCCTTACTAACTGCTCGTGTTTGGGTGCTCTGTGGTGGAGACGGTGTTGTTTCAACGGGAACTGGGTTACTATCTGCTGGGGTTGGGGTTAGAAGGGGTGTAGCTGGTTCTCTGTCCAACTGGGTAGGGGTACAATCTGCGTGAGTCTGGGTTATGTGTGGTGGGGCTGGTTCTTGGGCAAGTACAACTGTGGTTCTATCTCCATCGACAGGTAGCATGATCTTTTCTGAAGACCGTGTTTTACTCCCACAGATACTGCCATCACCGCCTCCAATTGAAATGGCTGATAAACAAGAAAAGTAATTGAATGTACAGACATTGTAAGATAGACAGGTGCAATGGATAGTAGGGAAGAAAACAGGGCATGAAATAATTCACATTCATGTTGTCTAACCAAACAGTATAGCAGGACATAATTTCAAATATATGATGGCTAATTAAACAGGATAGCATGACACAATTTCACATGTATGATGGCTAACTAAACAGGATACAATGACATACTTCAAAATATGATGACTATGTAAACAGGATGACATGATATAACTATACGATGTGTCTATTAAAGTGGTTGGCATGCCATAAATCACAAACATGTCGTCGATGGAAACATGATGGCATGATATAATTCACGGATAGAATGACATAATTCAAAATATGATGACTATGTGAACAGGATGAGATGATATAATTATATTATGTCTTTGGAAAATGGGTTGGCATGCCATAATTCAGATACATGTTGTCTATGTAAACATCATGGCATGATATAATTCAAATATATGATTTATATACTAAGGAAGTGAGCAGAGCGCAATCGCATATATGATGTGTCAACTAAGGAGATGGCATTCAATATCGTGTATATGATGTAAAAACTAAGCATTGCAATACAACATATGCATGATATGAGTAATATAACCCTGCCAAGTTTGAGAATACACCTCAGGGGGATAATAGGACTGGTCATCTGCCTCTGAATCCTCCTCTGAAGAGCTATCTATAACCAGCAACATATCTGCTTCACCAGGTAGCATTGTCTGCTCTGAAGACCTTATTCTCACTCCAGATTTCTCCATCACCTATTCAAATGGCTGATGCACAGGAAAAGCAGTTGAATATACAAACATTGTTGACAAAAGCAATGAGAAATATAAAAAAAGGACGGCATGATATAATTCACATATATGACGCTTGGCTAAACAGCATGGCATTGCATAATTCACATACATAATGCCTTGCAACAAGATAGCATTGCATAATTCACATATATAATGTCTTGCAAAAAGATGGCATTGCATAATTCACATATATGGTAATTAGACACTAAACAGGTGGCATTCACACAAATCATGTCTAAACTAAGCAAATGACATAGAAATGCAAGATACCATACGCACGATATGAGCAACATAACCCTGCCAAGTTAGAGCATGCACCTTGGGGGGGAATAGGACTGGTCATCTGTCTCTGAATCCTCCTTTGAGGAGCTATCTGTAACCAGCAAGACATGCGCTTCGTCAGATAGCATTGTCTGCTCTGAAGACCTTGTTTCCACTCCAGATTTTCCCATAACCGTGTCGAATGGCTAATGCACAGGAAGAGTAATTGAATGTACTAAAATTGCTGATAAATTTAACACGTAATAAAAAATGATGTCATGATATAATTCACATATAAGATGACTGGCTAACCAGGGTGGCATTGCAAAATTCACATATATGATGCCTGGCTAAACAAGATGGCATTGCATGATTCACATATACAATAAAGAAACTAAACAGATGGCATTGACACAAAGCATGTCTAAAATAAGCGGATGACATCTTTGATGTATACAGTAAGCAATGCAAGGCACCATACGCATGATATTACCAACATCATCATGCCAAGTTAGAGCGAAGACATCATGGGGTAAACAGGAGTGGTCTTCTGCTTCTGAATCCCCCTCAGAACAGTTATCTTCCTCTTGATTACGATCCGAAACGGGTGGAGGGGGGCTGCCTTTGCGCCCACCATGGAGTGACGTCTGCATGAAATTTTATTGCCACGCAAGGCTCGTCTCCTTTTCTCTACATGTTCAGTTCCATTGTGTACAATAACTGACATGCATAGGAATAAAACATAGTGAGATTATGTAAGGAGTGCATGCACAAATCTAGAGTGAAGGTAGCAAATTGTGGATAGACCCAAAACCAATGATAGCAGACAGATAATAGCTTTAGTTAAAAAATACAGATAATGGCTCCTTTAATGTTTGTTTGCACCCAACATGAAACTCATATTAGACACCCGAGATTAACCAGATAGTAGACAGCTAGTACTGATTGCTGGCCAAATATGTACCCCACAACCATTTAAAAACTCAAGTTTCAACATAAGTTTGGACCTGAGTCAGAGTCTAATAGGTGAACACGACGATAAAGTAGCATGTCATCATATTAAGCGATGCATAACGTAAGCAGACACGGAAGAGTGTGACCTCTCTTGCGGACCCATGTAGTCCTCAAGGTCATCTGCTCAGTTGATGATGGTAATGCAATTGTCGTGGCTGCCGGCGGCGGGGAAGAAGATCTGAGGCGGCGAAAGACAGTCTGGAGAGCGGATCCCTGCTGTGGTGAACCCTTCCGTCATTGGATCAGCTAAGTTGGGGTGGAACACAGCACCGTAGGAGCAGGACAAACCACACAAGGTTTTCTTTGACACATATCTGTAACAGAAGTAATTGTGTAAGGGCTTGTTTGAATTTTAGGATTCTAACAATGCAGGGATAGGAAATAGACAGGAATGGGATAGGAATGCACATGCAAAACAGAGAATTTAAAAACACAGGATTTCTGCCAATCTGGGTGTTTGGTTCACAAGAATTGGAAGATCACAGGATGCAAAGAAGCATGGTGAGATTAAGTCAAACCACAAGAAGTGTACAACCTCTTTGGCGAAGCCATGTCGATCTCAGTGTGATTGGGTTGGCTGGTGAGGATGCTCCGGCTGAGTTGGCTGTCGGAGGAGGGGAAGAAGATCTTAGGCGTCTGGAGATGGAGCCCGAGGTACTGCTCCGCTGTAATGGATGGTTTCGTCGCTGGAGCAGCTCCGGTGAGTTGTACGACGCCGAGGCTGAAGCAGGACAAGAGAGATAACGTTAACCTGAGTGGAATTCTAATAGCATCTCCAATAGATGACGTAAAATACATAACCAC